>OY101449.1:83922641-84537641 GCA_956483635.1 Panzeria rudis
ATATATATATATATATATATATATATATATATATATATATATATATATATATATATATATATATATATATATATATATATATATATATATATATATATATATATATATATATATATATATATATATATATATATATATATATATATATATATATATATATATATATATATATATATATATATATATATATATATATATATATATATATATATATATATATATATATATATATATATATATATATATATATATATATATATATATATATATATATATATATATATATATATATATATATATATATATATATATATATATATATATATATATATATATATATATATATATATATATATATATATATATATATATATATATATATATATATACACAAGTATAAAATATTTGAATTGCTTGTTTTGTTGCCAATACTAGTCAGTTTTTGTTCATTATTATAAAAAAAAATTATTTAAACAGCATTTTGCTCAGTTTGATTAATAAAGTTGTAATACCGGTATCATACCGGTATCATACCGGTATTCAAGTTTCGGTAGCGGTATATACCGATATAGTTAAAATACCGATACCGAAATACAAGAAAATATTAATACCACTACCGCTACCGGTACCGTTGTTCGTTTCGGTTACCAACTTTGATTAAAACACACAACCTACATATATGTAGCTAACAAAGTTGTTTGTGCATTTCGTATTGCTAGTGCTGAGTGCGGTGTGTGTATTAAAACACACAGCCTATAGCTAAGTGCTTTTACAAAAACAAATGAGCACCAAGCGCATAGGGCTTGGGCAACGCTGTATAAATAAATAAATAAATAAATAAATAAATAAAATAAATAAATAAAAATTGTTTAACTCTTTAGCTCTCAATACAGTTTATACAAAGTTTAACGCAAAAATGTTACAAAAGTGCAGTAGGTAAGTATGGAATTTATCCAAATGAAAGGATTTTCTCCTCTATGATATAACAAACATGGGCTCCGCTAACTAAAGCCATTTTGCATAGCCTGCCTTCGGCCGGGCGCAAGAATTTTCTCCTCTATGGTATAAAAAACACCGGCTACGCTACTTGAAGTTTTTGCATACCCGGCCTTTGGCCGGGCGCAACGATTTTCTCCTCTATAGTATAACAAACACCGGCTTCGCTAACTGAAGCTTTTTTGTTTAGCCGGCCTTCGGCCGGATGCAACAATTTTCTCCTCTATAGCCTGGTACTGTGTTCAAATTTCTGAAAAATGTTAGGCAACATTGATTATTTCATGAGAAAAATTTTACATGTACGTTATTATCTTCATGTAATTGTTGTAAATTCCATGCGAAAAAAGTGCCACTCATATTATTTCGCATGAAAACTTAAAATGTTGCCAAGTTCCCTTTTACATAAACAAAGTTTACTTTGCAGTCTTGAGTTTGATGGAGAGAAGGGAAAAACGAAAGGGGGTGAGTACAGACTTTGATGTTCTCGTAAAGTTGCTTTGTTCTTCGTTCGTCGTCTATACATTAGAGGTGGAAAACAATCGATGGCACTATCGATAACATCGATATTTAATTTTTTTCATGACTCGATGGTTTTATTCGTCAATCGATTATTATTTAAAAACAATCGATATTTTTTTGCCGCTATCGATATTAAGTGATCCACTATTATTGTTGTGTCAGCACCGGTTTTATTTAGCATTTTTACACACATATTTAGTGATTTTTCTAAGAAGTATAAAACTTTGATAGTACCACGATAGTATCGTCGATATATCGATAGTTTTTCTAACTTTTGATAGCTTAGAATCGATATATCGATATATTTTTTTAAAATATCGAAAACTTTCGATGGTGACGCTATCGATAGTTTTCCACCTCTACTATACATAGTCGTATAAACAACAAAACAACACAAACTTTGCAAAGTAAACTGTGCGTGTGCAGAAGTGAAACAAAGTTTAAAGAAAAATTGAAAAAACTTTGTCAAAGTAAACTTTGGTAGTCTGAAAGGGGACCAATACATTTCATGTTTTCCTTAAGAAAAACAGAGTACTAATTAAGCAACATTCTTTCATGAATAATTCATGCCAATTTTTTTATATGTGTTTTGGCAGCATTTCACGTGAAATGTTCAACATAATACCATACTTATGGTATAACAAACACCGGCTACGCTAACTAAAGCTTCTTTGCATAGAAGGCCTTCGGCCGGGTGCAACGATTTTCTCCTCTATGGTATAACAAACACCGGCTACGCTAACTAAAGCTTCTTTGCATAGCCGGCCTTCCGCCGGGAGCAACGATTTTCTTCTCTATGGTATAACAAACACCGGCTACGCTAAAGCTGTGTTCTCACTATGTGTATTTGTCTTATGGAATGTCACTTTTTTATACACATGTGATTTCATTTGTATGTCAAAATTTGCGGTTTACATAAGGTTTATAATATTTGTGTTCACCTGTTGGTATGTTACGTACATTTGACATAACCTATAAAGCAAAACAATCATAAAACAGCCGAGTGGTTATACATACATATTTTATTGTTATATATACTTCTTTTATTTAATTTTACACTTGTTTTATTTAATTTAATACTTTATTAATTTAAAAATTATTTTATCTCATTTTCCCGTTCGCAAACTTATTGCTTTATTAAAAACCAGCTGATGTCAGATACTTTGTCACTTCAAAATAGAACTCGTTCTAAATCATGTGTACTGTACACAGAGAAATAACACAGGCTATTGTTTGAAGGGGTTCAGACTATATGTACAAATTTACCATGTGAAAATGTGACATTCCATATGGCAAATACACATAGTGAGAACACACCTTAACTAAAGTCTTTCTGTATAGCCGAACTTCGGCCGGGCGAAAGAATTTTCTCCTCTATGGTACAACAAACACCGGCTACGCTAACTAAAGCCTTTTTGTATAGCCGGCTTTTCGCCGGGCTTAGCCCCGGTCCACACAAGCAATTTCTAAATTTGTGGAAGTGTTGAAATAGAGAAAAATACCATATCTATTCCTCTCTCGCTCTTTCTCACTGAAAAATTAAGAATTGCAGCAACATAAATTGCACGTGTGGACCGGCGCTTAGACGGGGTTTACATTAAGGATCATAGACTAACAACTAGACGCGACACGGGCGAATTGAAGAGAATTCGCCCGTATAAATGTTGCGATAGAGATGGCAACATTGGAGAATTTTTCTATATTTCTCTCTATCGCACCAAGTATACGGTTTTGACGTTTATAAAATTTAGTGTTTACAAAAAATAAAATTTCTTGGCAAGATTTGGCGCAAAGTGGTGAAAAAGTGTTATTGCGCCAAAATCCTGCCGAAAGTTGGTAATTTGTGGACAAAAATTGATAGTTTATTTTGTCCTCTAATTGCCAACAATGAGAAAATAGCAAAAAGAAAATTGCTAACGTTAAAGCAATTTTCTTGGAGCAGCAGACAAACAGGTAAAGTGAAAATGTAAGTATTTTTAATTTTTAGTTATTTATAGGATTTTACTAATATATTCTTCTTTTTCCAGGAGCAAGGGTAGAAACGGGTCAATTAGGACTCAAATGTGTTCTTTTTACTTAATCTTTTACAAGAACTTGGTTCAAAACCGATCATTTTATTTGTTTGCTGGGATGGCATCGAGTGTTTCTTGGTAAAATAATAAACCCTGACACAGGAGTAAGTGCAGCGAACATATAATGCATATGCATTTAAAGCTCCTTACTCAAGACCATCATGCGTGGCGAAGAGTCACATCCTACAAGAGGTGATGCTGTTTTTAACAGAACATGATGGATCTAGACCAGATAAGGTCGAAAAAAAATCATATAAAAAGCCCTTTTCAGGGCTACAGAATATTTTCCAAAAGAGATAAAGTGATTGATCTAGACCAGATAAGGTCGAAAAAAATCATATAAAAAGCCCTTTTCAGGGCTACAGAATATTTTCCAAAAGAGATAAAGTTTTGGCTTTACTACTAAATATACAATTTTAATGATATACAAATTCAAATTTTTTTTATTTTTATTTTTATTAAATTATTAAATTTTCATTAAATTAAAAGAAGTTTTACGGGCTACAGAATATTTTATAAAAGACATTCAACTTTTATTTTATAGATACATATATAACCTTAGTACAATAAATAAAAAGCTCTTTTATTTTTTCCAAAAAAGATCATTTTTTTAAACTAAAAAACAAGGATGAATGTTTGAAAGGAAAACAACTTTAGGATTTGGTTGCATAAATAAAAGTATTTTTATTTCAAGTTATTGTAAAAAAAATCAATTAATTATATTAGTAAATACTCTTGTTTTGTTTTTGTTTACAATGTGTGTAGTGCAGTTCTTTTTGTAACACTTGTGAAATCACGAGACTCGGAATCTTGACGACTATATCTACTGCTTGCATTAGACATGGTCTCATGCCTTGAGGCAGCCTCATCATTAGACGACGAATCAACTGAGCCGGCTTTAGAAAGTGGTCTTGCGGTGCACTGTTAACGTTGACACTAACAACCTCTGTAATTTCCTCATTTCTATGATAGATTTCCTTTGCATTTGCACGTTTTTCCAACGTTAATATTGAATTCACTCAAATTACAAACATATTGCACAATTATTTAAATTTTATTAAAAATACTTGTAAAATAATTCACTTTTGCAAAATTTTATTTTATAATTTTTCAACCATATGTTCACAAATGCTATGTATAGCCATTGCTTTTTGTACATGTAAAAAGCATATCTTTTTTCTCCCTTCTGAAATTTATCCATCAGCTGATACGACGAATTCGCTTAACTCAGAAGTGAGGATTCTGGTCAATATTCTGTGTTAAGGATGATGTCGCAAGCGACGAAGTATTCAGCTGTGAGAGACAGAAAAGACTGTTGATTTCTCTGTCTTTCTCGCAGCTGAATACTTTGTCGCCAGCAACATCACCCTTAGTGTAAGCTCCTCTTAGACGTGGTTCACACAGGTCAATTTTTGTTACACAATTTTTCATTCAGCCGACAGATATACAGAGAAAAATTGTGTTGCGCTCTCTTTCTCGCGGCTGAATTAAAAGTTGCGCAACAAAAACTTTAATGTGTGAACCTGGTCTTATACGGGGTTCACACAGGAAAAATTTCTCCAGCTGAATTTAAAGTTGCGCAAAAAAATTTCCCTGTATGAATCCCGTTAGACGGGGCTTACACATGACAATTTTTGTTAAGACAGAGATATGAAATGTTGCGCAACAACAATTGTCCTGTGTGAACCCCGCCTCATAGTAAATCATACTGCTGAAACACAAAGTAACTGAAATCCCCAATATTATAATGGGACATTTCTATATAACCATTAAAAATTATGACATCCCCAGCTGGCAAGACCAATCAAAAGAAAAATGTTTAACAGTTTTATTTAAGCGGCCATTTTGGGTATTAAATGCAACAAAAAAAATATATATGTAGCAGCAAAGCAGACAACAACAATAATACCACTGCAAAATCGAACACAAAAGAAGAAACCCTTTGAAGAAATGAAAAAACAATTGGTATGAAACAAATCAAACATTAAAATCTAATTAGAGTCGTTCATTCCTAATAGTCCATTAAATAGTTTACTAGTTTCTTGCAACGCAAAACGTAAGAAAAACTTTTCAAATTTTTGTCTGACAAAGGTTTTTCAAATTGAGCAAATTTTTATGTGATCTGCGCTGTTCCGGCTCAGTCCACCACAGCAGAATTTGCAAACGCAATAATTTCTTTTTATAGCAATCTTACGTTCTTTGCTGTTATATCCTTACGGTGGTTTCTAGTCAATTTTAATATGTATGTACATATGTACAATTTGATTGATCTAGTTATCAATTCTTCACAATTAATCCACCAAGTTTTTTTTGTATGGGGGTTTCTTTATTCCTTAACTTTTCTTTTTAGTAGCCGTCTTACCGTTTTTCCACACTATATTTCTTCAGTCTTTTCTTGCTTCACTCTTATTTAAGTTTATAAATTATTATTTAAAGCACTTCAATGTTCTAAAATCTAAGGACTTTTCTATAACTTTTTTTCTAATTTTCTTTACTTTTTAAAAAGAATTTAAAATGTTCTTTCTTCCCATCAAATTTTTATGAAACGCTTTGATTTTTCGCAAAACAGCAGTCATTCGTGAAAAAATTGGGCTACCAGATTTTCAAAAATGGTGTCAAATTGGGGTAATATAATACTTGGTTCACACACGTCAAATGTTCTTGATCAAGTTATCATTCAGCTGAAGCAGTGTCAGTATTAGCATCTTTGCAGCCAAAAGTAGCATTTTTTATTTTGATTTAGCTGCAAGTATTTGTCTTATGGAATGTCACTTTTTATACACATGTGATTTCATGTGTATGTCAAAATTTGCGGTTTACATAAGGTTTATAATTTTTGAGTTCACCTGTTGGTATGTTACGTACATTTGACATAACCTATAAAGCAAAACAATCATAAAACAGCCGAGTGGTTATACATATTTTATTGTTATATATACTTTTTTTTTAATTTTACACTTATTTTATTTAATTTAATACTTTATTAATTTAATGATTATATTATTTAATTTTCCCGTCCGCAAACAATTGCTTTATTAAAAACCAGCTGATGTCAGATGCTTTGTCACTTCAAAATAGAACTCGGTCTAAATCATGTGTACTGTGCACAGAGAAATAACACAGGCTATTGTGTGAAGGGGTTCAGACTATATGTACAAATTTACCATGTGAAAATGTGACATTCCATATGGCAAATACACATAGTGAGAACACAGCTTATGCATTTTAATGTTCGTATGCGAATTATACTTATTTTCCATCGTCTTTACGTCGTAAATTTTGTTAAGTATGAGTGTGATGGACACCACAAACTTTAGGATTGGATATGTATTTCGTCAACATCTCATAATATATGAATGCGTATATGTACAATAAACTATCACGATTCAACTCTACTCACTTTGTCAATATTCATTGCTGACCACTGTAATAAAGCTATATCCTTATAAGTACATTGCCAAAGGTATAAACTAGGTACATATAATCTTTACACCCTTCTCCAAACCACGAAAATTCTAATATTATGATTTGTGCTCCTAAAAATTGGAAAAGTTTTATTCAAACGATTTTTTCAATATTAACAATTTTTACTTTCCCGCTACCATCAAAAGAAGAAACTCATAAACCCATGAATCTTTAAATTCGGTGTCAAAATCATATGACAAACATTTTAATTAAGCAGCATCTTAAAGTCGTACCATATACCCCTATATAAAAAGTATAATATGTTGGTTAGTTTTTTTGTGCGTATTCTATGTGCAACCAAACCGCTAATTCTATCGTGATAAAACTTTGTGAGCTTTTCACCCGTACTTATGCAAAGGTTAAAGTCTATATTTTCTCAAATATTTCAAGGGGGTGTGGTACCTGCCATACCAGGAAAATATTAGTAATCAAAAGCTTTAGCAATTTTTCTCGGGAACTAAGAATCAATCCTCTGCGGCAGCAGCGCACAGGACACGAGTTAGTATATTATATTATTTTATGGTACACATTTATAGTACCCAATTTACAATTAATTTCGTGTGGCGAACAACGCAAAAATTTGCGCCGCATGCTTTTCTTGTGTGGGCGCATGTGTAGAAATAGTGCTAATTTTATTGCTTTATCATTTGCTTGAGCGGGTGGACGTAAAAGTTTTCGTGAATAAATATTTGTGTGATAAATATTTAAAAGCTCGTCCACATATGCAATCTAAAATTTGTGCCGCAAATATCGCCAAAAATATTTGCGGCACAAATTTTAGCTTTTTTTTACACGTTTGGCGCAAATATTTTTATATGTGGACCCACCTTAATAGACAATCTTATGCGGATGCTAGACGGATCAATATTTTAGCTTCAATACATGTGCGTTTGTTCTTAAAATCAAAAGCATTTTGATATTCTTCAATATTTCCCCTCCGTATATGTGTACATATATTTTGTAAACAAACGCACACAAATACATATATTGAAGCTGAATATTGACCTGTGTGGCATTCGCTTTAGGCGTAGAAGCCAATATGATATTAGCTCTAGCTTTGTAAGTACTTGATTTGGTTCCATACATAAGTTTATTCCGGAAGACATTTTTAATTGCATGCCATTGCAACTTATAAAAAGCTAAATGCTTTTTTACAAGAAGCTAAACGAAATATTTCAAGCTATATAGAAATATATATAACTAAATTTAGCTCGAAAAAGCTAATATGGTCACACTGTTGGCAATTCTTGAGACTGATACCATGTTCATGATTGATGCATTAAGCACATTCACCACAGCAGACTACACGAACACACAACTTCAAATGTCGCTACACCAAAAAAAATAAATTTTAACATCAAGAAGAAATAATCTTATTTTAAGAATAAAACAATGATAAAATCGAACTAAGTTTGTTTAATCTTATTTTAAAAATATTCAGTCTTGATTTTAAAATGCATGTTTTAATTTGATAAGCAACCTTGATTTTAAGTTGACCATACTTAAACCAAAAAAAATATATTTTTGAATTAATAATTAAACATTTTTAGACTAAGAATGAAGCATTTTTAAATTAAGAATGTTCGTTTTTAAATTAAAAATAAAGGTTTTTAATTAAGAATGAAAAATTTTTATATTAGCAATGTAGAATTTTTAAATTAAGAATATGCGTTTCAAAATCAAGAATGGACATTCTTAAATTAAGAATGGAGAATTTTGTTTATATATTGTTTTATACAAACCATATACCATACAACCAAAAAAGGCAAGAAATGCAGATATTTTCAATTTCTTATATTCATTAATTAATATTGTTGTATTTAGAAAAAAATTCGCAAATCTAATAATAATAAAACTATTCTATAATATATATATATATATATATATATATATATATATATATATATATATATATATATATATATATATATATATATATATATATATATATATATATATATATATATATATATATATAAATATATATATATATATATATATATATATATATATATATATATATATATATATATATATATATATATATATATATATATATTTATATATATATATATATATATATATATATATATATATATATATATATATATATATATATATATATATATATATATATATATATATATATATATATATATATATATATATATATATATATATATATATATATATATATATATATATATATATATATATATATATATATATATATATATATATATATATATATATATATATATATATATATATATATATATATATATATATATATATATATATATATATATATATATATATATATATATATATGTCGCTAATTGAAGCACGAAACTATGTAACCAAGAAAAATTTTACATTGCATTTTTATAACTAGCTATCACTAATTTTAAGGCTTTTTTCTTATGTAAAATTTTAATTACATGGTTTCGCATTTAATATGATAACATATTTACATCCATTAATTAATATACATCAGCATGTTGAAATGAAAATTAAGGTTCAATAAATCCATCAATAAATCCAGTAAAAAAAAGTCAGCGGGTTCATTACACTCTAATTTCTTCAATAATATCAATCACTCAAGCAAATGTTTTTTATGCACAGTTCTTATAGCTATTTTTATTTTAATTTTTAACACACTCACTAAGTAGAAATATTTTTAGCACTTTTTGCAAATATTACAATTTAATAGTGACATATGTAAGAAAATAGCAGAAGTATTAGAAATCAAAAATTAAAATTTTTGTTTTAAATACGCCGCATTGCAGTAATAAAAGTCAAAACTTTTAATATAATAACGAAACAAACTTGTTTTAAAATGTTTTGCAAAAACTGTGGTTTATAAACTAAAAATTAAAGCTTTTGATTTAAGTGCGCTGCACTGTAGTAATAAAAATGTTAATCTCTAATATAATAAACGAAAATTTTTCTTTATAAAATTGTTTAGCAAAATAAATATCTTTAAAAAAAAAATATTAAAAAATTTTGATTTAAAAACGCTGCGTTGCAGTAATAGAAACTTTTAAATTTTAATATCATGGGAAAGCACTTTTGTTTTTGATTCAAATATGCTGCATTGTAGTAATAAAAGTATTTAACCTTTATATAATAAGGAAACATTTTTGTTTTTAAAATGTTTGTTTTTCAAACAAAAGCGCACATTTTGGTTTTAAAAATCCTAATTATATAAATAAGAATTTTAAGTCTTAATATTAAAAGAAACATTCTTGGTTTAAGAATCATTTTTTAAAATGCCGCATTTTTAAAACAAACACCCAACATTTTTATTTTAAGAGTGCTTTTTTGATTCAGTGTAGCTTCATTTGTCGCCGTGTAGCCAGTTTCTTAATTATTTTGAAAGTGGCAGAGACATCTTACCAGATCGGTGTGAACAAATCAAACTCACCACAACAAACCGTAACAGCTGTCCGTTGTTTTTTCTGTTGTTATTGTATTATTAGATAATTGGTGAATTATCTTAACTGAGAAAAGATACAGTAAGCAATAAATATAATAAAATAAATAATTTTAAAAAGATTCTTTTAGTTATAGAATTTCTTTATTTCGTGCACAAGAATTAGTTTATATTTAACAACAAAAATACTTTTTTAGGGAATGTAAAAGTTTGTAAAATTTCATTGAACAAAGCGGCACAAAAACACCCAAAAAGTATTTTTGCTGTAAAATCTAAAATAATTATTGTGCAACATTGATATAAAAGCCAAAAAAAAGTTTAGACCAATAGAAAACAAACTGCTTACAGTTTTTTTTTTGGTAAGAACAAAATTAAGGCGTGATAATCACCAACAAGCTTTTACATTCCGCAAAAAAGCTTAAAAACACCCAAAAAGTATTTTTGCTGTAAAATCTAAAATAATTATTGTGCAAAATTTAAACAAAAGCCAAAATTAAGCTTAGACCAATAGAAAACAAACTGCATACAGTTTTTTGGTAAAATATAAAACTAAGGGGTAATAATAACCAACAAACTTTTACATTCCGCAAAAATTGCTCAAAAGACCCAAAAAGTATTTTTGCTGTAAAATCTAAAATAACTATTATGCATACAGTTTTTTGAGTAAAAAATAAAACTAAGGGGTGATGAACACTAACAAACTTTTACATTCCGTTAAAATTGCTCAAAATCACCCAAAAAGTAATTTTGCTGTAAAATCTAAAATAATTATTGTGCAAGATTGAAACAAAAGCCAAGCTTAGGCCTATACAAAACAAACTGCATACAGTTTTTTGGGTAAAAAGATAAAACTAAGGGGTGATAATCACCAACAAACTTTTAAATTCCGCAAAAATTGCTCAAAAACACCCAAAAAGTATTTTTTCTGTAAAATCTAAAATAATCATTGTGCAAGATTGAAACAAAAGCTAAAATAAAACTTAGACCAATAAAAAACAAATTGCATACAGTTTTTATATTATGTATCCAGTTTGTTTTCTATTAGTTTAAGCTTTATTTTGGCTTTTGTTTCAATTTTGCACAATAATTATTTTGGATTTTACAGCACAAAAACTTTTTGGGTGTCTTTGAGCATTTTTTGCGGAATGGAAAAGTTTGTTGGTGATTATCACCCCTTAGTTTTCTTTTTTTACCAAAAAACTGTACGCATTTTGTTTTCTCTTGGTCTAAGCTTTATTTTGTCTTTTGTTTCAATCTTGCACAAAAATTATTTTGGATTTTACAGCAAAAATACTTTTTGGGTGTTTTTGAGCATTTTTTGCGGAATGTAAAAGTTTGTTGGTAATTATCACCCCATAGTTTTATTTTTTACCCAAAAAATGGTACGCAGTTTGTTTTCTATTGATCTAAGCTCCAATTTGGCTCATGCTTTTTTCTTGCACAAGAATTATTTTAGATTTTACAGCAAAAATACTTTTTGGGTGTTTTTGAGCATTTTTTGCGGAATGTAAAAATTTTTTTAATGATTATCACCCAATAGTTTTATTTTTTACCCAAAAAAATTTACGTAGCTTGTTTTCTATTAATCTAAGCTTCAATTTGGCTTTTTTTTTAATCTTGCAGAAGAATTATTTTAGATTTTACAGCAAAAATACTTTTTGGGTGTTTTTGAGCATTTTTTGCGAAATGGAAAAGTTTGTTGGTGACTATCACCCCATAGTTTTATTTTTTACCCAAAACACTGTATGCAGTTTGTTTTCTATTGGTCTAAGCTTGATTTTGGCTTTTGACTTAGTTTTGCACAAGAATTATTTTAGATTTTACAGCAAAAATACTTTTTGGGTGTTTTTGAGCATTTTTAGCGGAATGGAAAAGTTTGTTGGTGATTATCACCCCATAGTTTTCTTTTTTACCCAAAAAACTGTACGCAGTTTGTTTTCTATTGGTCTAAGCTTGCTTTTGGTTTTTGATTTAATCTTGCACAAGAATTATTTTAGATTTTACAGCAAAAATACTTTTTGGGTGTTTTTGAGCATTTTTTGCGGAATGGAAAAGTTTGTTGGTGATTATCACCCCATAGTTTTATTTTTTACCCTAAAAACTGTACGCAGTTTGTTTTCTATTGGTCTAAGCTTGATTTGGCTTTTGATTTAATCTTGCACAAGAATTATTTTAGATTTTACAGCAAAAATACTTTTTGGGTGTTTTTGAGCATTTTTTGCGGAATGGAAAAGTTTGTTGGTGATTATCACCCCATAGTTTTATTTTTTACCAAAAAACCTGTACGCAGTTTCTTTTCTATTGGTCTAAGCTTAATTTTGGCTTTTGATTTAATCTTGCACAAGAATTATTTTAGATTTTACAGCAAAAATACTTTTTGTGTGTTTTTGAGCATTTTTTGTGGAATGGAAAAGTTTGTTGGTAATTATGACCCCATAGTTTTATTTTTTACCCAAAACACTTTACGCAGTTTGTTTTCTATTGGTCTAAACTTGATTTTGGCTTTTGATTTTATCTTGCACAAGAATTATTTTAGATTTTACAGCAACAATACTTTTTGGGTGTTTATGAGCATTTTTGCGGAATGGAAAAGTTTGTTGGTAATTATCACCCCATAGTTTAATTTTTTACCCTAAAAACTGTACTCAGTTTGTTTTCTATTGGCCTAAGCTTCAATTTGGCCCTTGTCTTAATCTTAAACAAGAATTATTTTAGATTTTACAGCAAACATACTTTTTGGGTGTTTCTGAGCATTTTTTGCGGAATGTAAAAGTTTGTTGGTGATTATCACCCAATAGTTTTATTTTTTACCCAAAAAATGTACGAAGCTTGTTTTCTATTGATCTAAGCTTCAATTTGGCTTTTTTTTTCATTTTGCAGAAGAATTAATTTAGATTTTACAGCAAAAATACTTTTTGGGTGTTTTTGAGAATTTTTTGCGGAATGGAAAAGTTTGTTGGTGATTATCACCCCATAGTTTTATTTTTTACCCAAAACACTGTACGCAGTTTGTTTTCTATTGGTCTAAGCTTGATTTTGGCTTTTGATTTAATCTTGCACAAGAATTATTTTAGATTTTACAGCAAAAATACTTTTTGGGTGTTTTTGAGCATTTTTTGCGGAATGGAAAAGTTTGTTGGTGATTATCACCCCATAGTTTTATTTTTTGCCCAAAAAACTGTACGCAGTTTGTTTTCTATTGGTCTAAGCTTGATTAGGCTTTTGATTTAATCTTGCACAAGAATTATTTTAGATTTTACAGCAAAAATACTTTTTGGGTGTTTTTGAGCATTTTTTGCGGAATGGAAAAGTTTGTTGGTGATTATCACCCCATAGTTTTATTTTTTACCAAAAAAACTGTACGCAGTTTCTTTTCTATTGGTCTAAGCTTGATTTTGGCTTTTGATTTAATCTTGCACAAGAATTATTTTAGATTTTACAGCAAAAATACTTTTTGTGTGTTTTTGAGCATTTTTTGTGGAATGGAAAAGTTTGTTGGTAATTATGACGTCATAGTTTTCTTTTTTACCCAAAAAACTGTACGCAGTTTGTTTTTTATTGATCTAAGCTTCAATTTGGCTTTTTTTTAATCTTGCAGAAGAATTAATTTAGATTTTACAGCAAAAATACTTTTTGGGTGTTTTTGAGAATTTTTTGCGGAATGGAAAAGTTTGTTGGTGATTATCACCCCATAGTTTTATTTTTTACCCAAAACACTGTATGCAGTTTGTTTTCTATTGGTCTAAGCTTGATTTTGGCTTTTGACTTAGTTTTGCACAAGAATTATTTTAGATTTTACAGCAAAAATACTTTTTGGGTGTTTTTGAGCATTTTTAGCGGAATGGAAAAGTTTGTTGGTGATTATCACCCCATAGTTTTCTTTTTTACCCAAAAAACTGTACGCAGTTTGTTTTCTATTGGTCTAAGCTTGCTTTTGAATTTTGATTTAATCTTGCACAAGAATTATTTTAGATTTTACAGCAAAAATACTTTTTGGGTGTTTTTGAGCATTTTTTGCGGAATGGAAAAGTTTGTTGGTGATTATCACCCCATAGTTTTATTTTTTACCCTAAAAACTGTACGCAGTTTGTTTTCTATTGGTCTAAGCTTGATTTTGGCTTTTGATTTTATCTTGCACAAGAATTATTTTAGATTTTACAGCAAAAATACTTTTTGGGTGTTTATGAGCATTTTTTGCGGAATGGAAAAGTTTGTTGGTAATTATCACCCCATAGTTTAATTTTTTACCCTAAAAACTGTACGCAGTTTGTTTTCTATTGGTCTAAGCTTCAATTTGGCCTTTGTTTTAATCTTGCACAAGAATTATTTTAGATTTTACAGCAAAAATACTTTTTGGGTGTTTTTGAGCATTTTTTGCGGAATGGAAAAGTTTGTTGGTGATTATCACCCAATAGTTTTATTTTTTACCCAAAACGCTGTACGCAGTTTGTTTTCTACTGGTCTAAGCTTGATTTTGGCTTTTGATTTAGTCTTGCACAAGAACTATTTTAGATTTTACAGCAAAAATACTTTTTGGGTGTTTTTGAGCATTTTTTGCGGAATGGAAAAGTTTGTTGGTGATTATCACCCCATAGTTTTATTTTTTACCCAAAATACTGTACGCAGTTTGTTTTTTATTGATCTAAGCTTCAATTTGGCTTTTGCTTTAATCTTGCACAAGAATTATTTTAGATTTTACAGCAAAAATCCTTTTTGGGTGTTTTTGAGCATTTTTTGTGGAATGGAAAAGTTTGTTGGTGATTATCACCCCATAGTTCTATTTATTAACCAAAAAACTGTACGCAGTTTGTTTTCTATTGGCCTAGGCTTGATATTGGCTTTTGATTTAATCTTGCACAAGAATTATTTTAGATTTTACAGCAAAAATACTTTTTGGGTGTTTTTGAGCATTTTTTGTGGAATAGAAAAGTTTGTTGGTGATTATCACCCCATAGTTTTATTTTTTGCCCAAAAAACTGTACGCAGTTTGTTTTCTATTGGTCTAAGCTTGATTTGGCTTTTGATTTAATCTTGCACAAGAATTATTTTAGATTTTACAGCAAAAATACTTTTTGGGTGTTTTTGATCATTTTTAGCGGAATGGAAAAGTTTGTTGGTGATTATCACCCCATAGTTTTCTTTTTTACCCAAAAAACTGTACGCAGTTTGTTTTCTATTGGTCTAAGCTTGCTTTTGGTTTTTGATTTAATCTTGCACAAGAATTATTTTAGATTTTACAGCAAAAATACTTTTTGGGTGTTTTTGAGCATTTTTTGCGGAATGGAAAAGTTTGTTGGTGATTATCACCCCATAGTTTTATTTTTTACCCTAAAAACTGTACGCAGTTTGTTTTCTATTGGTCTAAGCTTGATTTTGGCTTTTGATTTTATCTTGCACAAGAATTATTTTAGATTTTACAGCAAAAATACTTTTTGGGTGTTTATGAGCATTTTTTGCGGAATGGAAAAGTTTGTTGGTAATTATCACCCCATAGTTTAATTTTTTACCCTAAAAACTGTACGCAGTTTGTTTTCTATTGGTCTAAGCTTCAATTCGGCCTTTGTTTTAATCTTGCACAAGAATTATTTTAGATTTTACAGCAAAAATACTTTTTGGGTGTTTATGAGCATTTTTTGCGGAATGGAAAAGTTTGTTGGTAATTATCACCCCATAGTTTAATTTTTTACCCTAAAAACTGTACGCAGTTTGTTTTCTATTGGTCTAAGCTTCAATTTGGCCTTTGTTTTAATCTTGCACAAGAATTGTTTTAGATTTTACAGCAAAAATACTTTTTGGGTGTTTTTGAGCATTTTTTGCGGAATGGAAAAGTTTGTTGGTGATTATCACCCCATAGTTTTATTTTTTACCCTAAAAACTGTACGCAGTTTGTTTTCTATTGGTCTAAGCTTGATTTTGGCTTTTGATTTTATCTTGCACAAGAATTATTTTAGATTTTACAGCAAAAATACTTTTTTGGTGTTTATGAGCATTTTTTGCGGAATGGAAAAGTTTGTTGGTAATTATCACCCCATAGTTTAATTTTTTACCCTAAAAACTGTACGCAGTTTGTTTTCTATTGGTCTAAGCTTCAATTCGGCCTTTGTTTTAATCTTGCACAAGAATTATTTTAGATTTTACAGCAAAAATACTTTTTGGGTGTTTATGAGCATTTTTTGCGGAATGGAAAAGTTTGTTGGTAATTATCACCCCATAGTTTAATTTTTTACCCTAAAAACTGTACGCAGTTTGTTTTCTATTGGTCTAAGCCTCAATTTGGCCTTTGTTTTTATCTTGCACAAGAATTATTTTAGATTTTACAGCAAAAATACTTTTTGGGTGTTTTTGAGCATTTTTTGCGGAATGGAAAAGTTTGTTGGTGATTATCACCCCATAGTTTTATTTTTTACCCAAAACACTGTACGCAGTTTGTTTTCTATTGGTCTAAGCTTGATTTTGGCTTTTGACTTAGTTTTGCACAAGAATTATTTTAGATTTTACAGCAAAAATACTTTTTGGGTGTTTTTGAGCATTTTTAGCGGAATGGAAAAGTTTGTTGGTGATTATCACCCCATAGTTTTCTTTTTTACCCAAAAAACTGTACGCAGTTTGTTTTCTATTGGTCTAAGCTTGCTTTTGGTTTTTGATTTAATCTTGCACAAGAATTATTTTAGATTTTACAGCAAAAATACTTTTTGGGTGTTTTTGAGCATTTTTTGCGGAATGGAAAAGTTTGTTGGTGATTATCACCCCATAGTTTTATTTTTTACCCTAAAAACTGTACGCAGTTTGTTTTCTATTGGTCTAAGCTTGATTTTGGCTGTTGATTTTATCTTGCACAAGAATTATTTTAGATTTTACAGCAAAAATACTTTTTGGGTGTTTATGAGCATTTTTTGCGGAATGGAAAAGTTTGTTGGTAATTATCACCCCATAGTTTAATTTTTTACCCTAAAAACTGTACGCAGTTTGTTTTCTATTGGTCTAAGCTTCAATTCGGCCTTTGTTTTAATCTTGCACAAGAATTATTTTAGATTTTACAGCAAAAATCCTTTTTGGGTGTTTTTGAGCATTTTTTGTGGAATGGAAAAGTTTGTTGGTGATTATCACCCCATAGTTCTATTTATTAACCAAAAAACTGTACGCAGTTTGTTTTCTATTGGCCTAGGCTTGATATTGGCTTTTGATTTAATCTTGCACAAGAATTATTTTAGATTTTACAGCAAAAATACTTTTTGGGTGTTTTTGAGCATTTTTTGTGGAATAGAAAAGTTTGTTGGTGATTATCACCCCATAGTTTTATTTTTTGCCCAAAAAACTGTACGCAGTTTGTTTTCTATTGGTCTAAGCTTGATTTGGCTTTTGATTTAATCTTGCACAAGAATTATTTTAGATTTTACAGCAAAAATACTTTTTGGGTGTTTTTGATCATTTTTAGCGGAATGGAAAAGTTTGTTGGTGATTATCACCCCATAGTTTTCTTTTTTACCCAAAAAACTGTACGCAGTTTGTTTTCTATTGGTCTAAGCTTGCTTTTGGTTTTTGATTTAATCTTGCACAAGAATTATTTTAGATTTTACAGCAAAAATACTTTTTGGGTGTTTTTGAGCATTTTTTGCGGAATGGAAAAGTTTGTTGGTGATTATCACCCCATAGTTTTATTTTTTACCCTAAAAACTGTACGCAGTTTGTTTTCTATTGGTCTAAGCTTGATTTTGGCTTTTGATTTTATCTTGCACAAGAATTATTTTAGATTTTACAGCAAAAATACTTTTTGGGTGTTTATGAGCATTTTTTGCGGAATGGAAAAGTTTGTTGGTAATTATCACCCCATAGTTTAATTTTTTACCCTAAAAACTGTACGCAGTTTGTTTTCTATTGGTCTAAGCTTCAATTCGGCCTTTGTTTTAATCTTGCACAAGAATTATTTTAGATTTTACAGCAAAAATACTTTTTGGGTGTTTATGAGCATTTTTTGCGGAATGGAAAAGTTTGTTGGTAATTATCACCCCATAGTTTAATTTTTTACCCTAAAAACTGTACGCAGTTTGTTTTCTATTGGTCTAAGCTTCAATTTGGCCTTTGTTTTAATCTTGCACAAGAATTGTTTTAGATTTTACAGCAAAAATACTTTTTGGGTGTTTTTGAGCATTTTTTGCGGAATGGAAAAGTTTGTTGGTGATTATCACCCCATAGTTTTATTTTTTACCCTAAAAACTGTACGCAGTTTGTTTTCTATTGGTCTAAGCTTGATTTTGGCTTTTGATTTTATCTTGCACAAGAATTATTTTAGATTTTACAGCAAAAATACTTTTTGGGTGTTTATGAGCATTTTTTGCGGAATGGAAAAGTTTGTTGGTAATTATCACCCCATAGTTTAATTTTTTACCCTAAAAACTGTACGCAGTTTGTTTTCAATTGGTCTAAGCTTCAATTCGGCCTTTGTTTTAATCTTGCACAAGAATTATTTTAGATTTTACAGCAAAAATACTTTTTGGGTGTTTATGAGCATTTTTTGCGGAATGGAAAAGTTTGTTGGTAATTATCACCCCATAGTTTAATTTTTTACCCTAAAAACTGTACGCAGTTTGTTTTCTATTGGTCTAAGCCTCAATTTGGCCTTTGTTTTTATCTTGCACAAGAATTATTTTAGATTTTACAGCAAAAATACTTTTTGGGTGTTTTTGAGCATTTTTTGCGGAATGGAAAAGTTTGTTGGTGATTATCACCCCATAGTTTTATTTTTTACCCAAAACACTGTACGCAGTTTGTTTTCTATTGGTCTAAGCTTGATTTTGGCTTTTGACTTAGTTTTGCACAAGAATTATTTTAGATTTTACAGCAAAAATACTTTTTGGGTGTTTTTGAGCATTTTTAGCGGAATGGAAAAGTTTGTTGGTGATTATCACCCCATAGTTTTCTTTTTTACCCAAAAAACTGTACGCAGTTTGTTTTCTATTGGTCTAAGCTTGCTTTTGGTTTTTGATTTAATCTTGCACAAGAATTATTTTAGATTTTACAGCAAAAATACTTTTTGGGTGTTTTTGAGCATTTTTTGCGGAATGGAAAAGTTTGTTGGTGATTATCACCCCATAGTTTTATTTTTTACCCTAAAAACTGTACGCAGTTTGTTTTCTATTGGTCTAAGCTTGATTTTGGCTTTTGATTTTATCTTGCACAAGAATTATTTTAGATTTTACAGCAAAAATACTTTTTGGGTGTTTATGAGCATTTTTTGCGGAATGGAAAAGTTTGTTGGTAATTATCACCCCATAGTTTAATTTTTTACCCTAAAAACTGTACGCAGTTTGTTTTCTATTGGTCTAAGCTTCAATTCGGCCTTTGTTTTAATCTTGCACAAGAATTATTTTAGATTTTACAGCAAAAATACTTTTTGGGTGTTTTTGAGCATTTTTTGCGGAATGGAAAAGTTTGTTGGTGATTATCACCCCATAGTTTTATTTTTTACCCTAAAAACTGTACGCAGTTTGTTTTCTATTGGTCTAAGCTTGATTTTGGCTTTTGATTTTATCTTGCACAAGAATTATTTTAGATTTTACAGCAAAAATACTTTTTGGGTGTTTATGAGCATTTTTTGCGGAATGGAAAAGTTTGTTGGTAATTATCACCCCATAGTTTAATTTTTTACCCTAAAAACTGTACGCAGTTTGTTTTCTATTGGTCTTAGCTTCAATTCGGCCTTTGTTTTAATCTTGCACAAGAATTATTTTAGATTTTACAGCAAAAATACTTTTTGGGTGTTTATGAGCATTTTTTGCGGAATGGAAAAGTTTGTTGGTAATTATCACCCCATAGTTTAATTTTTTACCCTAAAAACTGTACGCAGTTTGTTTTCTATTGGTCTAAGCCTCAATTTGGCCTTTGTTTTTATCTTGCACAAGAATTATTTTAGATTTTACAGCAAAAATACTTTTTGGGTGTTTTTGAGCATTTTTTGCGGAATGGAAAAGTTTGTTGGTGATTATCACCCCATAGTTTTATTTTTTACCCAAAACACTGTACGCAGCTTGTTTTCTACTGGTCTAAGCTTGATTTTGGCTTTTGACTTAGTCTTGCACAAGAATTATTTTAGATTTTACAGCAAAAATACTTTTTGGGTGTTTTTGAGCATTTTTTGCGGAATGGAAAAGTTTGTTGGTGATTATCACCCCATAGTTTTATTTTTTTCCCAAAATACTGTACGCAGTTTGTTTTCTATTGATCTAAGCTTCAATTTGGCTTTTGCTTTAATCTTGCACAAGAATTATTTTAGATTTTACAGCAAAAATCCTTTTTGGGTGTTTTTGAGCATTTTTTGTGGAATGGAAAAGTTTGTTGGTGATTATCACCCCATAGTTTTATTTATTAACCAAAAAACTGTACGCAGTTTGTTTTCTATTGGCCTAGGCTTGATATTGGCTTTTGATTTAATCTTGCACAAGAATTATTTTAGATTTTACAGCAAAAATACTTTTTGGGTGTTTTTGAGCATTTTTTGTGGAATAGAAAAGTTTGTTGGTGATTATCACCCCATAGTTTTATTTTTTGCCCAAAAAACTGTACGCAGTTTGTTTTCTATTGGTCTAAGCTTGATTTGGCTTTTGATTTAATCTTGCACAAGAATTATTTTAGATTTTACAGCAAAAATACTTTTTGGGTGTTTTTGATCATTTTTTGCGGAATGGAAAAGTTTGTTGGTGATTATCACCCCATAGTTTTATTTTTTTACCCAAAAAACTGTACGCAGTTTGTTTTCTATTGGTCTAAGCTTGATTTTGGCTTTTGATTTAATCTTGCACAGGAATTAATTTAGATTTTACAGCAAAAATACTTTTTGGGTGTTTTTGAGCATTTTTTGTGGAATGGAAAAGTTTGTTGGTGATTATCACCCCATAGTTTTATTTTTTACCCAAAAAACTGTACGCAGTTTGTTTTCTATTGGTCTAAGCTTGATTTAGGCTGTTGATTTAATCTTGCTCAAGAATTATTTTAGATTTTACAGCAAAAATACTTTTTGGCTGTAACGCAGTTCGTTTTGTAAGGAGTTTAGCTGTATAGTGGTATTATTTTGTTTTGTGCACAGTCATTATTTTATTTACTTTGATTATAACGAAATCAATCAATAACAAGTAAATATTAATATATTGGCGTGTTTGTTATAGCCGAGCTTTACTGTACAAATGTACTGTACGTTTCTTAAGTCTTTGCATGATTTTGTTTTGTTTTTAAAACTCACCACAGCAAATAAAAGAAAACAATGGAAAAATGTATACACAAACAGCTGTTACAATTTGTTGGAGTTTGATTTGTTCACATGCGTAAATTTTTATGTATGCATTTAACTTGACAGATTGGTAAAGTCCAGTTGTTGTTGCACTAATAAGGACACTTGGTATTAATCCAGGTGGATTTATAAAGGTGATATCATAAGCACAGCAGTTCTACTTTTTTTCCGCAAATTAGATGCTCGGATGTCAAAATTTGTATACGTTGACATAGGGGCTGAGATGTCAAATGTTATTGTAATGCTGTAGTTTAGAATCAACACCAACTGATAAAATTAATTCACCTTGGTATTAATACGCTTTGGAATGACTTTTTTATGAGTGTTTCAACGAGTAAACCGTTAACGGTATTTAAGCATTGTTTCGCACAAATCACTAGTTGTACTAGTGTTTATATATAAATAATTACTCGTCATTTAGAAGTCAACGAAGCACTACGTGCAACTTTTAAGATCCTTTTACAAGGTAAAGTGTTATGTAAATAAATATAGATTTATTCTCCATTTTTAATTCAAAATATTAATTCTTGTTTGTTGTATTTGTATATTTGTTCCTCATCGGATATACGCCGAAACATTGGCCCTTCGAGCCGGATAAAACAACAAGAATTTCATCGTTCTCCTTCTACGAGGAAATCTACGCTAAATATTTGGAAATTCGACGCCATCATACAAATATTAAACCAGGTTAGTAAATTGATTTAAAAAGTGATTTTTGAAAACATTAAAAAAAAACAAGTGCATAAACATACATACATATCGAGCCATAACCGCCAAAAACGCTCAAGCGACATGCTTATCGAAAATCGTTTTTGGACGAAAATCGATTATTTACGATAAATCGGACTATCTGTCAAAGTTTCAAAGTCCTGCCATGTACCGTTACGGAAATACAGCAAAAGAAATTTTAGCTTAAGTGCATTTTCCATTTAAATGTTTAATTTGTTTACATTTTTTTGTAACTGCAAAATGTCGCTTAAGCTAAAATTCTTTTTTGCAAATACAGCAAAACAAGTGTCAAAAACTGCAAGGATATCAATGAAACGGTTAAAGAACAGCTTGATAAAGATAATAATTACTAGTTTTAAAATAATTTGATTAAATTAATTAATTTTTCATGGCATCAATCTCAATATCTAAAAATATTTTAACCTTTACAAACATGCGTTGTCTTATAGGAAATTTATTAAAACTATTAACATTACATATAACAGTCCACTACAATCCTATGTAGCCAATATAAGGGCTCTACTTCGATTTAAGCCAAGTGTTGCGTCTTAACGAAACAATATTTGGCGACAGATGAAATAAACGAAACGATGTTTTTTTTTTAAAGTATCTTAACACAAGACTGTGTTGTTTATTATAAAGTTGTTGTATTGTTGTTGTTTATTTCACTAAGGAAACAATAATAATGTTATTAATCAATAAACATAAAATAAAATAATAATAGTTACATTCTGTATTCATTGTAAATTCAATCTTCTAGACTTTTCTTTTGTGTCTGCCTTCTTCAAGAATACGTTAACAACTAAAAATTCAAAGTTTGACAAATGCATAGTTGCATCAAAGTATAAAGCAAAATGTCATAAAATAAGTGTTGCCAATGTAGCGGTGCTACCACGGGTCGACGACATCCCACCCCCCGTGAAGATCCTAGGGGGCTTCACTAATAACGTCTAGCACCGCAAGCTTAGATACTGGCCTGCGCAATGTACCATTTGACGTTCGCACTTCTACGACTCGCGTTTGACTATCTTTGGCTGTAAATTTGAAAGTCACGATGCCTCTTCTCCATTGGCTCCTAGGGAGGTTTTCATCGCATATAATAACCATGTCGTTCACCTCTATAGGCCTCTGAGATGTGAACCACTTCGTCGGTTTAGTCAGCGTTGGTAGATACTCTCGGATCCATCGACGCCAAAATTGATTCTTGAGCTGCTGACTAATTCTATACTGCTTTCGCGAGCATATAGGCTCGACATCACCAGGTGTTTGTGTCGAATTGGTAGTACCCAACAGGAAATGGTTAGGAGTCAATGGATCCGGGTTTTCAGGTGTCACTGGTATATGTGTAAGAGGACGACTGTTTACTATATTTTCGGCTTCTATGAGAAGGCTTTGTAAAGTTTCGACCTTCGGAGCAACACTTTTTAGTGTTACAGCAAGTACCCTCTTCGTTGATTGGACTAGTCGTTCCCAGCATCCTCCGCTACTGGGATTCGCAGGGCAGTTAAATTCCCAGGTGATATTTCTCGTAGCCAATTCGCTTTGTATGTAGTCGTGGTCAAATAAATCACTCACCCGTTTCAGTTCACCATCTGTTCCAACGAAGTTTGTTCCCATGTCAGAACGTATTTTTAACGGAACACCTCTTCTGTTAATAAAGTTGCGGATGCAGATGATACACGCGTCGGTGGATAAATCGGCCGCAAGTTCAATATGGATTGCCCTTATTGTCAGGCATGTAAATAGGGCTGCCCACCGTTTCTCCCGTCTGCGTCCGATAGTTACCAATATGGGCCCGAAATAATCCAAACCAGTGTATGTAAAAGGCCTCACAAATGGTTGAAGGCGGTCAATCGGCGGTACTGGTTTCGCGCGGTTGTTTTTACATAACTGACAATTCGATCTTGCGCGTTTGACTGCTGCTCGTAAATTGGGTACCCAAAATTTTCTTCTTACCTCATTGACTACAACATCGTTATTTTGATGATATAACCTTTG
Source organism: Panzeria rudis (assembly GCA_956483635.1). Lineage (NCBI taxonomy): Eukaryota > Metazoa > Arthropoda > Insecta > Diptera > Tachinidae > Panzeria > Panzeria rudis. The sequence goes on from OY101449.1 coordinate 83,947,138, forward strand.
ATGGTACCACCTTACAAGGAGTTCCGTTACGGCATGACGATATGGCAGGATTATAGGGTTTCTTGTTGATTCAGGAAGAACTAAAGCGTAATCAATACGACCACCGACACATAAAACACCATCAGCATTAAGACGAGGCGTAAGAGATAATATTGAGCTGTTTTTGGCTACGTTGGCATTTGTCTTTAATTCGTTGATTTCGTCGCTGTATACTTCGCTTTGTACCATCTTACATAATACCACTTCGGCTTTTCGGAGTTCGGGCGCTGTCAATTCCTTAGTACTATAGCTTTGAGATTTTTTGCGGGATACGTCTCCAAACCTTAATACCCAACCAATAGTTCTTTTAAGCCGTAAGTAGTTTGAAAATCTATTAAAAGCAATCAAAGGCGTTGTACTGATATTCATACAATATTTTCTCTTCTCTTCTTCTGTGCTCATTTCTGAGTCTATAGCACCAGATTGTGGCCAGGCCTCTTCGGCTTTCGATAAAAACTCAGGCCCCTGAATCCACATGTTGTTAGGTTTATAAGTCACAGGATATGTTGTTCTTGTGGCCACGTCTGCTGCGTTTAGCTTTGTAGGTACCCAGCGCCAGTCCTTTTCGTGAGTTGATTCGAGAATTTCTCCGACCCTGTGCATAACGAATGCCTTATATTGTCTGTGATCTGACCTTATCCAGTTGATTACTGTTCTCGAATCGCTCCACAAAATTATTCTCGATGGCTTTATTCTGTGACTCTCTATAACGGCATTTCTTAATCGAGTGCCCAAAACTGCTGCCTGCAGTTCTAGACGGGGTACAGACAGTACTTTCAGCGGTGCACATTTGGTTTTACCGACTACAAAACAGGTACGAATTCCATTTGGCGTTACAATACGCCAATAGGCAACAGAAGCAAACGCAGTTTCACTGGCATCGTTAAAAATATGAAGTTCGATCGTTGTTTCAGGATGAAATAGTTGAGAATCATAGCACCTTGGTAAACGAAATTGTTTTGCCAACTGTAGACCTTGAACCCACTGTGAAAAACGTTGATAAATATGTTCAGGAATGACGTCATCCCAACTGACACCCGTACGCCACAGTTCTTGTAACAATATCTTACCGTACACCAATAAATCTGCTAGCATGCCAAATGGGTCGTACACTGACATGATCAAACACAACAATTGCCGTTTTGTTGGGCACTTCATACCGGCAACAATCGCAGGATCGACTCTGTTTAATTGCAATTTAAATATAAACTCATCGGTACTGCTTCTCCAAAACATACCGAGTACTTTCTCGGCAGTATCTGCAGTATTCATGTTGACGTTTGGACTCTGTTTTTCAACATCTTTATTTAAATAGTTCTGCACATACAATGAATTCGAAATAAAACCACGAAGTTCAAAACCGGCTTTGGCATGTGTGCTTTTTACTGCTGAAGAAATTCTTACTGCGTCTTCCTCGCTTTGAAAACTGGATGCCATGTCATCGACATAATGGCTGTTTATAATTGTATCGACTACTTCAGGCTGCTCACTTGCGTTTTCAATTGCACCTTGGTTTTTAACATATTGTGCACTACACGGTGAACATGTTGCACCAAATATCATTGCAGCCATCGTATATATTTCTACTGGGTCATTTCTATTAAATCGCCACAAAAAACGCTGCGCATCTCGATCGGCCTCACGGATACGGACCTGCAAAAACATCTCTCTGATGTCGGCACATACACCAATCGTACCCTCACGGAATCGAAAAAGTATTTTTGATAGCGCCTGATTCTCGTCTGGGCCTTTGAGAAGCATGGAGTTTAGTGATGTTCCATTCACAGTAGCTGCCGCATCAAAAACCAATCTTAATTTGCTCGGCTTATTTACATTAAAAACTGCAAAATGTGGGAGGTACCAAGTGTGTGGTGTCGTTTTCTTTACTTCATGTGGTGACATTTTCTTGGCATATCCATTTCTAATATAATTGGCCATAGCTTCCTTATATGCATTTTCAAACTGACCATCCTTGTCCATCTTCTTTTCTATGGTTTTTAATCTATTTAATGCCAAATTGTAGCTGTTTGGCAAATTTACATTGTCGTTTTTCCATATTAGGCCAGTTTCATATCGGTCATCTACTTTTCTTGTAGTATCACTTAAAATTTGTCGGGCTCGAACAATATCTTTTGACTCAAGCGGCTGAGTTGACAACGCGACGCCAAAATTTTCGGTCGTAAAATAATCGGCTACAAGATTATCAATTTTTTCTTCTGTTTCTTTTCTATTATGTAGTATGACGGAAGATCGACATGAGGTAGTGACAGAGGTTCCGTGTGGGCTACCATAGATCGCCCAACCCAATGGTGTGTTAGTGGCAACAACACATTCGCCGATTTGAACAGTTTTTACATTTGGAGTAAGATGGCAATTATCCAAACCAATTAATACCTTAGGCATTGCGTCAGTATATCCGGCAAACGGTAGGCTTTTGAGTTGGTGAAATCTATTATGAAGCTCTTCAAGGTTGACTGTTTGTGATGGCAAATCTAAATCTGGTACACTATGAGCTCTCATGTTATACCACCTATTATTATTCCCAGACCCTTTAATGTTGAGTTGTATATCCATTGATTTTACCTTCTTTGGTGGTCCCTCAAACCAGCGTAATGTAAGAAGCTGCTTTTTCTCTTTGAAACCCATTTCATATGCCACAGACTCGTGTATTAATGTTGACGATGAGCCTTCATCTAAAAAGGCATAAGTTTTCACTATTCTGTCGTTCGGGCCACGCATTTCAATGGGAACTAGCTTGTAGAGTAATCTTGTTGTTTTCGGCGAAAAAGACTTAAGTCGTATCATATTGACCTGTTTATCATTGTCATCTACCTGTTGATGCAACGCGGCATTATGTAATTTTTTGCAACCCTTAACCTTGCAGCTTCTCTTTTTTACACATTGTGTCAAATTATGACCCTTAATCAGGCATGAAAAGCAAAGGCGGTTGCTTTTGACAAAACTCCAGCGATCATTCACTGACATCTTCAAAAATTCATCACATTTGTACAAAGGGTGTAGATCGTTGCATTTAACACAATACTTTTGTTTGCCTGTATCTTTGTTGATTATTTCATTCATTGCCAGTACTGGTTTTGTATTGGCTCGAGTTTGGCTAGTATTACTTTTCATGGCTGTATGCATTGATGTTGGCATAATTGGTGTAACTTTTGCAATAACTCTAGCCGTTTGATTAACCCAGGCGTTAAAATGTTCCAGAGTAGGAAATGGACTAATCCCCGACGAGTAAGTCACCCATTCAATACGCTTTGTCATAGGCATTTTCGATATAAGTTCATCCATCAATGTTGGATTGCTTAAATGTTGTGTGGCCTTAGCACTTTTAAGAAATGTGGTTAAGTTCTGTACTTTTGTGGCAAATGGCAAAAAATGTTCCAAATGGTTTTCCGTAATGGGTGTTATTTCACGTATCTTCCTTAATTGACTTCCTATCAAGAGTTCAGGACGGCCGTACTTAAATTCAAGCTGTTCGATTACTTGGAAGACATTTTGTGGGTCTATAAGAAGACATTCAACTTCTTCTCGTGCAACCCCTTTTAAGCATTTCTGTAGTCTTAGCGTATTTTCTAAAGGCGTGTACCCATAGGCATTCGACGATTCTCTTAATGCTGTTACAAAAACAGGCCATTGTTCAGGTTGACCATGAAATTCAGGGAGGTCATACAATTTTCTTGTTGCCCCATATGTATTACTACCCCCTGGCGAATATACATTCGTATATGCGGGCACTGTGGTCGACTGTGACGGTGTAACATTTGTTGCATTCGGCAACCCTAAGTTCATGTACATACCTGTTTGATTCTGTGGTGTAAAATATGGAGCGGACATCAAAGTTGTAGGAGCTATTGCTCTATATCCATTATTTAGTGGCAGTGTATTTGTTGCAATACCAGACGGTGGCAAGTATAAATAACGATTTCCATTTTGATTCGTTGGCATAGTTGATGATCCTCCAGCTGATGTCATTATAGTTGCAGGAACCATTGACTGTTGTATTTGACTTTGGCACCCTGGAGTATAAACTACATTCGTTGAAGAATGTAAGACGTTTGATTGATTGGTGGCAGCAATCGTATTATTATTGTATGTAGTATTCACTACGGCTGATTGTTGACTGATATGAGGCACATCTACAACAGGTGGCGGCGTTTTTGTAGCAGCACTTTTGGCTGACAATTCCTCCTGTAGATGTGCTCTCTTTATCTCACTTTCTAAAAGCAGTTGAATAGTACGTTGATGATTTACTTCTAAAGTTTTCAATCTCTCCATTAGGCTACTGATCATTTCAGTTGGGGCTGTTGACTGTTGTTCAACAACAGTGTCGTCATTTGTATCCACTGAGGAATTGGCATTTCCTTCGACGGCTTTTGTAGGCGTTGATGAACCTGACATGTTCACGTGAAAATCTCTAAAGTGTTGTGGCAATTTACCTTGTGTAGAACGTTGGCTTCTATTTTGCATAGTATGCAGAAAAGTGTGTTGTTATACCCACACTCACTATGCGGCTGCCTTAAATGTAAACAAATCGGCTTCTTTGTATATTTCCAAATTCAAAGGATCGATTTCAATCCAATTGCTGGCACTTATAAATTGAGTTGTTAATTTTCTTTTACAAATGAAGGCGGCTTTGATGAAATATTAAGGCACAATATTCCAGACTTGCAATAAACTTTGCACTCTTCCGTACAATAGAATTGAAATAAAATTTGTTGCGTCTTAACGAAACAATATTTGGCGACAGATGAAATAAACGAAACGATGTTTTTTTTTAAGTATCTTAACACAAGACTGTGTTGTTTATTATAAAGTTGTTGTATTGTTGTTGGTTGTTGTTTATTTCACTAAGGAAACAATAATAATGTTATTAATCAATAAACATAAAATAAAATAATAATATTTTATTAATATGATTATTTCGAACGTATTTGCTTTGTGAATCTAAATTGATTATTAGGCTAAGGTTCGTAACGTTATATTCAGAAAGAATTGGGTATGATTAATATTCCAAGGAACAATGGAAAAAGTTGTATATATAAGAATTAAAATCACATTCAACAGAGCCACCTGACAAGTGGTGATAGCAAATACACGTGAGCACTGACGATGGAAGTGTAGCGGCTTCCGAAAGTGGCGCTACTCTGTTCTGCTGTGTACGTTGAAAAATTAAGTTGATGTTAATTTTTCCATTGTTCCTTGGAATATTAATCATACCCAATTCTTTCTGAATATAACGTTACGAACCTTAGCCTAATAATCAATTTAGATTCACAAAGCAAATACGTTCGAAATAATCATATTAATAAAACAATTAGCTACTGGCTTGAGCTTTTCACATGTTTACATGTTCATATATACTTAAGTATAAAAAATCAAACCAAAAAAGTTTGTCTTGAGTAGAACAAAAATCAGAAAAAATGGGAATGAAGAAAAATAAACCGATGGCAACGCTGGGAAAGTGCACTTTAATATCAGCTTGAGAGTGATTTAATTCTCGTATTCAATTTTCGCGAAAAAGTTGTATATATAAGAATTAAAATCACATTCAACAGAGCCACCTGACAAGTGGTGATAGCAAATACACGTGAGCACTGACGATGGAAGTGTAGCGGCTTCCGAAAGTGGCGCTACTCTGTTCTGCTGTGTACGTTGAAAAATTAAGTTGATGTTAATTTTTCCATTGTTCCTTGGAATATTAATCATACCCAATTCTTTCTGAATATAACGTTACGAACCTTAGCCTAATAATCAATTTAGATTCACTAAAATAATAATAGTTACATTCTGCATTCATTGTAAATTCAATCTTCTAGACTTTTCTTTTGTGTCTGCCTTCTTCAAGAATACGTTAACAACTAAAAATTCAAAGTTTGACAAATGCATAGTTGCATCAAAGTATAAAGCAAAATGTCATAAAATAAGTGTTGCCAATGTAGCGGTGCTACCACGGGTCGACGACACCAAGGTTAACTAAAAAAGACTTCTCCTGTAAAATTTACTTTATGGCGCTTAAGCTTTTTTGGCGGTCATAGCACGATATATATTAATATATGAATGTGTGTGTGTTTCATAAAAGAAAAAACAAGTGGTTATTGGTCAGATTATATCGCATCCCAGTGCAAATCTCTTTTATATAGATCGCGATCGATACCTTTGTATTCAAGGCTGAGTTTGTTTACACGGATTTACAGCCAGAATATAATTTTGCAATATTTTTTTAATGAAGAATAAGTTACAAAGGCAAATTAAATTTGCATTAAGAAAAAATGAATATTTAGAATAAATACAGTGCGAGCGATATATACAAATATATGTACATATACATATGTACAAATAGCAACAATTTTGCGTGAAAAAAAGATTCTTTACCCTGCGTTTAGACGTGCAAGTACTTGCATGTAAGTTCTGTGTACGTATTATCAACGAAAATTTCGAAAAAATGCCCAACTGTCTTGCAAGTTGCTTGAATGTTTACACGAGCAGGTGAAAGTTCATTTTAAAAATGTCGGCGAGAGCAGAACAACTAAAAAAATTTCTTTATTATTGATATAATTTGCTGTTCATATCCCATAAACAAGGATAGGAACGGTACAACTTTATTAACTTTATAATATTTTCTTGACTTAATTTTGGCTCCATTTTTTATTTTCTTTACTTTTTAATGCAGAGTCGCCAATAATACAAAAATATTTCATTTTAAGGGAACCAGATAACATTGAATTTTTTTCGTATTTTTTCTACGATATTTAAGTTTTAAAACTTCATTAACTGCTTGATTTATGTATATTTAAGCAAAATAATATTAAATTAACTTTTAAATTTACTTAAAATCAGTAAAAATACAATAACATTATATTGCAATCCAGTTAATGTGTACTAAACTGTTGATAGGGTAACACTGTTCTTTAACTTGTCATTTTACTTGTTGCAAGTGTAAAAAAATCACTGTCTTGTAACTTAGCGTTTACACGTGCAGGTGCAAGTTCGAAAAACTCAATACAGTCTTACTATTTTACTAATACACTTACACTTTTCGCACTTGCAGCCAACTTGCAGCTCACTTGCAAGGGATTTTACAAGATAGTGATTTTTTGACACTTGCAGCAAGTAAAATGACAAGTTAAATAACAGTGTTACCCTATCAACAGCTTAGTACACATTAACTGGATTGCAATATAATGTTATTGTATTTTTACTGATTTTAAATAAATTTAAAAATTTATTTGATATTATTTTCCTTAAATATACGTAAATCAAGCAGTTAATGATGTTTTAAAACATAAATATCGTAGAAAAAATACGAATAAAATTCAATGTTATCTGTACCTCGTTTCTGTATTTCTCGCATCGTAAAAGTTTTCACATGAAGTGTGAAACAAAAAATTTCATCGTTTCTCGATTTGTGAGTTAAAACTGTTTCTGTATTTCAATGCGAAAAGCCAGCTTATTTATTGGAATATTCCAATCATTCAAGTGTCAAACAGAGCAACAAGCCGATGGAAAAGTTTTGGCGGCGGCGTTGAAATATTTTCATAAAATACTATATTATATTGTTACGTTTTTAGTCCTTTACATAAAAACGGTTTTATTATTTTCACAGGATTCGTTGAATTGCAATAAAATAAAACACGGATATTTATTTTACAAATAAATTCTCAGTAACACTTTATTTATTACTTTAAAAACACGTACAACTAAACGCGATGTACACACTAACTATTCTTGGCGATGTTTACTCGTCTAAGTTTAAAAACACACTTCTCCCTGTCGTCTGGCAGCCTCCCCTTATATAGTAAATTATAAAACCTTCTGGTAACTTCGCTAACTTTCTGGAATGTAGTTGTCTCTTTTTATCTTTAAGTATACGGCATGATCATTTGGTCTTGCTATAGTGTAGTGTATGTGCGTGTGTAGATGCATGAGATTTTTCTTCTGTTTGTTTATCTTCGCACACACACATACTCTAATGTTCGCAACTTAAGCAAATTATGCTGTCATCAAGTCTACATCTCTTGCAGTTTAAGTTTAATGTCACTGTTTGTAATTGCGATTAAGCAGTCTCGAATAGTCTTGAAAGTTCTAGCTACCGTTTCCTGAAGATTCCGGAAACTTCCATTTTCCGTTATTTTGAATTCTATTGGCAGTTGTCGAGTGAGGCCAAGTTTAATTGTGGTACTTGGTTGCCAGGTTTTGATTTTATTACAGTGATTTAGGGGTATAAAGCAGATAATGATCGGGTTGTCAGTTTGTGTCGTTACATTTGAATCTGCATTTTTATTTCGTAACACTGCCGCCCACTTAAGCCTGTTCGTCCCGAATAGGCACACAATCACCTTTTCCATAGTGCGCCAGTCGTTCCAGGTGTACGATTTTCATTTTGGACCTTGGGCTGTTGTACTTCTGTATCCTATAGACGACATCGTTCAACCTTTTAATAACCTTATACGGTCCATCCCAATGAGTCTGCAATTTTGGAGACAATCCCTTCTTTCGTTGTGGGTTGTAAAGTAGAACCAATTGACCCTCATTGAATCCCTCAGAATTTGCAGCTCGGTCATATCTAGCCTTCATCTTGTCACTGGCCATTCTAATTCGGTTGCGTACAAATTCATGTAGCTCATTTAAATTTTCTTGCTCTTGGGAAGAGCTGGTGCCTTCTTCACTTGTTGGTGTAGGCTTAACGCCAAATTCCAAATCACCAGGCAATTTTAATTCCGTCCCGAAGACAATTTTAGCAGGTGTTCGTGATGTCGAGTCATGTACAGCTGACCTATATGCCAACAAAAATTTGGGAATGTGCTCGTCCCAGTCCCTTTGATGCGCGCTTACCACTTTTCGCAGGTACTCCTCTAGAGTGCGATTAAATCTTTCTACCATGCCATCGGACTGTGGGTGCAGCGGCGTCGTTCTTGTTTTCTTTATCCCATATAATTCGCACATTTCCCGGAATATAGCAGACTCGAAGTTTCTACCTTGGTCAGAATGTAATTCTATTGGAACACCATAGCGACATACCCAGTTGTTGACAAATACATTCACAACTGTCCTTGCTTCTTGATTGGGTATGGCATATACTTCTGGCCATTTACTAAAATAGTCCATCACCACAAGAACATAGCGATTCCCGGCGTCGCTGACGGGAAAAGGACCTGCTATATCCATTGCTATCCGCTCAAATGGTGCACCTGAGTTGTACTGTTGCAGCTGTCCTCGACTTTTTCTTGCTGGTCCTTTTGCTGCGATGCACTGTGGGCAGTTTGCTATCCAGTCGGCTACGGCTTGTTGACACCCAACCCAATAAAAACGCTGTTTTAGCTTCTCCAGCGTTTTTGTCACTCCCAGATGACCGCCACTAGGACCATTGTGGAACTCGTGCAAAACCTTATTCACCTTGGAGGATGGCACAACTATTAGGCTGGAAGCCATTTTACCATCTGCACTTTCCCATACGCGGTACAAGCACCCGTTTATCAGCTTCAGGCTATTCCACTGAGCCCAATAAGATTTCACAAGTGGGCTTTCAGCTGATATTACATTGCGAGCAGGTCTTCTATTTTCCTCTTTGGCTTTTATAATTGTCGCCAATATGGTGTCGTTTCTCTGTGCCGCTGACCAGTCCTCATCGGAATCGATGTGCGTTAGCCGAACATCAATAACGCATTCCTTCTTTTCGGCCTTAACACAATGTCTGCACTCCAAGCTGCAGGGCCGTCGTGATAAAGCATCTGCATTGTTATGCTTTACGCCCCTTCTATGCTCTATGCTGAAGTCGTAGCTTTGAAGACGTTCAATCCAGCGCGCTAGCTGCCCTTCAGGATTTTTAAACTGCAACAGCCATCTCAATGCAGAATGGTCGGTCCTCAGCGTAAAGTGTTGGCCATACAGGTACTTATGGTAGTGTTTTATGCACTCCAACACTGCCAAAAGCTCACGTCGTGTCACACAGTAGTTTCTCTCAGGCTTTGAGAGTATACGGCTATAATAGCCTATCACTTTTTCTGTGCCATTGACAACTTGCGACAACACACCTCCTATGCCATAGCCGCTCGCATCGGTATCAAGCAAAAATTTCTCTCCAGCTATGGGGTAGGCTAGTACTGGTGACGTACTCAGTAAATCCTTTAGTGTCTGGAACGCATTCTCCTGCTGTTCGCCCCAGTGATACGGCCTCGACTTCTTGGTTAGCTCATGCAAGCTTGCAGCGACGTTGGCAAAATTTGGTACAAAGCGTCTGTAGTAGGTACAAAGGCCCAGAAAGCTGCGCAGTTCATGAAGATTTTTCGGACGAGGCCAGTCCTTTACTGCTCGTATTTTATCTTCATCCGTTGAGATTCCGTCTGCTGTAACTCGATGGCCCAAATACTTTACTTCTCTCTGGAACAATGCACATTTCTTCACGCTAAGTTTTAAACCAGCTGATGATATGCGTTGAAGAACCTCCGCCAAATTTTTGAGGTGCTCATCAAAAGTCTTTCCCATCACGACGATGTCATCAAGGTACACCAAGCAAGTCTTCCAGTGAAGTCCTTTCAGCACTCGTTCCATTAGGCGTTCAAAAGTAGCTGGAGCATTGCAGAGCCCGAATGGCATAACTTTAAACTGCCATAATCCATCGCTCGCGCTAAAAGCAGTTTTCTCCTTATCTTTCTCTGCAATCTCCACCTGCCAATATCCGCTTTGTAGGTCTAACGTGGAGAACCATTTCGTTCCAGCCAGCGTGTCTAAGGTGTCGTCAATTCTTGGTAGTGGATAACTGTCCTTCTTAGTAACGTCATTGAGCTTTCTGTAGTCAACGCAGAATCTCGTACTGCCATCCTTCTTTTTGACTAAGACAACGGGCGAACTCCAAGGACTTGAAGATGGCTCGATTACACCACTCCGCTCCATTTCATGAACAAGTTCTTTTACCTCATTCCGTTTTGCTAGGGGTACACTTCTGGGTGGCTGTTTGATCGGCCTCGCTTCGCCTGTATTTATTTCATGTTTCACTATTGCCGTTCTCCCTTGGCTTTGATCTTTCAAGGCGAAGACGCTGGTGTGCCTTTTTAGCAGCTGTTTAGCTTTATTTCTATCAGGAGCTGCTAATTCTGCTACCCATTTCCCCACGTGTTCTTCAAATTGTTCACGCTCTTTTGCGGACATATTGGCTGGTTCAGACTTTCGCTCGCAGTTTATTATTGCCTCTGGTGGAGTACATTGGCCTATAGCAGAATTTCCGCTGACGACTTTTTTGTTGCCTGATAAATTAAGTACTCTTATAGGGATCTTTCCTCCTTTGCAAGTTTTTACGAGGGCTTTTGCTGTTAATAGCTCGCTCTTAATTTCTGTTGGTTCTACTACCCACAACCGATTGTCCTCACAATCTCCCTCCATGCGTGCCCATATTACTGATTCAGACTGCGGTGGTATCGTCTGGTTTTCAATAGCAACTAGTTTCCTTACGTGCGTTTTATTGTCATATCCAACATCAAGCGGTATTTCAACATTACGCCAAATCATCACTTGTTGCCCCATATGCAGGTTGATGCCATGGTTTATCATAAAATCGGCTCCAATAATAACCTCGTCAACAATATCGGCAACGATAAACACATGTTTCACGCTTATATTGGCTATAGTCACCTTCGCTTCAGTCTTACCGTAGACAGTGGCAGGCTCCCCAGTAGCTGTACGTAGTCTTATATTCCTTAAAGGTTCACACTTCCCCTTCACTATATCGGGCCTGATTATTGACTGCGACGCTCCTGTGTCTATGGTGAAGATGTGCTTTTCGCCGTTGATGTATCCACATGCAGTAAGGTTGCTATTTTTCTGCTGCATTACTGATATGGAGATTGTGGGGCCGTCGTTTGTGGGAGCTAGCTCTTGCCCCTTAGTGCTAGCTCGTTTTAGTTTAACGGGGACTCTTGTGTTGTTTGTTGGTTCACCCGTTTACTATTCCTTGGTGGCGAAACAGATCTGGCTCTTTTTCTTGGCGCCTTGCAGTTGCGCTGGAAGTGGCCAACTTTGCCGCAGTTATAACACTTAGCTTTTACTTTGCCGTCCTTCTCCGCCAATGCTTGTCTCACTGCCTCCTTGATGCTAGAGACTAGATCACTCTCATTTTCGGCAATGACCTCCACGTTCCGCACCTTGCACACCTGTGGCTTCCAAATCACCCTAGCAGTCTCCTGAGCTAGTGCAAATGAAACCATTTCTGCGAATGTAGCCTTTTGTGTAGCACACACTGCAAGCTTGATGTCAGGATCACGGATGCCATTAACAAACGCCTCTGTTTTGACATGATCCAGGAATGGGTGGTTTTCACCTGGATACGTAAGCTGCACTAACCGCTCAATTTCCATTGCGAAATCTTGTAGAGACTCATTGGGCTTTTGTCCTCTACATCGCAATTCCATGCGGTATATATCTCGCTTATGTTCGCCACCATATTTCCGCTGTAGTGCCGCCATTATGTCATCAAAATTATTTCTGCAGCTCCCTGGTACGGTTTCAAGTACTTCTGCTGCGGCTCCTTTTAAGGCCAAAATCAGCTCTATGGCCTTTTCTTCACTGTTCCAACCATTTTTGCTGGCAACTGTTTCGAACTGGAACTTGAAGATGTTCAAAGGTGCGCTGCCATCGAAACAAGGCGTCTTTACTCTGCTGGAAGCCTCTGGAATAACTCTCACTGGCCCTCCTTGACACTGAAGATTAACAATTTTTGCTTCCAGTTCATGTAATTTCTCGTCCACATCTTTTACATGCACTTCGACGCCACCAATTTCTAGGCTATGAAGTTTATTCTCTAGTTCTGAGAGTTTCTCGTCAAATTTGATGACTTGTACCTCAATGCCATCTACTCTTCTATTTATGACCTCAGAAATTTCCACTAGCTTCTCATTTGTGGCCTTAGATATTTCCTGAACTTCAGCCTTAACTTCAGCTAGCAGTCGCTCGTTGTTAGCTCTAGATGTTTCTTGAACTTCAGCCAGCATTCTCTCATTGTTACCTCTAGATGTTTCTTTAACTTCTTGAAATTTTTCCATCATAGCGGCGAACATTGTGCTTAAATCCATGTTGCTTGTCGTGGCACGAGTACATACCTCTATTTCCTCTTTATCCTCAAATTCGTATGTCCCGATGTCGATGCCACGCTGCTTGAACTCATCTATCAGCCTCTTCTGAAGTTCCACTTTATTGCCTGTTGTTGGCAGTTCCAGCTTACTCAGCTCTTTTTTTAGCTGCTCAACTTTTAGCTCTTCAAACTTCATGGCTTCTATTTTTTTTTATTAATGTCCTTTTTATTATTATTAATGTCCTTTTTATTAATTAATAATGTCCTTTTTTTTATTAATTAATAATGTCCTTTTTATTTTATTTTGCAATTTTACTTCTGACACCAATTGTTACGTTTTTAGTCCTTTACATAAAAACGGTTTTATTATTTTCACAGGATTCGTTGAATTGCAATAAAATAAAACACGGATATTTATTTTACAAATAAATTCTCAGTAACACTTTATTTATTACTTTAAAAACACGTACAACTAAACGCGATGTACACACTAACTATTCTTGGCGATGTTTACTCGTCTAAGTTTAAAAACACACTTCTCCCTGTCGTCTGGCAGCCTCCCCTTATATAGTAAATTATAAAACCTTCTGGTAACTTCGCTAACTTTCTGGAATGTAGTTGTCTCTTTTTATCTTTAAGTATACGGCATGATCATTTGGTCTTGCTATAGTGTAGTGTATGTGCGTGTGTAGATGCATGAGATTTTTCTTCTGTTTGTTTATCTTCGCACACACACATACTCTAATGTTCGCAACTTAAGCAAATTATGCTGTCATCAAGTCTACATCTCTTGCAGTTTAAGTTTAATGTCACTGTTTGTAATTGCGATTAAGCAGTCTCGAATAGTCTTGAAAGTTCTAGCTACCGTTTCCTGAAGATTCCGGAAACTTCCATTTTCCGTTATTTTGAATTCTATTGGCAGTTGTCGAGTGAGGCCAAGTTTAATTGTGGTACTTGGTTGCCAGGTTTTGATTTTATTACAGTGATTTAGGGGTATAAAGCAGATAATGATCGGGTTGTCAGTTTGTGTCGTTACATTTGAATCTGCATTTTTATTTCGTAACAATATATTAAACAAAAAATACTTTATTGAATGTGTTTTATACTTTTTATCTTTCCAACGATAATATGCCGTAACTTAAAATACTTCTAGTCTTATTTTCAATGCAAAATAAAACATGTTCAGTTTTTGCAATCGGCGGAGCGCGATCGTAATAAAAAGAACAGTCGGCGACTAGCCACCAGCAAAGAGATAATTTCTATTTTCTTCAACACCTATAAAAAAAACTTTTTAAAACAAAACAATTAAGTAAATTAACTTGCTTACATTTTCCATTTATAGTTTCAAAATCTATAATTAAATATTTTTAATTTTAAAAATACCTCTCGCATCGTTTTCAAATGTGAGAAATTTTGACGGCGTTAGTGAAAAACTCTTCACAATATGTTGTTACAGAAACACTTTTTCTCACATCCTTCCAATAACTATTGGAAAATAACTTAAATGACAGATAGTTCTCGCATTGTAAAGATACAGAAACACTTCTGTGAGAAAACCCCATTTTCGTTTCATTTTACTTCGTTTTTCTTTCAATTCACACGTTCCATGTGAGATATTTTACGATGCGAGAAATACAGAAACGAGGCACCGGTTCCCTTAAAATTAAATATTTTTGTGTTATTGGCAACTCTGCATTAAAAAGTAAACAAAATCAAAAATTTTTTTAGCTTCAATAATAGAAATGTTTTTAGTTGTTCTGCTCTCGTCGACATTTTTAAAATAAACTTTCACCTGCCCGTGTAAACATTCAAGCAACTTGCAAGACAGTTGGACATTTTTTCGAAATTTTCGTTGATAATACGTACGCAGAACTTGCATGCAAGTACTTGCACGTCTAAACGCAGGGTAAAATCCCTTGCAAGTGAGCTGCAAGTTGGCTGCAAGTGCGAAAAGTATAGGTGTATTATTAAAAAATAAGACTGTATTGAGTTTTTCGAACTTGCACCTGCACGTGTAAACGCTAAGTTATTGTTTTTCTTAATTTTGTCTTTTTTCATTCCCAATCGGTTGAAAATTTTGTACTCGTTTCAAATGCAATTGTTAAATTTGAAGCAAGACTTCAAAGGGTTCTTGATGCGGATCATCATATTTATACACTGGAAGTGGCTATTGATGAGTTAAAGATTCTATGGGAAAGGGCTAGAACGGCGTATGATGAAGCCGTGATTGAATGTGAAATCACACCAATAAAGTCCATTGCGGAAGACTTAAAAACAACTGAAGATAAATATGATACAGCCTTTGAGACTTATTGTCGATGTATGAAAGATTTAAAAATTAAAAGTGAAGATTTAAAAGATAAGTCTATATCAAAGTGCCCGGTCGGTGGTGTTGAAGTGTCGGTTAGTGATAATATTTCCCATAACTTACCCCTTCCACCATGTGATATAGATGTCTTCGATGGTGATTACCTTTCATGGCCAATTTTTCACAGCTCTATTTATCAATAATAGCCGTCTCAGCAACATTGAAAAACTTTTTTATTTAATGAAAAGAACCGACAAAGGAGCTAGGGATATTGCGTCAGTGTCCACTGACAAACGCTGGGTTTAATATCGCGCGGAAACAGTTAAAAGATAAATATGAAAATCTTCCTATGCTAGTGCATAATTAAAATGCCTTTTTAGATTAGAACCAATAGTTATTGAGACTAGCTCAGCCCTAAAGAGTTTGCAGCGCGAAATAAATAGTTTTTTGAGTACTATGTCAATTATTGATATTTCTACGGAGAATTGGGATCCAATTATTGTATTTTTTTGTATTCAGCGGTTGCCTGCACATACAGTTACTCTCTGGGAACAGACTGTCAAGGACAAAAGTGCCTTATCTTTGTGGAAAGATTTAGATTTGTTCTTAACGGAACGAATTCAGACCATAGATTGTATTCGCGATCTCACAGATTTAGAAACTGATAAAAGAATCGTGGGACGGAAAGTAAATAATAAAGACTTTGTTACAAGTTCATCGAATACTTGTATTGTGTCCAAATCAAAGACATTTACTTCGATTTTGTCGTCGTTTTAAGAATATGACTGTTTCTGAACGATTTTCAAACATAAAGAAATATCATTGCTACTTGAATTGTCTTTTAGGGTCACACGAAGTCAAACATTGCAAAAGCGAACATAGTTGTTTCATATGCAATAAGAAGCACCATACTCTGCTACATCGCGAGTTGCCTGATAATAACAATACATCTGCTCCGTCTAATGAAATCGACCCACAAATGCCTTCGACATCGGAAACTGCCTATCCTAGTTGGAGTCGCCAAACCTTCCACATATCACAAAATTCGTCTCTTTTGTTAGGACAAGGGCTTTAATTGACCCAGCATCAGAGGCTTCATTTATTTCAGAGCGCTTGCGAAATTAATTGCGATTCCCGTCACATTCTACTAATGTAAAGATTTTCGGCGTTAGTAAAGAAGCTTCTGTAGCTTATACAAACCATTGTACTATTCGAATTGGATCTCCAGTTGATAAGAAACTTATTTTAGAAACACATGCTCTTGTTTTACCCTCAATTTCTAATAATTTACCTTCCTTCATTTGTCCTTCGGATATTAAAGGTGAATTACACAGTCTGCGATTGGCAGATAATTTTTATAAAAGTAGGCCGATAGATCTTTTACTTGGAGCTGATTTATATCCACATATAATTTTGAACGAAGTTTGGAGGAATATATTTGGATCTTTAATGGGTCAAAAAACTATTTTCGGATGGATTCTCACGGGTCCTATCAATTCTTTCGCTAACAATTCCATTAATGCTCATTCCAAACGTATTTCCTTTTCCAAGAAACATAATTTCAAACAAACTCCTCGCGAGTTTTGGAAATTAGTTAAAATGAGTATAGAAAACAATTATCGACAGTCGTATTCGTATCGTAAATATGTCCACTTAAAACGGGATAGCCAATAGCAAAACTTGTATTAAATGAATTATATTTACATATCTAAGTTTATATCACTTTTTTTTATCAATTTGCAATTACTAACCTCTTTTTCATCAGGAATCCTTCATGATTCATATCTGTTATGTAATAGATCATCAGAGGTCCCTCATGACCTAACCTACATACAGTCCACAGGAGTCCTTAATGACTCGTCTTATATTCTACTCATCAGGAGTCCCTAATGGCTCACTTATATAATTTTACATTATATACATCAGGAGTCCCTAATGGCTCAATTATATAATCTTGTATTATATTCATCAGGAGTCCCTCATGACTCAATTTATATTTAATTTATTTGCAACTCACGTCGTTGTAAGGTGGCCGGCAATGTTTAAGTACAAATTGTTTATGTCTCGGTTAATGCTTTTCTCTCAGTGTTTAATCAAAACTTAAAGTACTTTTTCTTTCAACCTTGAAAGACTTTTTTATGAGTGTTTCAACGAGTAAACCGTTAACGGTATTTAAGCATTGTTTCGCCAAATCACTAATTGTGCTAGTGTTTATATATAAATAATTACCCGTCATATAAAAGTCAACGAAGCACTACGTGCAACTTTTAAGATCCTTTTACAAGGTAAAGTGTTGTGTGAATTAAGAGAGATTTATTCTCCATTTTTAATTCAAAATATTAATTCTTGTTTGTTTTATTTGTATATTTTCTCCTCATCGGATATACGCCGAAACACATAGTTTCTTATATCCGATATGTACTGTATTCCTATTTATACTGAAGCGTAAAAAAAGCTCGATTAGTGAAGTCTTTCGGTCGTTATCGTGACCACATACAAGATCCGTACATACAGACAAACGGACGTCAAAGACAGAACTTTTTTAAACAGTTTTTTAATTAGTTTAAATAATAAAAATGTCATGAGTGTTAAACATAGTATTTTTTTAATATGCGTGTGTATATATTTTTTACAAGTGCAATATATGATAATAATAAAGCCATTTTAAGTTTGAAAAATCAGTAGATTCGCGTGAAGTGAGAGTAGTACCCACCTCAACGCTTCGCTCATGTGGCGTGCAATATTTATCTACTTTTAATTTTTAAATTACTTCTACTTAGTCGCTTACATGAAATTTTACGATCAAAATCAGTACATTACTAATTTAATATGATTATTTCGAACTTATTTGCTTATGAACTCAAATTCAGTACATTACATTTAAAAAAGTATGCAGTTCCAGAGTCATTGCCTGTTTTACAGTCTATTTTTTGCAAGAATTATTCTTTATTTTGTCATAAAAAATCACTTGTCAAAATATAATTTTTTTAGTCACACAGGAAGGTATATATTTTCTTGAAAATATTGTATATTTCTATAAATGCAGTAAAATCTATTTATTTGGAATCAAGGCTTTTCGTGATTTATAAACACGTACTGTATTGTCAGCTCCACCAGAAACAATATATTTGGGATTCGACCAATCAATATCTAACACTTTATCGCCATGGCCAATTAAATCGTACAAAGGAGCTTTAGGACTAGAAGAAGAAGCAATGGATGATATATTTTTAGATTTTATATAAAAAACTCACCTCCGACAATCCCACAATTTATTTTGATTGTCATAAGAACCGGAAACGAAAAGATATTCTTCAGTGTTTGACCACATAACTGTTTGTACCCATTGCTGATGGCCTAAGTAGGTATTACGTACCACGGAACCATCTGTAGCGATAATAAAAATTATTTACAATTTGTAATACTGTCTTGAAATTTTCTTTTCTTACGGTTTGTTCTAGGATCATATAGTCTTATATTTTTATCAGCGGAGGCGGTAATTATTAGTTTGTTTATATTTGAGTAACTAGCATCAAATATGGATTTATTAGTTGATATTTCGGTTTTTACACCTTCCATATTTAAATCCCATACCTTCATTGTATGATCCCAACTGCCTGTTAGCAATGTGTGATCGTCCATCCACTGAACGGCTGAAATGCATTCGCGATGGCCTTGTAAAGTCATTTGGGGTGTCTAGATATTAGAAGATGGTAAATTTTTAGTTTTTTATATTTAGTAACAAGCAAACATTTATTAAAAATCTATTTCTGACATGTATTTTGAAATTTCTTCTTAATAAAATGCTCTTTTTGAAGCTACATATATGTTACCCTTGTTGAACCTCCTTCCGTTTTAGCACGCTTTGAAGTTCCCTCACCGGATTCATTGATATCGGCAGACCATATTTTCAACATAGTATCCCAAGAACCAGTAGCAAATCTCTGTTTGTTCGGGCTTACATCAACACCATCAATACCTCGCTCATGACCTTTACAAACCGACACACATTCCACTGAATTAGGTTCAATTAACCAATCCCAAAGTATAGCTGTCTGATCCTGTGAACAACTAACAAATTTACCACGTTCATTATCTAAAGAGACCCAAGCTACTGCTTTCACTGGCATCGTGTGGCCAGGTATAGTTAATACATGTTTTCCTTTTATCGTCCATATATTAATGGTGTTGTCGTAACAACCAGTCAATATCCACTTGCCACAAGTTTTTACTGCTGAAACCCAATCATCGTGTAATAGACATTCTTGGGGTTCGGGAGCTGGGTATCTTTCAACATACTCTAACTCTATAGCATCTTCAAATGATATCGCTTTATCTTTTAAATGATCGCAAAGACGGCCTCTTAAGTACTCATCGAACACCAAAAAATCAAACTCGACATTGCTTTTTTCATCTTCTAAAGAAGAGTGTTGCAAGAGAGTATTGATGAAAGTATTCAGTTCTGTGGTTGTAACAGTGGCATCTATGGAATATGGTACATTGGGTACAGCATACCTAAAAGAAATATTCAAACCAAATTAATACTTATGCATTACTTTGTGGATTATATATTATTTTACTTACTGTTCCTGCTTTGTTTTAAAATGTACTTGTACTTGGCCCTCTCCGTTTTCTGTTTCCATTTTCTTTTTTTTAGTAAACTTTACAACTCTAGTTTAATGCTTAATTATTCAATTATTTTCTTTAATTATTATGTATAAGATCATAAATAAATCACGCCGTTAAGTTGTTTTTTACAACACGTTTTGAAAATTTTTTCACTGCTGGTCAGGGCTGCCAATTAATTTTGATGAAAAATCTGCATTCTTTGGGGAAAAAGTCGGCATTTTCGGCGCTTCAATTCGAAAAATCGGCAAGAAATACGGCATAAATTCAACTAAAGCGGCCTTCAGACTATTAGATTTAGTATTAATACTTGTCAAAAACTGAAATCTTAAGTAAAAATCCAATAGTGTGAAAACAAATGGTTATGATTTGTCAAATAATACGTAAAGAAATTTTACAGTATTATGGTATTCGCCATTTTTAGGAAATTTTCTAAACAATCACATTTTTCATTTTATCAGGGTTGTCGTTTGCAAAAACAAACATAGGAACAACAAAAACAGTTGAGTATTTGTTTGCGGGTTTAAATAACACAGCGTCTTCACGAGACATTAAGGCCCCTATTATGATTCACAACTAAATTGATAATTGATTCGTAGTTGTCAAATTCATATCATAGAATACAACTTCATCAAAGCAGTTGTCTCAGTTTTTTATCAGTTGTGTTTTGGTTTTTATTTCGACTATTGTGTTACTTTTAAAATGGTACTTTTAGGCGCCAATCTATCCCATTTGTCAACCCATATTGTTGCCATATCAATAAAACATAAAATCTCAAGAAAAAATAGTAAGGCCAAAATTAAAAATATTTAAAATATCTTGTAATGGCTACTATGGTTTCAAAAACCAGAGAGTACAGATAAGAACCTTTTTTCGAACACAACTAAAATTAGTTGCCAATCATAATACAGAAAAATGGTTGAGTTGGGTCGTAATATTGACCACTCAACCTAGTTGAGTTGTGAATCATAATAGGGGCCTAAGTTTGAGATAACATGAGAGAAAACGTCGGCAGAATACTAAAAATAAAATGTCGAATTTTCTCTCACACAGCGGCTTCACGAGACATTGGTGGCTATTCTAAAAAACGCGTCGAAGAAGTGAAAATTTGCATTGAAACAAAATCAAAGTTTCACCAATTGTTATCATTACATATCTCATATGAAATGAACGTGAGGATTTTAACGCGTTGCTCTTCAGAGGGCGAAGCCGATTAAAATAGTGGTCGGCGGCGGCTGAGACCAAATATACTCAGCGGCGGCTAGTAGGCGGCTAAGAGCGGAAATTTTTTCACCAGCGGCGGCTACCCAAATGTATCGGCTAACGGTCGGCTAACAGAGTATTTCTTGTTTACTTACACACAAGGCATATTTATAACAGGTATACTCGGCCCAAATATAAATAACTTGCCTTTCTGGACGATTTACTGCCTCATTTATAAAATAATTTTCATAAGAAATTTTCTTCATACGTTTCAAAACTAAATTAAATATTTTTAAATGCGCATGTTAGTAAATACCCACTATTTATATTAAAAAATCGGCTTAGCCGCTAGTCGATATTAGCCGCACTAATCGGCGGCGGCTAAGTGATTGTGAAAATCATCGGCGGCGGCTTTTAGCCGACCGGCTTCGTGCTCTGTTGCTCTCTTTTAAAAACGGTAAGTTTTGTATGATAAACAAAAACAATTTTTTTAGATTTATGCTATTTTGTTTTACATGTACTTTCACTAAGTCGACGCGTATTTCAGAATAGACACCATTAACTTTGAGATAACATGAGAAAAAACGTCGGCAGAATACTAAAAACAAAATATCGAATTTTCTCTTAATCTCATACTAGGGGAAGACGTAATTTTACTTTTCCGATAAGATTTCATTTTATGCAAAGGCTCATCGAGTTATTACTTTTGCATAATTAGTTACTTTATTTTTAATTTTTCACACAAATTTAAATTAAATCAATTACATACATTTATTCATTTATTTAACACAGAAATTTTATAAAAAACATCGCTTTTCATTTATTTTAATAAACACTTACACATCCACACTATTTTATTTTCATATACATGTGTTTTTTGACAGTTCATCTCATAAGATTGTTGTTATACGAGTTCTTATAACAACGCTCTCATAAAAATTCTTATAACATTGAGATAACACTAATTTGAAGTCTACACGTAACATAATTCTCTCTGCGATTGAATTTGACAATCTCATCTTACATATTATGTTACGTGTAGACCTCAAGTTAATCTCACACTAGCGGAAGACGTAATTTAACTTTTCCGATAAGATTTCATTTTATGCAAATGCTCATCGAGTTAACATGTACTACTTTTGCATAATTAGCTATTTTATTTTTAGTTTTTCACACAAATTTAAATTTATGAATCAATTAAACACATTTATTCATTTATTTAACACAGAAATTTTATCAAAAACATCGCTTTTCATTTATTTTAATAAACACTCACACATGCACAATATTTTATTTTCATGTAGATGTGTTTTTTGACAGTTCATCTCATAAGATTGTTGTTATAAGAATTCTTATAACAGCGCTCTCATAAAAATTCATATAATATTGAGATAACACTAATTTGAAGTCTACACGTAACATAATTCTCTCTTCTTCTTTGGAAGCAAAGAAAATGTAGCTCCTTAAAAATTACTTCCAATGTTTTATCAATTTTAAATATTCTCTCTTATAATGTAATTTTGTATAATAAAAAAATTGCGCTTGAGTTTTGTTAATCTAAACTTGAACTCAATTTCAATATTCGTATCGGTATCGGAATCGGTATCGGCGATATTTATTTTTAAATATCGGTATCGGATCGGCAAAACGGCGTATCGTTACGTCCCTAATTTCAACATTGTTAACGCTATCTCCAAAATCAAAACGATTTACTTAATGCTCAATCTGGCATCACCAAATCTTAGTTGAACAATTTTGTAACATTTGTAACTTAATGAATTATTTTACTTTTAAAGTTTGCTCCAGAACACGCGCCATTTTACAGCCATTTTTATTTCTGATTTACAAGCTTACAAGTTGGCTGTGCGCAGTTTCCATACCAAAAAGTATGTAGCAATTCTATTTAATAATGATATTATTCCTAATTTTTTGAATTAAATTTAGGAATTTTAATAGAAATACATATTGTCAAATAAACTCTTGTGTGTTTTATTCAAAATCGACGTGGGAGTCACTAGGACTTGCGGCTGGCGTGCCTTGGTAACAAACATTTTTCGTTGCTCGCTTTAGAACACCCTTTAATTTTTAACTGTCATATATTTGTTGTTGTAGCGGCCAAAATTTTACATATTCTGTGAAAATTTCAGGTCTGTAGCTCTTACGCTTCCCGAGAAAACATAAAATTAGTATTTCAACATTTTTCGTTGCTCGCTTTAGAACACCCTTTAATTTTTAATTGTCATATATTTTTTGTTGCTTTAGCGGCCAAAGTTTTACATATTGTGTGAAAATTTCAGGTCCGTAGCTCTTATGATTCCCGAGAAAACATTACATTAGTATTTCAACAACTTTTGTTTGTCGCTTTAGAACACCCTTTAATTTTTAACTGTCATATATTTCTTGTTGTAGCGGCCAGAGTTCTACATATGCTGGTCCGTAGCTCTTACGGTTCCCGAGAAAACAGCCTGTGACAGACAGACATACGGACAGCGTGGCGAAAACAATAGGTACTTTACACTTTTGGTGTACGGAACCCTAAAAAGTAACCAAAACGGCAGCGTTGGCGCAGACTCTTAGCCGTCGCCGGCATGTTTGCTCGCCGCCGTCGAATGTTTTTCGACGAAGTTGGACTCATGCTATTGACATTTACCAGCATCAGGGCTGCCAAAATTGCCGATTTTTCGGCATTTTGCCAATTTTTTAATTAAAAAAATTACTATATACCGATTTGCCGATTTTGGGCGATAAAATGACGATTTTTATCAAACCAATACATAACACGTTAACACTGATTTCAAACCAAATTTTTGTGTTTTGGCAATAACAACATTTTATAATTTTATAAAAAAAACGATACATGTATATATAAAAAAATTGTGAAATTCATTCAATAAATATCGGAAGCAAAAAGTTATTTTTGCCTACAATATAACTGTCTGCCAGTTTATCGATGCCAAGGGAACTTTTTCTTTCTTACAATTTTATTTAAAACAAAATTATTCAGCTTGTTTTTGTTTTCAATAAAACTGTAAGAAAGAACAATTTCCTTCGATATTGATAAACAGGTTATAATAATTTGGTAAACTTTTTTATAGAAATGCTCACCATTATACGAAAACTGTTTGATTTTGAAGGTAAACTCAAATCCGTAAGTTTAATAAATTCAAATATCGATCGTCATGAAGAAAAGAAATCAGTGCCCACGTTCTGTAACTTTGGTGAGAACTTCTCAGGTCGAAAAGATGTGAAACAAAAGTTTGTCTGTAACTCACGTCGAAAACTATCAAAAGAGCTTACGTTGTTACGTTAGAAATTTCTTAATATACAACTCGAGGCCGATGTGAAATTGCAGACGTTGAGAACGCTAATCAGAAATATCTTTGACGGCGACTAAAATAGCTTTGAAAATTTTTTGTTATAAAATGATAAATAAAAATTGTTTCGTAGACTAACAAGAGCACTTTTTCAATAAAGTGAAGTGCATATAAAAAATCAAAAAAGCGATTGTTGTTGTTGCTAAAATAAAATTGAAATTCGCATATTTTATGTAGGGTGTGTGTCAAACGGTAGCAAAGTACTATTGTAAGTAAAATTTTGACAATTCTGAGGTGAAAAAAGTTTCACTAGCCAAGGGGACTAGTAGAAATTTTGACACAAGAGATAAATTTTTAATAGGCAGAAATTAGAAGCATGGTATCGTAACAAGGTAAAACCACCGCCGTCGTTTTTGGAAATTCGAGCCGTCGCCCAATAAATAGATTTTCGCAGCTCTTAAATGTAGTTCGACTATGAAAAATTCATTGTTTATTTTAATTTGCGAAAAATTGTACATCATATTATAAAACTTTTCGCTACAGCAGAGAATTTTGTCTTATATGTATAAAAAGTTCTTTTGAAAATTTTTTGGAAGCCGGCGGCTTGTAGGAAATTGTTTTGCTACGCCTCCGCAAAATTTTATTGTGTCAAAAAAGGTATCATTTCGCACAGCGGAAACATGAATGTTCTGTAACTTTCTTACAGACATCAAAATATTATATTGTCAAAAAAGATATCATTTGCCACAGCAGAAACATGAAGTATTTTTCCCACAGGCAAATATTTTTTTACCATAGTACTTTGCTACCATTTGACACACGCCCAAAATTTAAAAGCAAAATAATTTAACAATGAAAAAATCACTTAAGAACAAAGTACTTACCTTTTCCGTGTTATTATTATTCATTTCATTTTGAATATATTTTTTACTATTAAAATTTTATCTCACGCCGTTTTTAATTGTGAGTATATTTGACAGTTCAAAGCGGGAACTTTTCTCACAAAAACTTTACACACACTTTTTCTGCAAATTGGCTAGTAAATTTCCTACGTGACAACTATTACTCGCCAAAAAAAGATACAGACACAGTTTAGTGAGAAAAATATCTGTTTGTTCCAATTTATGGAATTTTTTTCATTTCAAACATTTCAATCGAGAAGTTTCTCGACGCGGGAGTTACAGAACATGGTACAGCACTATTTTTCATACTCTTAAGAATTTCAGAATTTTATAGACTGAAATTTCTTGCATTTGCACAAATATTCAAAAAGAATGAACATAGTTTATATCTTTTTTGGCAAACAATTTCAGAAAGAAAGCTAATTGGTTCCACAAAGGCTTTTTCAGTTTTAGCTGAATTTATGAAACAAATTGTGCTTCTACCACATACATCTGCACTAAATATTATCCCACACGAAATGGCTAAGGCTGTTTTGATCACCTCTGTAGAAACACGCAGAGACTTTGCAAGAATCGAACCTACGTACTCCCGGTTAATAGCTATTTACATACAGTCTAGCTATTAAACTATAGTCTAGCACACTTATCGCTATACTACGGGAGTAACTAAACTAAATTTCGATGTTTTGTAGAAAATTAAGCTGTATAAGGTATTCTTTATTCTAAAAATTATTTGAAACTACTAAAACAATAGTTTTTACTATAATAAATTCGGATATGTTTTCATTCTGAAAATCATTTATATTCCATGGAATGTATTTAAACTTGTAAAATCATTTTTTGCTATCCATTTATGCTTATAAACCTCATGAAAATACTGACGTTTGCTATTTTTAGTTTTCTTATTGAAAAAATTAATAAAAACCACGAAAAATGCTTAAGGCCCTTCCACATTGTAATACAAGCTTCGAGATTTTTATTCGATTTTGTAAGACGAAAATCAAATCAAAATCAGTCCGAGTGTCAAAAAATCTTAAAGAAAATTTTCTCATTACATTTTGTTTCTACACTATCACATTCCCAATAAAACGTAACATAAATAATTTGCAATAAAGCAAATTTTTTCGTACTTCGTTTTCTTTACTTGAGGTCTACACGTAACATAATATGTAAGATGAGATTGTCAAATTCAATCGCAGAGAGAATTATGTTACGTGTAGACTTCAAATTAGTGTTATCTCAATATTATATGAATTTTTATGAGAGCGCTGTTATAAGAATTCTTATAACAACAATCTTATGAGATGAACTGTCAAAAAACACATCTACATGAAAATAAAATATTGTGCATGTGTGAGTGTTTATTAAAATAAATGAAAAGCGATGTTTTTGATAAAATTTCTGTGTTAAATAAATGAATAAATGTGTTTAATTGATTCATAAATTTAAATTTGTGTGAAAAATTAAAAATAAAATAGCTAATTATGCAAAAGTAGTACATGTTAACTCGATGAGCATTTGCATAAAATGAAATCTTATCGGAAAAGTTAAATTACGTCTTCCGCTAGTGTGAGATTAACTTGAGGTCTACACGTAACATAATATGTAAGATGAGATTGTCAAATTCAATCGCAGAGAGAATTATGTTACGTGTAGATGCAGATAATTAGTAGAAAAGCAAGAAAAAATGTTTAATTCCTTTATAGTTTTAAAAAATACTCGCCATGCTTTTTAAAAATCGATTTTTTTTTAAAGGACATTTATCAACTAATATTCTTCTAAATAACTTAATAGTTAATTATTAAAAGACTTCTAAGTTTATATTTATTCACTTAAATTTACATGAAAATACAGTTCTGAGCTTGAATTCGCATAAAAAAATTGTGAAAATGGGTAATTTTGTATCCTTTTTCCTTGAGGAAAAATCATTATAGAATACCGAAAAAGAAATTTGTCCTAGCATCGCTTCCACCGAATTGGTAATCGAAAAACAGAACTTCTTGCAATGGCAAGGATATGTAAAACTAATTAGAAATTATCCAAATTTGCAATACTTCCAGATCGCGAATTCTACATTTCCATGACTTCTTTGGAGTATCTTTTTTTGCTGGAATAAGATTTATAAAACAACGACTTGAACTTGAATTCATGGTAAAATTAACAAAAAATAAATAATTTTTTTTACAAAATATCAGCATAAAATATTATTAATTTTTAAAATTGATATTAATAAGATATAAAAAATAACGAAGTGAATCTAATTCATGGTAAAATGAGCAAAAATAAATTATTTGTTAAAAAAAACTCTGAAAAAATTGTTAAAAGTATCGTCGTATCGACAGTAAAATATCGCCGATACCGATGTATCGGAAAATCTGAAGTATCGCCGATATATTGGTATCGGTATCGGTATTCGTTACATCCCTAGTTGAAATACTAATGTAATATGCAGACACATATATATAGACACTTTAAACTTTCAAAGTTAGTACTAATTGGTGTACTCTGTAGAATAGACTACACCAATTAACACCGATATTTAAAACAATAAAAATTAAAGGGTGTTCGTCAGCTAATGTATTTTTACTATGCAATTTAGACAATATGCTGTATCTTGGAAACCGTAAGTGGTAAGTAAACTTTTGAAATTTTCAGAAACGCTAAAACTAAAAAATTGCAAAAATAAAAAAATGTCAAAACGAAAAATCGCTAAAATGAATAAAAAGCGCTTAAAAGAAAAAAGCACCAACATTAAAAAAATCGCTAAAACGCAAAAAATCACCAAAACTATAAAGATCGCCAAGAAAATAAAAAACGATAAAAACTGAAAAAAGTCGACAAAACGAAAAAAACAAACATAAAAAACCTGAATTAAAAATAACGATATATAAAAACAATCGCTAAAACTAAATATATCGCAAAACAAAAAAAAATGCCAAAATGGAAAAAAATCACCAAAACCAAAAAAAAGCTCAAAAACAAGATTAAAAATGCGCCAAAATTAACAAAAATCGCCAAAAACAAAAAAAATCGCCAAAAAGAAAAAAAGGGTGAAAACAAAAAAAAAATCGCTAAAACTAAAAAAAATTACCAAAAACCGAAAAAAGCGCAAAAACTGACAAAAAACGTCAAAACTAAATATAACGTCAAAAAGCGAAAAAAACGTTAAAACAAAAAAATACGCCATAACAAAAAAAAAAAAGCGCCAAAACTAATACATCGGGAAAAAATTGCAAAAACGGAAAATCGAACAAAACAAAATATCAACAAAAAACTTAAAAAATTAAAATTAAACGAAAAAGCAAAACGAAAAAATTGCCAAAATGAAAAAAGGGCAAAAATGAAAAGGGATATACATATGTCTATTCGTGCGGAACCCTTCGTGTACGAGCCAAAGTCGCACTTTACTTAATTTATTTTTAGTTTTGGTTACTTTTTTCAACACAAATATAATAATTTTTTTAATATATATGTATATTAGTATATTTTATATTTTATCATGATAAACTACAACAATTTGAGCGTTTTTGTTACGTTTTAAAGACAACACTGCAGAATAATCAACATAGCGTTACACAAAGATACATGCCTGCCTCCAAAGAAAAATGCTTTGATGATTTGAACGAAAATGTTTTGGTGATTTTATTAAGTTTGTTTTTGATTTAATGTCATTCTACACAGTTCGGCTGCTCCTGAAAGAATATTTTTGCAGCTAAGTTTAGTGAAAACTAAATGCTGGAATAAGCTTGATTTTAAGACCATCATCTCTATAATGCAATTTAAAGAATTGTGCATAAATCGAAATGTTCCCATTAGATTTGACCTGCCAAAGATATGTTTTAATATAAAAAATTTTTATATTTTAACACTTTATCTATCCAGTCATATATATGTGTGTTTTGTTAACGAATGTAATTATATTACATTTTATTTTTATTTCTAAGAACTTTTTTGTTTTGTTATACTAATAACACTCCTGAATCGCCCTACACAGTCGTCGTGCCTCTGGACATCGACAGATTAAAATGGGCGATTACCAGCTGATCTACAGAGGAACATGGTCCTGGTTATACCATGGCTTTCTGTAATATATAAATAATGCTTAAACTACTCTAACATTCCAGCTTGCTGGAGTAGGTGTAGGGTTATCTTCATCCCTAAGGGTGGCAAGACTGCCCACGGTAAGCTTAAGGACTTCAGACCAATCAGTCTGACATCCTTTCAGCCCTAGAAAGAGCTATTGATATACACCTGAGAATGTCCATACCTGCGACACCTCTCCCTCACAACATGCCTATACCAAAGGCAAGTCTGTGGAAACTGCCCTAAACTCTCTGGTTAGTCACATAGAGAAATCTTTTGAACACAAAGAGTTCACTATGGTGGCCTTTTTGGACATAGAGGATGCCTTTAACAATATCAAACCCGATTCCATTATTTTCAACATGATAGAACTAGGGATTGATTATAATATCTGCAGTTTCGTTAAGAACCTCCTAACAAATAGGGTCATAAGTTCCTCGATAAGAAATGTTACTGATTACACGGAAGCCAATCGAGGCACTCCAAAAGACGGGGGAGGGGGGGGGATTGGTTTAGCACCACTCCTGTAGAATCTGACTATTAACTTTCTGCTGCTAAGTCTGGAGCGTAGGATGGTTAAGTCTGTAGCATACGCTGATGACGTGGCAGTGGCCATATGTACAATCTCTCAGTGTATGGAGTTCACACTGGCACTCATTAGTGAATGGAGTGCCAATTGTGGACTTGGCGTCAATCCAGCTAAAACTGAATTGGTGCTCTTCACTAGAAAGTACAAAGTTGAAGACTTTGTGCCTCCTATACTTAACAGTATCGGATAACGCCAAATACTTGGGTGTAATGCTAGATAGCAAACTATCTTGGAACCTAAACACTCAGTATAAAGCGGATAGTGCCCTTGTGGCGATCTATACGTGTAAAAGAGCCATTGGTCGCAGCTGGGGCACAGAGCCCAGAGGGATCAACTGGATCTTTGAAGTGGTAGTCAAACTCATTTTATTTTATGGTGTATTAGTTTGGTGGGAAGCGGTAGAGACTCGCGACTCCCATCGCACTCGTTATCAGGGTCGCTGCCAGCGCTCAGGGCGACTCCAACGAAAGAACTCTTCACGATGAGGTGGAGGTTATGGCCAAGCAGCTAGCTTTATTGTCGGCGATCAGGCTGAACGCTACATGCCCATGGTCACGAAGTGATAATGGGCACTCCAGGATTCTGCGACAGCATCAAGGAATCCACAACAATATTGATTATTGCACATCGAAGCCTTACTTAAGTGGGATATTTCTCTCACTTGTTCTCAGCAGGGAACAGTACTTCTCATGCCTCAGTCCTGATGGAGCAATCAAAGTCTTTAAGGATGTCTCCAAAAGGGGTAACAGAACTGGCGAAGGTTTCTATGTGGAAAACTTCAATGTAAGGGCTCCATTCAGTCTTGCAATCAGAAATCTCCGCTATCACTACGGTGGCAAGATGGCTTAGGTACTATGTATTGGATATCGGAAGATATCTATATATTTACCGACAGCAAAGCGTCCATCGCCGCTATAAATGGTGTATACACCACTTCCTTGGCGGCTGTCGAATGCCGGGTATCTCTAAACGAGATAGCTAGACATTCGAGAGTAGCACTGGGTTGGGTTCCGGGACACTCAGATTGCTCCGGACACAATAATGCGAACGGAATTGCCAAACAAGGTGTGACATCGAGCAACTGGATGATCTGCTATTTCGTTGGCATCCCTCTATCCAGGGATGATAAATGAAAAAATTCATTTCGTACCAATGAGCCTCTAAAATAGTACTTTTTCGGCTCACATAGTACTAAAATCTTTTTGAATTGTTGTAACCAAGTACGCCACTGGAGTTTTATTGATTTTATGTGCTCATTGTGTCAAAAATCCAAATATGACTTTGTTTTCTACAAATATTTTTGATAAACTATTTTTCAAATAATGGTGCCAAAAATCAAATAATTTAAATGTCAATTCTCAATAAAACTTCATTTCTGCCATATGACAAGGAACCTACTTACTAATTTCTTTATTCTCATAAACTTAAAGTTTGCTAAAAAATTTTAAATTCATTCACAATGGATAAACAAGCCATTTCTTCGATTACAATTTAAAATCCGACATTTCTGTGGTTTTCTTGAATAAATACGTAATACTATATTCACACTGCTATAGTTTAACGTGTGCCGGCAAATATTTGAAGAAACTAAACAAAGTTGTTCAGACTACAATTTTATAAACTTTTTGTTTACAGCATGATGAATTCATAAAAGGTGGTAGCAAACCGGCAACAAAAAAATTTGTTTGTGTCCGAAAGATTAATAATTTTGCGAAGTTATTAATTAAAATTTTAAGTGTGTATGTACATATTTCCATTTGAATTGAAAACTTGAACAAAAAACGAGGTTTTTAATACTTTTAAGCCAACACAAATCATAATTTTGAGAATACGCTACTTGTTGTTATAGAAATGCTACAACCTTTTTTAATTTCGACTTTGTTTACATATTTTGCCGCCATTACAAACTGTGTTCAATAAGCACTAAAATCAAAAAATCGACTGAACATACATCAAGAAGTACTTGGAACCCTGCCTTTTACTGGTTTTTGAATGAGTTTAATTTTGAAACATGTAAATTTTTTGACAATTGATTATATGGGAAAACATCTAAAAATTAACGTGTTTGGCTCGTAAACATTTAAAATGGCCATAAACACGGTAGTGTGAATTTTAAGTGTTTACGAGCAAAACACGTTAATTTTTAGATGTTTTCCCATATACTCAATTGGCAAAAAATTTACTTGTTTGAAAATTAAACTCATTCAAAAACCAGTAAAAGACAGGGTTCCAAGTACTTCTTGATGTATGTTCAGTCGATTTTTTTATTTTAGTGCTTATTGAACACGGTTTGTAATGGCGGCAAAATATGTAAACAAAATCGAATTTAAAAAAGGTTGTAGCATTTCTATAACAACAAGCAGCGTATTCTGAAAATTATGATTTGTGTTGGCTTAAAAGTATTAAAAACCTTGTTTTTGGTTCAAGTTTTCAATTCAAATGGAAAAATTTACATACACATGTAAAATTCTAATTAATAACTTTGCAAAATTATTAATATTAGGGACACGAAAAAATTTTTAGCTGCCGGTATGCTACCAAATTTTATGAATTCGTTATGCTGTAAACAGAAACTTTATATAATTGTAGTCTGAACAACTTTGTTTAGTTTCTTAAAATATTTGCCGAAACACGTTAAACTATAGCAGTGTGAATATAGTATTAGTATCGATATTTTTCATGCAGAACAACCTGACTTCGATAGTTATTCCATAAATTTTCAGCAATAACGACTTAAGTATTCCTGTGTGATGAATTATTTAAACACACAAGATACGATGTTACTATCTAAACACATTTTGAAATCTTTTTAAATAATTTGTTAAATTTTGCTTAGTAAATGTTATTTATGTCAAAATATACTCTTTTATGCAACCTTGCTAGGATTTCGTTCTTACGTTATTTTTGTCTGAAATTTTTACACAAAGTTATTTTGGCAAATATATGCCGAGTGTTAAAAGAATCAAAGATGGACACAATTTCAGAAATACAGTAGATACCGGATATAAGCACATCGCTTATAAGAAAAAAAGAACTCATGGTGTCAAGGGACAGCGGGTAGGAACGTAGTTCCTTACGTTTCACTTACTTTAGAAATTGTATTTTCACTATCTCTGAACGGTGGGAATTATTTATGTCGAGATGACAAATTCTCTTTCAACCGTGGCAAGTAAGTTCCTTTTCAAAATTTTATTTGTACAATTCAGGAGGGAGCATGGTAGGTTCAATAATGTTAATGTCAAAGATGACGAAATTTCTTCCTACCTAGCCTCGTGGTCCTATTTAAAACAATTATAGCCTATTTCTTCCTTTACATTCCGATCTATCTAAGTTTTGAATTTCATCAAAATCAGTTAGATAGTTTCGAAGAGGCTGAAATTGCCCCTTACCACTCCTCGTGCTCCTATTTTTAAAAAAATATATAGGCTATGTGCTTTTCTAGATTCAAATCTATATATGTTTTGAATTTCAGCAAAATCGGATTGATAGTTTCAAACAGGAAGAAATTTCCCCCTAGCTCCCATTCTGGTCCTATTTTTTAAAAAGTTTATAGCCTATGTGCTTTTCTAGACTCAGATCTATCTATGCTTTGAATTGTATCAAAATCGGATATATAGTTTCAAAAAAGAAGAAATTTACCCCTATCTCCCCTCGGGGTCCCATTTTTGAAAAATGTATACCCTATGTCTTATGTAAGACTCAGATCTATCCATATTTTGAATTTCATCAAAATCGGATAGACAGTTTCAAAGAGGACGACATTTTCCCCCACCTCCCCTCGTGTTCCTATTTTTTAAACAATGTGTAGCCTATGTCTTCTTTTAGACCCAGATCTATCTATTTTTTGAGTTTCATCAAAATCGGTTAGATAGTTTCAAAGAGGACGAAATATCTCCCTACCTCCCCTCGTGATTCTATTTTTAAAAAATGTATAGCATTTGTCTTCTGTTAGGCCCATATCTATCTATGTTTTGAATTTCATCAAAATCGGATAGATAGTTTTAAAGAGGACACAATTTCCCCCTACCTCCCCTCGTGGTCCTTGTCTTCTTTTAGACTCAGATCTATCTATGTTTTGAATTTCTTCAAAATCGATTGGATAATTTCTGAGAGGCAGAAATGTGCGAGCTGCCACGCCCACTAATTTTTGTCTGACTATTTTCTATAGAAAAATGCATAAAATCAACGTAGTAACTTCTACAAAATTTTAGGTGTTTTGCCGTATTAGTTCCCATGATATGTCAAAGTATATATTTGCTATATATGAGAGGTGGCACGCCCACTTGTCCAGTCCTTAATAATATTTCTTTAAAAACATAATAAAAAGAGTTACTCACACAAATTTTCAAGTCTTTAGCTGCATTAGTTCCATAAATATCCTAAAATATTAATTTCTTCTATATGGGAAGTGCCACGCCCAATTATAGCCTTTCAAACTTATATAGACTATTGTTCCTTCCAGATCATCAGTAATATACTGTCAAAATTTCAGCAATATCGGTTTACTGGTTTAGGAGTTCATAGTTTTATAACAAACAAACAAACATACAAACATCCGTACATACATACATACATTCGTACATACATACAAACAAAGAAACAAACAGTTATTCACTTTTATCTATAGACTTATTAAAAAAATTTTTGTATGAAAATTTGTTTTATTAGTCTGTTATAAGTCAGAAAAATTTTTTGTGAATTAAGGCATGAATAATCAATGGATACCACCCAAGAAGTTGAGAAAATTTATAAATAGTACCAAATGTGTCACGGGGGTACCATCGCACTTTTTTGCTTTCAATAGTACCAAAAAAGTACAATTGTACCAACTTTATCATCCCTGCCTCTATCACACTGCAAACTACTGATACAGCTTGAATCATACAGGCTGGCACAACACAGGTGGGAACGCGAAGGCACCTGCCGCGTGGCCAGGTCCACGTGGCCCCACTAAGACCTCAGCAGGACACATGATCTGCTCAGGTTCGGTAAAGGTCGAACGAAACTATTAGTAACAGTGCTCACAGGGCACTGGAATATTGGGACCCATGTCAGAAGGATGGGTCTAAATCACAACGACTACTGCAGAAGTTGTAATGATGAGGAAGAAGAGGAGACAGTTCTTCGTCTTCTATGTCATTGTCGGGCTCTAGCCAGCTTAACCCGGCGTAGCTCGCGCGGGGTGTAAGTTACACCCCACTACTTATAATTATAGCTATGTCTTTTTATTCAATTGTGTTACGGTCGCAGCTTTTCTAATAGCTGAATGTATTGTCTGGCTCTATCTTCTGACGCGAGTTTATTTCTTTTAGTCGTGTCGTTAAGGAGAACGAGCGCTTTTTTGCACCCCGCGACTAACCGCGCATCAAAAATGTGTGGAAAAGTTTATCCAGAATAAGTTTCCGGTGGCCTCAAAAAGTGTTTTATCACACTATCAACATATTCGGTATCAATTCACAAGTGAATTTTTTAATTTACTGGCTCAACTTAACAATAAGGGGGGGCTGTTATTTCCGTGTGGTGTATTTTACACCCCATTACTTGTAATTCTTGTATTTCCTTTATATAATGCCATCTATTCCCAAATCTTTAAAAAGGATGATCGATGCACCCAGCTCAAGTTCGCAAAATAACACAAAAAGGATTAGATGCTCAGTTTGCCTCCGTTTAAGACACTTAAAAGTTAAAACTATATTCGATTTCTGTCAAAAATTTATGTGCAAAAGCCACATGGCCCATGTTTGCCCAAATTGCATTTCTTTGCAATAAACTATAATTTTTGTTTTTTTATACAATATTTTATATGTTTAGTACAATTACATAATAAGTAAACTAATAAAACAAATTAATTTGTTACATTAAATGAATTGTACTTAAAAACGAAGTGTTAAAATAAAGAATATTTTCTAGCCTATTTTTCCGCACCAAATGGTTAAATAAACAATTTATGTGCAACTAAGAAAAAGCTATTATGTTTAAATTTTAACTTTTAAAGCGTAGTATGCAGTTCTCACTGAAATTCAGGTTTGGAGTTTTGCATTTATTTCTACACGGAAAAATAATCGTGTAGAATTTTATACAGAATTTTGTTTGCACACACACAAATTTATATATTTTTTAATTTACAACACACAAAAACACTAAAAATTAATTACAATGTACGAAAAACTAGAAATGTCAAAAATTCCGTGACCAAACAATTGTCTGAACATTAATTTTTGTTTCAGTTGACGGAAAAAATTCTCCACTTATTGTTATAACATGCCTGTAATAGACAATAAATGCCAAAATTCCGTGTACTTTTCTTTTGGAACTGCGTACTAGTAAACGGAAATTTTTTAAAGAAATTTACCAACCTGAATTTCAGTTTGTTTTTTTTACACATACTTCTTATGGCAGCCTGAATATCATTTAGAGCTGCATACTACGCTTAATGGGACGAAAATTTTTAGTATAAACCTCTATTTGCTTGTAGTTCTGAGAAAATAAAAATTTAACTTGCGGTGTTAAAAACACCGCGCGACTAATGTCGTCCCAAAACAAGTGCGCGAGTGACGGCGGGTTAAGGACAAGAATCTTGAGCGCTAGCATATTCCCAGACTTAGACAGTCTGGCTAATGTAGGCCTAGTCAGGCTATCCTCGTATTTAGTTCAATCGGGATGGTTTAACACAGCGGGACGACAATCGTAATTAACGATTTGTACGCCCTGTCTGCTTTAGGGTACCACAAAGGGACCGAATCAACGGACCCAAGTGAGTCACTTCTTCAGTCGTGACTGCCCTCCTAACCTAACCCAGTAAAAATGTTCATGTTTTTTGAAGCACTAAAGAAATAAAGCGCTTCATAATTCGCTTTAAAATATGAGCTTGTTCAGAATTTGATTTCGTAGCGTCACAGCAATGCAAGTTTTAAAGCGAGAAAATTATTTGCTTTTTACTTATACAAAAGCTTCGTATACGAGCTATACAAAAAAGCTGATTTTATAGTGCAAAGCAGGTTCTTAAGCGAGAATGAAGAGTAAGTTTATTTGAGTTTCTTGGTGCCGTTTGGCAACAGTGTTTTTGGTCGAGTGATTGGTACGTTGGACTTCAAATCTGAAGGTTCTTACTTCGATACTAGTTGAAGTTAAAATAACAAACATTGAGTAAAAATATGAAATTAATAAAAATAAATAAAGAAAAGAATTAAGAAAATTTTAAAATGGGGTTAAAGACGCCAATCCACATCGAACCATTTTTTTTCATATATTTTCAGTTCTAGTGCTGAAAATGTTGATGATTTTCAGCGCTTCAAAAGCGCTTTTGTGAGCAAAAATGTAGTACTCCAATCCGGGAACTCGCCATACAAAAATCAGCAGCGATATCAGCAGGTTTGTCAGCGCTACTATTATTCCATAATAGTAGAAACCTGCTTTATTGGAAGCAACTTTTTTACTGGGAACCTAATAACACTCCACAACAATGGAAATGTTTCGGAGATCAAAATAGAAAATTCTTATGTATTTTCATCTGCTGAATTCAGAAATGTGAGTTGGCAACACTGCCTGAGCGGAAAACAACGTGGTATATTTTCGATGCTAAAATTACATTTTATTATAAATAAAAAGATTCCGACAAAAGTATAAAAGCTTTTGTTATGATTCCGCAAAAGCGTAAAAGACTGTGGGGCAACAGTCCAAAGCGTCAGACGGCGTTTGCACTTCTTCTAACAAATTTAGTTTGTTGGCTGATGACGTTGATGAGATATCACCTATTAAAAAGAAAGTCCCGCCGATCATTGTGGACGACTCGCATAGGTTTTCAACAGTGTTTGGATTAATTGGTTACAGTTACATGTTCAAAAGGATGTCTGTGGGCACTAAAATATTATCCAATTCGTTGGCACTCTACCAAGATGCCATAAAAACGCTGAAAGAAAAAGAGTTTCGTTTTTACACGCACGAGATCAAGAACGCAAAAAAACTTCAAAATGGTTTTATTTGGTCTTCCTCGAATGGATACTAAGCATATCAGCGATGAGTTTGTTAGTCGTCACAACATTCATCCAGTCAGTATTAAAGAAATACCGACCAAGCGGTCAAATGAGGACGACACATTATATTTGGTTGAATTCGACCGAAGCCATGTATCCAAACGTGAAATCACCTAAATTAGATATTTTAGCAGTATCGCGGTTTACTGGCGAAAGCCACTCAAGAGCAACAAAGGTCCTAACGCAATGTACCAAAAGCTCCATGTATTTCCACGCCGCCAAAAACTGCTGTAGAGTCAATGTGTGCTCTGCTCCGCCTGCGCAGGTAAGCACAACGTCGCATCCTGCCTATTGAACTCAATCTCTCATGATGACAGTGTAGTAGTCAAGTGCTTCAATTGTTCGAAAAAGAACCTTAGAAATTTTAATCACAGAGCCGATGACCCCAAGTGCCCTTGTCGTCAAGAAGATTTAGAGATTCGTCAAAGAGTTTCATACAACTCCAGACCTGCTACCGCTAGTGCCAAAGCTTCTAATTTTAGCCCTGCTGAAGCGCATTTTCCACCATTGCCTAACAATGGACAAATAGGCTACACCCGACATTCCCGAGCTATCACCAAAAATCATTACTCTGAGGCTGTCAACAGCAAGAGCTTTGTAAACAATGCAGATGATGACATCTCCAATGAAAGAATTTTGCAAATATTTTTCGACGCAGTTGATGCCCTTCAGCCCTGTCAGAATAAGTATGATAAATTAAGAGTACTTGGCATGATGCTCAAACATGCCATATAATTCTAATGTTGTACAAAATGTTCAAGTTATGCACTGGAATGCCCAAGGTATAACGACTAAGTCAGCAGCTTCTCAGCTCGAGCAAGTTTTTCAAGATAAAAATTTTGATATTCTTTTACTCAACGAGACCTTAAAACCGCATCATAAACTTCAATTTGGTGGCTACAAAATATACCGAGAGGACCGCCTATCACATGAGGGTGGTGTTCTCGTAGCTATAAGAAGTAATTTAGAACATAAGTTATTACCAAAAATTAGAACACAGTCTATTGAGTGTATCTATATTCAGGTCACTATAAATAGACGCACAGTTATATTTATTTCTGCATATAACCCACTTTATTCCACGAACTTCAAGGCGGACTTAGACTTACTGACGCATTTCTCCGATGATTTCTTTTTATTTGGTGATTTGAACGCTCGTCACACCTATTGGAACTGCGTGTCCAACAGCACCGCTGGTATTGAGCTCTACAGACATTATATGGCTAATAACTACTATATACATTACTCAAATTCATTTACCAGATTTGTATAAAACTTAAGCCCGGTTCAGCCCTCCACAGTTAACATTCTGCTATCAAACTCCAATATTCCTTTTTCAACCTTAGAGACATTTCCGAATATTTTACAGTCAGACCATGTTCCGATTTCTTGTTCTATTTACGGCCAGTCCCAGAACAAATCATTCTCAGTTCCTCCGTACAATCGGGCAGATTGGTCCGCCATCAGAAACTGGGTGGAGTCCGAAATCAGGCGTCAAAACATTGGGCAGATTGAATTGTCCTCAAATGACTTAGATTCGTCATTTTCCAATTTGACGTCTATTGTTAAAGAGGCCCATAAAAATCCTTGGCGAAGAGATATCTCAAGTACGTCAAAAATGCTAATATCTCAAAGAAACAAATATAAACGCAAAATGCAGAGATGTAGGGATCCTATTTTCAGGATTCATTTGAACAGTATAATAAAATTATTAAACACCCTAATTGATTTCCACCTGAACAAGGATCGGAATGAATCCTGGTCAAGATTTATTTCAAATCTCCCTTCTGGCTCTAAAAAGTTTTGGAAACTGTCGAAGGCTTTTAGAAACAAGAACTCGGGAATTTCCCCACTTACATTCAAACGGAGAAGTCTTAAAAACGGGCGATGAAAAAGTAAATGCTGTTACTGACGCATTTGGCTGCGCTCATAGCACTACACTTTTTAATCCATCTCCAGTGGATACTAGAGTCTCAAATTGCGTGGAGAGTCTCAATGCTGAGCCCCCTCCTGGCAGTATTAATATTGTTCCTACAGATATCTATGAAGTTAAGTCATTTCTATTCTTACTTAAAAATAATAAGGCCCCTGGCTTAGACGGTCTCAATAGTATCATTCTTAAAAATATGCCTGATTACTTCTACGAAACAATTAGTAAATTATTTAATTTCTGCTTGAGTAGTGGGTATTTTCCTACCATTTTTAAAAAGGCTAAAGTTATTCCAATTCTCAAATCTGGTAAAGATCCAAAGATTCCTTCTAGTTATAGACCAATTAGTATCCTAAGCTTGTTAGACAAGATCTTTGAGAAAATTATTCACAACAGAATCACTCACTTTTCTTGTCAAAACAATCTTATTATTGACCACGAGTTTGGGTTCCGTAAAGAACACTCCACCGTTCACCAATTAAAAAGAGTTGTTAACGTTATTGAAAATAACAAAAGGAATCGTATGAGCACGGGCATTATTCTTCTGGCTTAGTTTTCAAACTTAATTCATTCGGTTTCCCAACCTGTTTGTTAAAAATTATAAAAAGCTTTCTGCATGAACGTTCATATAACAACTTCTCCAGTACAATACCCATACCTGCGGCACTGCCGCAAGGGTTGGTCTTGTCTCCAATTCTTTATTCGCTATACACTTCTGATATTATTATCCGCAGAAATCAAGAAGCAGCATTTTATGCTGACGACAGTGCCTTTTTGTGTCGAGGTAAAGTCTCCAACGTAATTGTCAAGAGAATACAAGAGAACCTTCTCTCTTGCCAAAAGTACTTTGATAAATGGAATATTAAAGTTAACGACAGTAAAATATAGGCAATTATATTTCCATAAAATAACTCCTAAGCGTATCCCTTTACTAATCCTGTCCTCTCGGGGAAATATTATCCCTATAAAGGATGAAATTAAATATCTAGGTATTATCCTTGACAAAAAGCTATTGTTTAAACAACACGTCAAATCCGTTTGTCTGACTTTGGTTCAATACGATTGTCTAACTTTGGTTCAATACGAAATTTTCTAGGCAATCACTAGGACTCTTTTGTAACGAAAGAGTCACACCAGTTGGTTGCTTTATTCAAATTTCTTTATAAACTATTTACATGTATATATCAGGTTTTTATGAAAAATTTTCCTCTAGACTGTGTGTTATTAACTGTTCTTATATTCAATTATTCGATCTCTAATGTTGTAGTTGTTACTAATGTATTTATATGATGAAATTGCTCCTTTAAACTTATGGATTAATTTAGGAACATACTATTTTGTAACTAGTTAGTACGTAATACTACATCTATGTAAAAACCGCCTTTTTGTATTTACTTTATCATTTCTTTTACTCTTCAATAAAACTTTCATCTTAACAGATTATGTACTCAGATTTACGCGCATAAAATTTGTTTGTCAAGTAAAATATATTAAATTTTTAAAGAGTTTAAAAGACACAATGAACACAGCTTGTGCACAATTTCCGAAATTGTCAAACACCAACTACCATGTTTGGAAATTTAACATGGAGTTGCTGTTGCTTGAAAGGGAGTTGTGGGATGTTGTTGTTGGTGTTGCTCCGGTGGAGCCGGATGCTAAGTGGTTGGCAAGTGATGGAAAGGCGAGAGCTGTTATTGGTTTAGCTGTGGAGGAATCACAAAAAGTGCTCATCAAGCAGTTGAAAACGGCAAAACAGTTCTGGGATACTTTGAAAAAACATCACGAGAAATCAAATATAACCAACAAAGTAAGTATTTTAAGACAAATGTCGTCTATGCGCTTAGGTGATGGTAAAACGATGGAAAGTCACATAAATGATTTCCTAACAATTGACTTGGGTGAGGTGATAGAAGAGCATAAAGCTGTTGCATTTTTGTTGGGCACACTGCCGGAAGCTAAAAAACAATTTTGAAAATCGGTTCACAAATGACAAAGTTATGCATGGGGGGAAGGGAAGTAAGTTTAAGCGAACCCTTGCAAACAACACAAGAATTTTGAAAATCCGTTCACAAATGACATAGTTATGGATTTGGGGGGAGGGGGTAGCAAATTTTCCCCACCCATTTTTGAAAAGAGTTGTTGGGCCAAACTGCTAGCAAACCCTTCCAAACAAAAAAGAATTTTGAAAATCGGTTAAAATAAAACAGAGTTATGGATTGGGGGGAGCAAATTTCCGCCTCCGATTTTCGACAAAAAAATGTTGGGACTAATTTTTGTCAAAGTCTTTCAAACAAAACAAGAATTTTGAAAATCGGTTCACAAATGACATAGTTATGGATGGAGGGGGGGGGGTAGAGGGAGGACCAAATTTTCCCTACAATTTTCAAGAAGGATTATTGGGCCAAACTGCTAGCAAACCCTTTCAAACAAAAAATAATGTTGAAAATCGGTTCACAACTGACAGAGTTATGGATTGGGGGGAGTATCAAAACTCACCCTCCGATTTTCGACAAATAATTTTTGTCAAACCCTTTCAAACAAAACAAGAATTTTGAAAATCGGTCCACAAATGACAGAGTTATGCATGGGGGAGCGAATTTCCCCCTCCGATTTTCGAAAAAAAAATTATGGGACCAAACTGCCGGCAAACCCTTTCCAACAAAAAAAGAATTTTAAAAATCGGTTCACAAATTACAGAGTTATGCGTGTACAA
Source organism: Panzeria rudis (assembly GCA_956483635.1). Taxonomy (NCBI): domain Eukaryota; kingdom Metazoa; phylum Arthropoda; class Insecta; order Diptera; family Tachinidae; genus Panzeria; species Panzeria rudis. The sequence continues at coordinate 83,989,953 of OY101449.1, forward strand.
ACATAAAAAAAGTAAAAAAAAGAACGAATTGATAACCTCCTTCTTTTTTGAAGTCGGTTAAAAAACTAACAATTCGCGGAGAAGTTACACTGTAAACTATTCTAATTAGGCACTGCTCTTGGACAAATTTTGTTTTGCAGCAATTATATGATAATGACACAGTATTTCCGTTAAATTTTTTGCACAGATTTCTCGTAGTGCATATTATTTATTAATAAGTCCAATTTTATTAGTAGTTTGAGTAATAGTTTTTGATAGAAAATGTTAAATCTAATCAGATGAGCGCAGTTTATGTTTGCTAACCTTTATTTTTAAAAATTAAATAACTTTTTCATATATGTATTTCTCGTTATTAAAGTTACCCCTTTTTTCTCAGAAATCCCCTTTTTGAAAATTTTCAACGGTAACGCTGGTTGTGGCAGAAATCTATTCTGTTTGTTTGTTCTAGATCAGTTGTGTTTTGAGTGAAATTTATAAGTATAAATATATGTATACTTATCGCGCCCTAAATACACAACTCAAAATACTAAAATTTTCAGGAGAGACAAAAAACTGTTTATGTGCAGAAGCAACACACTTAACATAAAAATAGACATAACTGTATTTTTCCAGTTAAAGAAGATAGTGATGTGAAAGAAATTTTTGCAGTAGTTAGAGATGTGTACTCTGAATTAATTTATGGAAAAAAGACAGTTTTGGAAAATTTTGAGTTGTGACCCTTGTGTATTTAGGGTGCGATATGTACATATTTTTAATTATTTGTTATAAGTTGATTTGATTACACTCTTTTCTTTTTGTTTGTTCTTGAAGTTACTTCTTATTTTTGTTGTTATTTGCTTTTGCCTTCCTACTACTTGTGGAGAAAAAGAAAAAAAGTGTAATTATATCAACTTAATAAATAGCAAAGCAAAACTGGATAAAAAAAATAGTAAGTAATATAATAAAATTTTTTAAAATTGTTTATGTCTTTCGCTAAAATGGTTAACAAAACTGGAAGAAGCATCTTTGTTATCATTATTGAATAATAGTTTGTGTGAATGTTCCTACAGTCAATTATATTTACATACATACATTCATATATATTTCGTGTATGCATGATTCTCATTCTAAACGTACATTTCGATTCTTTTTATTTTTGTTTACCAATCAGTGATGGAAAATTCAGTACTATTGTACTATTTTTAGTGCTTTTTCATTCTAAAAATACCTCAGTACCCCCACGACATAAAAATTACTTTTTTCAATCTGTAACGTTAAAAAAATTTAATTTTTTCCGGTTTATTAATATTCAACCCATTATATTCAAAAACTTGTTCGAAAACTCTTGATATCTTTATTTGATGAAATAAAATGTGTTCAAACAGAAGTTATTAGAGAACTATTTATAACTGGTATAAAATTCATTGTTACATGTAGTAGACTATATAAGTTGCACTTTGAGATTATACCCAAATCAAATTGTAAGTCCTCAGTATTTTCATATCGAGTGAAATTAGATATATTTTCATCGTAGATTGATCTTCAAAAGCTAAAGGTATCTGCAGTTTTACCCCCATATTCATAAAAATTTATTGAAGTTAATGTTGGTTTACTGTACGACTTTTGTATGGGAAAACCGGTTTTACTCCACACATTGACTTAACTAATCATTTATGAATATAGGGGTTAGCAATTGAAATCGTATTTTAGCTTTTTCTGTGCATGAAACTAAATGTTTGCTTAGCCACTGGCTGAACTTTATTTCATATTTTCTGCCTTAAGATATGAATAGTTGTTGCTAGTTCAAGATACATACCTAAATTTTCAAAATTTAATAACCAACAATACACCGGAAGTTCCATATTTACAGTGAACATTAATCCGAATATCTTCAAGAGCTCCAATTACATACATCTAGAAAAAACAACGGAAATAATATATTAATATGTCAAAAATGGTTCCTTTGTATGATAATTAAGAATACCTGAAGTATTACATTTTCAATTCTTGAAAAAGTACCGTTAATGTGAAAAAAGTACTTATTAAGTTAAGGTTCAGTACCATTTCAAAATCTGTATTTTCCATCACTGTTACCAATGTAACTGAATGAAATATGAGAAGTTAGGGTTAATATTATAGTTTTCGCCCCATTCAATGGATCGAGAAATATAATTATATTTTTCGATTTCTTAACATTTTTGTGTATTGAGCGTTACATTTGCTTTCGCAGCTGTTTTGGAATTGATTTTGCGAAAAAAAATACACCAAAAAAAATTAATATAGGGTTTGAAAGCGCTAGATGTATAGTCTCCAAATACAAATAATTATAATAATCGCAGGACGAAATTAAAAGTTATGACCACTTTTTCAATTTTGACTTAGTTTCACATGAAAAAAATTTAATCTTTTAAAATAATTCTTTACAAACATTTATACATGAAAGAAAAGAAGGCTAACTCTTCTTTTAAATAATACTAATTTTAATAAAATCGACCAACAATGTTAAAAGTTATGTCAATTTCAAATAATTTTATGGTAGCAAAATACGACCTACATACCTAATAATAGTATGTACGTTTCCATTATGATGAAATTAAGTAGATTTGGGAAATTACTTCGAAGCGTTTCCACTTAGCTTGTGAGTGATTTGGTGTACGCAGCAGCTGTAATTAAATTTTTTCCATATACATATAGTTTGACATTTAAAATTATTGATATATTTATTAATGTAATTTTTTCGAAATCGGCAATCACAATTGATGGATGACCCAGACAGAGATGGAGTTTGTAATTTTAAAAGCAACGCAGGGTTACATAGAGTATTTTCGACATAATTTGGAGCACATTAAGTCATTTGAGATAATTTGCCAATATGAAAAATATAGGGAAAATCAAGTCACAGATTGTCCTATTTGGGCAAATGTAATATTTTGGCCGAAATTACGTATATGAAAACGCACTATAAGACATTCTTCGAAAATATAACAACCCACAGTGCGATAGATGCAAAATTTTTTCACACGAAATCCGAAATTCGTAAACAGATAATGTTCTCTATATCGTTTCTACTCTTCAGCTGTTGTTAACTTTTCTTAACTTCCTAAAATTTATAGATATAAAAAATTTTTTTTACGTAACGCTCAATACATTTTTATATGAATTAAATTTTTTTCAGAACACAGACTATATTTTAAGTTTAAAAGAATTTAGTTGTTCAGTAAAAAATTTCAATTAAGTTAAAAAAATATGGATAACACTCAATACATTTTTTTACAATACAAATCATGATTGATAAATGAAACGTTTTGAAATATAATACTACTTAACAAAGTTCACAAAACTTTTAAATATTTAGAAGTACAAACCTACGCTGTTATTTTAATGTATGTTGTTAATATAATTTTAATAATTAAACTGAGTAATGAAGCGTAGTAAAAAAGCATAACGCTCAATACACAAGACTGCGCAAAACAACAGTTTAAAAAAATAATTATAATATCTAATATAGGGATGTAACGAATACCGATACCGATATATCGGCGATACTTCAGATTTTCCGATACATCGGTATCGACGATATTTTACTGTCGATACACCGATACTTTTAAAAAAAATTTCAGAGTTTTTTTTTAACAAATAATTTATTTTTGTTCGATTTTACCGTGAATTAATTTCCCCCTCCGATTTTCGAAAAAAAAATTATGGGACCAAACTGCCGGCAAACCCTTTCCAACAAAAAAAGAATTTTAAAAATCGGTTCACAAATTACAGAGTTATGCGTGTACAAACATAAAAAAAAGTAAAAAAAAGAACGAATTGATAACCTCCTTCTTTTTTGAAGTCGGTTAAAAAACTAACAATTCGCGGAGAAGTTACACTGTAAACTATTCTAATTAGGCACTGCTCTTGGACAAATTTTGTTTTGCAGCAATTATATGATAATGACACAGTATTTCCGTTAAATTTTTTGCACAGATTTCTCGTAGTGCATATTATTTATTAATAAGTCCAATTTTATTAGTAGTTTGAGTAATAGTTTTTGATAGAACTGCCAAAAAGTATTGCTAAAATGTTAAATCTAATCAGATGAGCGCAGTTTATGTTTGCTAACCTTTATTTTTAAAAATTAAATAACTTTTTCATATATGTATTTCTCGTTATTAAAGTTACCCCTTTTTTCTCAGAAATCCCCTTTTTGAAAATTTTCAACGGTAACGCTGGTTGTGGCAGAAATCTATTCTGTTTGTTTGTTCTAGATCAGTTGTGTTTTGAGTGAAATTTATAAGTATAAATATATGTATACTTATCGCGCCCTAAATACACAACTCAAAATACTAAAATTTTCAGGAGAGACAAAAAACTGTTTATGTGCAGAAGCAACACACTTAACATAAAAATAGACATAACTGTATTTTTCCAGTTAAAGAAGATAGTGATGTGAAAGAAATTTTTGCAGTAGTTAGAGATGTGTACTCTGAATTAATTTATGGAAAAAAGACAGTTTTGGAAAATTTTGAGTTGTGACCCTTGTGTATTTAGGGTGCGATATGTACATATTTTTAATTATTTGTTATAAGTTGATTTGATTACACTCTTTTCTTTTTGTTTGTTCTTGAAGTTACTTCTTATTTTTGTTGTTATTTGCTTTTGCCTTCCTACTACTTGTGGAGAAAAAGAAAAAAAGTGTAATTATATCAACTTAATAAATAGCAAAGCAAAACTGGATAAAAAAAATAGTAAGTAATATAATAAAATTTTTTAAAATTGTTTATGTCTTTCGCTAAAATGGTTAACAAAACTGGAAGAAGCATCTTTGTTATCATTATTGAATAATAGTTTGTGTGAATGTTCCTACAGTCAATTATATTTACATACATACATTCATATATATTTCGTGTATGCATGATTCTCATTCTAAACGTACATTTCGATTCTTTTTATTTTTGTTTACCAATCAGTGATGGAAAATTCAGTACTATTGTACTATTTTTAGTACTTTTTCATTCTAAAAATACCTCAGTACCCCCACGACATAAAAATTACTTTTTTCAATCTGTAACGTTAAAAAAATTTAATTTTTTCCGGTTTATTAATATTCAACCCATTATATTCAAAAACTTGTTCGAAAACTCTTGATATCTTTATTTGATGAAATAAAATGTGTTCAAACAGAAGTTATTAGAGAACTATTTATAACTGGTATAAAATTCATTGTTACATGTAGTAGACTATATAAGTTGCACTTTGAGATTATACCCAAATCAAATTGTAAGTCCTCAGTATTTTCATATCGAGTGAAATTAGATATATTTTCATCGTAGATTGATCTTCAAAAGCTAAAGGTATCTGCAGTTTTACCCCCATATTCATAAAAATTTATTGAAGTTAATGTTGGTTTACTGTACGACTTTTGTATGGGAAAACCGGTTTTACTCCACACATTGACTTAACTAATCATTTATGAATATAGGGGTTAGCAATTGAAATCGTATTTTAGCTTTTTCTGTGCATGAAACTAAATGTTTGCTTAGCCACTGGCTGAACTTTATTTCATATTTTCTGCCTTAAGATATGAATAGTTGTTGCTAGTTCAAGATACATACCTAAATTTTCAAAATTTAATAACCAACAATACACCGGAAGTTCCATATTTACAGTGAACATTAATCCGAATATCTTCAAGAGCTCCAATTACATACATCTAGAAAAAACAACGGAAATAATATATTAATATGTCAAAAATGGTTCCTTTGTATGATAATTAAGAATACCTGAAGTATTACATTTTCAATTCTTGAAAAAGTACCGTTAATGTGAAAAAAGTACTTATTAAGTTAAGGTTCAGTACCATTTCAAAATCTGTATTTTCCATCACTGTTACCAATGTAACTGAATGAAATATGAGAAGTTAGGGTTAATATTATAGTTTTCGCCCCATTCAATGGATCGAGAAATATAATTATATTTTTCGATTTCTTAACATTTTTGTGTATTGAGCGTTACATTTGCTTTCGCAGCTGTTTTGGAATTGATTTTGCGAAAAAAAATACACCAAAAAAAATTAATATAGGGTTTGAAAGCGCTAGATGTATAGTCTCCAAATACAAATAATTATAATAATCGCAGGACGAAATTAAAAGTTATGACCACTTTTTCAATTTTGACTTAGTTTCACATGAAAAAAATTTAATCTTTTAAAATAATTCTTTACAAACATTTATACATGAAAGAAAAGAAGGCTAACTCTTCTTTTAAATAATACTAATTTTAATAAAATCGACCAACAATGTTAAAAGTTATGTCAATTTCAAATAATTTTATGGTAGCAAAATACGACCTACATACCTAATAATAGTATGTACGTTTCCATTATGATGAAATTAAGTAGATTTGGGAAATTACTTCGAAGCGTTTCCACTTAGCTTGTGAGTGATTTGGTGTACGCAGCAGCTGTAATTAAATTTTTTCCATATACATATAGTTTGACATTTAAAATTATTGATATATTTATTAATGTAATTTTTTCGAAATCGGCAATCACAATTGATGGATGACCCAGACAGAGATGGAGTTTGTAATTTTAAAAGCAACGCAGGGTTACATAGAGTATTTTCGACATAATTTGGAGCACATTAAGTCATTTGAGATAATTTGCCAATATGAAAAATATAGGGAAAATCAAGTCACAGATTGTCCTATTTGGGCAAATGTAATATTTTGGCCGAAATTACGTATATGAAAACGCACTATAAGACATTCTTCGAAAATATAACAACCCACAGTGCGATAGATGCAAAATTTTTTCACACGAAATCCGAAATTCGTAAACAGATAATGTTCTCTATATCGTTTCTACTCTTCAGCTGTTGTTAACTTTTCTTAACTTCCTAAAATTTATAGATATAAAAAATTTTTTTTACGTAACGCTCAATACATTTTTATATGAATTAAATTTTTTTCAGAACACAGACTATATTTTAAGTTTAAAAGAATTTAGTTGTTCAGTAAAAAATTTCAATTAAGTTAAAAAAATATGGATAACACTCAATACATTTTTTTACAATACAAATCATGATTGATAAATGAAACGTTTTGAAATATAATACTACTTAACAAAGTTCACAAAACTTTTAAATATTTAGAAGTACAAACCTACGCTGTTATTTTAATGTATGTTGTTAATATAATTTTAATAATTAAACTGAGTAATGAAGCGTAGTAAAAAAGCATAACGCTCAATACACAAGACTGCGCAAAACAACAGTTTAAAAAAATAATTATAATATCTAATATAGGGATGTAACGAATACCGATACCGATATATCGGCGATACTTCAGATTTTCCGATACATCGGTATCGACGATATTTTACTGTCGATACACCGATACTTTTAAAAAAAATTTCAGAGTTTTTTTTTTAACAAATAATTTATTTTTGTTCGATTTTACCGTGAATTAAATTCACTTCGATATTTTTTAAATCTTATTAATATCAATTTTAAAAATTAATAATACAGTAGTTTTCCGGTTTAACGAACCAGTACTTTGTCAGGCCCGTTCGTTAAACTGAAAAGTACGTTATACGCAGTACTTATGTAGAATAACCAGTTTATGGATAAATAAATAACTAGAATTGTATTTTTTATTGTAAGATAGCGTTACTTTTTTCTACTCGCTTTGTTTTTAGTTATTTGTATAAGAAATTTCTTAAAATAAGTTTTTTCATTAATATTATGAATCTTATTTGTTCGTTAAACTGAGCACAAAAAAATATTTTTGTTCGTTATATAAGATAATCAATGCAGCGAATTGATCTTGAACTGTTCGTTAAAAGCGTTGTTCGCAGAATCGAATGTTCGTTAAACCGGAAAACTACTGTATTTTATGCTGTTATTTTGTACAAAAATATTTATTTTTTGTTAATTTTACCATGAATTCAAATTCAAGTCGTTGTTTTTTAAATCTTATTCCAGCAAAAAAAATAGATACTCCAAAGAAGTCATGAAAATATAGAATTCGCGATCTGAAAGTATTGCAAATTTGATTAATTTCTAATTAGTTTTACATATCCTTGCCATTGCAAGAAGTTCTGTTTTTCGATTACCAATCACCGAATTGGAAGCGATGCTAGGACAAATTTCTTTTTCGGTATTCTATAATGATTTTTCCTCAAGGAAAAAGGATACAAAATCACCCATTTTCACAATTTTTTTTTATGCGAATTTAAACTCAGAACTGTATTTTCATGTAAATTTAAGTGAATAAATATAAACTTAGAAGTCTTTTAATAATTAAGCTATTTAGAAGAATATTAGTTGATAAATGTCCTTTAAAAAATCGAGTTTTTAAAAAGCATGGCAGGTATTTTTTTTAAATTATAAAGGAATTAAAAATTTTTACTTGCTTTATCTGCATATTTTTAATATAGATTTTTTGGAAGCAAAGAAAATGTGCTCCTTAAAAATTACTTCCAATGTTTTATCAATTTTAAATGTTCTCTCTTATAATGTAGTTTTGTATAATAAAAAAATTGCGCTTGAGTTTTGTTAATCTAAACTTGAACTTAATTTCAATATTCGTATCGGTATCGGAATCGGTATCGGCGATATTTATTTTTAAATATCGGTATCGGTATCGGATCGGCAAAACGGCGTATCGTTACATCCCTAATCTAATATAATATAAAAATTATTCCTAAGCTTTTCGACCTTTATATATTAATATCTTGCCTAATTTCTTCTAATAGAAGATACATATTAGGCAAGATAATAATTTCTAATATTTAAAAAATTTGATGTGTAAAACAAGAGAAGCGAAAGCAAATATTATTTCTTAATGTGGAAAATCAACAGCATGCATTACGGATCCGCCATTTTGTATGAAAAGAGTATAAACAGTATTTTCGTTCTTAGTTTTTAACACATAATGGACAGTCTTACACAATAAAACTTATGTACATTTATTTATAATTTATTAAATCACGCTAAAGCAGTTTTCATTTTAAAATTTATACGTTTATTTCATCAAATATTTTACTATACTTTTAACGGACATGAAAAAAGCATTTCAAATGAGAATTAAGCATATAAACATACATTATGTATGTAATTCATTTTGCACATAATTTAGATATTATAAACTGGAGGTTAAGTAGCCAGTCCGCGATTAAGCTCTTGAGTGGTTGAGCTTTACTTGTTGAAGGCTGTTTATTTGCAGTTGTTTTGCAGGAGTGCATGAAAGAAGGTTAATCGCACTGGCTAACAATCGAGTGCATGCATATACATACATATATTACGAAGATGATTTAAAAGTTGATTTTTAAGTGCACTTCAAGCTGTTACTTTTGTTTGGAGATGAATGACTTTAAACTTCTTCCATTTTGTAACGTCATTGTTGCGACTTAGATTTACTTTTATAATATTATGAAGAGTATTGGCTAGCTTAGAGCAATAAGCAGGAAATTTTCATGTTCATCCAATTATGTGCTCATGCCCCACATATAATATTAGACTACGTGGTGAATTTTAGCTGAAATGGTGTTGTTACAACGTGGTTCTATGTAATGCAGTCATGGACCATGTCATTTGCAAACAATAGCTTCTAGTTAACCGACAATTGCTTGTGTTTTAACGAGTGCAATAGCTAAAACTCGAAAACTTGAGTGATTCATCGAATAGTGACATAGAGCAGGGTTGTCAGATTTTTTCCGACATATTTCGCCAAATTGATTTTAAAAATCGCCAAAACTAGTTTTATATAGTTTTCCTTAATATATAAATTTTGTTTTTATATAATACTTTTTTAATGTAAATTTTTATAATGTAATCGTATATAAATTTAGCAGAAAATCGCCAAAAGTGGAAATGAAATCGCCAAAAATTATTTCTTGTAAATTTTTCTCATCCAAATTCAAAACACATTAATGACTATAATTAATGTAAGTAAAATCATTGTTTTATTTTCTTTGACAAGAGTTTTGGTGGGATTTATTTTTGAAAATACTCTTTCAACAAAGTAGTTTTTCTGAATTATAAAAATTTTGAAGCTCAATTTTGTTTGAAAAATAGCCATAAAAATCGCCAACAAATTTATTTATCGCCAGAAAAATCGCCATGTCGCCAAATCAAAAATTTAGACGCCAAACAAGCTGAAAAATCGGCACGTTTGGCGATAAATCGCCATATCTGACAACCCTGACATAGAGTAGTTTTAAGACCAGTCCGATGTAATGCAGGCATAGACAATGTCATATGCAAAAAAAGAGTTTGTAGTTAACAATTTCAACACGAACACTTGAGTGCTCCATCAAGTGGTGACATGGAGTAGTTTTGAGAGTACTCCGATGTAGTGCAAAGTTGGGTTGTATGGTCCAGGCCTAGGACACTGTAATGTTAAATCGATCATGTTTTCTTTATACATTTGGGATACTTTACATGCGTGTATGGACTAGTCGCGTTATCTGCAGGGGTGCAATTGCTAAGTGTTCTTACAAATATTTCTAAATGGCTTGTTCGGCGTATCTTCAATTATTCGCAAATTTTAAAGTGGATTGATTTATTTAGTATTTTTCTTTTGTATTTAGCTTTATTTTACTGCTCTTCTGAACTTATCGATTGTATTAACATAATTTTAATAAAATTGTACCCGTATTTTTGTATTAAATGTTGCAATATGTAAAAAGCGTTTTTTTACTTCAAGATTTACATACCCAAGTAGTTTTATTGTTTCGGGACATATTGGGCTACCACAAGTGCCGTATATAGTGGCTCTGATTTTCCCGGTATGTGAAATACCGGGTGTTTTTTTCCATCGTACTGTTTTTAACCGAATGTGAATTTCGCGCTGTAGTTTTTTTAAATAATATAATTTTTTTTATTATTTTAAATAATATAATTATTTTCCATTATAAATAAATAATTGGTCAGTACACTTAGAGAAAACAAATTGTAGAACAAACATCTTAAGTATGAACTATTTCTTATTTTATATTTAAAACGGCACAAAAACGGCTAAACACAAAATTTCACACGCTAGTAAAAGACTTTCATATCTACAATTTTGATATACCGCATCAAGATATAATATTTGGTTTGGCGGCAAATTAAGAAACACCGGAAAAAGATGGAAAATTTACAAAAATAAGCGTTTTTCAAATCTTGTTTTTCGTATAACTCAAAAACTAAAGGTAATTTCACACTTTGCTAATATTTGCCGAAAAAAAAACGTGACCAACAGACAAGCTAAATTGTATTTCCTTTAATTTCAATATTTTGTTAAATATGGGTTCGCCATTATTAAAAATAATTTAAACATAACTTTTTGTAGCATAATTAACTTTATTTTGTGATATAAAAACCAAGTTGTCACACTAACCCTTAGCAAAAGTAGTGCTTACGTTTTTTTTTGAGCAAATGTTTGCCAAGTTAAACGTACCTTAAGCGTTGTATCGTATATCAAAATTTTAGATTTATAAACGAGTATGAAAAATTTTGTAGAAAAGGCTTTAGCCGTTTTTGTATTTATTTTGTTTTATAAAAACAAAATAAATTGCACTGAAATTAACTCTTAGTTTTACTAATATTATTTTTTAATCAGCTGCATAGTTTCGGAGATATTCATAAAATAATGGAAAAAATAAAGTATTTTTTAAGCAATCTTTGAACTTTATATATATATATATATATATATATATATATATATATATATATATATATATATATATATATATATATATTACAAGTCTGCGCCGATAAAATCGTGTTCTCGTCTCAGAGAAGTAAATCTAGATCGATGGATGCACAAGTTTTGATTTTAATCATAACCTGATGTGACCGCCCGATTCTCTCACTTAAAGTTCACTTTATATCATAAAGTTTATGACTATAAGGTGTCTGTAAAATATAATAATATAACGTTCTATACATATTGTTTAAAGTTCCCGTTATACAAAATAAACAGTGCTACCAACGGTAAAAAAAATATAAAAAATCTCTAATTTCCAACAACATTTATGTTAGTAAAATTGGGTATATTTTCGTTTTTTTCTATTTTAAGTTAGAAATGAGAGATTTCATCGCGGTAAAAAGTTTGAATCAGGACTCTAAAGTACCTCCATATCAAATTTCATGAAATTAAGTTCAGTAGTTTTCGCATGAAGCGTGTACGGATAGACAGACTGACAAAAATTAAAAAATTTGGTGTTTTGTTATCTACATCGAGTACTGTTTACGCCACAATAAAAATTAAAAAAAAATATTTCATGTGCCGACACGCCCCTTATACAGTTTTATTATATGTAATAGATTTATTTTGGTCAATAATTCCGTATATGGCATATATGCATACAACGTTACCAGACTTGCTTTACATGTAAAAATAGTAGCATAAATCTAAAAAAATTGTTTTTGTTTATCATACAAAGCTTACCGTTTTTAAAAGAGAGAGCAACGCGCATAAATTCTCACATATATTTCATATTAGAAATGTAATGAAAACAAAAACAATTGGTGAAACTTTGTTTTTATTTCAATGCAAATTTTCACTTCTCGACGCGTTTTTTAGAATAGCCACCAATAAATTTATGGAAATCCTGTAAATATTCACTGTCTCACCAGTTGTTTCAAAAATTTGCCGCAAGATAGCACTAATCAAATATTTGGTAGAAGACTGTAAAAATTTGCCATAAAGTAAAAAATTTCAAGGTTAAATTTAGGGATGTAGCCGATACCGAAATATCGGCGATGCTTCAGATTTTCCGATACATCGGTATCGGCGATATTTTACTGTCGATGCGACGATACTTTTAAAATATTTTTCAGTTTTTCTTAAACAAATTATTTATTTTTTGTTAATTTTACCATGAACTAAATTCATTTCGTTATTTCTCAAATCTTATTAATATCAATTTTAAAAATTAATAATATTTTGCGCTATTATTTTGTAAAAAATTATTTATTTTTTGTTAAGTTTATTTTTAAAATCTAATTCTGAACAAAAACAGACACTCCAAAAAAGTCATGAACATGCAGAATTCGCGATCCGGAAGTATTGCGAATTTGGATAATTTCTAATTAGTTTTACATATGCTTGTCATTGCAAGAAGTTCTCTTTTTCGATTACCAATCACCGAATTGAAGAAGCGATGTTAGGACAAATTTATTTTTCGGTGTTCTATAATGATTTTTGAAAAAGGATGAAAAATTACCCATTTTCACAACTTGTTTCTTTTTATGCGAATTTAAACACAAAACTATGTTTTCATGTAAATATAAGTGAATAAATATAAACTTTTAGAAAACTTTTAATAATTAAGCTATTAAGTTATTTAGAAGAATATTAGTTGATAAATGTCCTTTAAAAAATCGATTTTTTAAAAAGCATGGCGAGTATTTTTTAAAATTATAAAGGAATTACAAATTTTTACTTGCTTTTCTACTAATTATCTGCATATTTTTAATATAGATTCTTTTGAAGCAATGAAAATGTATTTCCTTAAAAATTACTTCCAATTTTTATACTGGGTTAATATCAATTTTAAATATTAATAATCTCTTACACTGTAATTTTGTATACAAAATTGACCTTTTTGAGTTTTGTTAATCAAAACTTGAACTCAATTTCAATATTCGTATCAGTATCGGAAACGGTATCGACAATATTTATTTTTAAGTATCGGTATCGGATCGACAAAACGGCGTATCGTTACTTCCCTAGTAAAAATACCCTGATGTAAGCAATATTTAGTAGATGCTAGTTATAACGCTTTGGCTTATTTTCCCACTTAGATTTATCATAAGCGTGTCATAGGCTGTTTAATCGGCGCGCTCTTGGTTACAAAGTAAGCTACGATGTCAGTACAACTTGGGATTTGTGGTACAATTGTACCAATTTTGGTGCAATCGAAAGTTGAGTGGTACACTGGTTCACTCAAAATATTTCTGGTACAATTTATTAATTTTCTAATAAAAAATTTTGGAAAACCTTTTTATTATATGTTAAATGTTGTTCGTTTAGACAATAACCCGTATTATTTATGTCGAAGTCGGATTCTGTGAAAAGGTGTAACGCAGGGATGCAAAATGGGAATTTACAAATTATACTAATTTTCAAGAAAAATTGTACTTTTTCCAGTCCGATTGTACTAAATTCTTGTTCCATTATTTTAAAATATAATTTACTCAAAATCAGCAAAAAAGGCACACTGAAGTGCACTTGCACTTCTTACTTATACGTGATGATCTGGATGAAATGGAACCTTATCTTCGTGAGGCCGAAATTGAGTTAGCTATATTTTCTAAAACGTTGAAAGAATTGCCGTTTTTTGTTATTTTTACGAGTGAAAACTGAAGTAAAGCATAAAATCTTGTGTAAAAAATAGCACTTGGGAAAAGAGATGCTAATTTACCCATGCGTTAATGTTCGTTTCTTTCTAAATGTAGAGGTTGGGAAAATAACTTTTTCATTTATTTCGGGTGTTAATTTAGGGACATTCAAATTGTAAAGTGGGAGGAACTACTATTTTGGCTCTACTGAAAATTCTTGCTGGAAAGATAAGGCCTCTCTTTATCAGGATCATCACATATCGTCGCATTTCTTCTTAAACCACGTAAGCGTCAACAACTCATTTTTCAGAAAACGAAAAAAACTTAATAACTTTTATAACAACAAAATTTTTTTTTACAAAACATGGCTTTACGACTCTCTGAAGGGTGTAGCATCTTTTTTTTAAAAGATTTATCACTAACAAGTAACTGTATCCAAATTTGTCGCTTCCGTGTTTTTGGCGCAAACAGCAATTCGCAAATTTTGTCGCTTACGAGGTTTTGTAAAATTAAAGAACAGAAATTTCTGTGTGTAAATTAACATTTATTCTGTTATTTAAAATGAATACAAAGAATCTTATTGCATATTATTTATTTCACTCTTAAGCTCACGTTAAAAATTCAAAATATTGTGACGCTGAAAAAATTTAACAAATAATATCAAAAAAAGAACATTCCATTGGTAAAACAAGTTTTCTTACGGCCCTTTATACAATGAGTAGTTAACGTGGACTTTAACGACAAGTTTTGTATTTCGAACTTGGCGTTCAAGTCCACATTAAGTTTTAATCGTACATTATGAAAAGGGCCGATAACTAATTAAGCTTAAAAAATACTTAAAAATCTTACTAATTATTAATAACGAGTTGTTAAAAAAAGGTCAACTATTTGCGGCATTACTTTTTTCAAACTTATCAAATCTTCATATTTTCCTTTTTAATGCCAACGGAGCTGGTGTAAAGTGAAGGCAACGTTAAATTGAGACCAACATAATAGCTCTGTTCAATAACTGAAAATTGTTAACAATTGTTAATAGTTATTACTAGAAGTATTCGGTACGTGAACACTTTTCAGTGAAAACTATTAACAATTATTAACAATTTTCAGTTATTGAACAGAGCTAATTTTTGTTATGGGGAGACAAAGAAATTTATTTCCAAAATTGAATTTGTAGAACATGCGATGTTCATTATATTGCGTAAAAAATAATAGCTCAAATTCGATAAATTTTATGTTTTTCCGTACATTTTACGGTTTGTATGGGAACTACTCTAAGGAGTACAGATAGCGCTTTGAATCCTTTGAAATAAATGTTGGTTATATCAAAATAATTGGTGTCGGTCTTAGAAATTAGCCCTCTATGGGCACGCGTTAACCCTTTAGGGTCCGAAAACGAACTTCAGCTTTTATACATATCGAAATAAAGCTTTCGCATACATAAAAAAGCTGCATTTTATTAAAATAATGGGTTCGAGGAACATTTGTGCTGTTTAGGATATATAGTTTTTGAGTTACTCGGCGAGAAGTTTCGTTTTTACCAAAGTTACTGACTTTGAGAGCCTGACGCCGCACCAAAAATGCTCCGATCCCCCTGAAACTTTCCAGATATTTTTTTATCTCAAAAACAAAGAATTTGGTGGGTGAGACTCAAACATTTCCAGCTTTAAATATAAAAAGAGTTCTATTTTGTATGCAAATGTCATTTTGTATGGCGCTTACGAGGTTTTCGAAATGGCTTTAATTTCTTTTTTTTTCATACATATAAAGTTGTCAAGATAAGAATGCAATCGGGTGGCAAATGTTATTTCCTACCATAAAAACAAAAAAAGTAAATTTCGAAAAAATGGTGCTTACGTGGTTTA
This sequence comes from Panzeria rudis, assembly GCA_956483635.1. Taxonomy (NCBI): domain Eukaryota; kingdom Metazoa; phylum Arthropoda; class Insecta; order Diptera; family Tachinidae; genus Panzeria; species Panzeria rudis. The sequence goes on from OY101449.1 coordinate 84,006,115, forward strand.
AGAAGAAAGCCGACGATATGTAGATAGTTTTAAAAATTAATATTAAAATTTTAAAAGGCACAAAAAAGGCTATAAGTTGTTGAGATCTGAATATAAAATGATTATTTAGAATATGCTTCTTGCTAACAAACTTTTAGTCATTTCTAAATTGTAGCAGCACGAATTAGATGACTTCATCAAATCCGTTATTTGGATTAGATTGGACACAGTAGAAACAAACGGTATATCTCTCTTTGGTTTTCATTATATTTTGATATCCTTTCCATATTTGCAGATTAATGTAGAATGGATAATATTCCTTTCGCAATTCTTGGCGTATCAGTAAATGTCAGTTTATTTAGTTAATTTTTCATTTATACCTTAGTTTTTTAAAGACTTAACAATTTGGAACCATTTCCTGCTTCTTGAATATTCAAGAGAACACTGAAGATGCCACTATCCGAAACCAGTCTGTTTATCAACCAAATTTGACGTGGGATGACGGAAAATCGTTCCAAATTCAAACAACCCCCGTCACTCTCCAAAATTTTGAAATAGTGCTAAATTAGTCATTGGGGTGCTATTGTACTTTTGACTTTCAAATCGTTCTAAAAACAGTACAATTGTACTAACTTTTGCATCCCTCGTGTAACGTGTCTTTTGGCATCCGAATTCACAAGAACATTCGTAAAAACGGTTCGGAATCTAGAACATAAGCGATTGAGTTCTTTGGAAGCTCCTTTTTCATTTAAATCCTGCTGTTAAATATCTTTTTTTTTTTTAAGGGATTACACTATTACACTATTAATGCCTCCTAGTTAATTAATTAATGTGTTACCTTCTTTGGCAAAGGGATAGTGTAGAGAGAAGAGTTGGTGAAGTGGGAGAGAGATAGCAAGCTTAATTCATTTACAACCCTGCTATGTAATGCGTTTTTTGTAGAATAGTATTAGAAGCCCCTCTGGTGTCAAGTAAAGACATTGAGTTGTTTAAGCTGTGTAGCCATTTTATTAGTTCTTTTACTTCGCCGACGGTTCTGCTACAATACCGACGAAGGAGGGTGATGTGAAGTGCATTAGAATTATGTTAGTATTAATCGCTGCCGGTACTGTCATAGTGATCAATGCTATGCCTCCATCACTTTAATAGTCCAACAATAACACACCAATGCACATGAGAAAAATGCATGATGTTGTTGGCTTGCCTGAAACTAGTCTTGAACGCAAGACCCCAGGGTTTGTAGTCAAACTCGCAACCACTCAGCCAACAGCACCCTCCTCCGAGAAGCTCAAGTTACTTTTATTATGAATTGATGTATTTTTCCTAGTTTGTGAAATTTTAGTACAATTGATGCTCATTTAGTACAATTTTACCATTGCGACGGTACAATTTCAAAATTGTCATATCGCAACAGTGGTCAGTACCTGTCGCTACTGTGCGTTGACATAATAAGTGGAACTGTAAGCGAGCCTAGTCGTTGAAATATAGCCCAAAAGTAGCCACAATTTTTTAGTTTGAACATATAAGGGAACATTTCTATGAAATACGAGTACAACGGAATACTCACATACACAATGCAAAATATTGGAAGCTATTATTAGTAAATGGCATATTAGATTACACTAACATTGCAATCTAAGTACTTAGATGCTCGCTTAGAACGTCATTATTGATTATTATCTAAGTACTTCGTTTCATATACCACTGGAAACTTAACTTCAGGAACTTGAAGCGCATTTATACCAGGGTACTCATTTAATCGGGTTTTTTCCTTCATCGGTTAATCACTCGATTAATTAATCGAGGTTTTGGCTTAATCGGTTAATAATCGTTTAATAGCGGTATTAACCGATTAATGAAGTTTTTTCATAAATCAAGTAATTTTAGCATTTAAAATTGCATAAATTATCTATTATTTTGAATTTTTTAGTAAAAAAAAAACGATAACATAACAATTCTTGAACGCAGTTAAGCAAAAAAAAAAAAAAAAGAAATCATAAATATGTACTTATTAAAAAATAAACAAGTTTGTGACATCATTATATCAGTTATTTCAATAGTTTAAGGAGATCTTCTAAAACAATCTTTCAGAAAAATAATTTCTTTAGTTTTGATAAAACTTGGCTTGAAAAAATCCTTTCATTTATCGTATATGTTGAATAAATCGAAAGCAATAATACAGAACATCTACATAGTTTCTCAGTCCTTTTCCTGGATTTCTCTACTCTTATAAAATTTTCCGTTATGCCATTAGAGTCCTGTTTTAATATTTTTTCATATTCTTAGCAGTTCTAATTATTTCGGTTAATTCTACTAAAACATTTCTTGTATTACTATCGATAGTTTCTTCTGTTGTAATGTCATCATCTAATTCATGCTGGCAGATCTCAGCGAAAAAAGTTTATTTCCGATTTCCTTAGTTTCCGTTTTTGTACTGTATTTTAAAACACTACTGCTAGAAGGAAATATTTCTGAGTGGAGGTATAAAATAATTGAGTTCGTCTCTCATTAAATCTAATCCTTAGATTTTTAATTAAATCGTTGGCAACAGTATTATTAGACTTTATAATACTCTTTAAAAAAAACTTAATATATAATTCCCTCAAGTTTAATTAGAGTAGCAGCGTCTTTACTAAATTCTTTTATAGCCACGTCCAAAGATTTTAATGTTTTACTTAAGTTAAAATTACTGAACACACTTATTTGTTTGTATGAAAAGTAATTTCTAAACACATACATTTTGTATATGAGACGAAACAAATAATTAAAGACACAAAACTTACGTTATAATACTACAAATACAAAAAAATTTGTTAAGTCGGTTAATCGACTGAAATTAACCGGTTTAACCGTTAATCGAAAAAATCCAATTTGAAATTAACCGGTCAGTTAATCGGGTAGTAATTAACCGGTTAATCGATTAGCGGTTAACCGAATGAATACCCTAATGTATACCCAGCAAAAACTTTGCTTACTGGAAGGCAAAAAGTATATGAGGATTTAAGTCGTAACTACCTACAATTTGACTAGATAACCACTTATTTTTGCTTGAGAAGTCCAAAAAAATAAGGGGTACCCGTTACAAATATACATATTTGCATTTTCACAGTAATTAACTAGTTACTATTTGGCTCACTTGGAGATAAAAAATAAGTAGTCAAATAAACAAATTAAAATTAAAAAAAAATTTATACACATTATATTTTACTTATATTTTAAGTTTATTTTATTTTTTTGACACAGCTAGGATACGAACCTGTGCTCCTTAAGTCGTCATTTTTAATTTATCCGTTACGATGAAACAAAAATCTACTGATGAGTTGGCATTAGCACCCAACGAAATGCAAGCATATAGATGATCTAACCTAAAACTAATAAATTTATGTATTTTTGAAATACGAAACAACAATTTTATAAATTGCTTTATAAACAGACGAGCACATGAAACATAAAATCGTTAAAACCCAACAAAAATAAGAAAATCAGTAAGTGAAAAAATCCGAAGTTATCCTTCATACAAAATTGGTTAAATTTAGTTTATAGTTAAAAGAATATTTTCGATTAAAAGCAAATTCATATGGAAAAAATTCTGTCTTGTAACTTTAGTATTTTTTGTCAGATCTTAGCACCTAATGTTTTATATGTTCAGCACAAAATTAGTTTTAGCGTTTGGCTTTCTTTCTTAATTTTTTTTCATCTTAATGTAGAAATTTTTAAATTGTAGCTATGAATTTTAGTCGAACTATGGCTTTTAATCCCAAGATTTTTGATTATTTTGCGTTAAGATCGTTGAATTTAATTTTTTAAGCAATCAGACATTTTTAATGTTACGTGCTTTACTTGACTTCACCACCCTTACACTGGGAACAGGTATTACAAGACCTCTAATGATGATATAGTGATTGATCTTGAAAACATCAGTTCGACGCCTATACAGACAAGAATTTGTCTTCAGTTATTACATACTTTGAAAATTCCTTTTTCAATAAAAATAATTTAATTGAAAAATTGAATTAAATGAAAATTATCCTAATAATTAAAGGTCGTATGCACAACAAAAACTTGGCATGGAGTTAGCCTAAAATTTTATTTTAAAAATCACTGTAAATTGCAACCGAGACTCATGGCTTATTCTGTGATGATTTCTCATTATTTTTACGTAATTTTTATTTTGAACTTATTTCGGCTTCTTAGTTCAATATTTGAATTAATGTAAACTCAAATTATTTTTATTAGCAGTGGAGTGTTGAAATATCAAAATAAGATTAGCAAAACGGATCAGTACTACTGATTTAGACAGGCCGCTACACCGTCTCGTCTCATCAGCCTTCTTGTTCACTTTTACCACTTTTGATGATGAGTGCTTTTTACAAGGAAACATCAGCTATTTAACTTATTTTTGTCATAAAATAGAATACAAGACTTTTTTCGATGTATTTTCTGGCATTAATTTTTATTGCGACTCAACTTAGTTTTGCCGAAATTTTCCTATCTGATTAATAATCCAACACTCACAAGCTCTTATTATTTTTTGTTTCGCTTTTGATGGGCATTTTATCAATACCTACACAGGGCTGCCAGCTTAGGGGTTCTGACCCCAAATTAGGGGAATTGTCATCACAAAAAATGATGAAAATTTTCATTTGGGGTTTTCATTGGGGTTATTTAAAAAATAGATTGCATGTTTTGAGGAAATTCCTTAAAAGTTTATTTCCTTTGATCTATAATTAAAACTACTTCTTCTAAAATATTTTTGGACCCCAGATAAAGTGCTTACTTATGTATACATACTTATATATACATGCATTTATATGTGTGTACATACATAGCCACGACCAAATATACATACATACACACATATATACAAAAAAACATACATGCATACACACACAAACATACATACGAGTACTTTCGAATATATTCGTCAAGCCCTCTAGTGTGTACTAGCGGCAATGTTTGCCACTTCCGATGTTTTTCGGTTTGTGGCAAACTGTTTGCGCGTCTAATGTGTACGATTGTCACAATAATGCGACAATATTGCAGTCACGAAAATAAAATGACAGCATGCTGTCATTTTGGCGCATTGAACTGTTAATATGTGCACGAAGCATAACTCTCAGTTTTCCTGAGCTTAAGTTTTATCTGAAAGTTTAACATTATCGACAACATTTTATTGGTGTTTTAGCAAATCATCAGTAGGCTTCAATTTTGAAAGGTTTCAAACCTCTTACCTTAGGCACAAACTTTCAAAAATCATTTGAGAATTACAAAAGCGTAGTAGGTTTAGAAACTTATACAAGGAACAACAAACAAATTATGTTGGATATGAATCTATTTTATTTTTCATATCGAAGTGTACTTCGATGTGTGTAGGTACACACAGAAAAATTTCCGTGTAAAATCGTCGAAAACCAGGTTAATTTAACACTTTTCGGTAGTGATTTTGCTTCATAGGTATTTCATGTTATAGCAACGTGATTTACAATAATCTTGAAAGAAAATTTATCCTTTTGAACTAACTATATTTAATGTTGATTTAATATTCCAGTACAGTTAAATCAAAATGAAGTTGATACTGAAATAATACGAAAAATCATATTGAATCAAAATAATTTCGAATTGAAACAACGTGAATTTGATATTGGAACAACACGAAGAATCATGTTGAACCAAAGTTATTTCAAGTTGAAACAACGTGAATTTGATATTGAAGCAACACGAAGAATCATGTTGAATTAAAGTTATATCAAGCAGAAACAACAACTTCAATGTAGCTATTCTATTAATCATTTTACTTACGTGATAGTCATTAGAAAACTTTGCGTTGTAGCTGACTGCCCCAGCCAAGATTTGAACTCGTGCCACCTGCATGATAGTCCACGAGCTAACCACTGCAGCCACAACAGCTTCAAACTTTACTTTACCTATACAATAAATAAATACCATCGTATGGAAAATGAATTTCATTTTAATTCAACATGATTTAAATGATTATTTAACTTGAAACTTATTTGAAATTAAAGTTATAGTCATGTCGATTGAAAATAACGTTTATAGAAAAATTGTTTTAACGGTGATTTAAGATTAATAATTTTCCGTTTACAATTAATTTGAAACAATGGTAATTTTAAACTAGCAGCAGTAAGTTTTCACTGGTAATTCGTTTTTTGTCGTCGACATAGACGACACATGTAAGAATAAACAACAACAAGTCACACAACTAAGCAGAACAGTGAATTGTAGCAATGAACAAAGGAAATAAACACTAACACACTCAAACGACAAATTATTTCATGTAAATTTAATATGATTTCCAATCAAAATTGCGGCATGTTGATTTTACATTCCCTTTTTTTCTGTGTGTAGGTAGGTTTAGTCATGTGTACAGCCAACTTTTTTGTTTTTGTGTGGCGTTGTAGTTTTTGCGTTAATGAGTTTTCGTCTGATTTCCATATATAAAAGTAAAATATCGTGTTTAATATACAATTTTTACTTTTTCGCCTGAGCTCAGTTGAAAATAAAGTTAGTTATTGAAATTAGACTTAACTAAATTTTGAGTTTAGTATTATCTTCCTGTTAATATTTTTCTTGTTAACTCCTCCACTACGAAAAAAGAAGCAGACTGCATGTTACTGCAGAATACAGTTTGTTAGAAACAGTAGGCTTATTGAAGTCAAGTCATGTGGTTCACTTTGGAAACAACTTAATATTTTTAAGAATATTTTTTTTAGTAAGTGGTTTCAAAATTGTTTTATATTTTTGTTTTCATCAGTCTTTGCTTTTTGGATAAATCTTTGGAGAAGTTTTTGTATTTGTTCGTATGATCTTTTAAATACTTTAAAATAAAAAATAAATAAAAAGACAGAAGAACTTTATATTAATATAATAACACTGAGCATGAATTGACAACTTTTTTCTTTAACAAGCTGGGCCTCATACTGTTAAAGATAATTCGAGTAGCACTCGTATTCGCGATATACGCAATTTACAATTTATTTGTTAAAGTAGGCTGACTTCCAAAACGTCAGTTGCTTTGTATTCGAATAATGTATAGTGTTTCATATCGTCGCAGTACAAAACATTGAAAAGTCATACCTTTTCAAAACGTCGTCGACAAGTATCAGAAACGCCGCAAAAGAGTAATCAGGATATCGGTTTCAAAGTTGATGCAATGTTTAACTTCCCATACATATACGATATAAATACCGCAGCAAAACTGTATACAAACTTTGTATTGATACGATTTGGAAGTCAGCCGTACTGTAAAGCCATATTTTTTAATTTTGCGAAAATTTTCGATTTTAAATGGTTGAAACAAACACAAAAAAACACTATACTGATTTTAATTTTTTCCCGAAAAATTTACTTTTTTCGCAAAAATTTTTGTATAATGCAAACTTTACAATTTTCCAGTTTTAGTCATCCAAATTTTCTTAAACATACATAAAACAAAATGGCACTGTAATGATCACTCGCAAAAAATCGTTTTTAGCAACAAAAAAAATTTTTTTTTTTTAATATTTTTTTTTCCTAAAAAAAATATTTTTTTCCAAAAAAATTTTTTAATTCTTGCGGAAAAAAAGACACAGATTCTTTTGATAGTGTACATATTAGGGTATTCATTTCGTTAACCGTTAATCGGTTAACCGGTTAATTACGACCCGATTAACTGACCGGTTAATTTAAAATTGGCTTTTTTCGATTAAAGGTTAAACCGATTAAATTCATTCGATTAACTGATTAACCGACGTAACAAATTATTTCGTGTTTTGTAGTATTATTGTATTTTTTGTGTTTAATTATTTGTTTCGTCTCATATACAAAATGTATGTGTTTAGGAATTACTTTTCATACAAACAAATAAGTGTGTTCAGTGATTTTAACTTGAGTAAAATATTAAAATCTTTGGAAGAAGAATTTATTAAAGACTCTGCTACTCTAATTGAACTTGAGGGAATTATGTATGAAGTTTTTGTTTAATAGTTTTATAAAATCTAATAATACTGTTGCCAACGATTTGATTAAAAATCTAAGGATTAGATTTGATAAGAGACGAATTCAATTATTTTATACCTCCACTCAGTAATATTTCCTTCTAGCAACAGTGTTTTAAAATACGGTACAAAAGCTGAAACTAAGGAATTCGGAAATAAACTTTTTTTCGCTGAGCTCTGCCAGCATGAATTAGATGATGACCTTACAACAGAAAAAATTATCGATATTAATATGTACAAGAAATGTTTTAACAGAATTAACCGAAACAATTAGAAGTGTTAAGAGTTTGAAAAAAATTAAAACAGGACTCTAATTTTATAAGTTTAGAGAAATCCAGGAAAATGACTGAGAAACTATATGTTCTGTATTATGGATTGCTTTCGATTTCTTCAACATCTACGATAAACGAAAGGATTTTTTTCAATCCAAGTTATAGCAAAACTAAAGAAATTATTTTTCTGAAAGATTGTTTTAAAAGATCTCCTTAAACTATTGAAATAACTGATAATGATCTCACAAAATTGTTTATTTTTTAATGAATACATATATTTTGCTTAAATAAGTTCAAGAATTGTTATGTTTGTTATGTTATTGATTTTTTTACTAATAAATTCAAAATAATAGATAATTTATGCAATTTTATTTGCTAAAATTACTTGATTTATGAAAAAACTTCATTAATCGGTTAACCGGTTAATACAGAAATTAACCGATTATTAACCGATTAAGCCAAAACCTCGATTAATTAATCGAGCGATTAGCCGATTAAAGCAGAAAATTTTAATTTGGATATTATCCTAAAAGTATAAAAAATCGTTTTTATGGTTATTTACTGCGAAAAATGTAAGTCGCGAATATCGCGAATACCAACATTAACTTCGAAAAACTGCTAATGCCATAAAATTCAGGGTACTCGAATTAACTTTACCAGTAGGGAGCCCAACTTGTTAAATTTTTGCGACTTGCATAGTGTAATTTATTAAAAAACTTTAAACTTTCGTAACACTATATGTGATAACAATTATCTACTGATACATAATATATAAGTCCGTGAATAATATAGACAAAATTTACGTGTTGAAATATTTCATGAAACGTTTTTTATTTGCTTCTTGCAACTGTGGAGATGCAAATGGCGTAAAGCAACTTGACAAGAATCATCTAAACATTAATTTCATAACACTTTATCTACCCAATTTTCTTCCCTAACCAGAAAAAAGTTTCATGCAGCAAATTTCATGAAATATTTCATCGTGTAAACTTTAAATTAAAAAAAAAAAGTTTTTTTCATGAAGATTATCTGGGGGGTTTTTTCTTTTAACAGGGGATTTTTCGGGGAAATATCAATTCATTAATATTGTTGCATTAATTCTCATTAATTTTTTATAGTCTTTAGAGAAACATTTAGAGTTGAACGCATTTAAGAAAGTGAAATTTCATAAATGCTTAATGGATGACAACAATTTTTTTTGATATATTACAAAAAATCCAGTAAATATTTTTGTTTGATTCAGTAAACTATTTTGTTTATTTAATTTTCATTTTGTAATGTGGTTTTTGCCAAATTAATATTTTACTTTTTAAGCAAAATATTAAAGTTTTATTAAAATACATTGAAATTGATTATGGAAGGGTGTTAGCTAGTTCCTATGCGCATTTCATTGGGGCTAATGCAAATCGTCAGGGAACCTTTACCCAAAAATCTCATAGAAAAACTAAAGATATTATATTAAACTCCTAATCATACTAATAAGAAGTTTATAGTATCAAAGTTGAAACAGGAGCTCCATAATCAATCATTAGACCCAATGAAATGCGCATAGGAACTAGCTAATACCCCTCCATAATTAATTTCAATGTATTTTAATAACACTTTAATATTTTACTTAAAAAGTAAAATATTGATTTGGGAAAAAGCACGGTACAAAATGAAAATTAATGTAATTTAATCATTTCCAGCTATGTTGTTTATTGTTTGTAAGTATTTTTAGACAAATTGTTTTATAAATTCAGACAAAAATATTGATTAGTATATTACAGAAAATCCAGTAAATATATTTGTTAAATTCAGTAAATTATTTTGTTTAAAATTTGTAAATATTTTTAGACAAATTGTTTTATAGATTTATATAATTTGTTTATTGAAAAAAACGGGGTTTTTCAATGAAATTTTTGAGATATTTATTTGTAGGTCCATTCCTATACAACATATTTACTAACTCATTGAATTTCATTAAATGAAAATGAAATTTAGTTTTTTTTTGTGTGTGCTCTGTTTAAATAATTCTTTAGAAAGTAGCGTACTGAAAACTCTTTCTTTTTAGGAAGAAAAACATCGAAATAGATTAATATTACTTCGGGATTTCATAGACAAATACCGGGATTAGGAATTGCTCTATTCCGAAAAATTTCGGGTATTTTCGGGATTGGCATCCCTAGTTATTAATTTAATTTTTTGAGCAAAAAAACCTTTTGTTATAAAAACTGAGGTATTCCTAGCTATGAATTAAATTTTTTTAACAAAAAAGTCTACTGACGATTTGGTAAAGCACCAATGAAATGCATATAAACACTAGAAAATTAATTTAATTAAAAAAACTTTTTTTACAAAAACTGAGTACATTTAATTAGCAATATGCCAAAAATTACTTTTCGCAAAAAATAACTTTTTTATTGTTGAAAATGATTATTTGGGCCATCGGCAACATTATTTGTTCTACAACTTTTTTAGATTTGAACTATCCAAAAATTTACCGTAATTTTTCGCAGATTTTGCCCCTAAAACCTCAAATGTTCAACAATGTTCAACAATTTTGCGAAGAAGGGATAAATAATTCTTTATTTTATTGGAATATTTTAACTAGGGATGTAACGATACGCCGTTTTACCGATCCGATACCGATACTTAAAAATAAATATCGCCGATACCGATTCCGATACGAATATTGAAATTGAGTTCAAGTTTAGATTAACAAAACTCAAGGGCAATTTTTTTATTATACAAAATTACAGTGCAAGAAATTATTAATATTTAAAATTGATATTAGCCCAGTATAAAAAATTGGAAGTAATTTTTAAGGAAATAAATTTTCATTTCATCCAAAGAATCTATATTAAAAATATGCAGATAATTAATAGAAAAGCAAGTAAAAATTTTTAACTCTTGTTTAATTTTAAGAAATACTCGCCATGCTTTTTAAAAAATCGATTTTTTAAAGGACATTTATCAACTAATATTCTTCTAAATAACTTAATAGCTTAATTATTAAAAGTCTTCTAAAATTTTATATGTATTCACTTAAATTTACATGAAAACACAGTTTTGTGTTTAAATTCGCATAAAAAGAAACACGTTGTGAAAATGGGTAATTTTTCATCCTTTTTCCTTGAGGAACAATCATTATAGAACACCCAAAAAGAAATTTTTCCTAACATCGCTTCCAATTCGGCGATTGGTAATCGAAAAATAGAACTTCTTGCAATGAAAAGGATATGTAAAACATATTAAAAACTATCCAAGTTTGCAATACTTCCGATTGGCAAATTCTACATTTTCATGACCTCTTTGGAGTGTCCTTTTTCTGGGAATAAGATGTAAAAAAACAGCAAATTGAATTTGAATTCATGGTAAAATTAACAGAAAAAAAATTATTTTCTTACAAAATAATAGCGTAAAATATTAGTAATTTTTAAAATTGATATTCATAAGATTTAAATAATAACGAAATGAATTTAGATCTTGGTAAAATTAACAAAAAATAAATAATTTGTTAAAAAAAAGCTCTGAAAAAATTGTAAAAGTATCGTCGTATCGACAGTAAAATATCGCCGGAAAATCTGAAGTATCGCCGATATATCGGTTACATCCCTAATTTTAACCAATGGTCTTATTTTTTTCGTTTTTAATTTGGTTGATTTTTGTGATAAAGGTTTGAAAATTGCGCTTCGATGTAATAAGCTACGATTAAATAACAATGCGATTTTGAATTGTTTATTAGTTACGTGGTTTTGCATTTCAAGTAACGATATGAAACTGTATATTTACATGAAATCATGTGTATACTCGTATTATCATAGAAATTGAGCGTTTTTACATCATCACGCTTTCCACAAGATATTTTATAAAATTCCATCTTTTTGGTAATATTTTCTTCGGAATCAAGCTTGTCCCGCTTTTTGGAAAACTCTTCTGGTCACGTTAGGTATTTTGTATATTCGGCAGCGTGTTATGTGCAATATGAAAATGAAAAAAAAGTTTTCGAACCATTTTTGTAGATAATTTTATGACTAAAAATTTTGTCAGACCTTTTTTTTTTATAAAACTTACCGTTTACGAGAAAAATCCAAAAAAACTGAAAATTTTGACCTTGGGCCTTGTATAACTTTTTTAGCACACAGGGTTTTTTGGATTGAGAAAAAAAAACTATTTTTAATCTTAAGGGTCATCCTATTCTACATATTTAGACTATTATTTTACGACTCCGAAGATTAAAAGTAAGTTTTTGATTGTGAGATTAGGGATTAAGCTGAATTTAATATTTGTATTTACTCTTTGAGTTGACTTATTTTTTAAATTTTTTTTGATGGTTTAGGATTAAACCACCACATTGGCCGCTAAACTAGCAAAAAACAGTTAAAAAAAAGTCAACTCAAACAGTAAATACATATATTAAATTTAACTTGATATCTAATCTCGCAGTCAAAAACCGACTCTAAGAATATGCATATCACTGCAAATTAATAAATCGAATAACTTAAAAAATGTGACCACTTTTTAAAACTTTCCTTATGGAGTTTAAAAAATAAGTAATTCGTTACTAAAAAAGCAATACTTTTAAAATACACACACAGCACCAATAACGTGTTTTGCATTGAAGATGAGTCTTACAAAAACATTGAAACCATAGGATATTGCAAAAAAAAAAAATCAACTAAAAACTATAAAAATAAAATGGAATTAAAATATTAAAATGAATTTGTAAGTGTTAAACCTAAAATGAACAGCAAGCTCTCTTAAAAATTTATAAAAAACAAATGAATACCTACAGAAAAGAGCACAATATTACTTTTTGCTTAAAATAAAGTCTATAAACACTGGTAAAATACCATCAACTGGTATTATTAACGTGAGGAACGTGCATAAGGTAGGATCATCATCTATCTACTTACCTCAGTTTTGATTTGAAAAAGAAAAATAAAAAAAACAAGCGCTTGGAATAAAAAAGTTGAAGTTAATAATAATTTCTTTTTGTAGTGTTAAAAAATGAAATCTTTTGCTGTGTGTCTGGTGGTCTTGGCCTTTGTGGCTTTTACTTATGGTCTACCCCAACAACGTGAAGGTGCTGCCTATACCAATGAAGCCATACGACAAGCCCAACAGACTTTCTTGATACCCAAAGATGCTCAAATCCAAAATGTACAAGAAGGCATTGAGTTGGGAGCCTACGAGCGAATTCCTGGCAATCAACGCATAAATCTTTCTGAAATTTTGGGCGATCAAGTTCCCTCGGAGGTAATCAACAATTTGCAGGCTCAAGTTGATCAAATTGGTAGAAATTAATTTTATTAAATATTTTGTTATATATGTATGTATATTTTTTTAAAATCATCTACATCTTTATTGTTATTTATGCTCGAAACAGTAGTAAGTAAAATCCTGGAAAACGAATCTTGAATTTTGCTCCACATTGTTGTTAAATTTGTTTTTTGTTTTTGTTAATTTAAATTTTAATTATTTGTGTTTATATATTTTTATTTGCTTAGTTTTTAATGGATAAAAAATAAAAAACAATCCTATAGAAAAATTATTTTATAAAAATAAGAAATGATAAATGCGTTTGTAATTTTTTGATTCAGATTTTTTTCACTTTTATACAAGTTTTAATTGTATATTTTACTCCCACTCTCACTTTCACGTGAAACACGATCTATGTATGTAATTGCTGTCTTTGTTGTTTTCTAAATGTGAAATATCATGCTGTAATTTCTTCCTATTTTTGTTGTTTGTTACTGAGTATGTTTTTAGTTTTCGTCATTACTTTTGCTTTTACTAACAATTACTTCAAGCATTTGTGTTGTCTTTCAACATCTAATGCACTTTGTTACATCTAATGCATTTTAATGAGGTATAGTGTATTTTATTTACATATATGTTATTATTTCTCGAAAATATGAACAAATATTTGTTATCGTACACATTTCTACAACATATATGTATGTGTATGTACATAGCAACAATATGCGTACATAAAGATGTATGTACAGAATGATATTAATTAATTGCCCAATTACCACTTATTAATTGTTATTGAAATACGTATTTATGTATCCGCATTGCACATACTTATGTACATATCTATATATGAATGTACATGTCGTGTACCCGGTTGGCCATGTCTTTCAGACATTTTGCAAGACCGATGCATGACAATGTTAAAGCGTCGATGACCTGTTGATGACAGCTCAAACAGATCAGTGAGGACATTTTCGAACAAATGGCCGCTAAGTTCATACATGACAACAAGAGCGACACTGTCACCCATCTTTTCATTAATGACCATGTAAAGGACAACATCCTCAGAAATGTCCCCATTACATTTTTTCGTTTGTTTATTTTTTACACGTGCTCTACAATAATAATTTGAGGAATTTGTCGCTCAGAGAGTATTTAATACAAGAAGTTTTAATAGACATTCTAACAGAACTTTTCGTCAGCTCAATTTCGCTCAATTTAAGCAAGCAGAAGGAATGTATCAAAATGATTGAAACTGGTGACAGACTGAGGGACAATGTCCATAAGAAGTTCATTTGCTGGTATAGAAAGAGTAGTGTTTTTTGTTGTAACGAAATTATACAAAATTTTAAATTGAACGTTGCAAGACTAGCTTAGGGTCATGACAACTAGTTGGCATGACCAGTCGAGTAGTTTTTCTTTTACCCATTCTTTGAGTACGGTTTCTGTTAGATTGTCTTTAAAGCAACTGTAATCGACAAATATCGTGCATGACAAATGTCGAAATTTCCTTAAGTAGTCGTTGATGAAAATGTCTTCTAAGACGAGTTGGCCAACCGGGTATTTCAAAAGAGAGTGTCCACATTGTATGAGTATTCGTTGTCATCATTGCAAACACACATCCTCTTTATTAACAAATTCATAATGTTCATGGCTATTGGATTTTTTTCAGTTTTGTTGAATTTATTTATTTTTATATTTTTTTCTTCGTATTATGTAATAGTACTTGTGGCCTGGCCTCTACATTATATTTTATGTTTATTATTGTTGCAGTTTTACTTTTGTTTGAAATTTTGTTACTTTGGCTGGAAATGCTGTAAATCATGTTGTACTCGTTTTTTACTTAATATTTTTTTCTTCTTATTCGTAACTATCATCATGAAGATGATGCTTATTTCGTATTTAATTTAATTTTTGCGCATTCTGCTCAATGCGACCGACAAGATGCAAAACTATAATAGCGTAATACCTACATATGTACCTCTAATTAAAAAAAAATTACTCAGCCTGTTCGCAGAATCCAAAACGGATTGGTTTTGTATCGTTTTCTCTACAAAACCGATTGATTGCGTTCATGAAACCCGTTTGTACTTGGATTTGCGAAATTTCCATTGAGAAACGGAATTAATTGTTCATGAGTTGGAGTTCAGGAGCCCTATAATTTATGCCCAGCATGGGGTACTGACTTGTTGGAGAAATCTAGTCATGCTTTTTCTCAGCCGGTCACAAGCCCGGACAAATTGGCGAGTGTTGGAGGTAAAGGTGGGTCCTGATCCTCTGTTAAATGTTAACCATACTTCTGACTTCTGGTCCGAATGGTCCATTTTAATACATGACGTGTCGGGGGGTAGGTGCGTTTCATCTCACTAAGTAGAATCAGTTGTGTTCCGATCAGTTAGTCCCAATATCTTTGCGTCCGGAGGAAATGCCGACAGGAAATATTAAAACTCCGTGGCATGTTTGGATACCAACGGATCAACAAATAAGAACAACTTAAGGACCGTAGGCTAATCTCCCGCGACTACCCACATTTGATTCGTGTTTTCACAAATAGAAAAATAAAACAATCACGGACCTTTGTTGAGGACCTAGGCAATGTAAAAAGACACGCTTTGCTCAATGGAATGTTAGGACTATGTATCAACATGGTAAACTAGAAATTGTGGTAAAGGAATGCGATAGGCTACGTATAGATGTCATCGGTTTAAGTGAGGTCAGGTGGAACGGATGTGGCGAGTTTAGAAACAAGGGCGGAGTCTTAATGTACTCAGGTATATCTAATGAAAGGGGACCCCCATGTACGGGGTGTAGCTGTCTACGTAAGGAAACGTGCTCAATCATCGATAATCGGTTGGAAAGAGATATCCGAACGCATTAAACCGTACGCATTCAAAATTCTCCAATATCACAATAGTTCAATGTTATGCTTCCACAGAAGAAAGCAACTTAGAAGATAAGGAAATTTTTTATAATATGCTGGAAAAACCTCCGCAAGATATTCCAAGAAACGATGTTAAACTGCTTATGGAAGACTTCAATGCACAACACGATAATGGGAACTCATGCTCTAGGCACATGCAATGAAAATGGTGAACTGTTCTTGGAACTATGTTGGAACAACAACCTTAAAGTAGGAGTATCCTCACAAAATGTCCCACAAAATAACCTGGAAATTGCCTGAAAATTTATACGAGAAACAAATCGGCCACATCTGCATATCTAGAGAGATCTAGAAACAGGAGGAGTGGAGAAATCGGCAGTGATCACTGCTTAGTAGTTGCTGAGATGAAACTCAAGTACGGCCGAAAAGACACAATTCTGTGCAAAATAATAAGGCTTACAATACCCAAAAAAATTAAAGCTACCGCTGTGAAAGAAACATTTATAGCAAGTTCAAATAATATCAATCATCCATAAAGAAAAACCTTCAAGATCTGTGCAAGAAAACTCTCGGTTATCGTCAACCAGAACAGACAACAAGAATAGCTAATTATGACAAACAAGAATAGCTAATTGTTTGGAAAAAAACATTTCGAAAAGAGTCTCAATAATATACATAATGAAGGTGATAGCCGGGAAATAAGAAGAAAGATTGAAACCCGACAGACAAATCAATGTTGATACTCCCGATGTAAATGAGATTTGCGCGGCAATAAAGAGCATGAAATGTGGGAAGGCTGCAGGAAACGACGGTGTGCCTATAGAGTGTTTCAAGGCTGAGCTATACACGATGGCAAGAATTTTATGTCATCTCTTCTGCCGAATCTAGAGCAGCGAGAGTTTTCCCTCAGAGTGGAAAGACGGAAAGAATCAATAATTATTAAGCTTCATAAAAAAGGCGATAAAAGGAAATACAACAACTGACGAGGAATTTCCCTTCTACCTGCTGTCTTTAAGATATTTAATAAGGTCGTTTTGGACAGAATAGCAGGATTCCCCCGGGCAGATCTTGCTTTGACCAAATTAGCACTGCGCGGATATTGATTGAACAAGCAGCAGAATTTGATTCAACCATGCACCTCACCTTCGTGATTACGAAAAGGCATTTGATGCTCTGAAACGAGAATACATATGGATATCACTCGACGCAAGGGGAATCCCCCAAAAAATAATTAATATTTTAAAAAGCAGCTATGAAGAGTCCATGTGCAGGGTGCTACATGATGGTGCTATCAGCGATTCTTTTGTAACGAATAGTGGAGTGAGACAAGGATGTGTGCTATCACCATTATTATTTATCACCGTAATGGATATCGTATTTGACGCAATCGATACATTGCCTGTGGGCCTGAATTGGAAAATGCACAATAGACTACGACTGACGTTGTAGTTTTTTTTTGTAATAAGCAGACCGATATGCAATCGCTTCTATCATCTCTTACAATCGAATCAATGAAAGTAGGTGTGAAAGCAAACATACCCAAAAATAAGGCAATGAGAGTTAATGCAATAAGCTCCTCTAAATTCTCAGTAAACGATCAAGAAATTGAAGATATCACGAGTTTTAAATACCTTGGTAGTATTATAAGCACAGATGGCGGAACGAAACTCGACGTAGAGAGCCGGCTGAAGAAAGCAAAGGGCAGTTTTGCTATGCTAACCAACGCTTGGAGATCAAACACTATCTCCAATACATCGAAGGTTAGAATATTTGAGTATTGTGTTAAATCTACACTCTTATTCGGCTGCTAAACATGGTTCTTTACCAAGGCACTTATTCGGAAGCTGCAAAAATTCATCAAAAGATGCCTACGTAACATTTTAAAAATATGGTGGCCTCAAAAAGTGTCTAACGAAAGGTTTCTAAATAGAATTCGACAAATCGCTATCGAAAATTAAATTAAGAAACGTAAATACGGGTGGGGCATATGCTCAGAAAAGATGAACCGAAATTACGCATTCTGCCTTGGAATGGAATCCTCAGGGACAGCGAGGCGTTGGAAGACCTAGAGCGACTTGGAAAAGAACGGTTGTCAGCGAGTCCAGAAAAACCTTTAACGAGCTTCGATACATAGCTAGAATAGAACACAGTTGAAGAATTTTGTAAAAATATTTATTTGTGATTAGACTAAGTTCGATTTTTTCATTAATTGTTAATTACGAACATGTCATAATCATAATAATAATTTATGCATTTATCAGATAGAACAAAATTTTCCTAGCCTCGTACATAATTACTAAATAAATAACTTAGTAAGCGAGATTTTGAATTTCCAAGGAAAATAGACGAAGAAATCGAATCCTATGGCAGACTAGTTTTTCGCAAAGTTAAAAAAAAATAATTAAAAAGCAAAAATTTCCATTGATAATAGTGTTTTTCATTCGGGATTTCGCGGGCGAAAATTCCCGGGATCCCGCCCATTTTCTGGCAAAAAAATCCCGAGAAAAATGTGCGGGAATTCTCGGGATTTTTTTAATATTATTATTGCAACTTTCTTTGTATGGACACATTTTTAGTACCCATAATCCCGCTTTCTCGGGAAATGAAAAATTCCGGAAAAGAAAGACTCTGATTGATATTAACGAAAGAAGCCAGAAATATGCCTTAAAAATGTGCTTTATCCGCATTATATAGGTAAAAAAAATTTAATATGCTCCCAATATAAAAAAAAATTATCTGAAAAAGGTACACATAACTTTATCATTTCGTTTACTATATATTTTCGGGACCTTTCCAAGAATGGGACCCGATTTAACAATACCAGGCTAACCTCCTTGAAGAACCAAAATAACTTATGGACCAAAATTTTTACTTATATTTCCCACATGCTACCCATATTTTTTGTGTAACTATCATCAAAATCGTACCATAAGTAGCTTATATGTTCACAAAACGCGACGATTCTCTTATACTATGCGACAAATGAAGATTTTTGGAAAAACACACGAACTTGACAGTATAGGCTCGATTCTACTATCAAAGGATAGTAAAACTCTGTACTCAGTTTGGCGAACTCGGTGACCAATATTTTTTATGGACCTCCAAAGTTTCTGAAAATCAGTGGGACCTTAAAAAGCGGTATCATCAGTATTTGGCCAACAGCTAATCCAAAGTTAATGATACCGCTCAACTATATTTGGCAATAATGTAGCTAAGAGTCCGTTAAAAAGATTTTTTTTTTAACATTTTATACCAAAAAATAATCTGTTCGTGGTATTTTTTTTAAATTAAGGAAAAACATTTATTTTCTCTTTTCAGAATACTTAAAGGGACTCGTAAGTTTTTACTAATAATATTTGCCAAAGCTGTAGTTACGGTAGAACTGAACAATTTTTGGGAACATATCAATACAATCTGAACGTCTCTATGCACCCTAAAAGCACACACAGACCACTTTTTACCTTAAAATTGTAACTTTTCACTACTTTTTGATGCTTAAATTTTTGGAACGTAAGTTCCTTATGCTTGGGGGTAAACCAAATATTTTTTGAAAATGAAAAAATACTGGCTATGCAGAAATCTTTACTCAGCGAAGCCGCTTTTCGATATACATAGACAAATCGATTTTGATGAAATTCAAAACATAAATAGATCTGAGTCTAAAAGAAGACACTGGCTATACATTTTTGCAAAAAAAGGACCACGAGGGGTGGTAGAGGGAAATTTCGTCCACCTTGAAACTATCTATCGGATTTTGATGAAATTCAAAACTTAGATAGATCGGGGTCTAAGAAATACATAGT
Source organism: Panzeria rudis (assembly GCA_956483635.1). Taxonomy (NCBI): domain Eukaryota; kingdom Metazoa; phylum Arthropoda; class Insecta; order Diptera; family Tachinidae; genus Panzeria; species Panzeria rudis. The sequence continues at coordinate 84,026,285 of OY101449.1, forward strand.
CTGTACATTTTTCCAAAAATAGGACTAGTAGAGGAGATAGGGGGAAATTTCGTCCTCTTTGAAACTATCTATCCGATTTTGATGATATTCAGAACATAGATAGATCTGAGTCTAGAAAAGCACATAGGCAATACATGTTTTCAAAAATAGAAGCACGACGAGGGGTAGGGGCAATTTCTGTCTCAAAAACAATCTAGCGGATTTTGATGAAATTCAAAACATAGATAGATCTGACTTTAAAAAATACATATGCTATACTTTTGTTTTAAACTAGGACCAAGAGGGGAGGTAGGGGGATATTTCGCCCTCTTTGAAACTATTTATCCGATTTTGATGCAATTCAAAACATAGATAGATCTGAGCCTAAAAGAAGACATAGGCTATAAGTTTTTTTCAAAAATAGGACAACCAGGGAAGATAGGGGAAATTTCTTCCTCTTTGAAACTATGTGTCTATCCGATTTTGATGACATTTAAAACATTGATAGATCTGAATCTTAAAGAAAACATAGGCTTTACATTTTTTCGAAAATAGGACGCTGAGGGGAGGTAGGGGCAAATATCTTCCTCTTTGAAACTATTTATCCGATTTTCATACAATTCAAAGCATAGATAGATCTGAGTCTAGAAAAGCACATAGGCTATAAACTTTTTAAGAAATTAGGACCAGGAGGGGCGTTAGGGGGAAATTTCTTCCTATTTAAAACTATCTATCCGATTTTGATGAAATTTAAAACATAGATAGATTTGACTCTAGAAAAGCACATAGGCTATACATTTTTTTAAAAATAGGATTACCTGATTTGTACAAATAAAATTATATTTTTCTGAATAGAAAGAAACTCTTTTACTTGCCACGGTTGAAAGAGAATTTGTCATCTCGACATAAATAATTCCCACCGTTCAGAGATAATGAAATACAGTTCCTAAAGTAAATGAAACGTAAGGAACTACGTTCCTACCTGGTGTCCCGTGACACCGTGCGTTCTTTTTTTTTGAAAATGGTATACTAAGTTGCACACTTCTCTGTTGTGTTTCATTAATATTTTGTGCCCAAAACAATAAGTTTTTCCTACACTCTTTATTAAAAATATAGGAAGCAATTCCGTGGCTTGGTGCTAAAAGGGCCAATGTCAATATATTGCTGTTTTGAGTTAATCATTGCATTAGATTTCTGTTCTTACTCTCTTTTATTTTGCTGAAACAGCCAATGTCTAATCTAACCCCGAACAGCTTCATAATGAACTCTTCTTCTTCTTCTATGAACTCATATAGAAAACTTAAACTTAAATTGCTTTTTTTTCAAAAGTGAATATTTTGACATTGGCCTTTTTAGCACTTTTTTCAGCAAAGCTTGTGGGGACTCCAAATTTTTCTCTAACAATATTTGGCAAAACAACAACAAACAATAAAAAATAGTAAACACTAAAATCAGCAACATAAGAAGTGGAACAATAAAGCTGTGTACTGATGATTGTCTGATCTTAAAATATTGTCAGTAAAATGTGCTAAAAATTTCTTACAATCGTGTGAACTCTCAATTTTCGTCTGACACCCAAAGTTGGCAACCGATACCGTAATTTTTTTGAAAATCGATCACTTTTAAAATTACCAATTACAGAAGTTTACAAATTGAGATCAATTATGGATTGAAGGAAGTGAAAGTGTTGGTTATTTGAGGCGCTGAATTCGAATCTGCACTCGGTTTCTTCAAATTGCTTCTAATTTTTGAGATGTACCGTTATGTCAAAAAAGGAGCAGTTGCATGACAAATATTAACAGGAGAACGGTTTGTCCTATTTAGTTAAATAAAAAATCCGAAACTCGGCAGCAACATTATTTTTAAGCCGTACCAATTGTTAAAATAAATAAATAAAACCTTAAAAAATGCGTGCGACTTTTTTTCTTTAAACGTCTTTTTGAGCGACTTTATTTTTCTAAAACGACATTTTGTGCGACCTTTTGAAAATTTCCAACGGTAGCCCTGTACATATGTGATCAGTTTTTAAAAATTTGTAAACGACTTTTTGTAAAAAATTGTTGTTTCGTGCAAATAAAATTTATTATTAATGGTACACTCAAAAGGAAAATCAAGTAATCCGTAATTAAATCCGTTTCTTAAACCAAGTACATAACGCTTGATTCCAGAACGGATTTGAGTTTATAACAAATTATTGTGTTATCCCTTACAAAGGTAAATGTTTGCTTTAAAGTAGCCCCAATCTAGAGTCAATTATATACACTTACAAAATTTCTTTGAAATTTGTGGAGCGGTTTCGGAGATCAGCGTGAAGGAACACAGCGACACGAAACGTTCATATATAACGATATAATCCAAGATTGGCTTAAATATTATAAAGGTACCCAAGATATCTCAAAAACTGCAAATTTGGAGTTGACATATTTAAATCTATTAGAAACGATGAATTTTTAAAGTATCTTATTAGTTCTTATATACTAAATTGTAATACCGGTAGTATACCAGTAGTAGAGTTTCGGCAGCGGTATATACCGATACGGATATAACTTAAATACCACTACCGCTACCGAAATAAAAATAATTTTAATACCGATACTGCTACCGATACCGTTATTCGTTACGGTTGCTAACCGTGATGACAACATTGCCAGAAAAAACCATTTTCGGAACATTGTAAGCCTAAAAGCAAGCAACAAATTGTCAGATATCTGACAATCGCAAGAACACATATGGTTGCCATTTTTAGATTATTGTAAGATAATTGAAAGACATTTTTTTATTGTGAGATGTTCGAAGTTTCTGCATCTGACAATGGCGTCATTGTCAGATAATTCTTTCTATTGGCAGCCCCTTTTTTAATTTTTTGTTTCATTTTTTTATTTTTTATTTTAGATTTTTTTTTTCGTTGATTTTGGCGATTTTTTTGGTTTTGGTGCTTATTCATTTTCGAGATTTTTTTAGTTTCTATTCTGGCGATTTATCGTTTATTGCAATATTTTTGTGTTTTTCCGTTTTTTTTGCTCTAGCGATTTTTTGGTTTTGGCGTTTTTAAAATGTTTTTCACTTTTTGACGATATTTTTAGTTTTAGCGATTTATTTTAGTTGTGGCGATTTTTTCAGTTTTGGCGCTTTTTCGGTTTTGGGGATTTTTTTTTCGTTTTTTGGTGATTTTTTTAGTTTTAGCGATTTTTTTTGGTTAGCACTTTTTTTCGTTTTTGCGTTTTTTTCGTTTTTTTTGAGATTTTTCGTTTTATGCGTTTTGTTTTTTTTTCCGATTTTTGGAACATAAGTTCCTTATGGCGCGCCATGCACATCAATGCTTTGAATAATAAAAATCAATGCTTGGGGGGTAAAACAAAAAAAAATTTGCAAATGATACTGGGGAGCAGGGTGACCGTTGAAAATTTTCAAAAAGTGGCACAAAAAGGGGATCTTTATGAAAAAAAGTGTCACCAAAAAGGGGATTCTGCAAAAAAAAGTGGCAACTTTCTTAAAAAGGAAATAATTGAACCAAATTCTTGTATTTAATGAATTTGTAGGGCGTACATATAATGGGTTTGGAGTAAAATGAATCAATTTTGATGTTTTTTCTATCTATAAAAAGACAGAGTTTCAGCACCAACAGTGTTCTTATATATAGCGAATTGTTGCCAAACGTGGCGATAAAAAATAGTTTATGGCGATGAAAATTTGAAGTGGCGGTTAGAGATTTACTTGCCGATATTTGAACTCCTTGGCGATATTTTTTACGATTTCAATAATTTAGAATAATGCTAAAAACATAGCTATTATTTATGTACGGCACTTTTTCTACACCATAAACTAGTTGAGGTAAATGCTGCTTAATCTGGTAATACAGTATTTGCTTCATAAAATCGCCTTTTTAGCACCTACTGGCTGTTTCCATAATTAACCCTTGTATTGAAAGAATATTTTCTATTATGAATATTATTAAAACTGAATTAAAAAATTAATTGCAATACGAACTTCTAAATTCTTTGTATATAATATCATTTATGTGTGTATGAATGTAAATAACATATATTGTAAAAAAATCATTCCAACTGCAGATACATATGTTAATCAGATTTATGTAATCCGAAACAAATGTATCCCAGAGGGAAAAATACAACAATAATAGCGCTGAAAATAGTGCGTACGAAAGTTTTGATTCAATAATTGAAATGGATACGCTTAAGTAAACGTTATTTCAATTTTATCACAAGACTTAAGTGGCAACTTTGATCTTGATGTTCAAATTTAATATGTACAACCTATTTAGAATGAACTTGTTCTGATATCAGATTTTTTTTAGTATTTTTTTATAGGCCAGTATATCTTATAGTACTTTAGCGATCTTTTATGAATGGACTTTAGTTAATTAATGGGAAAAATTTCCGTATTTTTCGTAAACAATATAATTTTTATGTTGTACAATGAGTTGTTTTCGAAACCTAAAGATATGTTACGAAACTGTTTATAGTTTCCTTACAAATATTCGTTGAACCAATTTTTCAAATTACGAACGTATTTCATTTCAAAACGTTATTATTATTTTTGTCCTATGACCTGATTCAGTAAAAATAAATCAAACGTTCAATCAAAAATTTGCATGAAAATCACTTTAAAAGTGTTTGAAAATCCAAAGTTATTTAATTAGTTTGGCTTAAGTTCGCTTTCAATTTAATCTTGCGATTAAATTATTTTTTATTTTACGAAGAAATTCTAAAGCATGTAACAGTTGAGCATTCATAGAAAAATTTGGCTGTACGAAAGGTTGAACTGACATCAGATGTTTCGAGACCACCACAGTCTTCTCATCAGAGCTCTTTTCCACCTAGACGACACTGCCAGCGAAGACTTTGGATAAAAACCATACAGTTCGACTAAATTCATAACTTACAGGCATGTTCTGAAAATCACATGGTTTTAAATCCCATGTGATTTTAAAGTCAATAATGGTCGTGCAGACGTTTTTAAAATCATATACAATAATTTTCTTTCAGAAATTATATTTGATGCTCTACAGGGGAGACTGGGGCAGCTTCGTCTTTGGGGTACCTTCGGCAAAGACGTTTTCGTTATGAAGCACCTATTGTACATCAATGACTGTTGATGTAAATTTAGAGAAAATTTAAATAAAGAACTCCCACAAAGTTTGCCATCTCTAGCTTACGAACTAGCTTAGCTACACGTGTTTTAGTCTTTTTGCAAGTGTTTTTGTAATATTTTGATTCTATTTTGTAAGTATTTTGTCTTTGAAAATTTTAAATATTTAAAATAGAGTTTACAAAACAACATTAAGAATTGTGCTATTTGCCTAAAAAATAAGTGAAATGTAAATCTTTGTGGAATATTAAAATTATAAATAAGAAAAAAGTGTGGAAGTGCTTTCGGGGTAGATTCGACGTTTCTAATTGGGGCGTTTTAAATTGGGGCGAAATGGAACTTAAGTTACCAAGTTCATCGAAACTACTTTCAACTTCACGCAGACACGCTAAATATTTATTTGAAGTAGACTTTAGCCCCTATTATATTAAATAAGTATTTAATGTGGAATCATTTTTTTTTGTTTTACGTTTTAAGAGTACAAAAACAGAAATATGTTTCTTTTTCATTAATTTAATAATCCCTTTACCTTAAAAGGTATTTTATCTAACCAATTGCATTAATTTATAGGATCGATGAATGTGTCCCGTCAAAAGCCGCAGCTACCCCGGCATGGGGCACATTCAGCGAAAATTACTTTCCACTAATTCTCAAAAATAAGTATTTAATACTAAGTGTTGATAAAACTTTATACCAATATCTTATTATTCAATATCCAAGGATAACAAAAAGCGATAACAGTTTTAAATCTGTCTAATACTTTCTTAGATTCAGAGCTGTAAAGAAAAATTGAGGAAACTGCCCCAGTCTCCCCTACAATAGGAAAAAAAAGATTGAAAAAGTAGCTGCATAACCATTATAGATTTTAAAATCACATGTGATTTAGGGCAGGGATGCCAAATGAGATTTTAGAATTGTACCAATCGTTCTCTAAAATTGTACTTTTTTGGACATAGTTGTACCAAAACCGATTTTTGAAACCAGAAACATTTTTTAAGTACATAAAATACATCACTTTTCTGTACATATATCTATGGCAAAAGGGAAACTGTGCTTAAGTCGAATTTGGCTATTGTAACTTCTAATATAAAATAGCTCACAAGCTAGCTATTGGAAGGTAGAACGACATACATAGTTTCAATAAAGTTCCGAAAAATTTGCCTTTACTACAATGCAAATAAATTTATAAAATTTTATTTTTTCCAGACTCTAATATGTATCATGACTGTAAGAGCTTGAAATAATAGAGACGTTTTGTGAGCTAACCTTATTCGACGACTTTTAAGTCAAAATTTTATTTTCAATACTTCGCAAAATTTAAATTTACTTCAGATAAAAGTGGCATATGTACGAATGGACGAAAATGATAAAATATTTTATCATAATAAAAGAACTGCAATAAGAAGATTTTCTAAAAAAAATAGAAAAATTATTAATTGTACTAAATAAGCCATTGGTGTACCATTGTACTTTTAAAATCCGAATTGTACCAAAAATGGTACAATTGTACTAACTTTGCCATCCCTGATTTAGGGCCATGTGATTTTCAGAACATGCCTGTTAATTAGTAATTAAACATTTTTAACAGGAAATTCTTCTTCGTGTTAGTTTCCAATCATTTTAGTTCAATAATGAATATCTATAGATCTGAACTCTTAAACTATTTCAAAATTGTTTACTTTTTCATAAGACTTTATAAATTATGGACTCAAAAACATATTTTTGTATGAATATTTTTTTATATAAACAGTTTCGTACTGTAAAAAAACTCATATTAAAACAAAAAGTATCACTTCATAAAAAGGGGCACAATATATCAAAAGGTGGCAAAATTGGGTCATTTTAAAAAAGGGACACTAAAAGTGGCAAGGCAGTTGAAAAAGTGGCAAATTGCCACTTTAGTCGCAAAACGGTCACGCTGCTGGGGAGAATACGGGCATACAATGGTGTTGCACACTTCTAAGATTTTTTAGATTTTCATTTGTGACTTGGATAAGTGGTTCGTGGCATTGATAGCTTAATCTGTTTCTGGTAACTAAATTTATCTATATCCATATATAAAAGTGAATATCAGTTTGTTTGTATGTTTGTTTGTGTGTTTGTTTGTTTCTTTGTTTGTATGTTTGAAAGCTATGGACTCCTAAGCCAGTGAACCGATCTTGCTAAAATTTTCACAGCATATTACTGATGATCTGAAAGGAACAACAGTCAATATAATTTTGCAATATTATAAGTGCGCGAGGCACTTCCCATATAGAAGAAATTTTTATTTTAGGATATTTATGGAACTAATGCAGCCAAAGACTTCAAAATTTGTTTGAGTAACTCTCTCTATAATGTTTTAAAGAGATATTATTAAGGAGTGGACAAGTGGGCGTGGCACCTCCCATATATAGCAAATATATATTTTGACATATCACGGGAACTAATGCGGTAAAACACCTAAAATTTTGTTTTAGTTACTCCATTGATTTTATGCATTGTGCTAGAGAAAATAGACAAAAATTAGCTACATTATTGCCATATATATTTAAGCGGTATCACCAAGTCTGAATTAGCTGTGGGCCAAAAACTGATGACACCTTTTTTTGAGGGCCCACTGACTTTCAGAAATTCTGGAAGCTAATAAAAAAAATTGGTTACCAAATTCGCCAAACTGAGTATAGGGTAGGAAAACCCTTTGATAGTATAATCGAACCCATACTGTCAAGTCCGTAACTTTTTTGCACTGTTGCGCTGTGTTATTGTTATTTTTTAGAGACCGACCGAATATTCTGTTATGGTTTCTGATTAGGCCAAAAACTTTTTTCTATATAAATAAAGAAGTTAATCGAAGCAGCACTTCGTTACCTCAAAATACGGATGTCGTATGTAACAAACTTTAGAGAAGTAAACAAAACAAACAGTTTAGTTTTTTTTCCTCTTCGTTTTTTTTAATTTTTAGATCCTATATCTACTTTAGCTGAACTTCAAAAATAACTCAATAATGTCTAAAGTCGAGTTTAACAACCGAACACGATTAAAAATATCAATTTATCGAACGGAATAATGGCTAAACTCGAGTTAGGCAGAAGTTTCTCGTATGAATACACTCACTCACTCACTGTTGCAAGGTTTGCAAATTTCTTTGCATTTTGCTGATTTTTTACTGAAAAATTGACATAGTGAGATTTGCAGATTTTTATCCTTAAATTGCAGATTTTATACAATGTCATTTCGACAAGTAAAATTACTGGAAATCTGATCTTATATACATACATAATATGTCTATTACAGTAACACCTCATATGAAAACTGAAAAACGTGTTTTGTTTCCAACCAAAAATTAAAAATAGTTTGGAAAATCCAAAAGTGTACGCCTCATAATCTCATTTAGACTGTGAAATTAAATAGGCTTCTATTCCTAATTATACTGAAGCGTAAAAAAAGGACTCGATTAGTGAAGTCTTTCGGTCGTTATCGTGACCACATACAGGATTCGTACATACAGACAAACGGACGTCCAAGACAGAACTTTTTTAAAAAGTTTTTAGTTATTTTAAATAATAAAAATGACATTAAAAATGTCATGAGTGTTAAAAATAGTATTTTTTCCTAATATGTGTGTGTATATATATTTTACAAGTGATATGATAATAATAGAGCCATTTTAAGTTTGAAAAATCAGTAGTTGCGCGTCAAGTGAGAGTAGTACCGACCTCAACGCTTCGCTTATGAGGCGTACAATTGCGTTTTTAATGAGAAATCCCAAAACATGTTTGGGTTCTAGCGATGACTGTTCATGGAATACATCATTCAAAAGTTTTGCAAGACGTGTCCAATGCATAATTAAACTTTTTCATTCGTAGCACCAACGATAAGATAGATATTCCATAAAAACTAAAATTTTTACAACTCATTTTATATGTATTAAAAAGCGCATTTTTGTTTTGTTTTTTGATTTGTTTTATGATATTAGGTTCGTGAGCCGGTTCGTATCGGATTTTTTTTTACATTTGTCGATTGCTCATAACAAGACTTATGTACTTTAGTATATCATTTAAAATGTCTTTTGAAATCGCATTTAGTGGCTCAGCTGGGCAAGTTTTATGCTACATTGAATGGGACTACAAAAATATAAAATTTTCAGACACTGTCCAGCTCACGAATGACCATCGCAAGAACCTTAAAATGCTTTGGGAATACTTATTATACATGTGTATTAAACTTAAGAAAAGATTTGATTTTAAAGAGCAATCTTTAAAAAGAATATATCCAAATTTTTAAATCAATTTACATGCTCAATTATGAGTCATATTCATAAAAATTTATCAAAGGTTTATAAAATAAATTTTCTTTGCTATGTATTATGAATAAGGCAGTCTGAAATGAGATTAAATTACATAGCTGCTTTTAAAAATTTTGTTAATCGAAAGGAATAAAAGTGAAATTTATTGATTTTTTCTATAAATTCTCTATTTTATTACAAAAAATTGGCAAATGAAGCCAAAAAATATTGGCAAATGAAGCCAAAAACATTTTAAATTGCACGTGTTTTTAGTTTATCAGATTTTTTGCAGATTTTAAAAATATTATGCAGATTTCCAGATTTTTTATCCCAATTTCGCAGATTTTAGAATAAAGTTTTCTGGCAACAGTGCACTCACTGCTCGGATTGGAATAAAGTCCTAATTCTACTTAAGAGACCATTTGATTTTTTTTTTAACTAACTATAGATTTCTCCACCGATTTGCGACCAAATTCAAACAAAAAAGAATTTGGAAAATCGGTTGACAAATGACAGAGCTATGCATGAATTGGGGGGGCGAATTTCCTCCTCCGATTTTCGAAAAAAATTATGGGACCACCCTATGGGCAAACCCTTTAAGAAAAAAGAAATTTTGAAAGTCGGTTGACAAATGACAGAGTTATGCACGGGGAGAGCTAATTTCCCCTCTCCGAATGATGCGACCAAACTGCAGGCAAACCCTTTTAAACAAAAAAAGAATTTTGAAAATCTGTTGACAAATGACAGAGTTATGCCTGTGCAAACATTAAAAAAATATACACGAATTGATAACCTCGTTCTTTTTTGAAGTCGGCTAAAAATTAAATAAAGCCGAATATTAATAATAAAATAATTCCCAATTAAAAACCGAAATAAAGCCGAATTTTCGGGTCTCATTTCACTAAAAATTGTTCAAAGGAAATTATGAAAGCAAACCCACTGAAATAATGCTCAAGGAAATGAAATAACGGTCCAGTGCAATAAAGCCACAGGCAATAAGGCCATATGGCTTTATTTCTAAATCAATTGAGACATATGATCATATGGTGTTATTTCACAACACTATTGAGAAATAAAGCCATTATGGCATTATTGTACAATTAGATTTTTATATATAGTTTTTAATTGTTTTCAGTGTACAGCGGTATTGTGCATATAAAATTTAGCTCTTGCCATTACAATCTGCGTTCGGGCAGTCTTTACGTAGGATATTATTCTCTGGGCTTATCGAATAATTGCTTCGCTGAGTATTCTTGACAGGAATTCTTTGACAGGAATGAAAACATTTTGTTTTTAATATTCGATACACCGAGAGGAAAAAAATCTTAAAAAAAAATTTAAAAATAATAGTAGGAATATAACGATACGAGCCTCAGCCTAATGAGTGATATATGTATATTTCGTGAGCGTGCATGGTCAACTCTAAGTTAAAATCAGTTCTGTTATACGCCTGTAAGACTTGGTTATTGACGGAAGCACTCACGAGGAAGCTTCAAACGTTTGTCAACAAGTGTCTCAGAAAAATGTTTAAAATCTGGTGGCCCAATACAAGTTCAAACGAAGAACTATGGAAAAGGAGGAGTTGGAAATAGATAGAACACACTCTACGGAAACAACCAACGGAAATCTGTAGGCAGACCCTCCAGTGGAATCCACAAAGCACCAGAGCACAAGTAAGACCAAAACAAACGTGGAATCGCATGATAGAAAAAGATATACAACAAGTGAAAAAATATAGCAAAGGATCGCAATAGATGGCGAAGTTTTGTTGAGGCCCTATGCTCCACCGGGAAGCCAGAGGACATAAGAAGAAAAAGTGCATGGTCATGAGTGAAAAGTTTCTATCCATTCCATTTCTTATGTAAGTTGAAGCTTTATTTGCATAAATTATGAATTGAAACTAAAACGAAAATTATCCTTTATGTGCTCGGGATCGAAAACTTACGTGGGCGGTCGGATGACTACATTTGTAGCAATATTATTTTTGTACTACTTTGTCCCTATAAACAAGAACAAAAATGGTAATACAATTTTATTTTAATTTTATTTTTATGAAAAGTTGAACAAAACTATTATTGTAAAAGCTTAGTTTATTTTGTTGAGTAGCATTTTCCGAATATGTAAGTTGTGGAATGTGTATCACGCGCAACTTTTTGCGCTTTCCCATTTCACATGCTTGCCATCGCAGAGGATGTATTGGCAGCTTATCGTCAGATATTTAAGGAAATTTTAATTTGTCAAGTGCCCTACTGGCATTTGGATACCGAGGCGTGTTGACATATAGCCTACTACCCTTGGATTTTCTGAGCGCTGTTCAATTGCTAAACCTGAATAAATTAAAAATCAAAGAAATGTTTGTAAAAAAATAAAAAAAATACAGTACTGAGAATTGGAGTTATCTTTGCATTCCATGAGGAATCTAAACAAAATCGAATTGTTCGTACAGGATTGCTAGATGTATTCAATGCCTTGGAGTACCCGAGCCATTGCAGGCAGCCTAATTAAGTCAAATAGTCTTTTGGCGTTAAATTAAATTTGTTCAAGAGTGAGTAAAACTGGGTTTTTATACATTTTGGATGCGTTGAGTGATTCTCTACAGACGCGGAAAAGCATTTGCTTTTTATTAAGATAAACGAACACTACTGATTTTGTCCAAAAAATAAATATTTATAAGTTTTAATAATTGATTGGAATGATAAAATAGCAATTCGATTATGTTTATATTTATCCAGTTAAAATAAAGCGAGCAAACACAGGGGAAAAGGGAAAAATTCCACGTGAAAAAAATCATTCATGAGAAGGGGAATTTTTCGAATTTTTATTCATGATTGCAAAACAAGAGAAAGGAAAAAGATGTCGAGCGAAAAAGTATTTACGATAGGGGTGAATATTACAACTGCCTTTCCCTTTTTTGACACATAGGAAAACAGTGCAAACTTTGAGTCCAAAAAACTAAAAACTGATGAATACTCTGCACGTTTATGGTCAGCTTTCATTTTATCTGGTACAAAGGTTTTATTCAGGTGAACTGTACCAAGAATTCATGTGATGGAAATATCTTTTTTTCTCATCTAGATGTTGTCTGTTTCACTTATCCACAGGTGGAGATAAACAAATAAAAGCAAACAAATAAACACAAATGTGACTACAAATGTAGACTACCGGCCATTTTAAAAAACATTGCTTTGGCACCTCTGAAACAATTATTTTTACATTATTAACGTTTAAATCTGATTAAAACAAAATTTTAGGAAGCTACAAAAAACTCAAATTCTTGTACTGACAATTAAATTTTTTTTTATTTTATTCGCAAATGTAATCAAAATTACTACAAATGTACACATCCGCGCACATAAAGGTTATAATCGTTCTAACGCAAAAATGATAGATAACTTCAAACTTAGTATCAGTTACTGAACGTTGGTTTTATTTACTTCATGTAACATTTTCTTCCTTTTTTTTGTACACTTACTCCTTCTTACTTAAAAGACAATTCTAACCGATCGGATTTGAATTACCAAATTTTTTGGTAACTCAAATTGTTTTTTGTAAACTTAATTACCAACTCAGGTTTGAAACAATTTATAAATCCACATGGTAGTTTTGTGAAAAAGAACTGTGTTTAAATATTAAAACATTTCCTTTCGAATGTTGGTTGTTCAAGAAGAAAAATGAAATAACATCGGACCGAAATCAGTTGGTCGCATTAATCTTCATGATTGATAGTTTTAATAGTGTGAAAATGCTGTTTGTTGATATTTTTTGACTGTCGATTTTGTTGGTTGTCTTTGCCTTTCAATTGATTGCGTTTGTTTTTTTAAATTTAATTTGAGACTCTTCATAACGATCGCATTCTGTCTGTGTTTCAATTTTTCCTCTTACGAAAACAAATGAAAAAAAAGCTTCTGTTTGATAATAATTGTGACCAAATTTTATTTTCTCACTACAAACATATGAAATGCTTACTAAAGTATGATTAATTAAGTTGACGATGAAGGTGATGATGGAGCCTAAGGTGCCATGGTAGTAAATAGTGGATACGCAGTTTTGATTAACTACCTTTTGCTTAAGCGCACTTTTGGCTTAACTGCACAAAATTATAAATTTGTGTCACTATTCTTTAAAATTCCATACAAATTCATTTTTTAAGTGCACTTTATCTGGTACAAAGGATTTATACCTGCACTTTTAAGATAATTGCGTTAAGTTTTTGATATTTCAAAACTATTTTCATACAAAAAATCAATCCTAGCTGCATTTTGACTTAAGTGCACAAAACATTTGTTTTCTGTGATTATTCTTCAAAGTACCTCCTACTCATTTAACATATTTTTGCAGTTTTAAATTATTTTCATATAAAAAATCAAAGTTAACTGCACACACTAAACAATTGTGTTTACGTGCACATTAAGGCAGGTAAGTGCATTTAAGCTAACAGCATTTTTAACTTATCTGCACTAAAAATCGTGAAAAGTTGATTGTGCAGCTAAGTCAAAATTACTGTATAAAAATTGGTTTGTTTTTTATAATTTACATACATGCTATACTATATTTTGTTAAAAAGCTTCTAAATTACAGAAGTTTAAATGAATGTTAAGCAGCTTAGCTCAAATTGCTATCATAGTCCATGTTAACTTTTTATGGGATATGCCACGCCCATTAATTCAATATCGCCAATTTTTGTGTGAACTACTCACTCCAGGAATTGAAGTACTCAAAACAAATTTGGAGACTGTACCTAGCTTATTTTCTTGGTTACAATATAAGAAATATTTTCTCAGTAGGGAAAGTGTCACGCCTGGTGATGGAACAATTAAACGAATGATTAATAACAACCGATTATTTTGGAAATAAATCAGCCATTTTTAAACGGATATTCCGATGATTATAAAATTTGAGATGGACAGAGCAGAGGAGTATTCATATTTAACCTCAGCATATGAGCGTTCTAAATTGCTCAACAACAGGTCTGTAAAGTCTCAAATAGGCAACTTCGTGAATGTAAATTTTTTTAACGCTTGTCATATGTTTGTTTCTTGCCCGATTCAAAAAAATTTTGTGTATCCTTATAGCTCTTATACGGTTAAACAAATATCATGTTTGGTTAAGCACTCATCTTTTATAGCTAGTGAGGTATACTCATTTCAATATTAATATTTCTTAATATTTCAAAGCGTTGGCCCAGTATTTGCACGATATCGGAAGCAAATAAAAAGCAATTTTCACAGTTTTTTTTCTTTGTTAGTTATACAACAAAATTTCAAATGCAAAATTTAGTATGCATACAACACCGCATACTAACGATTTTTCACATAAGTATCATCATAAGTTAATTAAAGACTGAATTTGAGCATAAGCCATGCCGTTCAAAGTTTTGAAAAGTGGGCAGTGCCACGTCCGTGAAAAATAAATAAGCGTTTTAACTACTTCTACTCAACCGATTCTTATGAAACTTTGCATACACATTTAGTTATCGTTACAATACAACATTGTGGTTAGAAAAGTAAACATTTATTTTAACTACTTCTACTTATCCGATTCATATGAGACTTCGCACACACAATTAGTTCTCGTTAAAGTACATGATGATAAAATATTGGGGCCTATTTTGTAGTCGGGTTTTCTTGCAAGAATTGTATTTGAATAATTCACCACAAATAAAACAAAATGTATCTACATCTTATTTACATCGTCTTGATTTGTAATTCACGAGAACGTTTGTTTCAGCTGCGATAGATTAGTAAACACTAGGATATTCACTCGAATAATGTTTGCTCGATTAATCGAAGAGTTTAAGTTTTATAATATTCGATTAAACGAAAATGTCAAATTTCGAGTAAAAATTTCTTTGAGCAATTTGGTCGATTATTCGAATAACTTGAGTAAAAAAATTTATTACAATTGATACAGCTATCAAACAATTTAGCCAAGTTAAGAGGATTAGGTATTAATTAATTAATTTAATCAATGAAATGTGTAAAAAACAAAAAAAAAAATTGCCAAATTTAAAAAAGTTACTAACACAAAAAATATCATTATCCCCAAAACGGGGAAAAATAGCTAAAAAGAAAAAACGGTTAACAAAAAACGCCAACCGAAAAAATCACCACACATTGCGGGGTGTAAAAAACTAAAATATGTGAAAAACATTATAGAATCGGTAAAACGATGAAACATCGACAAAATGAAAAAAAAAACACTAAAATGAAAAAAGTCGCCGGTATTGGAAAAATCACTAATCGCTAAAAAGCCGAAAATTGCTAAAAAGAAAAATACGAAAAAATAGCTTAAAATGAAACAATCGCTGCAGCTGGAAAAATTCGTCGAAATGATAAAAGTCGTCCGGAAACTGTCACAAAATGAAAAACTATCGCCAAATCGGGGAAAAATCGTCAAAGCAAATAAATCGCCAAAATAGACAAAACAGTTATAAAGCTAATTAATACATGTAAAAATTATTGCATAATCCTTTTTATAAATCTTTGATAAGTATTATGAATAAGATAATAAATGTATATTTTTAGCCGACTTCAAAAAAAGGAGGTTATCAAATTCCCCAGCAAACACTTTTGTCATTTTTCTAATCAGTAGTACTTTATTAATGTGTTACAAAGTAATGAGTGGTACTTATTTATCTTATTACTATGCTTCAAATTATAACTATTACTTAGTTTTTAATAAACATACTACACATTTTTCTCATTATCTGAAAATAGTTATAATTTGTTGTTATGTATTAATAAAATAAGTAGACAACCACTTTTTAAGTCAACATGTGTTTGTATATGAAAACTATATTTTGTCGCTTAAACTTATAAGTCAACAAAAGCTCAGTGGGTAAAGTACTTGTCTTCAAATCTGGACGAGTATAGGTTCGTATCCCAGCTGGGTAAAAAAATTAAATAAAAAATATGAATAAAATATAATGTGTACAAATTTCTTTTTTTTAATGTTAATTTGTTTATTTGACTACTTATTTTTTAGCTTCAAGTAAACTAAATAATAAGTAGTTAATTGCTGTGACAATGTAAATACAAATAAGTAGTTATCAAGTAAAATTTTAAGTAGTTACGATTTAAATCCTCATATACTTTTTTGCCTACCAATAAGCAAAGTTTTTACTTGGTCGTGTGTATTTTTTTTACTGTTTTTATGTTTGTACACGCATAACTCTGTCATTTGTAAACCGATTTTCAAAATTCGGTTTTTTCTGAAAGGAGTTCCCTGCAGCTCTTTGCCATATTTTTTTTTCGAAAATCGGAGGGGGAAATTTGCTCCCCAATGCATAACTCTGTGATTTGTGAACCGATTTCAAAACTTTTTTTTGTTTGAAAGGGTTTGCCTGCAGTTTCGACCAATAATTTTTTCGAAAACCGGAGGGGAAATTTGATCCCCTTATGCATAACTCTGTAATTTGTGAACCGATTTTAAAAATACAATTAAAAATTATACCATAACTTATACGGGATTTAGACGAAGAGTTTTTAGCTTGATTTTTTCAAGTTAATGGTCAACCGGGGTATAATAGCGTTTATCGGGATACCAAATCCAAAAGAAATTTACTTTCTTAGGCAATATCTTTTGGACTTGTTACTCGGTTAAATATATTTTTACCCCGTTCGACCATCAACTCTAAGAAAATCAAGCTAAAAAGCTTCCGTGTAAATCCTGTATTAAATTAAACGAGAATAGTAACAAAGACTTTAGCTCGTTGTAGTAAAACAGACCAGAGTCTATGGTGGGAATCGAACCACAACCTCCTCACTGATAGGATATCACACTAACCACTGCAGTTTGGTACCATGATCTAGACCACCCCATTCATAGCTTTGTCATTTGTAGACCGATTTTCAAAGTTCCATTTTTGTTTGAAAGCCTTTGCCTGCAGTTTTGTCCCACAATTTTTTTTTCGAAAACCGGAGAGGGAAATTTGCTCTCCTTATGCACAACTCTGTCATTTGTGAACCGATTTTCAAAATTCTTTTTTTATTTGAAAGGGTTTACTTTCAGTTTTGTCCTAAATTGTTCTTTTGAAAATCAGTGTAGAAGTTTTTTTCCCAAACGTATAACTCGTTCATTTGTAAACCGATTTGCAACACTTTTTATTTTTTTGTTTGATGGAGTTTGCCTGCAGTTTTGTTGCATAATTTTTTTTCGAAAATCGGTGGGGAAGTTTGATGCCCTCCAAAAAGATAACCCTGTCAAATGTGAACAGATTAAAAATTTTTTTGTTTCAAAGGGTTACTTGCAGTTTGGCCCTATAATTTCTTTCGAAAATCTGTATGGCATTTTGTAATATATTCTATAAGATCTTTGCATTGAAGTCGATTTTTTTGACAGAATTATTTTTTTTAGCATATTCTCCTTTAAGCCCCAATTCAATTTTTCAAACGCTTTAACATTTTTGTATATACGCATGTCCATAATACGCATGTCCATAATACTTCTTAAGGCTTGGTGAATTGTATATAAGTTCGGCATATCTGAATATAACACTCTGATGTGGTTTATTCCCTGCCACAGTGCGCTCTCTTTTAATAATTTTATAAAAAAAGACTCATTTAATTTGTTTTCTACTTTATTATATTTATTTATTAACTAAAATTATTCATTTAACTTACACATACATTTATTTTGATTTTGGTTAAAAATTATTTTGAAAGATAAACAATTTGCAGTTCTTGTCTGGTAAAAATTTAAATAAAGATATTCAATGCAAATTTAAATTCTCTTTTATTTTAAAAATAACTTAAACGAAATTTTTATTAAATTGATTTTTAAAAACTAAAGTTAATATATAAGGGTTTTAGGGGTGAATTTTAAATGTTTTTTTGGGTGAACCAAATGAGTTAAGGATAGAGTTAAATAAGGGGAATTTGTGTTACATGTTCTTTCTAGTGAATTAAATAAAGTTTGATTAAATAAGTTTGTTGGTTTAATGCTAAAAATTAAAAGTAATTAAATTAATGAATTTAAATTGTAAACTAAAAAAAACCTAAAAGAAATGACTTTTACTTTCGTTTTGCTAAAATTATCTTTAACACTAGAAATAATTACATAATAGTAATAATTAAATATGAATTTAAATTAATGTTTAAAATAACGATTATTAAAATTATAATAATTAAAAAACTTTTATTCAATTCAGTCTAATACTTAAATGACAAATAAAATAAAAGCTTTTATATCGAAAATAAATATTTAATTTTAATAAAAACTAACATGTTTATATTAAATTTTTTCAAAATCAATAATGGTAGTGAATGAAAATTAAATAGAAGAAATGTTCAATTTGAGACTAATTGCGTTTTCTTTTCTAAAAAAAATTTTTTTTTACTTTTTTTAATTAAAAAAATCACTTCCTCGAAAAATTATTATAGTACAAATTTTCATTGAAAAGTGCAAACAATGCAAAATTTTTTGGTAGAAAAGAAAAGGCCATAAGTGAGAAGAAATCTAAAGGAAATATTTTATTATTGGAGAGCAATTTTAAAGCCATGTTGCAATTAAAGCGCCAATCATATTCTTGCAATCTTACCTATTAAAAGGTTCATTTACTGGGCTGTTCTGAAAATCACGTGATTTGAAATCACTCACTTTTTTGAAATTACTAGTGTGATTTATTTAATTTTCTGGTGCGATTTCAGTTTGTTAAATCTCAAAAAAAGAACATGATTTCAGCGACATGAAATAAGGCCCAATGAAATAAAGGCGAAATAAAATAAAATAAAATAACTCCCAATTAAAAAAATGAAATAAAACCCAATTTTAACTAAATAACGCAAACAAATATAATAAAGCCCAATTTTTGGACTATGCGAAGCCACTATTCGATATAACCAGAGGCGGAACCCCTAATCTCAGCCGAAGGCCGTTAAATACTTAAACTCTGGAAAATGCTTTTTCGATGGTGGAGAAAATTTTCAAGCCAGGCCGAAGACAGGCTATGCAGAGTTTTTCTGCTTAGCGGAGTTTCTTGTTAAAATAATTTGCTTTTCGTAAATCTCTTCACAATGAGCAAACAAATACACTTTTTAAAAAATTAAACAAAGACGAAATAAAATTAAATAAGGCCCAAATACTATTTTATGTGAAATAAAACCTAATGAATTATTTTTTGGGCCTTTTTCATTTGGGTCTAAAGGGCCCATTCATTATACAATATCATTGAATATTTTATTATACATATTGATGTCGCTTTGACCAATACTATGCAATAAATTGCACAATACTTTCAAACAAAATATTGCCAAATTTTTGTGACAGGGAAAAAGAAAACATCACATTGAACAATGTTGCCAGCACATTACACTATTTTTTTGATTGTGCAATAAAACTCAAAAGACTGCTGGTTTTGGCCAATATATTGTGCTACCTTTTAATATGACATACATATTGGCGATATTCCCCTTTATTCCGTAACTATTTTTCGACGTCACGTCAAAGCAATAAAAAAAATTGGCACATTTCTACTCGTCATCGACAACAATTTACTATTACAACAATTTACTATTACTGACAGTTACTATTCTCTAAGGCATAGAAAATGGGAAGATGCTGTTAATAGTAGTAAATTTTTGTCGACAGCGAGTAGACAAGTGCCAATTTTTTGGTATTGACTTGACTTGACGTCAACAAATAGTTACGAAATAAGGGGGGTTATTGTACAATATGAAAAATTGCACAATTATATTGCAAGTGTGTGGGGCGCTTTATTTCATCTGAGATGAAATAGAGCAAAAAAAAAACATTAAATAAGATCCAATTAATAATTTTGCTAATTTATTGGGTCTTATTTAATTTTCTTAATCGGGCCTTATTTCATTGGGCCTTATTTTCTGCTGCCTTGATTTCATGGTCTTGTTCATTGTGTCTTAATTAATATAAAAACAATTAAATACAAATTTAACTTCCTGGAGTTACATACATGTTTGCCAATGATGAAACAATATTGGCGGAACCTATAAAATTCTATGGATACAAGCAAAACATAAAATAAATGGAAGAGTTAATTTGCAATAATTCCCAAGAAAAACATAAAAACATAAAATAAATGGAAGGGTTAATTTGCAATAATTCCCAAAAATAGGCTAAAATCGAATAAAACTAAAAATTTGCTAAGAATTGACAAAACTGTAAAAATTTTGAATGTACGAAAAAGTTACTAAAAAAGCATAACGTTGGTTCAAAATGATTGAAACACTTAAAATGGGCAAAATCCGGGAAAGCGCGAAAATGCGAAAAAAGTACTTTTTAAAAGAGTTCACTTTAAAAAGTATCTTTTAAAATGTCACTTTGAAAAGAATCCCCTTTAAAAAAAATACATTTTAAATGAACACCTCAAGGTAGACTTATCGGCGAATTGATACAACAAAGCAACATTTTTTGGGAATTATGGTGTCAAAACATGTAAGAGCAAAAAATTAAACCAAATATTAAAATGAGAGTGTATTGATAAAATATACTAAAATTTGACATCGTAATTACCGAATATATGGGCTGATGCAGAGACCTTATATATCGACCTTGGAACACATTTCAAAAAATATCTTGAAATAAAGTACCTTTTAAAAACTTACTTTATAAAAAAGTATCTTTTGAAAAAACGCCTTTTGAAAAATTTCCCTTCAAGAAAGTGCCTTTTAAAAAGTACCTTTTTAAAAACAGGCATTTTAAAGTACCCTAAAGACTATTTTTTAAATATTACTTTTTAAAAAAGTAACTTAAAAAATACCTTTTGAAAGTTACACGCAGGAACAGACTTTTTGGTGCCAAAAATTTTACATCAGCTTTGTACGTGTTTTTCGGTATATCTATCTGGTGTTTCAAGTATGTCGCAATTTTTTAAGTCTTAACATCAATAAAGTATTTTATCTCAAAAATTCCCCGAAAAAATTTACACAGCATACACAAGGCGATACAGGGAACAAAGTTTCTAGTTAAAATAAAAAATTTGTTAATTTTATACATCCTAAAGATACAAATTTTCTAATACCCATTTTTGAAGTTATTATATTGTTATTTTTATTTTTTAATAAACAGAACACTAATTCTGTGTCCAAATACAGCAAAAAAGAATTTCCCTTATTCGCAGTTTTTTTTATATATAACGAATTTTATATTTACGTTATATACCCCATTTTTTTGCTGTAAATGTCTTTTTTTCGGATGTATTTTTTACTAATCTATACAAAACTACCATTCATTTGAGTATAATAATTCAGGTGCTTTTAGCATTAGAATTTGGTGGTGTTTTGAGGATATTTTGTGCTTAATTTTGTCTTGTTATACTCTTACTCTTCAAGACATTTTAAATAGATGCCATCTAAGTTTTTCATAAAATGTGTTTATTGTAGTATTATGTAGAGATCAGTAAAAATGTTTTAAAATTCTAGTATAATAGTTAACTTAAAATATCTTTGCAGTTTCACCAAAATCTCCTGGAACTTACATCAACAAAATAATATTTAACATAAAGATAATTTTGTGTAGATTAATAATCTAAAAAGCCTTATTTAATTTTAAAGTTCAGTTTGGAAAAATTAGGCGAAGAACCATAAAAGAAAGTAAGTGGCTAAAAAATAGCAACCGCGATGTTTTAAAAACTAGACCTAGCAAAAAATAAAATAAAAATTTAAAGGTAATTTTGAAATGGTACGTCCCATATATGTTTTATGAAGTACAGTTTTTGCTGCACCAAACCAAAATGTCCATTTTGTTCCCCTGTCTTATTTATAATTTTTAAAATTATATTAGAATTTTTTAAAACTATATTAAAAAAAACTTTTTGTAGAGCAATTCAAGGCAGATTTAGGCAGGTAAACTTATAACGGCAGCTGTTCATCAGCTGACACACCCCAACTGTCATATCGATGGTCTCAAGTAGAAAGGGCCTAACTCGTATTTTTTTTTTTACAAAATTGAGTTCTTCAGTGATTCGAATACATTTCCCACAAATACACCTCGTCACAAAAATTTATTGCAATAGTGTAAGAAATAACGCTTTTCAAGAAGTTGTACAACAAAGTTACATATTGAATATTACAGTTTCTATCATGTTTTTACCTTCTCCTGTAAAATTGAGACCAACGATATAAAAAATACAAAAATTTGTACCCAATCTGTCAAACTCAAACTCCTCATAAAAAACATACAGCGATTTTATATGTATACTGTTGTAATAATAAGGCCAATTTGTTACGAATGCCTAAGGCTACTTACTCCAAGTCTTAAAAAAAGGATTATGGATTGAAAAATTAACATTTTGAAATTGTTTACTTTAGAGTACCCCACAGACTTGCAATATATTGTGCAATTTTATATATTATACAGTAATATCGCCAATATTTACATATATCATATTATTAGATGACACAATCAGCCGTGTCACATATTCCGTTTTGATTCCGTAGTTTTCTTTCCGAAAAAGTTCATTTTTGGTGCTTTAGATTCAGTTTATTTTGTGTTTCGATTTTACAATAATAATGTTTTTATACCTTGAGGCGTTTGTTTTTAGAAACAAATCTTACATGGAAAGCATATGACCAAATATTTATTTGACTCTCCTAAAAGTATGCACGTTTTTAAGTATTTAGTGCAAAAGATGTTAGCAGAAAACTTTTTGCCAATTCCGCTTTGAAATTTAAAAGTGGTTTTATTACGAAGAAAATTTTACCTTTTTGTTTTCTGAAGAAGCAATTTAGAAAGTTTAAAAATATTCCTAAAATACTTTAGGCGCTTTTAATTTGGAACATGGCTTTTTCTTTTGCTTAATTTTGTGGCACGCTAGACACAATAGGCCTGATTGTGTAAGGTGTTGGCGTAAACGTCTAAGTCGTTTTTTGTAATAGATTAAATGGAATGGGTTGTGCTTTGATTTAATCTATTACAAAAACCGACATAGGCGTTTACGCAAGCCCCTTACACAATCAGGCCCATTGGGCATTTTTTATATATGTTTTTCTTTATAGCTTTAAAGCTTAAACACAATTTTGATCAAAGCTCTGGTGCTTAGTTTCTTTTAAATAGTTTATATAAATTTATTGCACATTGGGAGCCCAGCTTTTTATATTCGCGCTAATATTCACTCTTTTTACTCTGTTTTGTTTACTCTTTAGTGCTTAAATTATTGCAACAATGACTTGCTTTAGTTTTACTTGAATAATTTACTCATTATCTTTTCTCCAATTTAACTTAAAATATAAATAAGGTTTGCTAAATATTACAAGGTTTCCTTTTTTTTTAATACATAGAAGCTTTTAAGCTAAATTAAAATAACTAAAACTTTTAAATACAGTCTCTAAAAAAATCATTAATTTGTTTCTATAAGTTCGTATAGTTTCTTTTAATAACTCTTCTTCTGTATTTACATTTGTTATAAGAAATATTATATAAAATAAAATCAAAAATACTCTTTAACGGTTTACTTTTTTTGTCCTCTTGTTTCAAATTTTATTATTTTCATAGTATCCATTTTTGCAGAGAAATTTTTTGTAAATATTTTAATGAATATCATCATGCAATTTCCTTTCTTGTGCTGATTGTACTTTAACAGATAAAATATTATTTTTAGCTGACTTATCAGAATTTGTGGGTGAATCATCTGCAGTTTCGTATAGTTTCAAACTTTCCACATCTAGTTTAGGATCATCTTGCGGACCATTACCTGAAGCATCATGAATTTCATCTATATCAATATCAGATGGAGTTTTGTTTGGTCTGGCTGTTGTAGGTTCTCTTTCCTTTTGTTGTTTAGCTGATTTTAATTCTGCCGAGCCCGAACCTATTTCGAGCTCTATTTGTTGCCTAGACTCGGATGATTTTAAAGATGAATCGTACATTTTTGTGGTTTTAGGTGAATCTTTTTCCACTCTAAAATCGGTTGTATTCGTTATTCTTGTCTCTTCAGACAAATCTTCCGCGGAATACATTAATTGTATTACTTGCGATGATTTAAGTTTATTATAATTTTCCGTATATTGCTGCTGTGTAAAATCTCCACTACCTTCTGTGGAGGAAGAAGGCATTAAAGGTAATTCATCTATTAAAATGCCACTACCACTGCCACTGCCGCTACCACTATCGTGTGTATGATCATCTAAATGTTTAGTACTTTTTATCGTATCAAAGGTTGAGGCTAGACTATGACTTCCTCCAATGCTTCTGGGCTCATCGGCGACATCATCGGAGTCATTGACTTGAAAGTTGTTATCTCTCAAACTGAAGTCATCTTCAGGTAGAGAGGGATAAGCTGGATTACTTTCCGGTGGCATAGCTGAGTCTTCATCATCTAAATGTTGATGTATGGCCAATTCGGTAGATGGTTTGGTAGAGAACTGTTTTTTGGAGGGTCCTTCTGTGGTTGGATCATGCTTTACTGAATCCAAATTGTTATTAGATTCTAGGGGACTTATCGAACTGACTGAGAGGTCGTCAAAAGGTAAACCTGAAGGAAAGATAATCTTAAAATTAATAAATTCTTATAAACTTAATATTTTTTAAAACCAATTAAAAAATTTAAGTATCTAAAGAATTAAGCAAAATTTTCGTCTAGCTTTGTAGAAAGCATATTTTTTGTACTCACCCTCTGTTGTTGATACACCTTTTAGCGCCAGATAGTTATCCGAAGCCGTGGTCATTCTAGGACCATCAGTGGTTAATATAATATGATAAATATTATCGCTACCTGCTGTTTCGGGATCTAACTCCGCTGAAGATTGCTGTAGTCCAGCGTTGAAAGCGTTTTGTCCCTGAACAGTTTGACTAAATATCAATTCTGAATTTGGCAATTCGCCACTGCCAAAACCATCGAAAGCTGCCGCGCCCGATGATACACCTTCAGTGGTTATAAAATATTCCCGTTTTATGTTAATCTTACTGGGATCTTCGGGTAAACCTTGAGTACTGAAAACTGATAATGCTGGTACAGGATCATCTACTTCCACACTAGAATCCAAGGGACCAAGAGTAGAAATCGTACCAGTTGAGACCAAAACTGTTGACGGATACGCTACTGAGGCACTTAACTTTAAAGTGTCGCCACTATTAAAGCCCCCTTTAGCAGTGTTTCCAACATTTTTATTTTGCTGGTTGTTGTCTACACTAAACGTTTCAGAGCTTTCTACCACTTGTTGGTTGTGGTGTAAGTTTGTGATGGGATTCGCATTTATAGCAGCTGTGTTTGTCTTTGGTGTTGATGATACGGCGTTAATATACGTTGAAATTATTGGTGGTGCAAATGTAGTAGTAGTTGTTGTTGTAGTACTTGATGTAGTAGTAGTTGTTGTTGAAGTTGTGGATGTTGTTGAAGGCTTCAGCATTTGTTGTATTGGAATGGCTTTGTTATCATTCGTTATACGAATTTCAGTGGGTTTAGTGATCTCTTTTATTGTTATTTTGGGGTTATTTTCGGCTTGATGTTTTTCCGGTTTTGAGGTGGTTGAGGTAATTAGTAATGTTTTGTTTGCTGTGGATTCTGAGGTAGCAACTGTAAATAATAATGCCGATAAAAAGTAATACTTTGAATAAAGGGTTATTTAAATATAATATTCATAGAGCTATTCACGTAGTAATAGCTCATCTTTCAACAATTGAATAATTAACATGCAATCCAATAAAAAAATTATTTTTCTATTTGTGGAATTGCTTAAAGAAACTTTAATTGTAAAGGAAACTTTAATTGTGAATGTAAAGTTAAAGTTTGTCGAGTAGTAGACGAGTAAATGTTAACATTTAACGGAGCAGCGTGTAAATTTTCAAATAATTACACTGGTCTAATCAGTTTTCAGTTTTTTTCTATTCTATATTTTGGGCTTGACTAATAGTTCATCATAACTCACGAGCCTTTTTGTCCGATTTAGATACATAACACACCAAAAGATCTAGAATAAAATTGCCTTTAAGTCAGTCATACATATTTTTTTCAGATATTAGAGCCGATAAAAAAATTTTTTATTCAGAATAATTTTTTTTGTTGTTTTCAAAAACGCATAAAAAATTAAGAGGTCCAATATTTAAAATTTTTGTCATTTATCAGAAGGCGAGGTATATTAGGAACAAAATAAGCCATAAATAATTAAAATCGATGAACAAATGTCTATTTTATTCACAATTATGTGACTTATTCACAATTAAAAGACATAATGGCAATTCTATTTCGCATCTTTTAGTGTTTCATTTATCTAAATCGGAATAAACCAATCTTTAATTAAAATGAAATATATTTGTGTGACTTCCATATTTTGGGTGTCATAATAGTCATGCTCATAAAAAATCTGTACGTGATAGAAAAAAAAACTGAAAACGGATTTGAATTTAGCACATTAAAATCTTTATATTCCACATATGTATATATTTCAATTTAAATTATGTTTAAGCAATTGTTTTGCTGACCAGTGTTATTTGCAGAATGTAGTAACACTAGATAACAGCACAGTGGGAAATTTAGCGAGAATTCGGCCAGATGATATGCGCGGGAAAAGTTGATCAAAAAATCACGTTTACCACGGAAATAAAAAATTTCAAGTAAATACAAAAATTAGGAATAAGCCAATTGTCAACAAATATTTAAAATTATTCCAAATAGCAATAAAAAACTTTGCCAAATATTAAATAGCATTAAATTAAAAATTTAAAAGCCCCCACAAAGTTGACGCTGCACCATCTGGACCGACTTTCTTTAAATATAGCTAAAAAAACTCTCGATCAAGTCAACTTAAAAAAAAAATAACTAAATCAAAATCAGTTCAACGGCCATCTTTTTTGGTCGGGGGCTAAAATATTACAAAACACGTTTAACATTTTCAAAGTTATTAAAACTGTAAAAAGATGGCAAAACTCAAAATAGCATCTACCTTGTTTAGCGCGAAAATTACAAAAAATTTTAGAGAGAAAGATACTGAAAAATCTAACAAAATTACTAAATCTGTAGAGTGTGGCCATGACTGTAGAAATACCATGTTTAGTAAGGAAATAACGAAAACTTCCACATAATTACAAATATCGTCAAAGCGGCCAAAAACCCGTGAAAATTCCTGTTTATAGAGAACATTACGAAAATTAAAAAAAAACATAAGTTTCAAAATTTGTTCCAAAATAATAAAACTGTGAAAGGATTCCAAAACTGGAGGAAAATTGCGTTGATTCCGAAGTTAAAAGTTGAAAGAATTTTGTTCATAAATTCTGTGAATTTTGACATTAATCCAATAAAAAGTTTCATTAAAACTAAACCAACGTTACGCTTCGCTGGATTAATGAAATAAGTTCATTAAAAATATGAAATAATTTCATTACTGCAAAGTAATAACTTCACTAAGCTAATGAACATATTTCATTTTATTTTTCAAATTATTTCAGTTTAATGAAACTGTTTCATCATTTTAATGATATTAATTCATTATTTTAATGAAATTACTTCATAATTTTAATAAAATTCTGGCATTATTTTAATAATATTCTTTCATTATTTTAATGAAATTATTTCATTGTTTTAATGAAATTATTACATAGCTTAGTAGCCCCATTCACTCATCTCTTTTATTGACTGTTTTAATTTATTGAAAATTCCAAATATGTACGCTAGACGCAATGCACATCAGAAAAATTGTAATTTGTATGACTGCTCACAGTATCGAACTCAGACTGTTCATTCTCATCATTTGCTTTATAGACAACGTCTTAACCACTTCAGCCAATAGCACTGGTAAAACAATGTGTTTATGAATGAATAATAATAATAAGAAAGAGTACAACAACAAAAAACATATACAACTATTTTTATTGTTCGCTTTTGGTTGCCAATTGTTGAAATAAATAAGGATATGCTTTTTTTTAAATATATTTATAATTTATTTATTTCATAAATGCAATGAAACTTTTCATCAAAACATTGAAATATATTTCATTAAAATTATGATATTCAAGAACATAAAATTTTTAATTTTGTTTAAATTTTTTTTATAACATATACATATTTCAAGAAATTTAAGTATCTGTTAAATATTTTGTCCAAACTTAAAGAAGTTTCCATAAAATCAAAAAATTTTGTTGTCATAAATCCAACGAAATTTTCTAACGAAACTATGAATTCCAATGAAATTCTTTCACAATATTCGTGAAATTTCATTAGAATTGTGAAATATTTCATTAGATTTGTGAAGAAAATTTAACGAAACTGTTTAATTGGATTTGTGAAGCGAAATTTTTTCAGTGTACATAACTATGGAAGGGGTCGACCAATTTTATAAAAAAAAAACACTTAAAGCGTTTGCTAGACAGGTCAATATTCAGCTTCTATATATGTGTTTGTATGCGTTTGTTATGAAAATCAAAAGCATTTTGATATTTTTTCAAATATTCGTAATTAACGCTATAAACCTGCGCGCTTTTTCTTGAGTGTTAGATTTTGAAACTTTTTGGGATTTTTGCCGATGAACATTATTTTGGTGCTCTTTTTTGCCACATTTAGTGTTTTGATATAATTTTATGATTTTGAACGTTTCTCACGTTTTCACGTAACAAGTTATTTTTTAACTTTTATGGAAATTTTAATAAATTTTTAAACTCTTTTCAAGTACTGCAAATTTTTTGTCATTTTCTTTTTAAGCTTTTGAGCATTTTTTACAGTTTCAGAAATTTTGAGCTGAATAAATAAGCTACAAACGTATAATTTCTTAAGCGTTTCAATACTTTTACAGTTTTAGTGATTTATGTTGGAAGCTTTTCCCGTTGTATAATTTTTTTTTAATTTAGATACGAAAGGCCTCATGTTGAGCTTTTTGCAATTTTTTAGTTTTGAGTAAAGTTTGAAACTTTTTCATATATGTATTTATACTTTACTCGTGACGCTTGTAGGTCTAGTTAAGTAGATCATTTTGCCATTTAAAAAAATTGCAATACACCCTCAAAATCGGAAGTTATAGATAAAAAACGCGATTTTGGGACTTTACAGATAAACAATTTTTCATTGCGTTTTCCTGCACCGATTTAAAAATTTTCGAATAGAGGAGGACTTAGCTTTCCGTATATATTTAAAATTTTGCGTATTTTTTTGCAACACTTTGCTTCAGAATTTACCAATTTTTTTTTCTAAAAAAGTGTATCTTATAACAGTTACATTAAGCCCTAAATTATCAAAATCGGTTGGGAAGTGGAAAAGTTAACAATTTTTTAAACAAAATTAAATGAAAAATAGTACATGCAAACACATTCCCAGTGCATTGTGGATCTGCTCACAAAATAAATGGTAAAAATATACAATGCTAAACTACTGGTCAGAGTTATTTGAAAGATGATATATCAATAGATGAGGGGCTATATTTGCACACAATATGAACTAACGGCTCTACAGTGGATTAAAACTAAATGCATCGCATATAAAAAACAGTAGACGTTTGTAAGTTTCGCAAATTTCAGCAAATTTTAAAACCTTTTATACATTTTTGCCCAGCCAAAAATACGAAGAAAAAGCTTGAACATTATACTCACTCTGCTACCTTTTATACCATAAGAGATATTTGAGTGCAAAAATATATCATTCTTTTTTCCAAAGCTAAAGTGTATAAAAACTTTTATAACCGGTTGTTTGCGAAAGTTACAAGACTTTTAAAGTTTTCTACATGCGATGCGTTTAGCCCACTGTAAAATTGTTAGTACATATTCTCCAAATCAGTGTTCGCAAATAAACCGAACGTTATTTTGTGTACTGTATACACAAGCAGAACGATATCTATTTTTTTAGTGTTTGTGTATATTTACACAACCCGAATACAACACATAACGATTTTTTAATGGAAGTAACAAACATTATGTAGCGTTTTGTTTTTTGCCAAAAAACAGTACAATTGTAGTGGTTGCGTACTATGTACATGCATTATATTTTAGTGTTCTTTTTTCATCATATACAACTACGCACTCAAGTATACATGCACGAGAGCCAAACGAATACTATTGCTAAATACACAAAATATACATTAAGAATAATTTTCTGTGCCGAACACAACGAAGTGTACTGTTTTTCAACGAAAAACAGAACACTATTAAATGTTCTTATCTTTATATTGAGTTTGTTAAAAAGAGTATTTTCGTTGGGTACAAGATCACTAACAGAAATACCGTTCTTCTTTTTTTGTGTACTACCTACACAACCACTATTTGCGTTTGTTTATTACAATATTCTACCGTACAGAACATTAATGTACATTATATAAGGTAAATTTTCGAACACTGCTCCAAGTACATATGCTTAGCAGCTATACATATTTTACCATTTATTTTGTGAGCAGCTCCAAAATGCACCGGGAATGAATTTAAGGCCCCTATTATGAATCACAACTCAACTAGGTTGAGTTGTCAATGCTACGACCTAACTCAACCATTTTTTTGTATTATGGTTCACAACTAATTTTAGTTGTCTTCGAAAAAAGGTTCTTATATATACTCTATGTTTCTTGAAACCATAGTAGCCTTCACAATATATTTTAAATATTTTTAGTTGGCGCCTAAAAGTACCATTTTAAAAGTAAAAAAGTCGAAATAAAAACCAAAACACAATTACGACTCAACTATCAATTTAGTTGTGAATCATAATAGGGGAGTAAGTTTTTTTAATATTGCAACTTTGCCAATTCCCAACCGATTTTAATAATTTAGGACATAATGTAATCGTTATAAGATACATTTTTTAAGAAAATAAAAAAACAATGTTGCAAAAAAAAACGCTAAATTTAAAAAATCTGTGTTTTATCGATAACTTCCGACGTGTATTGGAATTTTTTAAAATGACAAAATGATATACTTCACTAGACCTACAAGCCTCACTAAGTTGTTTTTCACGAGTATTTTCACTGTGACAGTGTGTAATCAAGAGCATTTTCTTAGTCGGTATTAACGATTTTTGATTACCATTGACAATCGTAATAATAGTTGGTTTTTACCTTTTTAGTCGTTAATTTTTAATCGTTAATCAGACTAATGTTCTGCCAACACTACTCTGTTGGTATGGAATTAATTACAACATGTACAAAAACAGTCCCCCATACTATGAATGGCGACGTCACATCAAACCGACAGCAAAAGTTTGTAACTTGTCTACTCTTTGTCGACATCAATTGACTAATATTAACATGTTCGGCTAATTTCAGAAGCCTCAGAAATTTGTAAGAGAATGTCAGTTAGTCAATTGTTGCTGATAACGAATGAAATTTGTTTGCTGTCTTATTGATGTGACGTCGATGACGCCATTCATAATACGGGCAATGTCTTCTGAGCTTGCGAAATCTATTCTTTCAAAATATGCGTTGTCGGCAGAAACTATAATTTGAATTTAATCTTATAAAGCTTTCTCCTAAATCCTTTAACAGCTTTAAAATATTACTGGAAAATATAAGTATCGCAATGAAATTTAGCTTACACATACGCCACCGCACCTCAATATTACTGAAAATACTTTAAACTTCTAAGCTTTTATCTAATTAAAGATAAAAACTTTTTCATTCAAGTTATTTTAACTTAAACATTCTTTAAGAATAAATTCATAAACAATTGAAAGTGAATTTATAAAGCAATTTTGCGCCATGTCCGGCGTTAGAAAAAATCTGAGACTTTACCAGACAATCAACCGAGTTGCCTGGAATTCCCTTAGACATTTGGCAGAATAGTCGACAGTTTTATGGTATGACGTTTCTGCACATTTTCTGAATTATTATCCGATTAATATCAGACTAGTGTGCACATTATACGAAGGCAATTTAGTCCCATATTATGATTCACAACTAAATTGCTAGTTGAGTCGTAGTTGCCAAATTCTTATTATGGAATACAACTTCATCAAAGCAATTTTCTCAGTATTTTATTAGTTGTGTTTTGGTTTTTTTCGACTATTGTGTTACTTTTAATTACTTTTAAAATGATACTTTTAGGCGCCAATCTATCCCATTTGTCAACCCATATTATCGCAATATCCATAAAATATAAAAAATATAAAAATATAAAAAAACTAAAAATATTTCGAGTTGGGTCGTAGCATTGACAACTCGACCTAGTTGAGTTGTGAATCATAATAGGGGCCTTAATTTCCTTTTCAGACATTATTCAGACATGTCGGCAATTCGTTTGAAATTCCCCAGAATTCTTTTAAACATTTCGGCATAGTTTTTAGAATTTCCTCAGATAAAATATAAAAAATATAAAAATATAAAAAAACTAAAAATATTTCGAGTTGGGTCGTAGCATTGACAACTCGACCTAGTTGAGTTGTGAATCATAATAGGGGCCTTAATTTCCTTTTAGACATTTAACAGAATGGTCTACTCATTTTCTAATCTACATCTTACGACTTTTAGGAGCCACTTCTCACTTCTTTCTTAAGATTTTGTGCATAACTATTTGAGTTTTTAAACTTATAAAATATGGATAAATGAACTACCATAAACAGCAGAACAATACATGGAGAATTTTGAAAGACATTTCTTTCCTCCGACATTAATAAGAAAGGATGTGATAAATCAGACAACTTTCTGATGTTTTGTCAGAAATTTTTCAGACATTATTCAGACATGTCGGCAATTCCTTTGAAATTCCCCAGAATTCTTTTAGACATTTCGGCATAGTTTTTAGAATTTCCTCAGATAAAGCGGACCGTTTCGGTACGTTTTCTGAACCTCTTCAGCTACAAATTCGGCATCTTGTGCAGACTTTCTGACCAACTTCGGACCGAAATCGACAAGAAATTTTTTCTGGGCTTATATCTACATAGATCAGTCATGGCTACATATAATATTCGTGTCCTGATTTTCCTGAGACTAAGACTTTCTCGCGAGCTAAAGTTTTTTGAATTTAATATGCTACTAACCCTGCGCAAACTGCACAATTATTACAAAGCACAAGTAGCTGACAACTATTTCGAATTCGGTTTTTTCGTGCTTTTAGTTCCAATGAAATATTCTAATTTAATATTTTCCATACAATAATAGACGGCTTCTCGTTAATATTTACCATAATTATATGTATGTAATGATTTTGTAAAAGCAATATGTTGAATTCGCTTCA
Organism: Panzeria rudis; assembly: GCA_956483635.1. Taxonomy (NCBI): domain Eukaryota; kingdom Metazoa; phylum Arthropoda; class Insecta; order Diptera; family Tachinidae; genus Panzeria; species Panzeria rudis. The sequence continues at coordinate 84,059,685 of OY101449.1, forward strand.
TAAAAAAAAAACTATTTTTGACCGTTACTGTAATTTGAAATTGAGAAGGCGAGTTGTTCAATACAAAGCTTTAATAACTATACGGATAAATGTAAAATTAAATGTTTCTTAAAAACAGATTTGAATTTAAACTATTTTCTCAACTTATGCTTTCAGTTTTCTTTTAGTTCAATTATGCATGTTTTTTTCAACAAACTTTAACATTTCAATTTCCAATTTAATACACAAAACGGACAGATAGTCAAATCTTCAAGACAAAAAATATATAAATGTATTAAAACTAACCTGGACAATTATCATATTCTGGACAGCAAACACCTGGTATATATTTGGGCGTACAATCATCACGATGAAAACACGTAACAGAACTGCATAAAATTTCTCCTCCTATACATAAGAAAATTAAATGAAAAAAAAAATTAAATTTTTATTTAATAAATAATGCATGTTTTTAACCACAGCCAAGAGTCTACAGCTAGGTAGACAAAAGCAGCAACAAAAAAGTCCTGACAGTACTTACACTACCGAGGAAAATTATTGTTACAAGTGGTAGTGAAACTTGCACACTTTACCTTGACAGTAGCAAACTTTGCATGGTGTCTCCGGATCTACTAACTTATCTCCATTTAAATAAGTTTTACCATCCTTTTGGCAATCTGTAGGTAAAGTAAAGGAATATTTTAAAAGGTTTAAAGAAATATTTGCATTGCTAAAACAAAATATATACATAGTTTTTACTATGAACTAGCGGTTGTATCATCGGCCATGTTTTGACTGTTTCCTATACTTTTTTACAACAAACTATACAGACCTCTTTCTCCAACCATAAATATCATTCATCATTGGCCGCAGCCAGAAAATATTTTAATCTAATTCGTTTAAGAGGCCAATAGAGGTTGCAAAAAAGTAGTAATAATGTGGCCAGCTGTTTTTTAAATACTTACATATTTTTAAGGGAAATATTTGAGAAATGCTCTTTTTTATATTGATGGCCAAAATTGTAAGAAAATTATAAATTTTTTAATTAATAATCGAAAGATTTGAATGAATAAAACATTTTATCAATAACTTATAGTTTTTTTTCAATAAACTTTATTTCAAATTTAAGTAATTTTTTTAAACTCTTTTTATTTAAAAAATTATATAAATTTAAAAAAATGTTGACATGGCTAGGATACGAACCCGGGCTCTTCGGACGTAAAGCATGTTCTGTACAGCTGAGCCATATCCCAGTTATTTTTTAATGAGATAAAACTTGTTTTAAAGTACTTATCCTGTAGTATGTATGAAAAGAAAATAAATTTTTTGTTTATAACAAACACAACTCGCGAAGCGACTAGCTTGTTTGCGGAAAACACCCAGGGTCTGTGGCGGGAATCAAACCCACAGCCTCTGGACTAACAGGCGAGCTAGCACTCAGCCACAGGGGCACCCGGTATGTGAAGGAAATACATACAACGAACTATGTATTTGATTTAACGGTTCTGTTTATTAAATATATTATTCAAATGTATTTAATTAGCTTGGCTTAAGTTCGTTTTTGATTTAATCTTTCAAGTCAAACTAATTAAATATCTTTGGATTTTAAATATTTTAATAACTTTTTTATCAAACACTTTTCATTGCGTGATATTTTAAAATGCGCGCTTTTGATAAATATTGTATTACACGGAAAGAAATATACTCAAAAACTAAAGTTTGTCTAAAAATAAATTTAATTTTTAGTAAATGTTCTTTACATAATCAATGAATTGTTGGTTTGACTCTTATTTAGGACGCAAACACCAAAAACAACAATAAAACTGTGTCGTAAAAAAACAACCCCAACTGAAACTAATAAAAGCATTTTAAAAAGGTACTATTTTGTATGTACATTTTTTTAAAACGATACTTTCCCAAAAGTAAATTTTTTACTTCTAAGATGCTCTCTTTAAAGCTGTAGCTTTAGAAAAAGCGTTGTTTTAAAGATTACTACTTTAAGGTACTCTTTATCTGAAGGTATATTTACATTTAAAAAGGTGTTTTAATAATTTGTTTTTAAAATTTACTTTTAAAAGGTATTTTTTTAAAAGCCTGTTCTAGATAGTACTTTTTTTTAAAACGCAAAATTTTGAAAAAATTTATAAATACAGTGCGAGCTCGATGATCGCAACTAATTCTGCCACAGCCGGTTGCGATAATCGCAAAAGTTGCGATAACCGACCCCCAATTTTACATATAAAGTAAAAGCTCAAAATTTTCAATTTTTAATACATAATGTATGTAATTATTTATTATTATGAAAATTAAATAGAAACTTCAAAAATTCGCCTTAAAAAAACTTAAAAATAAAATTCATGAAAAGAAACAGTTTATTACTGGCCGCTGTACACACGAAAAAAAATAGTAAACAAACGTATGTATGTATGTACTTTGTAGTTTTTGCATCTTTTCTATGTCCAAAGGCGACGTAGAAAAGCAAACAATCGAACAATCACATTTCTGTATTAAAGTTGCGATAACCGAGACTGATAGTTGCGCTTATAGAGACTTCAATGCAAAAATTTTGGTGGTTGCAAACAACGAGCAGTTGCGATAATAGGTGGTTGCGATCATCGAGCTCGAACTGTATATTAAACAAAATTTACAAATAATTTTTCTTAAAAAAATCGATTTTACTACATACATAGCAGGGCGCAGCTTACTATAACGATCTTGTTTTCTTTTTTAATTGATATTTTCTAGAATGTCTTCGAAAGCAATTTTCTCAGATAACTATTAGAATAAAGATATCTTTTTTTAAAATAATAAAAAAAATTTGTAGACTTATTTAAAAACTTAAAAAAAACAATTCCGGTCACATTATATAATTTTTTTTATATGACATTTTTTCCGCTATAAAGCACATGTAATAACTACGACTTACCACATCTATAGTCAGGACAGCAATATCCTGTTTTTTGTATGGCACGACAACCCACTTGTTTTTCACAGAACACTGTTGTTTCTGGCACATATTCACCATCCAATAGACATTGGCCTACAACACGTACACAATAATGGCCCATAAGTAATGGTGAAAAAAAAAGAAAACAACATCATCATCATCATTATCATTGGCAAAAGTAAATGTCATTTAGTAATGAAAATGAAAACAATAGAAGAAAGTTAAAAAAAATTAAAAGACCTTGTAAAAAAGCGAGATAACAAGCTTTATATTTCCTTTTTGAGTCGCAAAAAGGAAACTATTATTACAAGTTTTTTTAATGTATTTTTTGTTTGTTTTTATCACAGTTTTTACTTACCTTGTGGTTGTTCTAATGATACTTCTGTTGAGGAACTCTGTTGCAAAGAATCTTTGAGATTCTCTTTTTGTTGTTGCTGCTGCTGTTGTAAACTGGCCGACAGTGATGCGCCCACATTTCGTATGTTACGTTGAAGCCATAATTGTTGCTGTTGATTATCCTGTTGTTGTATTGCCACATTCTCATAAAATGTTAAATAACTACCACTACCCATTGCAGGAACTAAATATAAAGAGATATTAAAAGAAAAAACTATTACACTAAATGACAGTGAATACATCCATACACATATGTGAGTTGAAAAAAAATAGACTAAAAATAGTTTTTCTTTAATTCTACAATTGAAATTCTATGTAAGAGCATTAACTTTTTCATTCTTTATGAAAATGTTTCTTTTAGTTGGCAATAATTTAGAAAAGAAATTGAAAGAAAGTTTAATAGGGTAGAAACTACAAGGATACTTAAAAGTCAACAAATCAAAAATCATACGATACCATATTATTAAATTTTCAACCGTTGTAAATAAAGTATAATAATATCCAGGCAAGAGCAATTTATTTAAACTTTTTGCTTAAAAATATTATTTTATACTATTTTTTAAAATAATCTTTAGCATATTTTTCAAGTTCAAGAAACATTTGCATATAGCGCAAGTTATCAGAAATAAATTACAGTTTAAGTGCAGAGAAAAAATCATTAACAAAAAATTTCCAAACAATCGTTGGTTTGAAATAATATTTAATATTTAGTAAATATTTTTTAACGTTCTAATTAATTCTATGTTTGACTTTTATTTCGGACTTTTATTGGGACAGAACTAACAAAGAGCGGAAAAGACTCCGAAAATCGAAGTTGTAATCCAGATGTAATATGTGGCTTAAGCAGTGGCGAACTAAGCACTGAGATCGAAAATGCACAGTTTCGAAAATTCTATGTACCCTGTTGACCAGACAAGGGGACCAAAGTTAAGTATTCTTCCAATACCTGCATGGAGGCTAATTTCGGACTATTTTCAGTAGATGTGTATTATATGAAAGCTATGCTTTTGGTAGTTGTAAAATTATTTCAATTATTTTGTGTTACTAGATCCACAAAATTGTGTATTAGGTTAATTACATTTACGTAAGATTGCTAGTTAAAGTGCAATGAAAAAAAACTAACTAAAAAACATTTAAATTGATTATTAGGCTAAGGTTCGTAACGTTTTAATTCAGAAAGAATTGGAAGGGAAAAATTAACATCAACTTAATTTTTCAACGTACACAGCAGAACAGAGTAGCGCGCCACTTTCGGAAGCCGCTACACTTCCATCGTCAGTGCTCACGTGTATTTTGCTTATCACCACTTGTCAGGTGGCTCTGTTGAATGTGATTTCAATTCTTATATGTACAACTTTTTCGTGAAAATTTAATACGAGAATTAAATTCACTTTCAAGTTAATATTAACTGCATTTTCCCAATTCTGCAAAAGTACAAGTGGCACATAATGCCTCCAAGCTTTAATAATATTTTGCTACATGGCTCGGAGGTCATCAAAGCTACTATTTTACCAATAGGCCTATATCCGAAAACGCTCAAGAAGCTAATAATGAAAACTATAAGCTTTTTCGGATGAATGCAAAAAATGTCAGCATAATTACCACTACAACCGATTAATCCATATACTGCTAGTGGATTCTGATCCTATAATATCTTATCTAAGGACAAAAAGAGAAAAAAGAGAAACAAGACATTCCGGTGGAGCCACAGAATATGGAACAAAACACCTACCTTTGGCAGCTAAAAAAGGCTGTTATCAAGTGTTATGCAGTTTAACATGCAAAATGTTCTTACCAAGATAATAGGAAAGAGATAGTCAAATTAGAAACCACATTAGAAAATAAGCGAATTCATACAATTAATATCAAATGCAAATTTTAACAAATGTGTTTACTAAAGATTTCTGCATGCTGTAAATATTTGCAGGCTTGTTTAGTGTTGTTGTAGTTATTCTCATTTATTTTTAGTGAAAATTGGCCACCTCGCGTGTGAAAACGTTTGTGTGGCTTGTAACTTGTCGGGCTTCATCAGCATCTTTTTATTATCATCCACAACCAAACTTCTTCGAACATCATCATCATTAACAAAGGTCGTATTCAACATCGTTGCTTTTTCATCGTCATTAAGTCATCTGTGCAAAGTTTTGTTACAATTTTAAAAATTATAAAAGCATTTTTTTAAACTAATGATTTTTTAGTTACATGTCAAAGTTTTTAGTTCAGACCTTTTCAACGAGTTAACCGTTTAAGATATACATATGTATCAAAGTTTTGTTCTGTGTGTTTGCTTAGAATTTTATTAGAAGCTTATTGCTATACTTAAAGTTAAAATCAGATGATCAAAAAAACGTTAAAACAAAAAAAATAAAAATAAAAAGTCGAGGCAAAATATAAAACTTTTAATTTTTAAGTAAAATATCTCTTAAACTATAAAAGACAAAAAAGCAATACACATTTTTTCTTTGTCTTGTCTAGCAAAATCTAAGTTGCAAGCCGCACAAAGTTTTTCATACCCGAGGTAGCCAACTTTCACACCCTGCAGCTCCGCCTCTGGTGCAGCTATAGGTTTCACAAGACATGGTGCTAAAAACGTGACTCCTCCTCTACAACTATTTTAATTTTGAGACATATCCGTATAGTAGCTTAGAAGTTCCAGACTTATTACCATTTTTTTTTAATTTACACTACTGTGTCGCGTTATCTTTTTTCCCCTCTCACCTTCAAGCACAAGTCAAAAGACTTGTTTTAAATGTATTGAGCGTTACGTTAACAATATTCTTAAATATAATTTATCTATAAATTTTAGGATGTTCAAAAAAATGTTAACAACAACGGAAGGGTAGAAACGAGAACGTTATCCGTTTAGAAAATTCTGATTTGCTTTGAAAAATGTTTGCTTCTACCGCGCTGTGGGTTGTTTTATTTTCAAAGAATATATTAGGTAGGTCGTATATTAGTACGACTAATTGTTTGAAATTGACATAACTCTTAAAATGGTCGGTCGATTGTATAAAAATTGGTCTTATTTGAAAGAAGAGTTAGCCTACTTTTGTTCATGTATAAATGTTTGTAAATAATTATTTTAAAAGATACAACATATGAACCCAAGGCAACATTGAAAAAGTAGTCATAACATTTAATTTAGTCCTGCTAATATGATAATTTTTTGGTTTTATAGAGAAAATTTATAGCGCTTATATTCATTTTTTATGGTGTATTTTTTTGGTGGTCATATTTTTATGATTTACATTAGTAAAAAAATAACACAAAATGTACACCTAAAATGAGAATCACACATATAAACTTTGTTTTTGTCATTGCTCTTCCATTTAAATTTAATATTTTGAAAATGCCAAATCAATAATTAAATAAACTCAGTAAAGTGTGACTTTGGCTCGCACACGAACGGTTACGTAAAATACACGTAAATCCCATTTTGTTTTTGCTTTTTTTTTCTCATTTTGAAAATTTTTTCGTTTTGCGCTTTCGTTTACTTTTGTTTTTTTTTTATTTTTTAACTTATTTTTTTTTTTGTTGATTTATCAAAATAATTTTTTTTGGTTTTGGCGTTTTTTTCGTTTTTTGTGGCGATTTTTCGTTTTTTAGAATTTTTTTGTTTTTTGCCGATTTTTTTAGTTTTGGCGATTGTTTTTGTTTTTGTTTTTTTTTGTTTTAACACTTTTTTCACTTGTTGACGATATTTTTAGTTCTAGTGATTTATTTTAGTTTTAGCTCTTTTTTCAGTTTTAGCGCTTTTTTCAGTTCTTAGGATTTTTTTCGGGTTTTGCAGATTTTTTTAGTTTAAGCGACTTTTTTTCGGTTTTGACACTTTTTTCATTTTGGCGATTTTTTCGGTTTTTGGAGATTTTTTTAGTTGAGGCACTTTTTGGCGCTTTTTTCGTTTGTGTTTTTTTCATTTTTGGCGATTTTTTTAGGTTATAGTGCTTTTTTCGTTTTGATGCCTTTTTTCTGTTCTGTGCGTTTTTTTTTTAGATTTTTTGCGTTTTAGCGTTTTTTTCAATTTTGGTGCTTTTTTCCTTTAAGTGCTTTTTCCATTTTGGCAATTTCTCGTTTTGAAATTTTTTTAATTTTGGAATTATTTAGTTTTAGCGATTTTTAGAATTTCAAAAGTTTGCCACTTACGGTTTCCAAGATACAGCAAATTGTTTAATTACTTAGGCAAAATTACATTAGCTGATAGAACACCCTTTAATTTTTATTGTTTTAAATATCAGTGTTAATTGGTTTAGTCTATTCTACAAACTACACCAATTAACACTAACTTTGAAAATTTTAAGTGTCTATATTAAGTGTATGTATATTACATTAAAACTTCAACATTTTTCGTTCCTCGCTTTAGAACACCCTTAAATTTTAGCAGTCATATATTTGTTGTTGCAGTTTTACATATTCTGTGAACATTTCAGGTCCGTAACTCTTATGGCTCTCGAGAAAACAGACAGACGGACAGTGTATCGAAAATACACTGTCCGTCTGTACGGAGCCCTTAAAATTGTAAAACTGGTAAATAGAAAATTTGTAAATCAAAATAACAAAATGCTAAATTTAGTTGCAAAAATGGCCACACTGATTCTAAAACTAAAACTCAACTTTAAATTACTTCTACTCTTACTCATTTGTACTTTTTCTTAATTATCAAAAACAAAGTTTAATTTTTATTACATATTTTGTGTTTTTTTGTTTGCGTTGCAAATTTTATTATTTATGTGTTTTTTCATGTTACATTAGTGTTTTTCATTCGGGATTTCCCGGGAAAAAATTCCCGGGATGCCGCAAAATTTTCGGGAAATAAATCCCGGGAAAATTGTGCGGGAATTCCCGGGATTTTATAAATATTATTATGATAACTTTTCTTCTTTGTAAGCACACATTTTTAGTGCTGCTTTTATTTAGAAAAATATGTAAATAAAAGAAAAAATTTGTAGTTTTGAGCACATTTTATTTGTCTCCATTTTTTCATATCTTAGAAAAATATGAAAGCAGCACTCAAAAAACATATTTCGTGAAGAAATGAAAGTAACAGATTGTCACTAAGTGGACATAGCGAATGTGGGCATAATAAAGAAGTACTGCCCCCCTATTCTGTAACTCTATCGCTAAAAATCTATACGGTCGATTTATCAATTTTCCTCTACGAATACAATTTTGCAACGTGTATTGCTAAATAATGGAATGTCTTAAAAATTTAATTCATTGAAATTTTTGAGTTTTATGTCATCGCCAAAAATGTTTAATTTTGTATTTGTTCAGCATTTTAACGATCAAGATTTAGCTTTAGCTTTAGCGAATTACGGAATAAAGCGGCTGGTCTATATTTTCTGAAAATATCAGATCGTTATTTTAAGCCACACATGAGTTTTTTGAAGCTCAAAAATTTGGAATTTTTCAAAAATTATAAATTTTTGAAAAAAAAGTCAAAGCTTTATGTACAAAAAAAATTTAATTTTCATGTGGTCACTTTTCCGCCATTTAATTATTTCAATTCAGTTTTGCTTAGCAGTATGAAATGCTCTTTAGTGTCTTATGAAATAAATCAAAAATCATTGCAAGTACATTTTTTTACTTCTGGTGGCTACTAATCAGAAGTTATGAAATAAAAAATAAAATTTTTTAATTTAAATTAAAAACCTTACGGCTAAAGACCTCAAATTTTATACTTTTTTTAGTTGCGCTTAATGCATCCATAACCTTATTTAACAGATCTCGTGAATTGGTACTTGTTTTTGTTCAAATAAATTAAGTGAAATGCTATTTTGTATCGTTTTGTACTGGGCGGCAATTCCCGGGAAATTGAAAAATCAATCCCGCTTTCCCGGGAAATGAAAAAGTCCGGGAAAAGAAAAACTCTATGTTACATACATATTCCTCTAAGTTAATTTTTATCCAAGACACCCACCCACTTTTTGCTTTAGTTTCGTACTACTTAAAAGTTTACCTGCCAGTCTACCATACCCAGTAAAAAAATTGCTTCAAATAAAGCAGGTTTTTACTATGAGAGAATAAAAGTAGTACTTAGAAACCTGCTGATATCGCTTCTGATTTTCGTATGTCAAGTTCCCGGTTAGGAGTACACATTTTTGATACAAAAAGCGCTTTTTGAAGCGCTGAAAATCATCACCATTTTCAGCACTAGAACTGTAAGTACATAGAACTTTCTCGCTTAAAAACCTGCATTGTATCAGCAGTGAAAAATCAGCCTTTTTTATATAATTTCTTTCATATACATTCACTGCTCTGCAATAAGCTCTTCTTTTAAAGCGTATTATTATGCGCTTATTGCATTAGTGCTTCAAAAAACATGAAAAATTTTTTCTGGGTAACTTCTCTAGGGTGCAACATTTTGTTGAACATGACATTTTGACAAAGTTCTTAACCAACTTCTCCTGTAAATAGTTTTTGGTTGTTACTTTATTTGGTCAACCAACTAATTTTTGTGTTTTTTTATATATAAATGTAGTTTGTTTCTAACTTAAATTGCTTGTCTCGTTTGTCTTGTTATTTTGATACTTTTTATTTTTTAATTTACAAAACTACAAAATTTAGTGGTAAAATATTAGTTTTTGTTCTAGCAATTTCCGTTGAACTTATTTCGCAAAGTATTCTGGTTGGAAAAATAATTTTTTATAAGATTTTTTGAAGAGATTTATTAAGCGGGAGCTTTCCTTGTGATAAAACCAAAAAATATAGGATAATATGTTAGTGGGTCGTAATTACAAACTTATTCCCATTAAAATAGCACTTTGTTTAATTTCATATTTAAACCATTTCTTCAAATAATATTATTTGAATATTTTGAGTATTTAATTAATATTAATTTAGCATTTCAATTGAAGTTAAAAAAAAACACTTGTTATAAAAACACAGACATTTTTGTCTTAAGTTTAAAGTCAAACACTTAAAAAGTTATTAAGGATCTTAATTTACTGACAAGTGTATTTGTTATGCTATATTTAATATAAACGTATGTACGTACAAACAAACTAGCACCTAAACTAAGTTACATATGAGACCCTTTAGTTCTGATGAGTGTTTTATTTACTTATATATTCAAGACTAGTGCTGGCAATTTCTGCTACTTTTAATTACTCAATACAACTCAATACTTACTCCATACCTTTAACGCTTAAAAATTTTATACTTTATACTACCCAGAAAGTATTGAGCAACTACTTTTGAGTATTTAGTACCCTAAAAAATAGCAAATACTCGATACTAGGTACCCACTGCTCAATACTTTGCCAGCCAACTTAAACTGAAGGCAAATAGTCATTGGGAAAATTTTCCGAAGCTGTTCACCTTACGTGAGGCTCAGGTATCCGAGAATAATTCGCCATTTTATTTTCACCTGGCTGGAAATATTCATCTAACGCTATTTAACTGGATAGTTGCAATGCACATATAGGCGCTGTTTTAGCTAACCGACCTAACTAACATTTAACAAATTTTACAGGAGAGCTCTTTTTTAATATTTTTTGTTTTAAATGTAGTCCTTTCCAAGCCAAAATACGCATAAAATTGGTTTTCTGACAGATAAGTCTATAAAAGTTTTGCTTTTAGAGACATAACGTTAATACTTACATCCACAAAAATTGTATTCAAGGTGTAGGTATGACTAATGAAGTCTACTTGCGTACTTAAATCATTTTTAAAAAAAATTTAATTTAGGGCGGCTAGTAAAAATAGCGACGATATGCTCCGAAGGTGTGTGTCAATACCAACAATCGTTATGTAATTCTGGTGCTCAATTTAAGTGTATTTAGGTTAAGCTCAAAGTTATTGCAGTCTATTTGCATTTTTGGTTTCTCTATAGCAGTTTAAACGCGGAAAGGAGTTGTCTGAAATGTGAAATTGTTGTTGATGGTGATTTAAATATTCGCAACTCCTTTTAGTTTCAACATTCGTGCCTTATAGCCGTAGAAAATTATTTACCTCTGACAATCATTTTGCGCCAAAATAACAGTTACTAACTTTCTCTGAGTTTATACTCTGAGAAGTGCCAACTGAGCTTACGATAACTTAGACCATTTGCACCAATTCAGTCTACTTTTCGTTCTGCGCTTCGCAACGCTTCATGAATATCTTCAGAAAATAGTTGAAGTTAAATCAAGGAAGATTTGATTTCTAGATAATAATGTCAATATGCCAGTCGAGAATATAGATAACTTAAGCTTTTTGGGAGCTTAGGGATGTAATGATACCACTGAGGTATCGATACTTTTACATGGTACGGCGCACAGTGGATCGGATTTGAAAAAAAGGAATTTACGATTTTTTTTATCGAAATGTTGATTTTTTGTTATGCCAATCGAAAGAAGTAATCAATACAATCAACATTTGCTAAATGCCTATTTTCGAAAAATTAATATATAACGAAATATGATGATGAATGTGTTTCTCACTATAGGACGAAAACTTAGTCGCTGTGGCGCTACAAGTCCGGTTCAGACCTCGTTTTCTCATTTCAAAACTTCTACTCTATGAGTGTTTACGTATCATAAAGTGACAATATCACATCGAATGTAGGCACTTTTTTCCATATTTTTAAGTATTGTAATTTCATTACTAAGTCTAAAATGTGCTCCGTATCTACTAAATTGCATACATTCATGCTTTTGAGAGAACCGGGATTGTAGCACCACAACGACTAAGTTTTCGTCCTATAGTGAAAAAACACATTGATCATCATATTTCGTTAAATATTAATTTTTCGTAAAAATTGCATTTAGCAAATTTTTATTGTATTGATTAATTCTATCGATTGGCATAACAAAAAAATCAACATTTCGATAAAAAATCGTAAATTCTTTTTTTTCAAATCCGATCCAGTGTGCGGCGTCGGCTCAAAAGCATCGAAACCTACTCAGTAGCGAATAAAATGCATCGATTCTTACTTGTATCGGTCAAGTTCTTACTATGGGTATAAGTAGTGAAAACCGAAGAAAATACATATGTATTTATGTATGTACTAAACGTGTGCGAAATTCCTAAAAAAATGTACATTATTGCATTTTTTCAAACGCAAATTTTGTTTGTAGAACATTGCCGGTGGTCGGCATTGTTGTTGTGTGCTTTTCATATAAAAAGGGAATAACATCTTTAGTTTTCCCATAAAATCAAAAGCAATAAAAAAAGAGAACAATTCTATAATACATAGTATATCATGAACACTTCACAAACTCACATTTAGTATGTACGTCCAGCATTCTGTTTTCAACGGTTCAGCCCTCTACAGACGGTTGTAAGATCTTACAATATTGTCAGATCTGCCAATGTGCTGACGATGTACTGACAATAAAAAATTGTCAGCACAAGGTATATTGTTCGTTCACACGGCTGTATCAAAGTTGTTAGAAAAGCTTAAAATTTATTGGCAGACAGTTGTCTGATAATAAATTTATCTGACAATATTGTCAGTAAAGAAATTGGCAGTTCACACGATTGTCAGATGCAAAAATTGTCAGATCTATTGTTTGGCGCTGCCGGACGCATATCATTTAACAGAAATCATAAATTATTTATCATCTGTGGTTCTGTTAACTTTAAAAAGTAAAAATATAAATTATAATTAAACATAACGAAACAATTTTAAATATTTTAGCTGCATAGTTTTTCATATTTTAATTTTTCCCTAAAAAATATGTGTGTAGTGCTGTCAATATAAAAAAGTCTCTGACAATGACGCCATTGTCAGATGCAGAAACTTCGCACATAATACAATTAAAAAATGTCTGACAATTATTGTCTGCCAATAATCTGACAATGATAACGCGATGTGTTCACACGATTGTGAGATGTCTGACAATTTTTTGTCAGCAGCTAGTATTAAAATCCACTGACAATGCTTTTTCTGCCAACGTTGTCAGACAAAAATTTTCAGTTCAGACGACTGTAAGAATTTTTTTTAGCACATTTTACTTACAATATTGTAAGAACTGACAATCATCTGTACATAGCTTTAGTGCTATTATACTTTTTACATTTTAATTACTGAAGGAAATAATTAAAAACACAAATTTAATATATATATATATATATATATATATATATATATATATATATATATATATATATATATATATATATATATATATATATATATATATATATATATATATATATATATATATATATATATATATATATATATATATATATATATATATATATATATATGTACTTACTATGCTTTTCAATTTGTCAATTAAGTGTGGTTATTTTCCTCAACTATGGAAAGAATCATTTATTATACCACTGTTTAAATCAGGCTGTAAGTCAAGAGTAAACAATTATATAGGTATTGCCAAGATATGTTCTATCCCAAAACTATTTGAATAATGTATTTGCGAGCCTCTTTATCACCAAATTGCATGCGTTTTAACACCATCCCAACATGGGTTTCGTAAAGGACGTTCTACTTCAACTAATCTGCTGCGGTTAACTACAAACATTAATCATGGTTTCACAAATGGTAAATATACAGATGTTATTTACACTGACTTCAGTAAGGCTTTTGATAGAGTTAATCACTGTCTCTTATTGAAGAATTTGTATTTAATGGGATTCTACAATAGAACTTTGAATTGGATAAAATCGTATCTGGAAGGGAGACATCAACGTGTTCGTTTCATTAATGTTCTTTCTAAAAGAATTTATGTCAAATCTGGTGTTCCGCAAGGCAGTCATCTTGGGCCTATTTTTTTCTTACTTTATATCAATGATTTACCATTTTCAGTACAATTTGCTGATATACTAATCAATGCCGATGACATCCAGATATTGGCATTAAATCTAGAAAATGCAAACATATGCCTTTTTTCAGAAGAACTAGTTTTAGTGGGTGCTTCACTTTAGGAGGTTGCACATTGGAGTGCGTCGATGAGTTTCTTGTTCTTGGAGTTCTTTTTGATAAAAAGCTTCTGTTCATCACATAAATACATAAATAAATATATGCATTAATAAGGCCCGTGGAGTATTTGCTTTTATTAAACGGTGGGCTAACGAATTTAGGGCTTTATGCATAACGAAAACTTGGCATGAAGTTATCATGAGTGACGAAATTGAACTGGGTCTTGTTGAGTTTTTCCAAATATTTTGAAATTAGAAATCACCACAAAATATAGCCATGAGTCTCTGCTACAATCTATAGTGATTTTTAGATTAAAGTTTTATATCAAAACTCGTTAAACTCCAGTTCAGTTCCGTTATTTATGCTAACCGCATGCCAAGTTTTCGTTATGCATACGGCCGTTAATAGTCCAGGAGTAGCGAGACAACTTTAAACTTCCTTGGCCAGGCCTATTTTGGAATATTGTTCCGTCATCTGGGACCGTCATTATAACATCCACAGTGATCGTTAGGAATCTGTACAAAAGCCGTGCGTCAAACTTGCATCATATGAATTCAGATGACAACAAATTAAACTGCCTACATTGAAGAGACGGAGAAAAGTTTTAAATGCAATATTTGTTATTAAACTTATAAATGGCGACGTCTGTTCTGAGTTTCTGGTCAATGAGCTGACATTTAATGTACCGCAATGTCCCCTACGTCAATTTCATCCTCTGGCACTGCAATATTTTCGTCAAATCTACTCTAATGCTGATGCTTTCCTTAGAATTTGTTATAACTTTAATGAATTGTATAACGTTATTGATATGTCTTTTCATATAAATGTAATTAAATGTAATTTAATTTTTTACTTAAACAACTAGTTTAGTCTTCTATGATTACATTGCACATTTTTTTAATACGTTGTCTGTAAGGATTTTATTAATACATAGTCATAAATAAATAAATAAATAAAAAAATAAATAAATGCCCACACTACATAAAGCGGCCCATACAATAACAATATTACTGAATATGTTATTGTTCCTATTATTGTCCTTTTGACCTATACTAGCCACTGTACTATGTTGCCTACACAATACACAGCTTTCTTGGTTGTACAATAAAAATCAAACGCTTTTTGATTTTTGCCAAAATATTGTGCCACATTCTAATGTGACATACACTTAAAGCTGTTTTTAGACTATTATACAAGCTGTTCGACTTCTGCACAAAATGCTTCCCTGATATAATAGCTCAATTCACAATATTGTGCAAATGGTGTTGGATCGTAGAATTTGCAAATTGGTATAGTATATATATACTCACCACTTAAAAATTGTTAGTGGTGAGTATCAATATGCTATACCATTTTGCATATGCCACGATGCAAGACCATTTGCACAAGATTGTGAATTGGGCTAATGTGTTGCTATTGCTTTTTTAAAACTTTACATAAAGTCATTAGACCGGGGTTGCATTTTCTACAGAATTCGAACGATTTGTGGGATAGTGTAAAACAGCTATAAGCGATATTATCGTTCAATATGAAAAATGTCTGAATTATATTGCAAGTGTGTGGGGTGCAGTGTTGCCTATCTGTGTGTAAAGCACACATCAGGCGTGGATCGTGGGGAGGGGAAAAAGGCATATCTTCCCCCCCCCCAAAATGAATAAAATATACCTAGTTTTTACGGAGTTTCTAAAAGAAATTTTGCAAAATGGTACGTTTCGTATAAAAGTTTCCCTCCAAAAAGCTTAAGCCGCATCCGCTCTTGGCACACATTCTGTGTAATTACTACCTGATTAATTTTTGACGGTCAAGTTTTTTTCGTTTCGATCACCAGTATTTTATGATTTATTTTCAGTTTCCATTAGTTTCTGTAATCCCGTTAAATCGAAAACCCCTATAATTCGCAAAAAATGACTGGTGCCTTGATTTTACGCATTATCGGGACTCTACTGTATAATGAAAACAGAAAAAAAAATTTTTAAACTGGCGTCATGTTCAGCTTTATTTTGTGGTCAATAAGAAACGAGTATTTTTGACCGATATGAGTACTTTTTACCGATACCTACTTGGTACTCGGTAGTAAAGTATCGATAACAAAAGTACTTGGACTGTAAAGAAAGGCATCGAGTAGTTACTTGTATATACTCGTATCGTTTCATCTCTATGGGAGCTTTTAGGGAAACATTTTACAGGAAGCCAAGCGTAATCAATACAATTTAAAAGAAATGAAAGATATTATGATCCTTTTGGGGGTACTACTTTTGCATAATTGAAAACACAATGTTGTTTGTATTGATAAATTTCATTATATCAAAGCCAATATATTTGTAGCAATAAGGAATAAATGCTTAAGTCGACTAAAGCATATTTTACTTTAACACTGTTTTTTACCTGAAATATTATCGCATTTAGTTGAAGGTTGTAGTGGTTACAATCATACTGAAACCAGGATGGGTCAGTAGCGTAAAAACTTTCGAAAAAACAAATTTTCTTAAGTCGACTTAAGCACTTATTCCTTTTTGCCACAGATATATTAAATCAAGTGGATGCTGTTGGCTGAAATCAGCCTTCCCAGTATTTGGGGATTTGTCCCCAAATATGGGATTTTTTGGGATAGGGGATAAACATTTTGTGAAAATTCCTAATGCTGACTTTAGACGACATGTATTTTACATCTGACTTGTCAAATTTCCCACTGCAAAAGTGATACATGCCGTGTGAAACATATGAAACATTGTCAGATGACATTTACAGAAGCAAAGTCAGATGAACAATTTTCAATTAGAGCGTGTTCTATTTTCATCTGACAAGGCATCTGACATCAGCTGTATTAAATTATCAAAAGTGTGGTTTGGCTGAAAAAACATTAAAAAGCAAAGAGCGCTTTATATATTCACGAAAATTGTGCAAAAACTCAGCTGTTGTGAACACTCAGAGGTTATGTCAGATGTAATTGCACATGTACGTGTGAAAGCAAATATTATAAACCGTCTGTAAATTGACAATTTTGACAAACATGCGAAGTTACATATGTCTCACACACCTAACAAGCCATATGTAAAAAACATGTCGTCTAAAGTCAGCATAAGGGAATTTTTTGGGGAAAACCACTTTTTTTTGCTGGGGATTTTTGGGGATTTGGAAACTATTTTTTTGCACCAAAATCATTTCAAGATAGTAGTCAAACAACAACTATGGTCTGGTGTGTGGCTTACTATACTTATTTAAAGATGCATAGTGAAGCAGTAAAACACAAAAATAGCTCCGAATTGCTTCATACAAAAACAGTTTTCTTCTCAAACGCTATAACTTTCTAATACAAAAAACAAGTCCAACAAAATAGCAATGACTGATTATTCAGAAGATTTTGATTCTGAAGTTTTTGATATGACGAACATTGATACATATGCAATTGTTTAATTCTTGTGTGTTTTTACGTTACTCTTTTTATATACATACATACTCAGCGGCAAAACTTAGGAGGCATTCACTAAACCGGCCTTTTTAAAGGGCTTCAAAGACTTGAAATAAGATCCAAAACTTCTAGAAGCCCTCTACACTCTTTTCTAAAAGATCCGATCAAAGCTGCCATATTTGACGATCTTACGTTTTTTTTCTCCTAATTTTTTACAAATTAAAAGTTGACAACATTTATTTGTTCACAATATGCATTTATCGTCCTTTTCAATCAATTTTAACGTACTATTTTCGTCCAAAATCTTGAACAACTGGCATCTTTGAAATCTCGTTAAAAATATTTGCGTTCTTGAACAGTAAACGCAATACACGCATCAAAGTCGCTCATCGATCATGCCAAAAAGCTAATTTTTGATTCAGAATCATCGGTTTCACACTAATTTTCACTTTTACCCATGGTTATTATGTTTTCCCTAACTTAAAAATTTTTAGAAACGACTATCAGAAATGAAAATGAGATATTCAGCCATGTCACAGAATAACATTCCGATCGAAAGTGGTTTCAATTCCGTAAGTTGCTTTTTCAGAAAACGAACAACGAACATTTTCTTCGTAATCAAACCACTTTTAAATTTCAAAGTGGAATTGACAAGTAATTTTCTACTGACTTCATTCGCAGTAAATACTAAAAAACGTGCATACTCTTAGGAGCGTCAAATAAACATTTGGTCATGAGCTTTCCATGTTAATAAAAAGCTCAATTTGAGCTTTGCATCTAAAAATTATAGAAGACAAACGCCTTAAGGTATAAAAACTTTATTATTGTAAAAACGAAATATAAAATAAACGGAATCTAAAGCACCAAAAATGTACTTTTTCGGAATGACAACTATGGAAAACCAATCCGAACGGAATCTGTGACACGGCTGATTATAACCTTTTATTTTCTACCTTGTTCAAATTTATTCAAGCAATTTTAGTTTTACCATACTTTGAAGCAAATATAGAAAGGCATCAGACATGGTGATTATATGTCTACGGATGAAAATAGTTTCAAATATGTAATTAATTTCTTAGAATATCTCAAATTAATTTAATATCGTCGCTTAAAACGCTAAGCGCTCTAGCTAACATTTTCATAAATTTACAGGAGAAGCAATAAATATATGTAATTCTCCAGGTAGTTTTTAGATTTTCTTAATTATATCGCTAAATTAGTTCGGGAAAGTCTGATTTTGAAAGTAGTTATGTATGTATGTAAACTGCATTGGCATTTTTAAAAAAGCCCATTAGAATTTTTTTAGTTAAGTCTTTTTGTGTTTTATTTAACGACACATATATTGCTTAAAAAAATGATATTTCTTATGACGATTTTTTTACGTTTTTGATTGATCATTTTGACGATTTAGACGATTTCTTCTCCAACATTTTAAGAATTTACTTCTAATTCATCTGGCAGCTATGGACCCGATACACTTTCGTTCTCCCTTCTTTTGGAAGGAGTACTCTATTTTTAGATCTTTCGTTTTGTTTAATAAAAAATGTACTTCAGAAATAACAAACATTCTCGCTAATGATTTGTATATAAGACTGAAATTTACGTACAAGAGGCATCATACATGCTGCTATTATGTCGTTTAAGTTGCAGCTACTACATCATGTCCAATTCCTTCTTAATAAATACACGAAATTTAGTCTCATATATATAAAAAATTACTTTGGATGAAAAGGAGTTCGAAATAAAAAATCACGATAATCAAAAATATATAAGCCGATATAGAAATACCCAGATCCTACAAATAGGCCTGCGAAAGAATGCCTTTAAAAAGGCCTGCGGAGTAATGGGTCGAGGAAGGCCTTGTTCCGCAATGGCATAACGTGTAAAATAAATATGAATATGCAATGGGGGTGGAAGTACTGGATGGAGCCTGCTGAATAAGGCCTTTTAGAATGCCTCTTTACTCCTTTAATATACCGCTGGATATATGCAGAAATAAAATTAGTTTTGAAATATTCAATATAATTAAATTTAATTAAATAAATAAATGTACGCATATATTTCCTTTGAAATAATATGATTTTATTTTTAATGTACTGTGAGGATTTTTGGGGATGAAAAATAGCTATTTTGGGAATTTTGGGGGGACGAAAAATCGAAAATTGGGGATAAGGCATGAAATAAAACTGGGAACCCTACTGAAATGCTTAACACGTTACCTGCAAAGCTATCATGATTTTAAGATCTCTTGTATACCCTTTTCTTAGTTTTTTGATTTATCTCTTTGCTCCGAAATCTGTCTTAAAAATTTTCATATTTAATTGGTCATATCTTTCTTAATATGAAATGGTATGAACAAAAGTAGTATACTCCTAACGGACAGTAGAGTTACAGTTCACTCATTGAATAGATTAAGCAGCCGACTGGAAGAAGAGCTAATATTAAAAAAAAACAAGTAAGATGTTCATTTAATAAAGATTTCTGTATAGAATTGAAAAAAATTAACTTTGCCAACACAGAAATTACCGGGTAAATGTACATCTACTTAAAATTATCCGTAAATAAACGACGAAACCCACTAGAACAATTATTAGTGCAAATAAAAAACAATTAAAATACTAATATATTTCAGATGGAATAACGAAGATAAAGTAGGAGACATGGAAGTGATAAGGATAACAAGTTATATAAATAAATAAACATGACAAATACCCGTAAACAATATAATGATAAAATAATTGAAATCACTTTTATTACGGGTAATTATAATTATGATAGATATTTTGCTAAAGCCTTAGTTATAGTGATCATTAAATTCTGGCTGCATCTATTGTAATTCAATATAATAGTAATATAATTGGCTAGATTTTGCTTTTCTTTAGCCTGATTTATGATGATCTATAAATTTATATTAAGCACAGCTGTCATACAATAAAAATCTTAGTTATAACAAATTTCAAATGTTATGAATAAGGCTCTTTTGTTTTAGTTTTATTTATGGTTTATGACCGCTTAGAAATTTAACATATAAAAATCATATTGTTAACTGGGTCTAATTGAACTCATTCCCTAGGGCAGACACTTAATTTATCAGTGAAAAGCATAAAAAAGAAAAGATATAAAACGTCATTATTAATATGCATTTAGAAAAAAGGCTTTGGTCAACAATTATGCTGATTGTCCCGCTATGAAACAAACTGAATTTTTACAAAAGCAGAAAACATTTCAAGTTCTATATATAACTTTAGAAAATATAAAATATTGTATTTTTAAAGAAGCTTCGCCACTGATTTTATCATAACTTGATTATAAGATACAACGAAAAAAAATTTATATTTACTCAACTTCTAAAATACATGTTTCTTTATACATTTACTCAGTGGCTTCAGAGTTATTCCGACCGAAATATTAAAAATATTTTGTTTGTGCCAAATTTAAAAACTTTTAATGTGATTATTTCGAACTAATTTGGTATGGTTGGTAACGTCAAGGCATATTGAACAGGTACGGGCATTACTAAAGCAATAGAATTTTTTTTGTAAAATTACCTTAACAGATGTCAAAAAACGGGTGGTATTAGCAGCGCAGATTTCTCTTGAAATAAATGTCAAACACCACACAGAAGGAAGTCTGTATATGGTGTTTGATAGTTTGAAGGTAGTGGTGATATCATAAGCATTTCATCAGCAGTACTAAGTTTGATGTTTAATCAGGTGAGTCAGCTGACCTAGTGATTCCACCTGTTAGAAACATTTTGGGTAAGGTTATATTCAAAAAGAATTAGACATGATTAATATTTTAAGGAACAAGGGAAACATCAATATCAATTTAATTTTCAAGGTACATAGCAGAACAGAACAATGTTGTTTTCGGAGCCGCCTCAATTCCATCGGCAGTGCTTGTGTGTAGCTCTTCTTATCACCACTTAATGGATGGGTCGGCTGAATGTTATCGTAATTCTTATGTGGGTCATTCTCATTCTAAATGTAAATTTTTTTATTTTATTTTTTGTTTACCAATGTAACTAGTATATACATATATGAGATGATAGTATTTTTATTATAGTGTTCGCCTCATTCAATGGTTCCTGAAATAAAGTTATATTTTTCCATATTTTAAAATTGTTGTGTATTGGGCGTTACATTCGACTTCGCGGGTGTTCTGGGAATGATTTTTGCGAAAAAAAATACACCACCAAAATGATTATAGGGTTTGAATTAGGGATGTGACCGGTACCGATATATCGGCGATACTTTTTCCGATACATCGGTATCGGCGATATTTTACTCTCGATACGACGATACTTTAACAATTTTTTCAGAGTTTTTTTTAACAAATTATTTATTTTTTGTTAATTTTACCATGAACTAAGTTCATTTCGTTATTTTTTAAATCTTATTAATATCAATTTAAAAAATTTGTAATATTTTCCGCTGTTATTTTGTAAAAAAATTATTATTTTTTGTTAATTATACCATGAATTCAAATTCAATTCGTTGTTTTTTAAATCTTATTCAAAGCAAAAAAAGACACAAGACTTATTGTAATCGCTATAAAATACGCTTTATATGAAAATATAAAAATGGGTAGGTTTTCAAGCAAATCGCTGCAAAATATACGCAAAATTTAAAAAAATCGGCTTTTGACTATATTTACATGGAATATAAGACAAAACAAAATCTTTTAAATATGCACGGAAAGCTAAAGTCCGCCTCTATTCGACACTGTTTAAAAATTGAAGATCGGTGCAGAAACAACGCAGTGAAAATTGTTTTTGTCCGTGAAGCCCCAAAAAATCGTCTTTTATCGATAACTTCCGATTTTGAGGTTGTATTGGAATTTTTCAAAATGGCAAAATGATCTGCTCAACTAGACCTACAAGTATCACAAGTCGTTTTTCACGAGTAAAAAAACTGCCATTTTGTAACAGCGTGTAATTAAGCTATCAAGTTATTTAGAAGAATATTAGTTTATAAATATCCTTTAAAAAATCGATTTTTTAAAAAGCATTTCGAACATTTTTTAAAATTATAAAGGAATTAAACATTTTTACTTGCTTTTCTACTAATGATCTGCATATTTTTAATATAGATTCTTTAGAAGCAATGAAAATGAATTTTCTTAAAAATTACTTCCATTTTTTATACTGGCCAAATATCAATTTTAAATATTAATAATTTCTTACACTGTAATTTTGTATAATAAAAAATTGCCCTTCTTGATTTTTGTTAATTTAAATTTGAGCACAATTTCAATATTCGTATCGATATCGGAATCGGTATCAGCGATATTTATTTTTAAGTATCGGTATCGGATTGGCAAAACGGCGTAGCGTTACATCCCTAGTTTGAATGCATGTATAGTATACATGTACTCTCTAAACACAAATAATTATAATAATCGCAGGACGAAATTAAGAGTGGAAAATCCCAAAAAAATTTTTATGTTTTAAAATAATTCTTTACAAACATTTATACATTGGCAAAAAGTAGGCTAACTTGTCTTTCAAATAAGACTTATTCTGATAAAATCGACCAACAGCGTCAAAAGTTATGTTAATTTCATATAATTTTTTTGTAACAAAATACGACCTACCTAATACATTCTTCTAAAATATAACAACCCACAGTGAGAAATAAGCAGCATTTTTTTTCAAAGAAAAGCAGAAATTTGTAAACAGAAAATGTTCCTTACATCGTTTCTGCCCTTCAGCTACTGTTAACTTTTTTAACATCCTAAAATTTATAGATAAATTATATTAAAAAATGTTTTCTCCGTAACGCTCAAAACATTTTTATAGGAATCCAATAATTTTTCAGAACACATACTTTATTTTGAATTCAATAAGATTCAGATGTATAATCTTCGATGTATTTTAACATAACCTCCTTAGATATTCATTAAAAAATTTCAATAATATTAAAAAAAAAATATGGATAACACTCAACACATTTTTTTGGATACAAACGATGATTGATTGATGAAATATTTTGCAATATAATACTATTTAACAAAGTTCACAAAGTTTTAAATATTTAGAAGTACAAACCTGCGCTATTATTTTAGTGTATGTTGCTAATGCAATTTTAATAATTAGACTTAGTAATGAAGCGTGATAAAAGCTCGTAACGGTCAATACACATGACTGCGGACACCAACAATAAAAATAAATTTTATAATTTCTAATATTTTTCATTAGTTTAATTTATGAAATAAGAGAACTATATGCAAATATTCTAAGACCGTTATAAATTTAATCTTGTTTTTGAAAAAATTCATAGTTGTTTAATGTGGCAAATTAACATCATGAATTACGGACACGCCATTTTGTAAGAAGAGTGGAAAAACAGTTTTGTTGTTTTTCGTTTTTACACATAATGGACAGTCTTACAAAAAAACGTATGTACATTTATTTACAATGTATTAAATCATGCATGCTAAAGCAGTTTTCAGTTTAAAATTTACGCATTTATTTTGTTAAATATTTTACTATACTTTCAACGGACACGAAAAAAGCATTTGAAATGAGAATGACCGATATACAAAGTTTTTGAGAAATTTCAATACGAGAATTGCATCACAACAAATCTCAGTAATATAATTGGTTTATTTCTCTTTATGTACATTTGGCAATTTTTTTTATTAAATCAAAACCAAATAATACTTTTCAAAAACAGTTGCGTAAGTCACTGTATATTTATATGCGTGCATGTGTGGCTATTTAATAAAACTCATATATTAATGAATTGTTAGGGTGCTGTTTCATTCTTAAGGTACGGTTACACTTGGCAAATATTTGTAAAAAAAAAAACTTTTGTTAATTATGCTGCAAAAAGATATTTTTATATTATTTTTAATAAATGCGAACCCATATCTCAAAAATTATTGGAATTAAAGGAAATACAATTTTAGCTTGTTTTTTAAAGCATATACATATGTTCCAAGTGTGACCGTACCTTTATGAATTTATGTATTTACATATGTATACACAGAACGTCAGCTGAAATCAAAAAGGTTGTAACCATAGATAATACGTAGATAATCAACTGTATTCTGTCAAAAATAAAATTGATAAATCTCTTCACACGTATGGGTATTTTGTTATTCAACACTAAAACACTAAGGCTCAAATTTACAGTCATTAGTTAATTATTAGTAAACTAAAATGTTAACTATTGTAATAATTTCAACAACATGGTGTAACCAGTATGCAGGTTCAACAAATACAACAAAAAACTAGATAATGCTTGTCAAAAAAAAAAAAAATACACGTGCTAGACGTTGCTTATGTACAAAACTACCAGAACAAAAAATAATCAGCTGACGTTATGCTGCCACCTGTATATTTATTGCACCATGTTCCAAAGCATCTAACTAATTGTTAACCAATGACATTTAAGTAACGGTTTAACTAATGGTAAACAAAGAAGTGTGAATAAAATATCATTGGCTAAACTATTGTCATTAGCTAACTAATGACTGTGAATTTGGACCTAAAATTTATTCCTTTTGCACACACAAACACTATTTTATTTCAGTTAATTTTTTTATTAGTTTTATAATACATTTTATGTTTCTTCTATTTGTAACTTTAAAATATTTTTTTAATTTTGTTGACATTTGTATGTTGAAATTTATCGATGTTTTGAACTTTTTTTTTCATTCGGCAGTATTGCATTTTCTTAACATGTGGGATAAAAGTTTTTAGTACCAAATAGAAAAATTGCAAAACAAATTTAAGCAAATCAATATTTTTTTAGCTCAAATGTATTAAAAAGGATTCTAAATTCATATTTTCATTTTGTAAAATACTTTTTGTACAACCAAGTATGGTTTTGATGCTTGGGGAATTTTTTATTTTAAACCAACACTAATACAAAATGTACTAACACATTCTTAGATTTAGGGTTTTGACAGCAGACTTAGGTTTTTAAAGTTTTAGTTGACTTTTTACGTACGTATGGTTGTAAGTAGCTACGCGCGTTTGACTACAAACCCTGAGGCCTTGAGTTCAAGACTAGTTCCAGGCAAGGCAATAGCAGGGCTGTAAATGAATTAAGCTTTCTATCTCTCTCCCACTTCACCACCTGTTCTCTATACACTATCCATTTCCTAAAGAAGTTAACACATTAATTAAATAACTGGTAGGCATTAACAGTCCAACAATAACCAACACAATAACACACCAATGCATGATGTTGTTGGCTTGCCTGAAACTAGTCTTGAACTCAAGACATCAGTGTTTGTAGTCAAACGCGCTAACTACTCAGCCAACAGCACCATCAAAATTTCAGTAACGGGGTTTGTTTGAATTTGGAATGATTTTCCGTCATCCAATGTCAAATTTAGCTCATAAAGAGATTGGTTTCGGCTATATGCCGTTTTCAGTATTCTCTTGAATATTCAATTAGAATATTCGTCTTTATTATTAAGTCTTTAAAAAAACGACAACATAGTTATATAAGTATGTATTTTTTGGTCGATGGTATATATGAAAAATTAACTAAGTAAATTGATATTCACTGATATTTCAAGAATTGCTAGAGGAATATTATCCATCCCACATCCATCTGCAAATACTGTCTCTAATCTAATCCAAACAAAGGATTTTCTGAAGTCATCTAATTCGTGCTGCTACAATTTAGAAATGACTAAGAGTTTTTTAGCAACAAGTATATCCTAAATAATCCTTTTGTATTCAGATCTCAACAACTTATAGTCTTTTGTGTGCATTTTGAAATTAAACATTAATATAAGCCGGAAGTAATTATTATTCGGCTTAAGTTCACAATAATTGAATTAATGTAAATTCAAATTATTTTTAAGAGTGGAAATATTAGAATATCTAATCAGACTAGCAGAACGGATTAGTACTACTAATCTCGACAGCCGTTACGCTGTCATCATCAGCGTCCTTTGTTCGCTTTTACCACGTTTGATCGTGGATACTAGTATTAATGAAACATCAGCTATTTAACCAAATTTTACGAGGAAATAGAATATGAGTCCTATTCCTTTTATTAATATGGTGAGCCGAACAAATTTCACCTTCTGATTTTTTATTCCAATTTTTCAACTCTTTACTGACAGGCTAGCATCGCTACCAGTCAGCCACAGCGGCAAAATATTGTAGCTCTTTTTTATGAATTTTTTGGTATTTTGTTGTTGGTTTTCATAAAAATGCTACGATATTTTGCATGTACACTTTCGCAAAACCATTTGGATCAAATAATGAACTCCGCTAATGTGACAACTGAAAAACGAGTTTTGTTACACCTCTGAAATTAAAAATTGGTTTGTTTTACGAGAAATCCCAAAAATATTTTGGGGTTCTAGTAATGACCGTTCATGGAATACAACATTTGAAAGGGGTTTCAAACCGTGTCTAATGTACAATTTTACATTTTTCATTCGTAGCATCAACAATTCGATATTACATAAAAACTACGATTTTAATGGTAGTAAGAAAAACTCATTTTACATTATATTAAAAACGAGAATTTTTGTTTGTTTTGGTTTGTTGTATTAGGTTTTCCAAAATACACGGGGCTCGTGAGCTGGTCCGTATCTGATTTTTTTACATTTGCCGCTTGCTCATAAGACAAGTTTGTCCCTTAAGATATCATTTGAAATGTCTTTTGAAGTCGGCACTAAGTATAAAACGTTCCCAATAATGCCATAATTGGGAATACAAATATAGAAAATTTTAATTATCGGTCTCGCTAAGGAACGACCATCGCAATAACCTCAAAATGTTTTGGGAATACATATATGTATATCAATCACCTTGATCTATAAAACCAAAATTAAACGAAACTAAAGATATTGGTAATAACTATTTAAACTTTTATACTGAGATGAATGATTAAATTATGAAAAGGTTTAACTTTAAAGAGCAATTTTTAAAAGCAATAATTCCAAATTTTTAAATCCATTCACGAGCGTAACTATGAGGCACATTCATAAAAATTTTTCTAAGATAAATAAATTTCCTTTGATAAATACTATGAATAAGGCAGTCTGTAATGAACTTAAATTAATTGCTTTTAAAAATTTTGTTAATCGAAAGGAATCAAAGAGAAATTGATGAATTTTTTTTCAGTAACTTCTCTATTTTATTGCAGATTTTAAAATATTACGCAGATTTTGCAGATTTTTTAGTCCTATTTTGAAAATTGTAGAGGAAAATTTTCTCGCAACAGTGAGTCAATTCAAAAAACTAAATACGCAGTCAGGTGCAGGTAAGTATTAGCTTTCATATGATAAACAGAAAATTTTAAAAGTCGCAAGTTTAAAAATTTAATTGTTGTGAAGAAGCCCCATATACCTGCTCCTATGTGCACTATTGAGATATAAAGCCATTATGGCATTAATGCACAATTAGATTTTAATTTGTATTTAGTGTATAGCTATTGTGCATATACAAATTAACTCTTGCCATTATAATGCGCCTTCGGACAATCTTGAGGAAGGATTTTAGTGACTTAGCTGAGTAAAGAATTTTTATATAGCCTTACATAAAGGCCTTAAGTGATTTCTTCTCTCGTTATATCGAAAAGCGGGTTCGCTGAGTAAAAATGTTTGCATAGCCGCCCTGTACCAGGGATTAAGGATTTTCTCCTCTTGGTAAGGTTATTCACTGCAGGTTTTTGCAGCATAAATAAATAAATAATTAAATAAATAAATTGAAGTTTCGGCATTTTGAATTTTAGCTGACGATGTAGATACATACCATATAATATTTATGTATGTATTTAGTACTATTTGTTTGATATAAAAGTTTTTATAACACATCAACTTGAACAATAAAATATTGTGGTTTTTATATTAAATAAAGAAAAATAGATAAAAAAAATTAAGATTTTGTTTCAAGCACCTAAAAGAAAAATATTATATACATATCGATGGCTTAATATAAAAGCGCGTATCTGGATTTTTCTATATTTTAGTTGTAAGGAGAATAATTTTTTAAGTTAGCTATTTTTACCCGTAATTTACCTAGGAGGATGTATTTAGACGTTGACTACCAGAAAACGTCAAAAACGCGATTTCAAAAAAATATATAAACTATCGATAAGTAAATATATTAAGCTATCGATAAGTAAATATGTATAGGGTGTACATACGTATTTTCTTCAATATTGAATTTAAGTTATTGTTTTCAACGGAAATCAATAAGGCATGTTCCCAGCAAAAACTTTGCTTACTGGTAGGCAAAAAAGTATATGCTGATTTAAGTCGTAACTACTTACAATTTGAATCGATAACTACTTATTTTTGTTTGAAAAGTCCAAAAAATAAGGGGTACCCCTTGGAAATGTATTTAGATTGTAAAAGCAATTAACTAGTTTTTATTTGGCTTACTCGAAACTAAAAAATAAGTAGTAAAATAAAAAAATTTTAATTAAAAAAAATTTTATATGCATTATGTTTTCCTTACATTTTTCAAATTTTTTATTTTTTTGACCCAGCTGGGATACGAACCTGTGCTCGTTCAGATTTGAAGACAAGAACTTTACCCACTCGGCTACTGTTGACTTGTAAGTTTAAGCGACAAAAATTAGTTTTCATATACAAAAACATGTTGACTTAAAAAGTGGTTTTCTACATATTTTATTAATACACATCAACAAATTATAACTACTTTCAGATAATGAGAAAAATACGTACTAATTTTTATTAAGAAGTATTTAGTAGTTCTAATTTGAAGCATAGTAATAAGATAAATAAGTACCACTCATTACTTTGTAGCCCATTAATAAAGTACTACCCATTACAAAAACCACAAAAGTTTTTGCTGGGGTTGTTTCTTAAACTGCACAAATTTGCTTATAGATTAAAAATAAATAAATAAAAATTAATGAAGAAATAACATAAAGTTTTTTTTAAGGATTTGTGCTGATGTGACTTCGAATGAAAAGAGAGAGAGAGAGAGAGAGAGAGAGATAGAGAGAGACCTACTGTGCGAGTTTTTGTCTTAATAACGATATGACATTTGTCATGACAAAAATACATCTTGTATAATAAACTCGCAGTAACAACGTCTTTTAGAAAAATAAGCGAAACAGAGAAACAAGCCGTCGTAATTTGGCTGCGCCCTGTTCTAGATCATTTTAAATATGTACATTAGATTGGTATTAGAATCTATGGAGGAAAGTAAGCTTTAGACTTTAATAAAAGCCAAGACATACTATTGTGGGGAGAAAGTTCAATACTTTTGCGCTCCTTCTTCTGAAAATTTGACGAGGGTGCTATTTTAAATATGCTAAATTATATCCAAACGTTTTTTGTTGGAAAAATTAACCCTTTACTTTCATGTTGGCCAAATCGGTACTTGTTTACAAAAACCCTTGAACAAATACTTAATGAACCCAAAATGACCCAAAATAATTGAGCATAAAAGTGTGTTTTATCTACTATGAATCTACCAACTGACATAGATAAACCGGCGTCCCGCTTTGAGTAAAATGAGAAATCGTCACGTTATGTACAGGCCATAAGCACCGATAAACAAAGAACATAGTATGTACATACAGTAATTTTGAATTCGCTGCACAATCAACTTTTCACGATTTTTTGAGCAGATAAGTCAAAACTGCTGTTAGCTTAAAAGTACTTATCTGCCTTAATTAATTAAAAACTGCCAAAAATTATGTTAAATGTGCTGGTATACAAAGTGCACTTAAAATAGGATTTTGAAGAATAATCACAGAAAACAAATATTTTGTGCAGTTAAGTCAAAATGCAGCTAAAATTGATTTTTTGTATGAAAATAATTTTTAAATGTCAAAAATTTAAGGCATTTATCTTAAAAGTGCAGGTATAGAAAGTGCACTTAAAAACGAATTTCTATGGGATTTTATAGAATGGTGACACCAGATCATAATTTTCTGCAGTTAACTTAAAAGTGCTCTTAAACAAAAGCCAGTTAAATCAAAACTACTGTACTTACAAGCACACACATATCGATCTCTAAATATCGAAAGTAACGTAGCCCACAGAAAACTTATGTTACAGGTTAAGGGTTTTTTTTAACTTTTTCCTATTTCTGCAAGCTTTTTAGTGAACATAACGTTCCCACACATCGTCCCCACCATGTCCAATTATTGCATGAAAAAACCGGTACTTTTCAGAAGAGCACATTCCTAAAAGCTCAAGTTTTAAAATTGTTCTCAGTTTTCAATCCTCTATGAGAAAATCAACATTTTGCAACAAGGCGGTAATGAATTTAAACACCAATTTTTTTATATTCGATAAATTGACATTATAGGGGCGATATCACTAGTTCTGCGGCGGAACTTACTCTTTTCTTTTTCTATTTTGCGGTCACACATAAAGGTCTCCTACGTTAAAATTAAAAGGCTTCGAACTCAGTAACTGTTGTTATATGTTATGTTGTAGAATAGTTCTGCATTAAAAATTAAATCAAAAAATTTCGGTTACGTTAATTTTGCAGATAGGGCTCAATATGTACATACAGCCACACGGACATCATTGTAAAACTAGTCATAACAGCTTCTTACACAGAAAAAAATAGACAAGAATTATATTCAATAAAACCATGTTATTAAAAAAATATGAATTTCAATAACATTTATCTTTAACATAATAAAATATTTCGTTGTAAGTATTTCTTTTCATGCCGGTTATTTCTTTTCTTTTTATACATAAGTACTTAAAACAAGTTGTATCCCATAAAAAAATAAATGGGATATGGCTCAGCTAGAGAGTGTATGCTTTACGTCCGGAAAGCCCGGGTTCGTATTCCAGCCATGTCAACATTTTTTTAATTTATATATTTATTTTTATTTTGAAATAATTTTGTTATCAATATAGGGGAATTCTTTATCACAGGAAATTTGAAAAAAAAATTATTGAATACCGGGATTTTTGTTATCAAAAACGAAACTTATTTTTTTCTGTGTAGGACCTTTACACGTCGAGATCTGATGAAAGCTCGATTTTCAAAATGCTGGTTGGCTTATTAATATGTAACTAAATTCCTCTTATGTTGACTAGGGATATTTTTGGCAATCTAATAGATAGTTTTGATTATAATTGCTCATCAATTGGACAATTATAATAAGAGGGATGGGAAATAAAAACAAAAATGGGATTTTATTAGGCACCTGTTAAATTAATCAGAATTTTCGTCTGTGTTAGGAAGCCTCCTTGATCTGGATTAATAGATTAGGTTACCACTTTTTTATCCCTTTGGAAATAGAACAGTAGCTGTAAGTATGTCTATTTTCTTCTTTTCAGGATTCGATTTATTTCCAGTAATTTCACAAGGTAAGTTAGGTACACTGAATGAATTTCGCTTCATAAATCCAATGAAAATCGTAAGATTTCTTTCATAATTGTAATGAAATATTTCACAATTCTAATGAAATTTCACGAATATTGTGAAATAATTTTATTGGAATTTCTTCATTAACTTTCATAGTTTCATTAGAAAATTTCATTCGATTTATGACAACAACATTTTGTAATTTTTATATGGTTGTTGTTGTTGTTGTACTCTTTCTTATTATTACACAATCATAGACACGTTGTTTTGATAGTGCTGTTGGCTGAAGTAGTTACGAGGTTGCCTGTTAAGCTAATGATGAGAATCAAGAGTCTGAGTTCGATACTGTGAAAAAATTTTTCTGATGTGCATTGGCATCTATCGTACGTATTTGTAGCATGAGACTGTTAATAAATTAAAGTGGTAAATAAAAGAGATAAGCTATTGAGGCTACTAGGTAATGTAATAATTTCATTAAAACAATGTAATAATTTCATTACAATGATGACATAATAACATTAAAATTATGATAGAATTTCAATAATATGATGAAATATTTTCATTAAAACAATGAAACATTTTCATTAAAACGACGAAATAATTTCACAAAAATAATGAAATATGTTCATTAGCCTAGCGAAATTATTAAAATGGATCAATGAAGTTATTTAATATATTTAATGAAATTTTCGTTAAAATTACTTTAGCGAAAATTTTTTCATTAATCCAACGAAGTGTGGCGGTGGTTGAGTTTTAATAAAGTTTTTCATTGGATTAATGTCGAAATTCACAGAAATTATGAATAAAATTCTTTCAGTGTAGGTACATATAATTCTTATTGAAAAAGTATATTTTAATGATTTGGGGTTGTTGATATAGAATCGCAAGAAAAACTAGTTGACTTCTCTGTGGTTTTATAACAAGTAAGTGGCGGTAACCTGTCTTGGCTTTACGAAACCTTTAGGTTTTTAAGAAAATGAAGTTAGGCGTTATTAAAAATTGACGAATAAATTTCAGTGTGATCAATTTACATAAGTATTTTTGACAGAGTTACCACTACTTGAGGTTTTTTTGTCTTTAAAAATGTGTAATTTAAATAACTACAAATTCAAATTTAATTAATTCAAAGATTAATTTTAAATAAAGTTTAAAATAAAAGTGTCCAAATGAAATTTGGACACACTAACTTCCCATTTTTCTTTGTAGGCAGCTAAAAAATCCAAACAGAAGTATGATTAAAGATTTAAATTTTTCCCACAGCAACTAGTCTACGAGTATTTTCAGATATTGGGACTTTCTTTTTTGTTTCTTCTTATAAGCTTTTAATGCAAACATATTTAAAGGAAATTTATAAAAATGAAGCTTTTATAAATCATAGATCTTATTTTAGATTTATAATTCATATTTGTTTCTCTATTATATTTTATATTTAAACTTGGTAAAATTTTGTTCATGAGACTATTTTTTCTGTTAACACGCAAAATATACATAATAACACTAAATTTAAAAGAATTATATGAAGATTAATTTTAAATTGTTGGTTTTGTTATTGTGAAATATAATAAGTATGTATTATCTTTTCTAAAAAATGGCTCTATTCTACCATATAATTTAAGATGTTCTATGGTATTTTTGTTCTTCTCAGCTGGCTGGGTGTGAGTGTCTGTCAGACTGTCCATTGTTGTGTGTTAATTTTTTATTTGGAAAGTCACTAGTTGTTCTCTAAAATTATTTATTAGTATTTTTTCTTTAGACAAACGCTAATTTAAGCAGTATAGTTTTATTTTTAGAAAATTTATTTGGAAGGTAGTTGAAATATGTCATAAAGTTCGCAGCAGGTCTCGGTGTGCTTTGTCAAGAAAACATTTTAAACACATAATTTTGAAAATTAACTGTAAAATTCTGAAATGCAATGGAAAAACTCTGAATTGAATTCTCTTTATTTATTAAGCTGTAATGTGAGGGCAAACAAAATTTTGCACTCATCCGATTGTCTGTTTTTACTATCATGTATAAATTTTTTGCATGTTTATAAATACAACGTAAATTATTCTGTCCATCATAATCTATATTTGAAACTGTGAAAAAATTAGAGGCAATTTATTGTTAAATAAAACTTAAATTGACCAGACGACAAAGAAACGTCAGCTCTTTCAAAAGCCAGATGATTAGAACTTTTATCAAAATAATATTTCAGGTCACACTTTACAACCCGTAAAAATATTAAATACGAAAATGTTGTATTAGAAGAAAAAGAGTACTTTCAAAAAACCCATTTTGTTTCAAATACAGAAACGAAACTTGCGACCCTCAAGCGCATAAGAAAATACCAAAATTATTTAAAATTTTAAGAACTCAGTCAATTTCTACCGGATTTGGAAAATAAAGTTTCGCTTTCTCATAAGTAAACATAATTTTTAAATAAGTTCATAAATAGTACGAATCCTTTATAAAATACTGCGTAAAAACCATTTTCAAATCTGCAAAATGGAGAAAAAACTTAAAGAAATTTTTTTGCTTGCAAAATACACACATATTT
The DNA here is from genome assembly GCA_956483635.1 of Panzeria rudis. NCBI lineage: Eukaryota > Metazoa > Arthropoda > Insecta > Diptera > Tachinidae > Panzeria > Panzeria rudis. Next base: position 84,094,112 of record OY101449.1, read on the forward strand.
CTCAATACTAACTTAAAAAACATATATACAGTTTGAAAGGTCTCAGTTTCGTGAAAAAAGCAAAATCGGTTGATATTCCGATTATAAGTGCATAAAGTATTGACCCCCTGATCCATGCCTGAAAGAAATAACCCACGCTCTATCCACGACACTCAGTTCGAGTAATTACCCTCGAAGTGGCAACACTAGTAGACTCTCGACTTCCTATGCACTCGTGCATAGCATGTTTTAGAAACGTCAATACACTAGTGATGTTACGAATATTCCTATTCGTATCGGCGAATATTTGCCTATTTCATGACATTCGTATTCCTATTCGTTAAATTTAAGCGAATATTTTGGATAAATCCAACGTCCCCAAAAAAACATAAAGTTTAAAAGTGTTGATATCAAAATAAGGACAAAGTTACTATAGGTATAATACCGTCTCATTACTATGCTAACTGCTATAGTTCTTTCCCATATTACAACGGCAAAAACAAAACCCATAACCTTCTCCATGTAAGAAAAGTAAAAATATTGTTCTTTTAATGACCGACATTTTTGGATAAGAACTTGCTCTTGTTTCCACATTTATGTTTTTGTGGAACAAAGTTCTGACGACGGACTCCGGCAGAGGAGTCTAATAACTAATACCTTTTTAAATATTGCCTGAAAGATACTTAGGTGATACTTCTCAAGAGTTTAGCCGAGACACCTTCACTAAGAGAGGACACCATCCTTAGCCAGAAAACTGGTCTAAGAATTCCCCAAAACTGGGACAAAAATCTCCTCAAAATCTCAGATGTTCCCTGGATTCCCTAAAACTTTTACGAAAATCTCCCCAAAATCCCAGAAGTTCCCCCGAAAAAAACGGCAACACTGAAAGCCACGAAAATATAAACACGGCAACACTCAGTAAAGGTGTCTACCAAACAGCGATGCCATTTGTGCAGTTTTTACGATATGACAAAAAGCGATATGACATACTGTGTTGTCATTTCGTAAGTTTTTTACGATATGACAACATTGCGATATGTCAACATCTTGTATGGCTATCTTAGTGTTGTCATATCGCAAAAATCTTACGATATGGCAACATAGTATGTCATATCGTTTTTTGTCATATCGTAAAAAAAATGCATAAATGGCATCGCGGCTACAAAATTTCATATAAATCGGTCAACAGGAAGGATGTAAATTTTCAATTACTAGATTTGACCCATACATAGTACATAAATATGTACAAATCTACATGCAAACATACATAAAACAAAAAAGGAAAAATGACACTAAGCAAATACATATGTATGTGTGACACGCAATTTAAATCATTTCTTATAAGCTAAAATGATTTACTGCCTTTTCTTGTTCATTGCTCTACACACATTTGACTTATTGCTTACAAGCCTATGATTTGTAAATCATTCCTGTTTTTGTATGATGTGATGACTTAGCATGTAAATTTTAAGTCAAATCAAAGCACGATTTGGAAAAACATGGTGTGATTTAAAAGGCGTTTCAAATGGCAATTTGCAGAAATCTAGTGTTTACCCGCGAAGGACACACACACAAACACAGATGTGATAGTGTGTGTGTGTGAGCACTACTGCATTAGAGCATTGTCGTCAATTTCATAGCACAATCGTGCTAGCTCAAGGCGCACCTATCAGCTACACTCTTTTCTACAATAATAAAAAATTTGTTATAGAAATTTCTCTAGTAGTTGAAATAAGGAAATGTCAAATACCGTAAAGAATGCAATCTCTACAGAGAGTTTGACAGTTTGAAGGCAGTGATGATATTATGATCATTTCATCACAAATTTTTACTAAGTTTGACGTGCTGCACTAGTGACCTCACCTGTTAGATAAGTTTTGTGCTAGCTAAAATCACACACTTTCTTACGCTCTTTCATTTAGTCGTCGCTGAGACACACGTGCATACGGGTAGTTATAATAAAGCCTAAGGCTACTTCAAACATACACTTCTTCTAAATGAAACAACTTTTCTCACAGTGTTGCGATTTCTTTACTACAGTTTTGTTTTCGCTTTCACTGTATTAGAGATCCTAACAAAATGTGTTAATGAGGTGCTTAAGAGATGTGTTTCATTCGAAATACTTTCTCAACAGTAATACAGCGAGGAACACATACTGGAAACTCATATTGAAAAAGTTATATTGATTTTGTAGTATGCGAAGAAAGTTTCTTCACATTCTACAAGTCCAACAAATGTTTCTAAAAATTATTCTTTCTAGGTCACATGCTTCGGAAGGCTTATGCAAACATAACTGGAATGAATGATGGAATTCTTAAGACTCTAAAGGACGTTGACGACCTCACAAAAATTGAAGGCGTTCAGTAAAAATTAACTTGATTGGTATGGGCTCAAGCGGTAAAAGCAGCTTTGAACAGAAACCGTTAGAGAAATCAGGCTAAGGCCTATGTCCCACTGAGCCGTAAAGAAGCAAAAGGAACAAGTTTCGTTGTCTTACAAGGTATTAGAGGAGAAATCTCCCAATATATTTTCAAGATCTTTAAAAAATTTCTTGCACAACCCCCATGTTTAATAAATCTTATTCAGATTTCAAAAAAATAATTTAAAATTAATTTTCTAATACATACATAAATACGTCCATAGATACATATATACTTGATTTGTTATGTATTTACATATTAAATTCCTCCTTGCTGGCAAAAAACAACAATCGTTATTTCATCGATTTGTTAACAACTCACTTTAGTAACAAGTGCCACAAGTAGGGTTTGTCAATAATCGAAGGTTTTCATAATCGTGATTACGATTACGAATATGCGATTAATCGCGATTATCGGTTAATCTCGATTAAGCAAGAAAATATATTATTATAATCTTTTATTAAAACAAAAATAGATTTATAGTATCAACCCACCTACTTAAAACGTGGAACCTTTTAGAAGTGACCGGAAAAGGAAGGCTAATTAACGTTATTTTCATTTTTGGAACGATTTGCCGTCATCCCACGTCAAATTTGGTTTGTAAACAGACCGGTTTCGGCTATGTGCCATCTTCAGTGTTCTATTGAATACTAAATAGTTTTCATTTCTTAAGATATGATTTTTTTGGCTCCCAAATGAGTGGAACACACCACCAAACCTTCAAGTAAGGATAGCCTGATTTAAATTTATTATGTGGTTTTATGAGTTCTACAAAATATGTTTTATGTGTTTGGCAGATGGATGAACATTTCTTTGGTGGGATCTTAGACTATAAGCAGTATAATCGGAGTATGTTCTACATTATTACTAAACACCAAATTAATTTTAAACTTTAAATTTAAAGTGTTTATGAATTAAATTTTCCCTGTGCAGAAATTGAAACAGTTTAATTATTCTTAGACCAGAAAAACGTTTATTGGCGAAGGTGTTTGACATAAATTCTTTGGCTGAAAAGAGGTAAAATTTTTATTCGTAGTCGCGTGATTAATGGATTCGAGTATGATTACGATTAAAAGCTGCGATTTAACGCGATTACGATTATAATCGCTGTGCAAACCCTAGCCACAAGGCATGAATAATTGTGGAATATAGACAACGATTATCGATAGACAAAAAAACTCCTACCTCTATTATTGATTGAATTTATTTTTATGTATGAAATAATACCACCAGAAATTATCTTCTTGAAAATGCAAATTATTCAACTTTCGTTTTGAATGTTTGATTTTGTTTTATTGTATCTTGTGCTGATTGTTGCGGGTGTTGATGTTGAAATTTTATTTTTATGTTAATTTAATTTTAGTACACTTAAAAGCATTTAAAATGGAAACGCCGTTGCAATTAGGGGAACAAGAGACAACATTGTGACATCTTTTTTATTCCTTGTTAATATATGTTGTTATGTTAAATAAGCTTTAGCGAAAATACCTAATAAATAGTAATTATAATGTTACAATTATATTTAATTTGGGTGAACTGATAATCTATCTTCTATCTATATATTTATGTTATATTATATGTATATAAAATCGTTTGTGTGTTTATTAGTAACCCATGATCTTCGGAACTACATGAGCTGAAATTTTCAACCCAGGCTCGCGTCACTCCACGTTAGGTTTTTGTTTCGTTTTTGACCCAATAGGTGGCCATGGGGTGGAGCTATTTAAAAAAAATTCTATTTGTTGTTAAAAAACGATACATATTATGGTATGACAACGTTTGCTGGGCTCAGCTAGTAACTAAATAAAAAAAATTTTAAGACTAATTTCCACTTTTTAACATAGTATTTAAATGATATTTAACTTTAAGTTCAACATCCGTTGAAGTGTAATTTAATTAAATTTCAATCGTAAGTCGGCACGGTAAGGCGTGCTCACAGGGACGTGAAATTTTGAGACTTGAACATTTTCAGAAAAAAAAATTCCCCTACAGATAGCTGACACATACATACATATATCTATTTCACTGGTCTAAAAAATTATTTTTTAAAAATATGAGCTATATTCAAATCGATTATCTGTTTTTTGTTCTATCACGCACATATTTTTTATGGGCATATTCCTACGGTTTCTGTTTTTGAACGTCTTTCGTTGCAACACAGAAAAAAATAAGTTTCGTTTTTGATAACAAAAATCCCGGTATTCAATAATTTTTTTTTCAAATTTCCTGTGATAAAGAATTCCCCTATATTGATAACAAAATTATTTCAAAATAAAAATATATATGTAAATTAAAAAAATGTTGACATGGCTGGAATACGAACCCGGGCTTTCCGGACGTAAAGCATACACTCTCTAGCTGAGCCATATCCCATTTATTTTTTTATGGGATACAACTTGTTTTAAGTACTTATGTATAAAAAGAAAAGAAATAACCGGCATGGAAAAGAAATACTTACAACGAAATATTTTATTATGTTAAAGATAAATGTTATTGAAATTCATATTTTTTTTTAATAACATGGTTTTATTGAATATAATTCTTGTCTATTTTTTTCTGTGAACAAGGCTACATCCTCCTAGGTACCATACACGTGTCCAAATTGTACCATGTGTCTTCAGCTTTTTGACGATAGCGTTTGAAAATATAGTTTCTAATAGTACCAAACGGCATGAAAACCGACTCAGCACTGACCCTGTTCGTTGCCAGAGAAGTTGTTATGTGCTGGAACCCAGATATGGATAACGTCCGTATGACCACCTAACATGGATACTATATTCTTGCACTGACTAACTAAAGTAGAAAAAGTTGTGTGTGCCAGAAGTGCCGCCTGGCTGTGGATGAATATGCCGACTCTCCCTTGGACACTCCTCTCGATTCGGGATTTGTCAATCCCGAAAAATCAAGGGATTTTCGGGATCGGGATTTTGGGATTGGCATCCCTAGTTTTAAGCATATGACAACAATATTGATTAACCAATGTGATAGGTTGCTGTCTGAAATAATGATGCGTACCTTAAAATCGAAATTTTGAAAGAGAACAAAAGTAACGCAATAGTCGAAATAAAAACAAAAACACAACTGATAAAAAGTTGTTGTTGAAAGTTGAGTTGAATTGTAGTCCTTAATAAGAATTTGATAACTACAACTCACAACTATCAGTTTAGTTGTGAACCGTAATAGGGGCCTGCCTATATGTATTGTATATAAATACTATCTTCTATAATGATATACTATCTTCTAGAAATATGTACATATGTATAGTGTATATATAAATATTTGTAGAGTAGGTACAGGCGCGGATCCAGCTTAAGCTTTTGGGAGGGGAACTTTTACATAAAACGTACCATTTTGTAAAATTTCTTTTACGAACTCCATAGAAATTTGGTGTATTTTATTCATTTTGGAGGGGGAAATATCCCTTTTTCGCCTCCCCTGGTTCCGCGCCTGATAGAGCATTGATATATTCCTATTAAGATTCATTTGCTGTTAATCTTCCTCAATACTGATGAATTCAAAGATACCAATAAAGCATCATTTTGTGAATGAACTGATGAATAATTGAATCTATTGATTGTAACACATACAACACAAAAACTCCATAACGTTAATAAATGAAGCCAAAAATATGAATGTTTATGATTTTATGGGCATTTAACTTTGAAATACATACATAAGATTGTACATATGTAATAGTTTTTTCTCAAGAGACAAATGAAATAATGCTCTTGTGTATAAAACTAATATCGTCAGCAAATAATTCAAATAACAAAAAGGAAAAACTATAAAGTCCAAATTAGAAATACATAACATTTTTGTAATATGTAAGTATCAAAAATTTACAAGAGAAAATCGAATATACTTAGAACAGGAAACATATGAAATAACAAGGTTCAATTACTCTTGACGATTCACACTTAAAGTTAATCTTTATTAATAGTGAAATAGTTTACTTTGTAATCAATAATGAAAACGTTTTTACTGAAAATGTAGATATTTTTTTTTAGAATTCCTTCCTCTGTTTTCAGAAGAACTTTGATTCTCCAAAAATTTCTAAGTTAAAACCGAACTCAAGCCAAAATAATTAAATTTATTTGGATATAAAATTCGACTAAACTTATAACTTAATTATTTCTAAGAATCTTCAAAGTAATAAATTAAACTTTGGTTACTTATAAGTAAGAAAATTTAGCTTTTGTAATAATATTTAGTTTTGCTTCTTACTTCTTTAAAAGGCCTAATAACTTTGCTACAGTTTATTAAGCAATTCATTTTCATTAAGCATTACAGCTGCAGCGATTTAAATAATATCGAACACACTGTATTGCTTATACAGTTGTAAGTGGCTGGCATAATGTTCGAACGGAAAATAAGTGTCCTTTATTATTATATCCTGTGCGTTCGTCAAATGGCGGAAATGTAAATGTTGAGGTTGATTTCAGAGCATTTGTTATTTAAAGCATTATTTATTTAAAGCATTATTTATTTAAAGACAACATTTCTTTATTCCTTCATGCTTCCACCTACTACTCATTCTTATAAAGGAAATTTAATGTTGTCATTGTTGCTGTTAATAAATTATTATTTTGCCCTTTTCTTTTTGGTTTGTAAGTATAACAAAGTATTTCCACTACGATGAAGTCTAATTAAATTTTAACTTTTGAATAAAAAATAACACTTAAGTTATTGTTAAAATTGTTCTTGTCAGAATATTGAACATTAAGTGATAACATAAGCGGCCCCACTTAGAACTTTGGCCACATTAACAGATGGGACAAACATAAACTAGTCGTAGTTTAAAAAAGGCAAATATGAATGTTTGAATATTTAACTCTTAGAACTACGTAAGCCTGATTGACGAGAAATAATTATCTGGAAGCCTATATATTTATTACTTTTAAATTTAACATGTTTTACACTTCTTTTGTTGATTTTTTTTAATAGACTCAACAATTTGCATATAAGTTCATTGCGTTTTTTTCCCAAGATCCATTTGAATTGTTTGTTATTTAATTGTGGTTATTTGCAACAAACAAAAATGACATGTTAATAAATTTGTTAACTGCCATTTAAACAAAGCTGAATACTTAAAGTGAACAAAAACAATGCAACAAAAACAAAAAAAGTTTGTTACAAATTATAGAGATGCAGATAAATATTAAATTTAAATCATGATAATATTTGCACTTGTATTGTTAAAACAAATACCAGGTTGAGCCAACCCTTCATTCTTTGTATGAACTTCATCCAGATGCATATCCAAATAATATGAACAAAATCGTTAAAGATTCGATTTCAAATAATTTATTTCAAGTAACGTGATTACCAGTACAATGCTTAATGAAACAAGAATCTAATCGAAAATAAATAGCTTTTGCTAAAAAAAAACTTCCTACGCCATACGATAGCGCTCAAAGAAATTAAACTATCTTTAGTTACGATTCGAATTCAAATGGATGAACATTTCGAACTGAGCCTTTGTGAATTTAGTATAAAGTATCTCAAGACTTGCTCAAAGCGTTATTAGCACAAACGTTGAAATAAAACAATATTTGTTTGAAACGTGAAAAAATTAGTACATTGGCTTTTTTAAAAAAATCGGCAAAATTTCGGGTTTGCTTTCACGAACATTCACGAAATTCTTTTCGTAAACATTCATTATTACTCTCATGATTAGTTTAAACGAAAATACTATTTAATTTTTTAGGGTTTAATGCGTTTGTAAGTTGTATGTGGATAGGATTTATCTATCCACTTGTGCATAAAAAAACAATTTTAATTTCGACAGCGATATCTTTTGAGCCACATAAGCGATTAAGATTGAACTGTTACTTTTTAAGAAAAGTAACACTCAGGCAATTAATACATACTACTTAATGTACCTACTACCGTCTTTGGGGAACGGATAGTGTAGAGAAGACAGGTTTGAAAATGTGATAGAAAGATCAATTCTTTTACAGCAATGCTACTGCGCGTCTCACAGAAGAGTATTGGCGCGAAAAGCTGGCCAAAATTATTAAATTTGTTTTTTGAATTAAAAGTTTGAGTTTTTTGATAGTTTTAGGTTTTATTTTATATAAAAAAATCTTTTGGCAGAACAACTGCTGCAAGGTATATATATAGTCGTCTTGCTGTGTGGTCGAGGAGAGATTGCAGCTTCACTTCTGCTAATGTGTCAGTTACGGTTATGGCATCCTCACTGGGATAACAATTTTTTTTTTTCATTTTTAAGCAATGTGTAACATGGATACACATTTTTGTTGGTATTGTATACAATTTCATATTGATTTATAAACAGTGCAAAAGCTCCCTCCGCTGAAAGTTTACTTACAGGCTTGACCTCAGAAGTTGTTAACGATCGCTTGCAAATTCTTGCTTTTCTTGGAGATCCAGGTTATATCCATTATAAATCTAGCCGCATCATTATGTCCCGCTGCTCTTTGACTCATGGATGTAGCAAATGTGATCTCCTCTGTTGTTAACTGGTGACGAATTTCTTCCGTTTTTTTTCGTTTTTTCTTTTACTAGCTTCATCAAATTCTTTTTGTGTTCGCCCTGAAGACGAACTACCAAATACTGGTATTGTCACAGTTCCTTCCAGCCATGTAGCGTATGTGCTTAAAAATCGATCCTCTTTTCGTTGTGCTAAACACCAATATCTTTTGAAACCATTTCTGAAATTGATCAAACACTGCTTTAGTGCTAATATCTCCCCATCTTCTTGACATTTCGCACAGTTTCCTATTTAAAAACTGTAATTTCTCGTCAATGGTTCTAGCATCAGATTCCTGTGCTATTTGGAATAGCTGTAATCTTGTGTAAACTCTTTCCATGTTATATCTCGAAGTTACAAAACCGTTATGATACAAATTTTATGCAATGACGTTCATTTTTACGCGTCAATTGCCTAGTACCTGTGTGCCTTACGTCGTTTTTATGTACCTATATTTTCTTTTTTTAAATCAATTTTTTTTTGATTAATGCCTTTAAAAATGATTTTAATTAGGTAAGTGCATTTCTTTTCGTAAAAAGCAGTGTTATCTAGACCGCAGGTAAACAAAAAAAGAGTGAATTCGTAAATGCAGTAAATTTGTGCAACCGGTATACTAATAAAAATGCTGCCGCAGTTCCAGAAATCTGCTGCAGCACTACCAATTGGTTGCTTAAAGAAACTTTCGACGCAGAAAATTATTGCCAAATGATGGTTTTCGAACGCAGGACTTTGATTACTGCACAATTACTGAATTTACGAATGTACCCAAACTGTTTTATGGGGGTGTGTGGGATATTCACAATAATAAAGAATTTTGCAGATTTGGACTTATGAATACTTGTTCTTCCAAAAACTGTTTAAGACATTCGTCTTTTATAGGCAGGTAACCACATTGTGAAGTGTTAAAAGTGATGTGAATAATATTTGAAATGAAAAATTCGAAATACACAAATGTTTATGATGGCAGAAGGGTATAAGAAAAAGTGCCCGATGAGCAAAAATAGAAAAAAGTGAAACTTTCAAAACATCATCAAAAATAATGGCGCAAACTTTATGGAATGTGCCTAAAAGTAGATATTTGAAATTTTATTGTAGTATATAACATTATTTGTACAGTTGCTACCTTCAATTTTAAAAACCTTAATCTTTTTTTTTTTTGCAAAACTGGACTTCAGTTTTAAGAGCTATGCTATTTATGGCGGACTACGAGCTAGACATTTTGCTCGTAACAAAAATAATCAACACTATGGCAATTATAAATTAATTTTTGTTTTGGTTTGTTTGTACTTTAAGTTTATTTTTGTTGTTGTTGTTTGCTCTTTTTGTTTTCATTTCATTCATAAAGAATTATTTTTCAATGTGTTGTTCTTAGGGTTTAATATTTTGGGTGTATAAAACTCCGAAGCATACTTTAGGGAGTTCCTATTTAAAAGGGTTTTATTTAGCTTACCGTGTTTGTAGAGTTTGATTCAAATTTACTAATTGAAAATTTACCGCCTTTTTCTGAAATTTTGTAAGCGCCTTTATTTAACGACAATTTAATGTTGTGATTTAAAAACTAGACTGCAACATGCCCGTAAAGAGTAATACATATATAGTTTTAGCCCCTTCCTGTTAACCAATTGTCTAAAATCTGGCAAACACCTTTACTTTTGATGATAATACAATTTTGAGACTATAAAAGTAGGCTGCGCCACGCCCATAAGAAGTAATAATGACTTTTACCCCATTTCTCTTGACCGATTGACCTGAAATTTGGTAAACAACTTTACCTTTCATGGCAATACAATTTCTTGTTCAAAAAGTGGGCGGCGTCACGCCCATAAAAAGTAATATATAGTTTCACCCCTTCGTGTTGACCAATTGATTTTAAATTTTATGAACACATTTAATTTTCATGACCGACTAATCTGATGACGTTACGATTATGTGTATTCAGTACTAAAGTAAATCAAAAAAGATGGCCACCGCCACAATATGGCATATTAGTTATTTGTTTACAAACACCTCAATATGGATATCAAATGAAAGGGTTTGACTAGTAAATGCAGTACGCCCTGAAATACTTTTAATGCCGAAATGGCGGCTAGTACAAAATGGGGGACTATATTCATTCATAAATATTGTCAGCCCGCTCAATATGGGTATTAAATGAAAGTGCTTGGCTGCTAGAATGCAGCACACCACGAAAACAGTCCAAATCGAAACTGCAGTCCGAAACAAAATGCCGGATGATGGAGTTTAGATAGGACATAAAGTAAAAAAGTTAAAAATAAAATAAGCAAAAATAGGGTTAACCCTTAATCACCTGACGTCGGTCACAGTGACTCTAGCGTTTTGTTTTTCTCAATTATTTCTGTTACTACGCAACTTATGCACTTGTCCATCTATGTACTTTTTTTGTCTTTTTCTATCAGTATGCTGTGTGCGGTTTTGCAGTAAACACGTTTTTGCATTTACAAATTAGAGATAAAATCTTTTTGCCTGCGGTCACTGTGACCGACGTTAGGTAACTGAGTAGTTTTTGTGGTGTATTGAAATTGGATGAGATACCCACTACATCATTAAAAACAGCCCAGAGATGTTAGAAAAACGTAAAACTTGTTCATCCTGTGATCCAAGGAAAAAACGAAAAACATTTCGTAAGTGCTTGGAGTGCGAAAATCCGATTTGTGTGGGTTATTCCCAAAAAATATGCTCAGACTGCAGTGAAACTTGTGATAATTGGCATGTTGCAATTTGGTCTAAATTTTAATTTTATCATTCAAAATTGTATTCCATATTAAAGTTTATAGCCTGAAGTTAAAAAAATAATTAAAAATTTTTAAGTTAGCACTATATTTTTTTAATTTTATTCCGTTACTTCTAACTCCCTTTGGTTTCTAACAGTTTTCATATATCAAAAACTAAAAGATGTTCAAGGAGAACAAAATTCATGTTAAACTTATTATTTTCAATTACAATATAAATAAAAGATATAAAAAAAATTTATTGTGGCGTTTTCATGTACAAAATTTATTTTTTTAATATTGAGATTATTAACATAAAGTAAGGGGTCACTATGACCGACGGTAGGTTGCAGTGTAACTGAAAAATACGTCAGGTAGCTAAGGGTTAAGTTAAATGATTTTATTGAATTAAAGTTAAAAATGATGCAGATAATGCACTAAAAGCTAGAAAAGACGAGTGGTGTCTTAGGGACACCCGGTTATAGGTACACATGTTCCTTGTCTGTATAAAAATAAAAAGATTATAAATTAACTTAAACAAACAACAAATCAAATAATTTTTTTCCTTTTATCAAATAAAATAGAAAGAAAATCCGTATATTTTTTAAATTACTAAATTGTATAGTCATCGCAAGTAAAGGTGTCCACCAAATCTCAGATCAATCCGTTAACAGGAAGGGGCTAAAAATTGTCGGTAAACTTTTTCGTTCTCTAGAACTTGAATTTGTTTCTTTAGCTATTGGGGTTAGCCGGTGATCCCATACAAAAACACAGAATAACACAGTGTATGTTTGGGCACCACTGCTCTATAAGAATATCAGCTCTCTATCTACTTTAGTTAATTGAGAGTTGAATGTATGTATGTATAACCAGAGTCGCATACAAAGTAAAATAGGTGAAATACATGAAATACTCATGAGCCCAGATGTCAATTAGGTTGGAGTTAATTAACTTTTCCTTTGGCTCTTGGAATATCCCCTCATGTCCAACTCTTTCTGAATGAAATATTACAAAACTTTAAACCAATATAAGTCACTTTGAATATGAAAACAAATATAGTTCGAAATAAAACTCACGTTAAGAAAGCCGTTTATATATGTATACCTCGTGCCATAATTGACCCATTTCAGTTCTCCACTTTCTATTATTATTTTTTGTTTATTAGTCTTACTAGTAGTAGTATATCAATTAATCTGATGAAAAAGCCACTCCAATCTATAGAGAGTATACTCTCTATATAATTAAGTAGAATATAATTTCATTGAAACTGAATATTTTAATTTGTGAAAAATTAAAAAAATAAACACATAAAGTCGTCGCCGTCATCACTTCATCATCAACCCGATAATTTTCAACTCAAGTGTCATCATCTTCGTCACTACTAATCACATTATACACGATTACTTGAGCGTTTATCGGTTATAAGATTTGAATATAGAAAATAGTTTTATTGTTGAAATTAGTATTTTCATTTAATTTTGTTGTTATTTGAAATTTCACACGATCTGTTGTTAATTTTATATAAATTGTGGTTGCTCTTTGTTACTATTTTTCTCCTTGAATGCGAGATTTAAAAAAAAGTGAAATTATAATAAATTTGTATAATAAATAAATTTGTATAATAGTTTAGATCTAACATTATCGCCTTAAGGTGAATAGTAGCATGATGGTAGGTATGGTAAATTGTTGTCAATTTGAAACTTTTAAGACTCTGTTAATTACACAGGACTATACTGTTTTTCCCATACAAATGTTTTGTTTATATATGTATCACGAAATTTTTTTTTCCTTATTTACTAGTTTTATTGTTTTTTTTTTGTAATTTTATTTATTTTTCAAAACTAGACATTCAAATCATAGAATCTGTTTAGAGATTCGTAGTGCACACAAAATTACATTTCCTTTGAGTATAGTTCTGTTGGAATTTATTGTTGTTTGAAGACCTTGTCTAGTACATATTTGTCTAGTACTTATTTGAGTTATACTATAATTAATATTAAGAAATTTATTATTTGACATATTGTCATAATTTTATTTTAAATTAAATTTATTTGCTGATGGTTAAGTATTGTCGATATGCATTTCATTGGTGCTTTACCAAATCGTCAATAGAGTTCAACCACACTTTTGAACAGTTACAAACCCCTTATCTTATGTACGTACAGACTTTCAAAAACCATTTGAAAATTTACAAATGATCTTCAAAAATAAGCATAATTAAATTGTATCGCGAAGGGAAGTCATCAGTTATTGTTACCATATACCTTGAATACTATTGAAGTAACATAATGCCAAATTTCGACTCGATCAGAAAAGATATCCATTCATAAAAAAACAAAGCTGATACTTTCTTAACGGCTGGACCGAATTTATTCAATCTTAGCTAAAATTACTCTAGATCATGCGTAATCATGTTTTGCATAGTACATGCTTCCGCTTAAATCATAAAAATTGGGTAAATTCGTAAATGCAGTAAATTTGTGCAACTATAGTTGCAGCAATCTACGGCGGCGTTGTCAATTGTTTGTGTAAAGAAATTTTTTACGAAAAAGATTATTGTCGTCACTTGGCAGTTCGGAAGCAGAACTTTGATTATTGCAGAATTACTGAATTTACGAATGAATGTATCTCTTATTTTTGCTAAAAAATTTATATTTTTTATTTGAACTGTTATAGAAATGTGTAGATTTTTCTATTTGAAAATACCTTCACCACCTTTACATGCATCACTCTACGAGTATTATATACATAGCTATGTAACGAGACATTGAGGTTGATAACAATTTCACATATAAATTTCATTTCATGCTTGAGTGATTGAACACATACTCCTCCTTCATATGATTACACGTTAGTGTGATTTTGTTAACCTTTCAAAGATCCCGGGAACATATGTTTATGTTAATAACTACTAGATTGTTGGTTGATTAATTGCAGGGAAACTGATATACTATATTTTTTAAATTAATTTTTTTATACCTTAATTGATATATAGAAAGATTATACAAAGGCTAGGAATTGAAAATTTAAAAGCCTATAAGACCGTAAGAAATTAATTCTTTAGAGTTTAACCTACTAGAAATATGAAGAACAGCGTATTGAAGTCACTGTCAACAATAGGTGGATAGTCTGGTAATCACCCAGCTGGTCAGACTGCCTTGCACGATATTGTCATCTACGATTCTTGTACGAATTGTCTTCTGTCGATTAGGTTTTGGGCATGCTTGAGTTGCCAACTAGAAGATATATCTCTTTAGGTAGTGTACCAGTTATGGAAAATACAGATTTCGATATGGTACTGAACTCCAACTTAAAAAGTACTTTTTTCACCTTAGTGATACTTTTTTAAGCATTTAAAAATAAGAAATATTCTTAATTACCCTTTTTGAACCATTCTTGACATTTGAATATATTTTTAACTTCCCGCTGTCAAAAATAGGAAGTCACTGATTTCACCCTAATTTCCGAAAATTGAGTTTTCATCAGATCTCGAGGTTTTGAGATCATTGGAATATATTCTGACTATTTTGACGGTGATGTCCGTATGGATGTATGTACGTAAAATTTTGTATCTATGTAACATTTTCGAAAATAAAGTTTTCAAAAACAAAACAAACATTTTTTAATTACTGAATCAATCGAATCCAATCAGTTCTTAAACTAACAAAAAAATCGACTGCTGCAAATTTTATTAAAACCGATTGAATCGTTCGAGAGATATCGTTGACGAAAAAGTACGAAAAAAGTGCATTAGTTTAATAACTCAAAAAGTTCTTGTCAGATCGATTTTCAGGATTGATTTCGATCGAATGCGGATTAAATCCAAAATATGTACTGATTCTCAAAGAACTCCGCAGAATTCCGCATTTCTACAAAAACTCTGTTTATAGTGTCAAAAAGCTGGAGTGATAGAACATTTATAAATCTTAGCCCTTTTGGGGTCAAACTTAGTGTTAAGTTCCACAGATGGCCTTCAAGGTCATCCGTATTCCATATTTTTTAACTAGTTATTTTTTACCATTTTTTTTTCTATAATTTTTGATAAATTTCTTTCCTAAATTATTTTATATTCTCCGTTCTTTATTTTCTGTTGCGAATTTTTTAAGTCAATCATTTGAGATTGGGTTAAAAAATAATTATGAAAAGCGTTCGAAACAAGCTATGGTTATAAAACAGGTACGGCTGTCTGCCTCAAAAAAGTTTTTGTTCTCACCTTGCTTTTCTGTCCGTTTTGTGTTTGACTTGTGTGCGCTGGGTTTGAAAAAAATCAAAATAGCCCAAACAGATATCATTGTAAAACAAGTGTCAAGAAATTCGTATGTGAAAATTAATATGTACTCTTTTATTTCAGATTCAACACACGGATCAGCTAACTGCTATACATTTTTTAGTCAAGATATATTTAAGAAGACGACATATATGGTTATTTAGAGCTATATATATGGTTATTTAGAATCATATATATGGTTATTTTTAAGCCACATATATGGTTATTTTGAACCATATGTATGATTTGACTCCAGCCATATCTTCAACTGTAGTACGTTGGTCTTCGATTATGGTTGCCTCAACCATATTTTTTTTTTGCCTGTAGAAAATAATTCTCTGTCAACAGGCATATTTTCCAATAGTCTTTGTACAAATTTAGATCACTGTAATATTACAGTACACATTGGGGTCGAGATTTAAGAAATTGTTTACCATGTTTATAGCTATCGCCTCAACTGTGCAGTACATTTCTTTAACAGTGCGTGCTTTGGCTTTAGAATGAAAAAAAAAACTTCAAAAGCGAGACGCAAAATCAACGAAATCTATACAAAGGGTTAAACAATGTGTATTATTTTGATGCCGCTTATAAGAGAATGACTGTGTGACACACTACACAAATATATTCATATAGTAGAGATTAGTAGTGCTATGATGTTTTATTTTCTGGAATCATTTCGATTTGAGTTATTAATGTTATTTCTTAATGTCTATCGTCTCTACAACTTGAGTGTTTAGTTTAGCGTGGATATTACGTACATATTTTTTGTTGTTTTATTTATCATTTTAGTAAATTGTTATTTAATAAGAACCGTGTACTTTTAGTTTATTGAAAATAATTTGTTTTACCTGTTTGTTTTGCATTCATGTGTTTCTTTTAACGAGTTTTTTGAATGAGTGAGTGACACGTTTTTCTAAATATTTTATATATTTTTTTATTACTGCAATTACTTCTTTGCGTAAAAATATGCCTTAAAATGTTTTGAATGGGTGGGTGTGCTTAGTATTATTAAAAATATTAGCTAAACTTTTTCTGAATTGTTTTCAAGCTAAGTACACACGAGTTAATGTCTTCGCAGCAAAGTATTGGTGAGTGTATACCGTCAACCTCAGTAGCTTTTGCTTCCCTCAGCTAAAGACATCACATTCCACGATGAGTCAAATGATTGGTTTTTGAGGCAGCAAATCACAGGAGATGACCTTCAAAATTTAGTCAGATAACTATAATGGGTACCTTAGTCTTGGGTAAAAAATTCAAGTCGATCCACCCTAACCACGCCCGCTTCATGTAGTTATATTGTTTCCCATGTTAAAGGTCACCGGAAATTAACATAATTTCATTACACAGTACAACAGCCAATCTGGGGGTGAGAAATTCCAAGTCAGGGTGATGGTACTAGGTCAGTATAGTAAAACACTCAAAGAGTTTGGCGTTCGTATGTGTCAGTTTTTTTTATGACCTTTTAAATTTTTTCCTTATCTTGATGTTTTTTCGCTTAGTTGTAACATTTTGGCAAAAACGTAGTTTAACATAACTCGAGAACTGCTTGTCCGATTTTGCTAAAACAAACTCAAAAAAATTAAGAATTACAATTTCTCTAATCTGTTTCTATACCGTTTTCCTATATGTGCAACACTTTCGAAGTTAAAAATGAATGTATGAAGGGAAAGAAGTATTTTTTGCCTAAAAATTTAAATATTTTTTTTTTAAATTCATAAAAAATCCAAAATGGAAAAAAGTGCCAAAACTAATTACTTTCGCGTAAAGTCACATAACTCATGAGCAAAAAAAGGGATAGATCATGAAAATCGCGTTTCTCATAGGGATGTAACGATATGCCGTTTTGCCGATCCGATACCGATACCGGTACTTAAAAATAAATATCGCCGATACCGATTCCGATACCGATACGAATATTGAAATTGACTTAAAGTTTAGATTAACAAAACTCAAGTGCAATTTTTTTATTATACAAAATTACAGTGTAAGAGATTATTAATATTTAAAATTGATATTAACCCAGTATAAAAAATTGCGAGTATTTTTTAAGGACCTACATTTTCTTTGCTTCCAAAAAATCTATATTAAAAATATGCAGATAACACAGTGCAACAGTCCAAAAAACAAACGGACTTGACAGTATAGATTCGATTGTACTACCACGGGGTAGTAAAACCCTATACTTAGCTTGGCGAATTTGGTGACAATTTCGTTTTATGCACCTCCAAAGTTTTGGAAAATCAGCGGGCCCTCAAAAAAAGGTGTCATCAACTTTTGGCCAACAGAAAATTCAAACTCGATGATACGGCTTAACTATATATGGCAATAATGTAGCTAAGAGTTCGCTAAACAGATTTTATTACCATTTTATGGCAAAAAATTTTTTTGTGCACCTTTTTTGAAAAATTAAGGGAAAAAAATTTTTTTTTTTCACTTTTTCCAGAATAACTTACAGGGACTCGTAATTTTTTATTAACAATATTTGGCAAAGTTATAGCTACGGTAAAGCTGAACAACTTTTGTAAACATGTCAATACAATCTGAATTTATCTGGGCACCCTAAACAGCCCAGAAAAACTAATTTCTACCTTAAAAGTTTTCGTATTTTACGAGTTAGGCTATATTTTTATTGCATTTTTTTTGCTTTCCTTGTTATTGTTCCACTTCTTATGTTGCTGATTTTAGTATTTACTATTTTTTATTGTTTGTTGTTGTTTTGCCAAATAATGGTAATGAAAAATTTGGAATCCCTACAAGTTATACTGAAAAAAGTGAATAAAATAATTTTTTTTTTCAAAAAAAGTACAGGAACATATTATTTTTCTGGGCACAAAATCTTAGTGAAACACAACAAAGAAGTATGCACTTGAATAACTGTTTTCAAAAAAAAATTTTTTTTTGCATAAAAAAATAGTGAAAAACTGAAATTTTTAAGGTAAAAAGTGGTCTGTGTGAGCTATTAGAGTGCCTAGATACGTGCAGATTGTATTGATATGTTCACAAAAGTTTTTCAGCTCTACCGTAACTATAAGTTTGCCAAATATTGTTAGTTGAAAATTACAAGTCCCTGTAAATTATTCTGAAAAAAGTGAAAAAACATTTTTTCCTTAATTTTGTGAACAAAAAGCTAACGAAAAATTTTTTTTGCCATGAAATGTTAAAAAAAATCTGTTAAACAGACTCTTAGCTACATTATTGCCATATACAGTTAAGCGGTATTATAAAGTTTGAATTAGCTGTTGGCCAAATACTGATGACACCGTTTTTTGAGGCCCCACTGATTTTTAGAAAATTTGGAGGTCCATAAAGAAAAATTGGTCACCAAATTCGCCAAACTGAGTAAAGGGTTTTACTACGCCATTGTAGGACAATCGAACCTGTACTGTCCAGTTCTTGTGTTTTTCCAAAAGTCTTTATTTATCGCATAGTGTAATTAGTAGAAAAGCAAGAAAAAAATTTAAATTCCTTTATAATTTTAAAAAATTCTCACCATACTCGCATTAAAAAAATTGTGAAAATGGGTAATTTTTTATCCTTTTTTCTTGAGGAAAAATCATTATAGAACACCGAAAAAGAAATTTGTCCGAGCATCGCTTCCAATTCGGTGATTGGTAATCGAAAAACAGAACTTCTTGCAATGGCAAGGATATGTAACACTAATTAAAAATGATCCAAATTTGCAATACTTCCGGATCGCGAATTCTACATTTTCATGACTACTTTGGAGTGTCTTTTTTTTGCTGGAATAAGATTTAAAAAACAACGAACTTAATTTGAATTTATGGTAAAATTAACAAAAAATAAATAATTTTTTTACAAAATAATAGTATAAAATATTATTAATTTTTAAAATTGATATTGATAAGATTTAAAAAATAAGGAAATGAGTTTAGTTCATGGTAAAATTAACAAAAAATAAATAATTTGTCAGAAAAAAACTCTGAAAAAATGTTTAAAAGTATCGTCGTATCGACAGTAAAATATCGCCGATACCGATGTATCGGAAAATCTGAAATATCGCCGATATATCGGTATCGGTATTCGTTACATCCCTAGTTTCTCATTTATTCACAATTAGGTAAATGTATGAATTTCAAAAATTTTCTCCAGATATGCACAACATTATTTGGAGAAAACATTGACACTCACAAGCCGAACTCTCTCATATTTTTCTAATGTACTAAAAGAGAAATATTGATGTGGCAACACTGGTTCTGTAATGTTCACATAAAACATGCATTGTCATTATACATTTTCTCTTTCTCACACTGGTTCTGTGATTTTTGTCATTCAACAAGTGCCGACGAACGCGAACAGTAAAAGTGATTTTTCTCCAGTTTTTTAAAAGTGAACAAAAGAGAACAGAATATGGAACTGTGCAAGCCAGATATAAATAGCTTTTGCTACTGCTGTGGTCAATATGTCTCAACACATAAAAAAGTGGAAATTTCAGTACTGATTTTGTTCAAACATACGAGATGTACTTCAACCAAAATGTTATAGTACCAAATATTGTGTGTAAAAGCTGCATGGCAGGCAATCAAAGAAGTAATAGAAGGCTTGTTGGGAAAGCATCGTTCCAACAACTACGATGTTTCTGTCGCAAGGATGAATGCGATGCCACTAGTCCCGAACAACCACCATCGAAAAAGTCTAGGCAGTATTTATTAAAATAAATAAAAATAAATAAATAAAATAAAAATAAAAAATTATAAAAATTTTTACTTAATTTTTTTAGTAGTTTATGGCCAGAAGTCTGGACTTATTGGGGAAAATTTATAAAAAAGGCGATAAATGAAATTCTTTTGAATAAAAACAAATATCAATATTCTTGTCAAAATGGGATACCTTCACTTAATTGTAAATAAAAGCAGAACGCGTTAATCGATTTCTATGATCTATGTCGCATTTTGTTTATAGGTTATGTGACTTTACACGAAATTAATAATACTTGATCCGTTTTTCCGTTTTGGATTTTTTATGAATTTAAAAAAAAATTAATTTTTAGGCAAAAAAAATATTTTTTTTCCACAAATTTACTTTTACCGGCAAAACTGTTAATTATAAAGAAAAACGTTATATAAACGGATTAAAGAAATTGTAATTCTAAATTTTTTTGAGTTCGTTTTAGCAAAATCGGACAGGTGGTTCTCGAGTTATGCTAAACTACGTTTTTGCCAAAATGTTACAACTAAGCGAAAAAACATCAAGATAAGGAAAACATTTAAAAGGTCATAAAAAAAACTGACACATACGAACGCCAAACCCTTTGAGGGTTTTACTATACTGACCTAGTACCATCACCTTGACTTGGAATTTCTCACCCCCCAGACAATAATCCCAAAAATGTTCCATAGTGTAATTACTTTATGTTGAAAAAAAACTCAGTTAAAACACCAACTTCTACACCCACTTTCATTGACCGGAAAATTAAGTTGTAAAAGTTAGAATTTTAAAATTAACTATTACATCAACATTGTAAAATGTTTCATCAAATTCAAATTGGTTGAAACCATGTCAAATCGACAAAAAATGCCATTTTCGGAAACACCAACTCCGATTTCGATGATATTCGCCACAAATTTTATCCATTAAAGGTAATAAAAAAATGTTAGTTTTCAGATCTCGGACCCATCTCGTTTCGAAAATATATTATCATGAAAATTGGAAAAATTTTACTAAAGTGGCCATAAAAAGCCAACTATAAGTTCCAAACTTCAAAACTGAAACATTTTTATTTGATGTTATTTTGCAGGTTAAAATAATGCTTTTGAAATGATGTATATTTCGATTTTTTCCGCGAGTAGTTCAAAGGTCTTTTGTGGAGGTCTTGAGCTCAAAGTTTTATATCTCAAAAAATTTTTTTTTTAATCTTAAAAAAATATATGCCAGTTATAAAACTCTTTTCTTCACAGTCGGTAAGTTTAATGGTGGTGCCGCTTCTAGTTTCGGAGTTATAGAGCAAAAGATGGCCCAAAATTTGATTTAAGTTTTATAAATACAGTTACAATTACTGCCTTCCAACTTCTTTATTTTTGAAATTTAAAAATTTTTTAAAGTATTTTTTTAAGCAATTAGGATGTGCTGAAAACAGGAAATATATTTTCTTCTTCAGTTCGGCCATTGTCCAGATAACAGTCCATTCATGTTTTTCAATCTGCAATTGTTTCTAAAGCGAAATCTAGCGTAAAAGGCTGACTCAATTATTATTATTTCCATTTTGCTCAAAAGGCTGCTAAAGTACGCTTTGAATAGTGGATCATTTGCTTTGATCGGATAAAAAATGACTGGGTTATAGTTGATCATATTTAAACTTTTATGAAATTTTTAATGACTTTCTCCAATTGCTATCATTGCGAAAGATGCTTTATGCCACAAACAATAATAAAATCCATAATTTAATAATTTTATTGCATGGTGAATTTGATCTCAAAAAATGCAAGTCATAATGGACCGCAGTCGGATAAAAAGTAACAATGCTATAATAAAAAAAAACGGAAACATAAGCATTTAAATTTATATGAATTGTGTTATTATTTTTGGTACAAAGCATCTTCTGAAATGGCAATTACTGGAGAAAATCATTATTTTGGAAAATCATTTATATATTTGTAAATTCTCAAATGGTTTTTGAAAGTCTGTACATAAGAAAAAGGGTTTGAACTGTTCAAAATTGAGTTTGAAGTCTACTGACGATTTGGTAAAGCACCAATGAAATGTTGCATATAGACAATGCTTAAACTCCAGCAAATAAATTTCATTTAAAATAAAATTATTATAATATGTTAAATAATGAATTTCTTAATGTATGTATTTAAGAAACTTAAATCAAACTTTGGGCCATCTTTTGCGCTATAACTCCGAAACTAGAAGATGCCCCACCTTGAAACTGTCCGAATGTATAAGAATGTCCTTTCAGTCCAGGACCTCCACGCATGACATTTGAGCTTCTCGTGCTAAGAATTTAAATGTACATCATATCAAAAGCCTTATTTGTGCCTGCAAAATAGCATAATGTAAAACTTTTTAACTTTTGTAGTTTAGAAGTTATATTTTGACGATTTGTTCCAGTTTTATGACGTCATTTTTCGGAAACGAAATGACCTTAGTGTCTAAAAATTTGTTACATCAAAAATCTTCCTACATACACTAGCTGTGGTGAATTTCATTGAAATCGGAGAGGGTCGATCCGAATTGCTTTCGATTTGACATGGAATTACCCAACTCTATATTAAAATGGGATGGAGCTTCTGTCTCCTCTTCGAAATCAGAAAAATGTTCATTTGCGATAGCATTTGATGTAGTCGGCAATTGGTTCTCAGAAATATCAGGAATCTTTAAAAGACAAATAATTTCTCTTGAAAGCTGCAAACGTTTCTTTGCTGAGCGACGGTTCGTTAGAGAAATACTGCATAAGAATGGGTCAGAAGAATCCATGGCTCTGTTAAAAACATCAGATATATTGTGTTCGCTAGAGTCCCTATGTGCTCCTCAGTTTTTAGTTTGCAATTTTTTAATATGAAGTCTACATGAAAGATTCAGAACAAATTCTAAGCATCGAATCCAGGCGTGTAAATAGGCTTATGCCAATGAGATTAAATTATTTATTGACAAAAACTGCTTTGGATTTCCACCACATATTGGGCACGACTGAGAAGACTTTCTTCTCGTAAGCACGTTCAAAACTTTTCCATCAATTAAAGTCATAATAAAAGTTCATACTTTACTGATATCTTAATACCATTTGCCAAGGCTCAAGATTTTTTATTTGCTCATCCATATTGCTTTTTTCTTTCAAAAAAATTATCCTTGGCTTCGAACAGATTGAGGTGTACTATTAGTCCAAACGGTTGAACAATGCGAAGTGATTATTAATTTCAGTGCTATAACTGATGTAACAAATAGCGAGCTATCTAAACTTTCTGTGGCATTTCTGCTAAGTATTTGTTTAAATGAACTTTGTCCTGTGGAACCGTCGAAACCAGAACTTAAAACCAAGTTGACTTCATTCAGTGCAGCTATTTGCATCAAAACTTCTTCTTGGTATAACAAAATGTTTGTTGCTGTATGGCTAACCAAGCTCTGCAGAGGAATTTGTGCTGATGATTTCGTTACCGACAGTTCTTCAGGTCGTCATTTTAGTTTGCACTCTCGGATTTTTTGGTAATGTGGATAAATATCACAGTTTCGTGAGTTGCTCGTTTCTCTAATGTTTATTTACTGTTGCTTTGTTAAATTATTTTCTATCAAAAATAGTAATGCTTCTTCAGGGGAGAAAGGTAATATTTTTTTGTCATGGGAGTTTAAAACTTTTCTCATTTTAGAAGCCCTAGATGGCGATGAAGTTGTTTCCTTTAAAACAAAATGAAAATCATTTGCGTTTGATGCATGAGCTGATATTGAAGCAGCATGACCCAATAATTTGGTATCGTGTCCCTGTACGGACGATATTTTGGAAACAAGTTTTCCTTTTCACCACGTGCTTCCCTCGCTATATTCAACATGAGGACGACCTCTTTTGTTGAATTGAAAACCATAAACTTTGGTTTTTTTCAACTTTCGTCGCACATCTCATGTTCTTTTTTCACTTTTGGTTAGCATATACACAAAAATTATTAATTTTCTTTTTAATTATTGCCATACATTCGTCATCCACACTTCTATTAAATTTCATAAATATCCAGTCGGCAACAGTTGTAGCATTTCGATTATTTTCTAACCAAAATTTAAGTATATCCATATTTTTTTATTTTTAAAAAATCTTTAAAGGTAAATATAAATAATTTAGAGCAGTTTGGTTCTACAAGAACATGAAAGTACATATCATTACCTTTCTCCACATATATAGTGTTCAACCAATACGTCCGAATAAACAAAGTACTACTCCAAGAAACACACGGTCGACAACCAAAACTACACAGAAAAAAGACACACTTTGTCACAACAAATAATGTACTACAACAACATTTTTATGAAATTTATGAATGATTGAATTATGAATTTTAGTCGATGTGTATGGTTTTATCAAAAGTTATTTAATTACAATTAGCTTATAAATTTTAATTTTAAGTTAATTATGTAAATAAATAAATAAATAAATAATATTTAATTAGTTTGGCTTAAGTTCGTTTTTAGTTTAATCTTTCGATCAAACAATTTTTTATTTAAGAAAGAAATTCTAAAGCATGTAAATATTGAATTTAAAAAATGGTATGTACAGAAGGTTGAACTGACATCAGATGTTACGAGACCAACACAGCCTTCTCATCAGAGCCCTTTACCTACAGTGCCAGCGACGGCAGCAACAGCACCCTAGCGAAAATCCTACTTACTTTAGTAAGCCCAATCAACAGGTTTTGTCGCCACCTCGCGGCGAGTCGTACCTATTAATGAACTTTTTGTAAAGGTTCGGAGCTTCACTAGCTGTCTGTTTTTTTTTTTATCATGTTCAACCATTTTTTAAGCTTTTGTCTTGCCAGCGTGAAATATCATCGATATTTATGAACGATATATTTTTTACATACCTGAGTTAATATTTTCCATTTTATAAACATTTTGTTAGATTATAATATTTTGTTAAATAATAGTTTAAATATCAGGCACTTAAAGCTGTATGTCAGAAATCAAAACAAACAAAAAAAAACTACAACTTTTAAAGATTGGCTTTAAGTCATGGGTTGCCACCTGAATCTAATTTTTTATTTTTGGGTAGTTAAAAATGTTTAGTATAAAATGGCATTATACTTTTTTTTAAATAGTACACTTTAAAACTGGACTTTTTGACTCAAAGGCCAGTCATTTGAGCCATAAT
Source organism: Panzeria rudis (assembly GCA_956483635.1). Classification (NCBI taxonomy): domain Eukaryota; kingdom Metazoa; phylum Arthropoda; class Insecta; order Diptera; family Tachinidae; genus Panzeria; species Panzeria rudis. Next base: position 84,119,811 of record OY101449.1, read on the forward strand.
GCATTCCTAGAGGGAAGAGAGCCTGCCATAAGCAAATCATGTGATTCGTTCCCAAAAACTAGCACCTGCTTCTGGAGATTTACATGCGAGGGACGTGTCTCTGTTACATGTCACTGGAGGAGATGAATTGACTTAATTACGATATGCAATGAGAGGATCTAGATCCAAATTTAAAATACTTGACCTGTGACTGATTTGTAAAAAATCTGCTTTTATAGTGAGGGTATTTTGCTAAAATGGTTGTTCTAGCGATGTGTTCTCTTTTCACCGGTCATGATTCGAGAATATATTGTACCACCCGCATTATCGAGGCATCGGAAGAGTACGTTGAAGATAGTTGATACCAAATTTCCCACAAGGATCTTTTTAGCATGATTTGTCCAAAGAACTGGCAGACGAAACTATTTAGTACACAGTGATAAAGACGAAAAATCATTAATGCCATAAAATAATCTATTAAATAAATACAATTCCATAAATAGTAAATGCATTTCATTTCAATTTAAAGATCTCCGCCTCTAGAAAAAACATACTTGCTATGAATTGTTTTTTTATAACCCTTGAATGTTTATTAAACTGTAATTAGTAGATGTAGTAATAAAAAAATCAAAATATGTACTCTTAACCATGACTTTTAAATTGGTATTCAAGTGCTTTCAGTTACCAAACAAAGCAAAACTAAACGACAGGTATGTATTTTTACTTTCATTTTCATTTTAGTTTTTCAGTTTATTTTAAATACATTTTTTTTCTCACTGTTTTACTATATTTCTACGTTTTTCAAACTAATTTACACGAGTCTAACAATACAAACGTGACATCGCATTAATGTAAACATAAAAATCTTATTGAAGCAAGAAAAAAGTAAAAAAAAATCGACGTAAACCTTAAAAAGTTTTTATGATAAGAAAAAAATGTTTCTATTGGGTAGAAAGAAAGGAAAAGTATTCCTTTTATCTTTGAAGATATCTTACTTAACTTAGCTGAAAAAATCTCAACACTATTGACAGTAAAAATCATACAAATTGTACACATAATAAACAAAGTAACTTTCATTGAAAATATGTTTCTTTACTTCTCTTGTTTTTCTTTTAAAGTTAAATAGCTGGAAAATGCTATTTCGTCAAAGAATAGCATGAGCCACATACACGCCTACATATTTCTACGCAAATAGAAGACGCTAGCAATATTTACTCATTCACTTACAGTTTCAAGGGAACACAAAAAACAAAAATTTCTTTAAATAGTTGTGCTCTTTGAGGAAAGTGCTTATAAGCACTACACAGTGGTGCGCTTCGAAAAATTAATGGTAAAACACTTCTCAACTAGGGAGCAGATTTCTGTATGGGCTACGTAAGACTTAGTAGCCATTCATGGGCTGGTAAGGTATGTTAGGGTATGGATATACCTTACGAACTTTCTTCTTAGATGTCCTAGATGTCTTTAATTACACTATGATACAAAAGTTGAGAAAAACATTATTCAGGAGCTCTCATGCACCAATTCTTTAAACAAACAGTCATTATTTCTTTGTTTCAAAACGAATTTCTACAATATTTATCAAATTTGAAAGATATGATTCTTATCTTGCAAATAAAGTCTCATTTTTGAAAATCAGTGAGTAAATGGCTAAGTTATGATGGCTTAAGTGTAAAAAAAAAGCAAAATTTTCAACAAAATTTTACTTTTCGCTGGCTCTAAGTTGCTTATGAGATACTAACCCGCTATACTAGTTATCTTTTGTTAAAAGAACCATTAAAATACCTTTCCAAAATGTGTAATTACATTAAAATCGGCTAAAAAATAAATGAGTTATCGTATGTTTTGTGTTTTGATTTTTTTGCTTCTTATATAAAAATAAGGCAGTCACGCTAACATATTTCATCATATCTCGAAAACGATTAACCCGATTTTGATACTGTAAACAGAAAAAGATGCGGAATAAAATCATCTTTAACCCTCTGCGACTGACGTGACTTCATTATCACAATTCCACTAACGTGGTAGTACACTAGACACTATTTCGACTGCTTATATTTTCCAAGCTCCGTTTGTAAACCCACTGAAACTATTTTTCATTTTAGTTTAATGTAATAGTTTCCAATTTATTGTAATTTTTTGTTGAAAACAGAACGACAAATCTTATTGAAATCAAAATTATTGGCATAACATATATTACCCTTAAAAAACTTACATCCATACAAAAAAAAAACGTCATATATTATTTTTTTGGTAAGAAGTTATAACATTAATTTTAGCTTATACCTAAGCTAATCAACCTACAAAGAAAAGAGATAATATCAATGGTTTAATAAAAAGCTACAACGTAGCTTGTCAGGTCTACCTCAATACTGACGTGGTAGACTTGTAGACACTTGTAAGCTCGCATCAACGCGTGCGCTCGTTTCAATTGCTTTCTTCGCACTAATGTACGCATGAGTACGTAATAAGAAGGTACTGAAAATGCCAGAATCGATATTTGTATCATTATGGCGTAAAACAATGTTTTCTGTTACTGGTGTCTTCTAGACTACGACGTCAGTGGCAGAGGGTTAAGTCAACTATACGCAAGTGTTTTAAATTTTCAAAAGAGTTCTTGCTTTCGTACAATTACATTTAAAACAAAAACAAATTTAAAAAATTTTTTTTTCTAATGTAATTGTATAAAATAAAGAGTTCTTTCAACATCGTGAAATTGGCAGAAAATCCATGGACAATGTGTCACTTTTTGCGACTCATAACGTCCATGGACATTGAAAAATTGGACATTGTTATACGTCACCCATCAAGCTTCAGATCTCAGAGTCAAACAACTATAGAATCGGGAATTGTTTTTAACGGCATGTGCAAAATATTTAGGTATTGGTATGGAATCTAAACAATCATGAAAATCAAATGCTCATAACGGGCCTTAATAACATTAAATTAAAAATTTTAATAACCAATGAGGGAAATAGATGATAACTTTTACAAATAATGTATGTAAGAAGATTTTTGATCAAGTCACCTTTCAAACAGAAGAAACTGAATTAAAATAAATTTAGGCGTATGGGAGCCACGGTACCACAGACACACAGATTCGAGTGCATACAGCTGGAGAAGTGGTGATAACTTCTAAACGGCTGGACCGATTCTCTTCAGACATGGCTAAGAACACTCTCGGTCGAGCCGTTTAGGCTATACAAGGGAACAGACAGACACACAGCTACACAATTAAGCACTTCAAACTTATAACACGCCTCTTTTTTGGTCGACGGTTGAAAAGCCATGCATGTTTATTACACTTGCCGAAGGATATTTGGTGTAGAATTGGGTATAATAGTGCTGGCAAAGCATTGAGTAATAGGTAAGTGGAAAGGATTGACCCGATTTCTAGCACGTCTTATGAAGTGAACCAGTCACGTTGACATTGAGATGTTCTGCGGTTAATTAATGGTTTTTTATGCACCTTGTGACGTGTCACTGACGTCCTCCGGAGTGATGGACTAGCACACTACCGTTTGAACTTCAGCTTTCACTATCGCCCCATACGCTCCTTGAAGGCAACTGCCTGATTTGGAAAGCACTCAGAAGCAGCGTTGCCAGTTTTGCTTTTTCGAGGATAGATTTAGCCTTTTATTTTGTCTTCTACCCTCGAAATTTGCGTTTTAGCTTCGCGGCTTTTTTTAAGCTTTTTTTATTTTTAATTTAGTTTCAAAAAGGAAAATTTTTTTCATTACATTATAAAAAATTATTTTTAGTTCTCTTGCTTTTAGGGCATTTTAATGTAAGCTTTTGCAATAAATAAATATTTGTTGTTAAAATGGACACTTTTTTTCCTATAAAGTTGTAAAAAAACTGTTTTTGTACTCCTTTTAGATTTTTTGTTATGGAGTTTGAAATAAAAATTATGCACTGTTGTGTTGACTCGTATGGACAGGGACTAATAATTCTCATTTACTTCTCAAGAATTTATGCATACATGTTTTTAAACTTATAAAATATGGAAAAGAGAAAAATACATGGCTCAAGAATGAGACTTTTATCCCACGTTGTTAATACGACAGGACGTAAAAAGTGTCAGATAAATCGGAAAACTTTCTGATGTTTTGTCAGAAACTTTTCGGACATTGTCCTCACATGTCGAAAAGTCCTTTAGCATTTCCCTAGAAAATTCTTCAGAGTTCGTACAGAATTCTCTTAGAGATTTTGGAAAAGTTTTTAGAGTTTCCTCAGGCAAAGAGGTCCGCTTTCTTGTCAACCACTCATATGATTTGCGGTACATTTTCTGAGTGACTGCGGATACGAATTTAGTATCTTGTGCAGATTTTTTGACGGACTTCGGACTGAAGCCGGCAAGTAATGTTTGGTAGGTATGTACCTTAATTTTTATTTTCATAAATTATTGCTTTTGGTTTTTATATACTCATACACACACATACACATACTTGAAGCATCTTCTTATTTAATAACAATTAACATGTTTATGTACTTTTATTTATTACGTATGTAATCAAGAAAATATTGAGTTTTAAATAAAAAATATTTACCGATTTAACTTCTATTTGCTTCCAGCAGCTGGCACCACTGCTCAGAAGTTCCAATATCTTGCACATGGCCCTCTTAACCATGCGCACACGCTTTTCAGAGGGATTGAACTATCTAAACTCATACCACGTTATCAGCTTACGCAATATTCCCGAGCAATATCAAGAAGTGACCCGAAATGTAGAAGTCTTACATAAAGGAAGGTACATATATCGCCTTCCTTTATCTAAGACTTCCATATATTTTCAGTTTTAGTGCTGAAAATAGTGATGATTTTCAGCGCATCAAAAAGCTTTTTTTGTATAACAGGGATGTATGATCAGAAATAAAACTACTTTGATTTCAGTTCATGAATGATTTTATTAATGATTTGTATGTTGTCTTTTTGTTCGGTCTATAATAATTTTCAAATACAAAGTTTTCTTAAAATTTCGGTAAAAATATTGTACTTTTTTTTATTAATTTACTTTGAATCTTTTTGTCTCATATCTTTAGAAACTGTTTTGTTTATAAAATACTTTTAAAATAAAGCTCAGTTTTAAATAAAGAATGATTCAATGATTCATTTTGCTCATATAAAAATCAATTAATTCTGGAAATGAAAATTTTTGGCAAATATTTTATTGCGTTAATCAATTTCCGGGAATTTCCGGGATCACGGGAATTTAATTTTTATTTCTCGCTCTCCGGGAAGCAAAAAAGCCCGGGAATAAAAAAAACCCTATTTGATATACATGTATTTTTCTAACCTTCTTTGAAAGCCCGTTTAGATTATTTCTTCTCCAACTCCTGTCAACACTGCCGGTATTGAATAAGCCGGTATGACAAATAAAGATATAAATCGATATTCAACAGGTATTTTTTTTCTATTCAATTTATCTTTTATTTATATTTTGTAAGCAGTTGTTAATGACAATTAAATTATAAAAAAAAAGTTTGACAACTTGTGTATTGTACGTTGACTACTTTATTACACAATTCGGTCATATAAATAAAAAAAACGATTTCTTCAAACCATAAATTATTGCTTTTGGGTTTTATATACACATAACACATACATACATTTATTGTTTGTTTCTTTTATAAATGTGATGTATTTGTATTGTTATTGAGATTTTGTACGTGGTATGGTGTTGGATGTCGTACTAGGCGTATGATTAATCAAAATTGATATTGAGTAGTTGTCAATTTGTTGTATTATTATTTATTGATTATAGTATTTAGGAACTTTTTTTTTAAAAACAATTTTGGCATTTACAGCACACATTTTACATGACATTGGCAATGAAATAGTTTTGCGTTTTCAGTTTATATAATTTTGTTTTTATTTAAGAATTTAAAAATGTGTATATATACCCAGCAAACATTTTTGAAGATTTCAGTCCAAAGTCGGTCAGAAAGTCTGCATTAGATACTGAATTCGCATCCGAAGTCGGTCAGAAAACGTACCGAAAATCGTATGAGTAGTTGGCAAGAAAGCGAAACTTTTTGTCTGAGGAAATTCTAAAAAACTTTGCCGATGTGTCTAAGAGATTTCTGAAGAATTTTCTAGGCGAAATTCGATATGTAGGAAACATTTTTTACTAAACAAAAATTTTTTTTTGATTTATCTGATAGTTTTTACGTCCTGTCTTATGACTTTCGGAGAAAAGACGAAGCTAAAATTATAAAATGATCAGAAATGTTGTATAAAACTGGCACGTATAATATGAATGTTTTAAGACTTCTTTGACTCTTCTTGTGCCACGCATTTGTCTGCTGCTTAAGGCAGTTAATCAGAAAACATTTACCTATACTATTTTAGGTTGAAAACTAAACATTTATGCACAAACTATCAAGAGACAAATGAGAATTATTAAGCAAACTAAAATCAGACAATGTGCAGAAGTGACTACCAAAACTCGTAAGAAGTCGATCTGAAAATGAACAGGCTATCCTGTTAAGGGCAATTATTGCAACTTGGCGTTAGACGCAGGTAGGATTTTGTCAGACGTATAGACGTTTGTCTTTACTTTAACCTAAAGTTATCGATAAGTTAAAGGCAAGTTCATCCTACCTGGAAGGTTAAAGTAAATTTGTAATAATGAAAAACTCTTTATACATACGCCTTGTAAAATCATACCGTTAACTAACGCCAAGTTGTAATAATCGCCCTAAATGGCTTAAAGGAAATTAAATTCCCGTCACATAATGTGCAGAAACCTTCTACCAGAAAACTGCCGACTATTCTGCCAAATGTCTAAACGATTTTTCAGATTTTTTTCTGACGTCAGAAATGTTGGCAACAAGTTTTCACTGGATGTGTGCAATGTGCATACTAGGGAGTAACCGATACCGATATATCGGGGTTACTTCAGATATACCGATACATCGGTATCGGCGATATTTTACTGTCGATACAACGATACTTTTAAAATTTTTTCAGAGTTTTTTAGCACTTAATTTTTGGTTAACTTTTATCATTAATTAAAGTCAATTTGTTATTTTGAAATGTTATTAGTATTAATTTTATATATTAATAATATTTTACGCTGTTATTTTGTAAAAACAAATAATTTATTTTTTATTAATATGATTATTTCGAATGCTTATGAATCCAAATCGATTTTTAGGCTGAGGTTCGTAACGTTTAATTCACAAAGAATTGGGCGTGATTAATATTCCAAGGAACTAGGGAAAATTAACATCAACTTAATTTTTCAACGTACACAGCAGAACAGAGTAGAGCCACTTTCGGAAGCCACTAACACTTCCATTGTCAGTACTCACGTGTATTTTGCTTATCCCCACTTGGAAGGTGGCTCTGTTGAATGTGATTTTAATTCTTATATATACAACTTTTTTGTGAAAATTGAATACGAGAATTAAATCAGCTTTAAGTTCTAAACTGCACTTTCCCAGCGTTGCCATCGATTTATTTTTCTTCATTCCCATTTATCAGATTTTTGTTCTACTCGGGACAAACTTTTTTGGTTTGATTTTATACTTAAGTATATATGAACATGTAAACACGTTAAAAGCTCAACCCAGTAGCTAATGGCTTATTAATATGATTATTTCGAACGTATGAATTCAAATTGATTTTTAAGGTAATGTTCGTAACGTTTGGGCATGATTAATATTCCAAGGAATTAGGGAAATTTTTTTGTTGTTAATTTTACCATGAATTAAATTCAATTCGTTTTTTGGTGTATTCCCAAAAAAAAAGACTTCAGAGAAGACATGAAAATGTAGAGAAGACATGAAAATGTAGAATTAATGCAAATTTGGATCATTTCTAATAAGTTTTACATATGCTTGTCATTGCAAGAAGTTCGCTTTTCGATTACCAATCACCGAATTGGAAGCGATGTTAGGAAAAATTTATTTTTCTGCTTCTATAATGATTTTTTCGCAAGGAAAAAGGATGAAAAATTACCCATTTTCACAACTTGTTTTTTTTATTCGAATTCTTTAAATGCAAAACTGTGAGTTCATGTAAATTTAAATGAATAAATATAAACTTTAAAAAGAATCTTAACAATTAAGCTGTTATTTTATTTAGAATATTATTTAGCATATTCGGTTTTGGTTTCGGATACGACAAAAATTGTTTGTTCTGCTAATATTCGGTATAAATAAAGAAGTTAATGGAAATTGTATTTTCCAATTTAAAAATATGTGACCGCCATGAATAAAAAATAGAGTAAATCAAGTATCAGGGATGCAAAAGTTGGTATAATTGTACTTTTTTTAGTACAATAGCACCCCAATGACTAATTTAGCACTATTTCAAAATTTTTGATAGTGACGGGGTTTGTTTGAATTGGGAAAGATTTTCAGTTATACCACGTAAAATTTGGTTGATAAACAGATTGATTTCGGCTATGTGCCATCTTTAGTGTTCTCTTGAATATGAAAGAAGAAGGAAATTGGTTCCGAATTATTAAGCCTTTAAGAAACGACAATATATGTACCTTTTGGTCGAAGGTATAAGTGAAAAATTAACTAAATAAACTGATGTTTACCGATATTTCAAGAATTGCGAGAAGAATCCATTCCACATTCATCTACAAATATGGAAAGGATATCAAAATATAATGAAAACAAAGAGAGCTACACTGTTCGACTGTCCAAACAAAGGATTTGTTGAGGTCATCTAATTCGTGCTGCTACAATTTAGAAATGACTCAGAGTATGTTAGTAAGACGTATATCCTAAATAATCCTTTTATATTTAGATATCAACAACTTATAGTCTTTTGTGTGCTTTTTGAAATTAAACATTAATATTAGTTGTTAAGTTTATTTATTTATTTATTTATTTATTTATTTATTTATAAGGTAATTCCAATACAACAAGAACTTGTCTTATATTATAGTATTGGTTAGTATTTGGCATATGTATGTAACATGTTCACAAATTTTATTTAAAAAATAAAAAAATAAAAAAGAACAGTATTTAGAATAAATTACATGAATAAATAAGAAATAGTTTTTACAAATAAATAATAATAAACGTTACAATTAAGACAGGTGAAACAATTAGTTTGTTCATACGTTTGCAAATAGTAGAATATTACTACGAAAAGTGCTTAAATATGGCAGATTTAAAATGACTTGCATTGTTTATGACTTGTAATTGAGGGGGTAGCTGGCTCCAAAGACGAATTGAAATAACGAAGAAATGTTGCGCAGAGATAGCTTTAGTATATTTTATGCTATTTATCCTGTTTCCTCTATTCGATCTAGAAAAGGTTATTTTTCGAAACAGGTAGGTTGGTTGCTGGTTATATACAATTTTATGTAAAAACAGTAGTGTTCGGCACTTTAGCAAATTATCAAACGTTATACTATAGATTTGTTTTGCAAATTGTGATATGCTTCTGTTCCTTTTGATAGCAAATACATATCTAGCAATGGTGTTATATGTTACATTTAGCCTTCGTCTACTTACAGCATCGCAACTAGCAAACAGCTCACAACCATACATAAGAGTTGGCAATAAATAAGTTTTGGCTAATAGCATCCGATCTGATTTTTTGGGATTTAAACTTAATCCATTTGCAGATGCCCATAAGTAAATTTGATGCAGATCCTGGTTTATCAACCGTACACAATTAGCTGCGTCATCAACACTGCAGCTAATATAAAGTTGTACATCATCAGCATACATTTGTATTTGACAATGTTTTACATGCAATGGAAGGTCGTTAGCATATATCGAATACAATAGTGGGCCAAGTATCGAGCCCTGTGGTACACCTCTTGGCATTGAATAGCTGCAGGAGATCATTGAATCATGGCAAACACTTTGGCTTCTATCACTAAGGTACGAAGATAAAAGCTTTATCGCAGTTGAGGAAAAACTACACAAATGTTTTAATTTATGGCAGAGAATTGTATGATGTACCGTGTCAAATGCTTTGGAATGGTCAAGCAATATAAGAAATGACATTTGGCGTTTATCAATTTGGCACCTTATTTCCTCAGACACACTAATCAAAGTAGTGAGGCAGCTATGCTTTGACCTAAATCCAGATTGTCTTTCACTTAACAACGCATTAGTGTGCAAATGACGGCTTATTTGAGAGTGTACTACTTTTTCAAATACCTTTGATATGTATGGTAAGATCGCAATAGGTCGAAAGCATTTATCAGATTTTAACACTGGTAAAATTTTGGCATGTTTCCACACAGATGGGAACGTAGACGTGGTAATAATTGTATTTAACATATGGGTGATGTAAGCCAGCGTGTAAGGAAGTGTAAGCTTGATAAATTTTGGATGCACTCCATCAAATCCAACAGCATTAGATTTAATATTAAGAAATGACTCTAGTACATCCTCCTGCGTAAAGTGCACAAAATTGAATTCAGGTGTTTGTTGCTGATTCAAAACGACGTTGTTGTAAAAATTAATGTTCATTTGTGGCATAGGTATATTTGCAAATTCTTGATTTAACTGGTTTACGTCTATTACTTCTGTATCAGGATTGTTACGATTAACTAAACCCAATTTGTGAATTTCTCGCCATTTTTTGCGGGAGTCAATGCATGTTTGGAATTCATTTTGATAAAACATTATTTTGGCATTTCTTATGTTGTGTTAGCAGCAGCTCTAGCGTATTTGAAGTCTTCATAAAGCTCTGGTGTTCTAAAGCGCTTCCACCTAGCGTATGCACGATTTCTAATGTCAATTAGAGATTTTATTTCAGAAGAGAACCATGGCTTGTCATTCTGCAGAACTCTAGATTTTATAAGTACATATTTATCATATAGATAACTCAGATTGCGATCGACAAAGTTAATTTGTTCATCAACAGCTGAAGTAGAAAACACATGGTTCCAGTTTAGGGATGATAATTCGGCAGCAAGGGACTGATAGTCTATATTTTTGAAGTCTCTATATTGGAAAGTTTGTTTTTGCGCGCTTTTTACAAGTTTGAAATCGTATGATATAAATAACAAATCATGACGTGAAAACATGGGTGCTGATAGCTGATCGAAGAGAAGCAGATGAGTGTTATTGTTAACGAAGCAGAGATCAAGTAAAGTGCTGGAAGTGGACGTAAAATGTGTTCGAAATATATAGTTGATCAAGTTCAACCCAATGGCACTCATTTCTTCTACTAAACTATTATCTTCAAGTATATTAGCGTTAAAGTCCCCAGTTAAGATTATATGGTCGTATCCAAGAGTATGAGTACTTAACTTTTGTAGCATGGAGTCCATATTGATACTTCTGTTAGGTCTATATATGGTTCCAACTAACAGAGTTTCGCTGTTATTAAAAATTTCCACCAAAATGTACTCAACGTTCTCACCCACTTCATTTTTTCGTTTCTCCTTGCAGGTAACATTTGATTTTATGTATGTAGCAACACCACCACCATTCGTTATTCTGTCGGAACGAAAGAGACGATAGCCGTTTAGATTGTATATATTACTATTAACATCCGGAAAGAACCACGTCTCAGAAACGCAAATTATATCAATGTTAGAGTTTTCAAATAGGAGATGAAATTCGTCCATTTTATTTTTTCACTGAACATGAATATGGCATTTATTTATTTTTCTTAAGAACCGTTTTCGAGGTATTCGCGAAAAACGTGTTTTTTTGGCAGTTTATGAGGCTATTTCCAAAAATCTGGAGTACTGTTTACTTGAGTTGAGCAAATTTGGCATTGCTGTATAGATATGTTTCTCCTCTTTCAGCCCATGTTCAAAATGTGTTGATCGGATCAAAATTCAATAAGTTATAGGTTTTTAGATTTGAAAAAACTTTATTTTTTCCACGTTTTTCTTAAATTTACTATTTTAAGTCGCTCCAGTAAGGCCAAAATAAATTTTTTAAATTTTATTTTAGACCCACATCTTAAAGAAAATTTTTCCAAATATAGCAAGCTTAAAATTAGTTACATCGAACCAAATATGAGAAAGGTAGAACATATTTAGTGAACACATCAAAATTTTAATTTTCATTTCTTGGTCCTCAGGTCAGTACGAGTTTTTGCTTCCATTCCATTACTTTTACTCGTTTGAAAAAGAAAGGTCGAAATATTGCATATCAAAGTTACCAAAATTATGTGTAGTTTTAAACACTGTATTCAGATTTTTATAATTAAAATTTGTATGAAAGACTTACGGCAAAACAAGTTGAAAAATGTTTTGTGCATATTAAATTTTTTCTTAATGCTATAAAATCGTTCATTATTGATATTTTCCAATGAAATTTTGCAGTTATATAGGAATTTATGTGAAAACTATGATTTGCTTTTGAGAATCATTAGAATTCCTAAGAAAGTTCCAATAAATCTAAAAAATAGGTCGATTTCAAAATTTCACCAAAAATTTTAAATTCGATTAACTTGGTTTTCTAAAATCATGTCTGTGAAGACACCTTTTAGACATGTATATAATAATTATTTATTCCTTAAGAAAAAATTTTATAGAGAAACCAATTATGGTGCTTTTTTGGGCAAAAATTGTCATAAATTAAAATTTTTTAAATTTTCAAATTAAAGATTGTATATTTTCCAACTCTGAAAGAATACTTCCATCAACTATTTTTTTAACTAACTATTAGAAATTTTGTCATCTAACTAACAAAGAAATAATGGTGACAATCGGTTGTTATTTGGATCCGATATCTTAAAAATACAGGACCAAGGATTTGAAAAATTGAGAAATTTTTTAAAATGAGTGTACCTCACTAACTATACAAGAAATTTGTTTAACCTTTTTTAATCAATGATAAAAATTGATATGTTAAAAAAATAGGGTATCATTTTATTTGTCTTTAAATGCTATTTTAGCAAAGCTAAAAATATCGAATTTGATACAGCCGATATTTTTTTTAAAAAAGATCGATATATCGATATATTGCAATTAATAACACGACGATATACATATATCGACATATTTTTCAGAAAATATCGATATTTTTGCCCACCCCTACTCCAGACACTAATAGCTGTAAAAATTACTACCTATTATTCGATAAGTTATTCTCTAACCCTAAGTAATGCAGGAATCTTACTTTTTCTACGAGAAAACTAGTACCGCTACAGTACATTGGGATGAGTGTTCTGTATAGTGTTATGGCGTTAATCCTGTAGGTAGATACCCAGTAAAAAAGTTGCTTCTAATAAAGCAGGTTTCTACTATTATGGAATAAAAGTAGCGCTGACAAACCTGCTGATATCGCTGCTGATTTTTGTATGGCGAGCTCCCGGATTGGAGTACTACATTTTTGCTCACAAAAGCGCTGAAAATCATCAACATTTTCAGCACTAGAACTGAAAATATATGAAAAAAATGGTTCGATGCGGATTAGCGTCGTTAACGCCATTTTGAATTTTTCTTATTTCTTTTCTTTATTTATTTTTATTAATTTCATATTTTTAATCAATGTTTGTTATTTTAACTTCAACTAGTATCGAACTAGGAACCTTCAGGTTTGAAGTCCAACGTACCAATCACTCGACCAAAAGCACTGTTGCAAAACGGCACCAAGAAAATCAAATAAACTTACACTTCATTCTCGCTTAAAAACCTGCTTTGGCACTATAAAATCAGCTTTTTTGTATAGCTCGTGTACGAAGTAAAAATCAAATACTTTTCTCGCTTCAAAACCTTCATTGTTGAGACGCTATGAAATCAGCTTCTGAACAAGCTCATATTTTAAAGCGAATTATGAAGCGCTTTATTTCTTTAGTACTTCAAAAAATATGAAGAGGGATAAATTGTCACCTCTAATGACACCCCTGTATTCAATTCGCAACTCAAAAGCATGTGAGGTATATTGTGGTGGTACTAGCGGCAATTCTTAAAGAGCTGGCGAATATACACGAACAGAGCAAGTATGCTGTACCCAGGGATGATAAATGAAAAAATTCATTTCGTACCTATGAGCTTCTAAAATAGTACTTTTTCGGCTCAAATAGTACTAAAATCTTTTTGAATTGCTGTAGCCAAGTAAGCCACACGATTTTGATTGATTTTATGTGCTCATTGTGTCAAAGATCAAATATGGCTCTGTTTTCTAAAAATATTTTTGATAAATTCTTTTTCAAATAATGGTGCAAAAATTAAATAATTTAAATTTCAATTTATTACAATAGGCGCGTTCATAAGACGTAGATGTTGAGCTCAACTGTTAGCAACTGTTGCGCCCAACAGTTACGTCTTCGAAACGACTTGATGGATACATTGCAATATGAACAGCTGATAAATGTAAACAATTAAAAACAGGCACAAAAGACATACATAGTTGAAATTAACTAAATTAATTAGTTTAGCACTCAGCTTTGAGTGCATTTTGGTTCCATAAAATATTCTATAAACATGGCATCCAATGCAATAGGAATTGTTCATTTTCATTTTATTTTAAGATTTTCACCACAAGACAGAAAACGCTGCAATAAAATAAGAACGCTGCGCAGATAAGTTTTTGAATTTAACAATAAGCCGCCACCGCGTTAAAAATTTTTTTCAACATTATAGTATAATAAATACTATGTAATAGAGTAAGTAAACAACAAAATAAACATATATTTAGTTATCTTAGTTTTAATTTAATTATATTCCTTTATATGTTTACTTGATCAAATTTGTAATGCAAAATTTGTTAAACTAGTTTGCAGCGGCCACATAATAAAGCTGCGTTGTATTAGAATATAAACGGCATAACTTTTTTGATCAGCTGTGCATGCTAAGCAGCACAACATGTTGACCATACGTAGCGAAAAATTTTATGATGGAAAAAATGGCAGTAAATACACAACTGGTGTGTGTAGCGGAACTACTCAACTGTGCGTTTCTAAGACAAAGACACAACAGTTGCACAACTGTTACGTCTTATGAACGGGACCAATAAAACTTCACTTCTGCTATATAACAAGGAACCTACTTACTAATTTCTTTATTCTTACAAACTGGAAGTTCTCTAAAAAATTTAAAATTCGTTCACAATGGATAAACAAGCCATAGCACAAGATATATTTTCTATTAAAATGTGAAATTCGATTTTCTTGAATAAATGCGTAAGTCGACTTACGAAGATTTTAAGTTATTAATGCCAAATAGCTCCATTTAAGCCCTCTTTCCATGAGAGTAATCATTTTCGGGATATAATGAACTAGTCTCGATATTTTTCATGTACAACCTGCATTTTCAGCAATAACGAGTTAAGTATTCATTTTTGATGGATTATTTAAACACATAAGTAGAGATACGATGTTGCTATCTAAACACATTTTGAAATCTTTTTAAATATTTGTTTTATTTTACTTAGTAAATGTTATTTATGTCGACATATCTCGTTCTAACGTTATTTTTGTATGCAATTTTTACACAAAGTTATTTTGGCAAATATATGCCGAGTGTTAAAAAACATCAAAGATGTTCATACCGCGGACACAATTTGAGACATACAGTTTTGAGACATACGCCTTTATTCAAGAAAGCCAATGATTTGTTTATAGAATATGGAGTTTGACATTAAGCTATTCCATCAGCATCGCTGTTGATATTTAGCTTAAGCAGTAACAAGCAAATATTATAAGCTGTTCTCTCAAGACCCCCTGTTATGTATTCTCCTTAAATAAGTACACAAATCCACTCACGAAATAAACGTCTAAGTAGACTTAAGGGAGAATTAAGTTAAGGGCCAAAGTACAGATAATTATTGAATAATCAATGGATACCACCCAACAAGTTGGGAAAATTTGCAAATAGTACCAAAGGAGTCACGGGGGCACCATCGTACATTTTTTGGTTTTAATAGTACCAAAAAAAGTACGATTGTTGAGCAAAACAAAATGTTGCTTGAGAAAAAGACCCACTTTGTGTTATATGTTTGATTCTTAGCTTACCCATCAACCCGTTTTGGCATACTGCTTGTATCATCAAAAACATCCCTATTCGAAAAAATGTTTTTCCAAGAAGTACTTTTTCCAAAAAGCACCTTTTCTCTAAAAAGTAAAAGTACTACTTTAACACACGGTATTTTCCATAAAATACCATTTTAACAAAGAATTTATTCCAGAAAATACGTTTTCCAAAACGTACTTTTTTCCAAAAGTACTTCTTTTTTCTTATTATCAAATGTTACAATTGCCTTTTAAATTTCTTTAACGCGTATAATACCAAAAACCTTTACTCGTTGTAGTGAAGCAGACATGGGCCTTTGGTGGGGATTGAACATGGAGCTACCAGATTCTTTTTCTTAAAATTGCTAATTTATATGCTATAAAATATCCCTGCGGAAAGTGTTGTCCCAATTGTCCTGAACGTACTCACTTGTCGTATGACTGGTGAAAACGAAATGGTCCCCTCCAATGACATCGTCATGTAAAAGCTATCGGTGCCTTTCATATAAAGTTCCGGAACCCGAACCGGTTGCTACTCCTTGGAAACCAGTCACAAGTTCTTTTTCCTCTAGGGATATTTGTTTACGTTAACCATCACGGTTAGTTCTTCTCTAAATTAAACTGTAAGTTGACCCAACTACTGAAAAAACATTTCAACTTAAAAAAAGCTTTTAAATCGGAAAAATGAATAAGGGTTGATACTGTCAAAACTTTCTGAAATTGAAATTAAAATATAATGGAAATTTGTTAAAACGGGAAAGGGTTCAAAGCGACTCAAGCCGAATTCATACTAGGTGGCCGCAAGAGCTCAGCTGTTCACGAAAATGTTTACACATTTAACCTGTCAGCAGTGTTAATGTATCAGCTTTTTTGACGGCCCATATGTAAGTTCTCCACGACGAATTCTCTTGCGACTACCTGGTGTTGATCTACCTTGAAACGACTAAATTAAAACGGGAGTAAAAGTCGAAAAAATATAATTTTCTAAAAAGAAATCGTAAAAAAGAATTTGTTTTATACTAATTTTATTTTAAAATGTACACACAGTTAAATCGTCTATTTAGTTTCCTCTTGAGTTAAATATAAATATATTTCTCTGGTCATTTTTACAAATAATAAAACTACTCGTACGTATATACATACATTTAAATTGCAGACTAAATGTACAAAAAATTAAAAAGAAAAACTTAATAGCTTTTTTTTGCTGTATTAAACTGCATACAATTTCACAGTAATTTAGTCTAATGTTTTGTATTGTCACTTCGCTTTTAAGAGAATCAAGTGTCATTTAAACATGAAATACAATCGACTTTTATGGCATCGTTTAAAAAGACCTTGCACACTTTTACATAGAACTACAAATTAGATGACTTAATAGCGCTTATCAGCCAGTATCTATATTCTAAAAGTTCTAATAACTACCTCCAACGTTATCATCATAACTACATCAATAATATCTTTACGTTGCTAATGATGATTATCTTTAATGAAAATTAAGTGACACACTTGAAATTGCATTTAAGTAACAAAGGTCTTTAAAGCGATAAAGGTTCAACATTATTTTACACATTTTCTCTTAAAAGGTAGTGGGATAAAATGCAATGCAGTTATGGGCGGAATAACAGCATACACTTGAAGTTTTGAAAAAAAAATTGGATTTTGATGAAGCTCAATGATGCATGAATTCCTCAGATTAGGCCAATTCAGCTATTTGAGATATTTAAACCTATGATGAAATTGAATCAATTCGAAAAATATTAAATACTATAGATGTATGCTTCTAGCTGATATGCACAAAGCCGCATTTATATAATTATATGTTTCTAATGTGCAAATTACTTTCTTGTGCTAGTTCACTGCCCTTAAATGAATAATGTCTATAAACGGCATTATGCTACTTTAACATAACATGATTGCAATCATAATGATGTTCATCAGCATTATCAATGTCATTATTGTTATTGTCTATGTTGCTACTAAAGCTATTGTTGTTGAGATTGTTAAAGGGCCATACACGATAACAGCATGCATGCGCAATCAACTGTTGGTCATTGTACGCTTTGCTGTAGCGATGTAAACAGAGTTTGATATTTTGCTGATGGTGCCAGTTTGCTGGTATTGTTTATGTTGAAATTAGCTCAGTTGGGAAAAGTTGTCAAAGAGTAAACATCTGGGTAAAGCACATTTACAAAACAAAATAACTATTGCAAAGTCTTTCTGAAATATAACAAATCATTCTTCCAAAGAAATTTTATAGTTCAGGCTAAAGTTCGTTCAATTTAATTTTACAATTAATTATTTTTATTGAGAAAGGATTTTTCAAAGCATGTAATAATTGAAAATACAAAGGCAATTCTTGACTTTTGTAACGGTCGAATTTAACATCATGATCTTTTCGGGAACAACCACCCACGATCCCATCATCAGCGCCCTTTTTACACTCTAGGCCCCTACGACTCCCAAAGACAAGCAGATACAAATCAAATCTTAAACTAACTTGCTTTTTCTTATTTCACTTAATATTTTCGGTGGTTTTAAGAAATTCAACATTATTTGGTTCTCGTCTTACGGGGCCAAATAAACTCGCATACATGAATGACATACATGAAAACTGACAAACATTGCTATTTGTCAGTTTTTCTCCTCACACTGTTCATGAAAACTGACATACATTTATTTAAAATTTTTTCAAAGGAAACTGAAAAAAATTTTCAATTTTCAATCATGTTTAAGCCAGATAAAATTGCGACAAAACCAATTGTGATTTCAAATTTGAATTGAAAAATATAAATAATTTAAACAAGAATGTCGGTACATATGAAAAAAATTTAAATTTTCTACGTTTTCCTTTGATATTTACATTCAAGTATGTCACTCTTCCCCTCACACCATATGAAATGTGTGAGCAAAGAAGAAATTATTAAAACTTTTTAATATTCGTCCAACATGTATGTCATTCAAAAAATTTAACCATACACAGTCAGGGAATCCGTCCAATATGGCATGTATGTCATACAAATATGTGAGTATAGGGTACCCTTTAGAAAACTACTACTTGTCATTTTTGCTTTTACCCTCAGTTTGAGAATCATTGCTTCTCCAAGACTTGGATGTTTACATGTGTTTGTGTTTCCTTATGCTGACTTTAGACGACATGTTTTTTACATATGGCTTGTTAGGTGTGTGAGACATATGTAACTTCGCATGTTTGTCAAAATTGTCAATTTACAGACGGTTTATAATATTTGCTTTCACACGTACATGTGCAATTACATCTGACATAACCTCTGAGTGTTCACAACAGCTGAGTTTTTGCACACTTTTCGCAAATATATAAAGCGCTCTTTGCTTTTTAATGTTTTTTCAGCCAAACCACACTTTTGATAATTTAATACAGCTGATGTCAGATGCCTTGTCAGATGAAAATAGAACACGCTCTAATTGAAAATTGTTCATCTGACTTTGCTTCTTTAAATGTCATCTGACAATGTTTCATATGTTTCACACGGCATGTATCACTTTTGCAGTGGGAAATTTGACAAGTCAGATGTAAAATACATGTCGTCTAAAGTCAGCATTATGTTACTCAAAACCTATCAATCATATTGAAATTATGAAATTATTGAAATTATGAATTATGAAATTATGTGTTTAAGCGAACTATATGGGTTTTACTCTAAAAGTCAACAATTTGTCGTTCTTTTCAATTATTATATGCTTTGAAAACTCATTTCCCATTAATAATAATTTAATTGTAAAATTAATTAAATTAAATTGAACGAACTTAAGCCTGAATAATATAATTTCTTTGGAGTAAAACGAATATAGTTCGACTAAACACTGAACACAATTTCCTTTAATTTCTATTTTCAAAATAACATTAAATTAAACGTTTTAGAAACCTCCGAAGAAAATAGATGATAACTTCAAAACGGCTGAACCAATTCTCTTCAAACATAGGTTAGAAGATTTTTTGTCGTCATTATTCAAACAAAATTTCCTAAATTAAAATCGATCTAGCCATTTGGGAGCTACGGTGTCAAAGACACAGTCTCAATAGGATACATCTAGAATATATGTGATATCTTCTAAACGGCTGGACCGATTTTCTTCAAACATAGCTAAGAACACTCTCGATCAAGTCAGCTTTTGCACAGAAAAAACTAAATCAAAATAGGTCGAGCATTTGGGCTTCACGATGACATGTACAGACACACAGACACATACTACAAACTTATAACACACCTCTTTTTTGGTCGGTTGTTAATAATATCAATAATAAATGCGTTGCGCACTGGTTAGAATAACTCATCTGTACAAAATTATTAAAGATATGAATATTGCATTAGTATGCTTGTATGATATGCGTTTCGAGTATGATTCAACATCACTTTTTGTGTCTTCATGCTGGAGTAGTGTATGCCCTACATTACTCTACTCAGGTTAATTCAGTGTTATTATGTAGGCCATACACTTTGCGACCCTTTGCACAACTCAGCTAGTAATCACGTTGTATGTTTATCGTACAAACGATACAATTTAGTGTGCGATCTCATGCACAACTTCATTTTGAAACCAAGTTGCTACCAAGTACACATCTTTCATTTTATGTTGTCCGCACATAATAAAGGGTGGTTAAATTTTAAGGGCCGATGTTGATTTTGAATAAAACACAAATTATTTATGAAATTATTGTCATTACTTTTTATTATGATAATATGGTATGGTGCAATTATGTATGGAACAAAATATCGGTCAAATGGCCGCCGTGACCTCGGCGGCACACCTCCATCCGATGGTCCAAATTTTCGATGACGCTGAGGCATAATTGAGGTTCTATGCCGTTAATGTGCCGAATTATCTCATCCTTTAGCTCTTGAATTGTTGCTGGCTTATCGACGTACACCTTTTCATTCAAATAACCCCAAAGAAAGAAGTCCAACGGTGTCAAATCACATGATCTTGGCGGCCAATTGAAATCGCCACCACGTGAGATAACACGGCCATTAAATTTGTCACGCAAAAGAGTCATTGTTTCGTTAGCTGTGTGGTAAGTGGCACCGTCCTGTTGAAACCACATATCGTCCACATCCAATTCGGGCCATAAAAAGTTCGTTATCATCTCACGATAATGCGGCCAGATAATGCGGCCAGCGAACAGCAGCAATATTTGCTGCAGTACGAGCTGTACGGGCGTGCACTAATGTTTTCACATCTCCTACAGACCAGGTTTGCTAAAATTTTTGCGCGACTTTTTCGATTGTACGCACATTTGGACGATTAAATTGACCGAAAAATATCACGAAGTGCACGATATGCATTTTGATTTGAACGTCCATTTTCATAATAAGTCTGAATAACTTTAACGCGTTGCTCTATTGTGTATCTTTCGACGGTTCAAATTGAATTAGTCTGAAATTGAGAAATGTCAAATGGAATGAAAAAAAAAACTTGACGTTTAGGTGTGGTTCACATTCAACATCAGCCCTTAAAATTTAACCACCTTTACATTGAATGTTTACTGCAAGGTGAGTGAGACAAAATAGTATTTTGTGACTTATACGACAACTGAACATTAGTTCTTATGAGACATCCCATACCAAACAAAACAACCGCAATATTGTGTCTTTGACTTACTGCACAAAAGCACTGGTTGCAGAAAATACATGTGAATCCAAATTGATTATTAGGCTAAGGTTCGTAACGTTTTAATTCAGAAAGAATTCTTTCTGAATTAAAACGTTACGAACCTTAGCATAATAATCAATTTGGATTCACAAGCAAATAAGTTCGAAATAATCATATTAATAGAAAATACATGTGGTTTAATACAACATACCCACACAGAGTAAAGACAAAACAGACTTAAAAGAGCCTCATTGCATACAATTGCGTGCTTTGTTATGCTGCAACCCATACCAATTAAGAAAAGTAAAAATAAAACGAAAAAATACAAAAAATGGTCGCATTGCTGTCTGATTACCGGTTGTCTTTTAAGACAAAAACTTGATAAGACATATTTTTTTGGTGTGGGTTAGCATCAAACAAGTGTATTTAACTTGAACGACTAAGGCCCCTATTATGATTCACAACTAAATTGATAGTTGAGTCGTAGTTGTCAAATTCATATCATGAAATACAACTTCATCAAAGCAGTTGTCTCAGTTTTTTATCAGTTGTATTTGGTTTTTATTTCGACTATTGTGTTACTTTTAAAATGGTACTTTTAGGCGCCAATCTATGCCATTTGTCAACCCATATTGTTGCCATATCCACAAAACATAAAATCTCAAGAAAAAATAATAAGGCCAAAACTAAAAATATTTAAAATATTTTGTGATGGCTACTATGGCTTCAAAAAACAGAGAGTATAGATAAGAACCTTTTTCCGAAAAATTTTTCGAAGACAAAATTAGTTGTCAATCATAATACAAAAAAATGGTTGAGTTGGGTCGTAGCATTGAAAACTCAACCTAGTTGAGTTGTGAATCATAATAGTGGCCTAAAACGTTTTGTCTTCTGTTTGTGTGGGTTCAGCCATAGTGTTTTACAACATGACAAAAAATCAAAACTTTTTGATCTTTCGTAGAACCAACACACAACTTAATACAATGAGCACACAAACGTTGCAATTTCGTGTATAATCTACTCAAGTTGTACCAACGGTCGTAACGTGTGTGGCATGTTTTAGCCACTACAATAGTAGTCAAAGTATTTGGTATACTTGTATTTAGTAGCTAGCGGTATTAAAAAAAACAGGATAAATGAACCGTCATGATGAAATTGAAGACAAAGTGTTACATTTAACAATAACGGTTTTCACTCTTGATGATAAAGTACCCTTGTAGATCTAGTTAATGTAGTAGATGTATTTAAAGTGCTAGTATTTACCACACGCAACAACAAAAAGTACCGAACTTTAGTTTACCGCGCTTTGGTTAAAAAACAACACAAAAAGCTGTTAAATTTACCAGGACAAAACATTGACGAAAAACTAAACAAAAACAGCTGACCCATTAATTGTTGACGCAAACGAAAAATATACTCACGCTTTCTAGTGTTAAATCTTATGCTGACTTTAGACGACATGTATTTTACATCTGACCTGTCAAATTTCACACTGCAAAAGTGATACATGCCGTGTGAAACATATGAAACATTGTCAGATGACATTTACAGAAGCAAAGTCAGGTGACAAGTTTTCAATTAGAGCGTGTTCTATTTTCATTTGACAAGGTATCTGACATCAGCTGTATTAATTTATCAAAAGTGTGGTTTGGCTGAAAAAACATTAAAAAGGAAAGAGCGCTTTATATATTTACGAAAATTGTGCAAAAACTCAGCTGTTGTGAACACTCAGAGGTTATGTCAGATATAATTGCACATGTACGTGGGAAAGCAAATATTATAAACCGTCTGTAAATTGACAATTTTGACAAACATGCGAAGTTACATATGTCTCACACATCTAACAAGCCATATGTAAAAAACATGTCGTCTAAAGTCAGCATTAGTAAATATAACAGAGTTATAAACTTAACACAAAGAGGGAAAACCGCTAATGTTAACTACTGACTTTCTGGTTGTCTGCAACTAACTGGGGGTCTACACTAGTGATGTTACGAATATCAATTTTTAGTATTCGTGAATACGAATACGAATATCTAAAACAATATTCGCCGAATTCGAATACGAATATTCAATCTAAATAGTTAGTACCACTTAATATTTCAAATTTAATTGAAGAAAAATAATCTACCCTTTGCGTCAATAACAATACATTGAGAACAACTGTCACAATACTATAGGTATTTAACATTATTATAATTTGAAATTACTAACTTAGCACCTGAATGCCACATTTTTAAATTTTTGGTGGAAAGTAAATACAGGAACATACGAGCTTATTTTACCTATACCCAGGCAATATCTAGTGCAGCGTTGCCCAAGCCCTATGCGCTTAGTGCTCATTTGCTTTTGTAAAATCACTTAGCTATGGGCTGTGTGTTTTAATCCACACACACAGCACTCTGCAATAGCAATACGAAATACACAAACAACTTTGTCTTATTAGTTTTTTTTTGTCGTTCTTCACTCTATACACGCAAGTGCAAAGCAACAACAAATAAATATATGAAATATGGTTTTAACAACAAAAAATATTGAATAAAAATAAGTTTTTCTTTAAATGTATTGGTGTTTGCTCTTCCATAAGAAACTTTTGGGCTCCCTAATTTAGTGACACCAGCGGCGAGTGTTCCGAGCGAGCGAATGTTTAGTGATGCGGAACTGATTTACACACCGCACAATAGGTTTGATGAAGAAAATACTTCAAAACTTTTATTTTTGAAGTTCAACACTCCTCTACTGAGCTTTGAGTATTACTTTAACATGATTAATAAATTAATTTAACAGGACTTTACTTTTTAAATACTAAGTCATTGTCAAATATATTTTGTTTCTTTTTTCTTTACTAAAAGATTATTGTTTTGCGTTATAGACTAACAGCCACATTCATAAAAATTCTTATTTTAGGTTTAAGACTCACAATTGTTATCGAACAGTTTCACGCAAAAACAGTTTAACATAAAATTGTATTTATAAACACTACAATAGATATTGTGTGTTTTAAGGAATTTTAGGTTTCGATACTGGCAGTACCACCATGTTTTGTAGTTAGTGTTGCAAGAAAAATAATATGATTTTATCCGGATATTGAAATTAATGAATTGCTTTTTATTGTTTCGTGTAAGTAAAGTTTTTTTTTTGAACTCTCTTTATAATATATTTCTCAACTTACTTAATAAGTTTTTTATGAAGTAAAAGCAAAAAAGAGAAATCATAACAAAAGAATTCACACGACTCCTTATACCGTGTATGAAAAAGGTACTCGAATAACGAGCCTATTTTCATTTGTGTTGATTGTTTCTACATCACAAAAATTTTTTTTTGCTTTTGTGTGTTTTGATATTGTTGTTTTTTTGCTAATTTTGTTGCGAATTTTGTTTAACTTAAATAATTTAGAGGCATATTCTATCAAATTAAAAAAAAAAACACACTGAAACCCTTATAGCAAAGACTTCAAGCTTTAATTTAAAGCATATCATATATTCCTGTGTGCTAAATTTACAAAGATATTTGAAGTTAAAATTGATATTACGATGATATGAATTTATTGAAGGTTTATAGTAAGTAGGTGCATACCATCTTTAAACCTATTTAAAAATTTTCATTTAATATACATTTTTGAATACAATATTACGAAATTTTGCTTCAAAGTAGTTTATTGCCTTGCTTTAAATATTTATCAATATGGCTATAATATTTTTTTGTAAAAATTAATATTTTTGTTTAGTTTTCAGTTTTTTTGTATTATATTTGGGAACGTATTCACAAAATATTCGTAAAATATTCGCTTGAATTTGGCGAATACGAATACGAATATCATGAAAGAGGCGAATATTCGGCGATTCGAATACGAATACGAATATTCGTAACATCACTAGTCTACACTAGCCATGAGCTTGGTAAGAGCATCATGGCAGACATAGCAAATGGCTAATGTAGACACCGCTCATGTCCATGTTTCGTCCATGCTCTGAGATTTGCCGTCAACAACCATTTTCAATAGAAAGAAAAGAAACAGAACAAAATTGATAAATATTCCATTTCTATTGTACTACCACAAAATACATAGATAAGTCAGAACATGGACATCGTACGTATTCATCACAACAAAAAAGTTGATGAATTTTTTAAACTTGCTCTGCTGGCGTCATGTTGATGTCATGTTCAAGTCGATGGCTCGTGAAGACGTGGGTTAACGTCACCTTAAAACTTGCTTATGGGTACAAAATCTTTCTAGTCATCATTTTTCTTCACTTTCTTTTTAAACAGCAGCAGTCATGGTGTTTTACATCAGTTGTCACGGTTTGAATTATCTATATCATCATCGATAGCTATGTTATCAAGTGTTTTTAGTCTTGAACGGATTTAAAAAAAAAATTATTTAACTGATTTTATTATTTGATATTGCATGAATATAAGACGGTTATGTTAACTTGTGAACTAAAAAGTTGTCAAGTTAAATTATTGCAAATATATTTTCGTATGGTTTAATACTGATACAAACGTGAATAACATTAAAAGCTTTTCTTCTTTACATATTGATAGCAATTACTGAAAGTTTCTAAGAATTTTTGGAATTTTTTTGATCAATTACCAAATTAATTAGTTCCATTAACTATTTTTATTGGCATATTTTGAGGAATAGTTTATTCTGTGTATTCATATTGGCGAATAATTACCTATTTAATTACATTCGTATTCTTATTCGTATTCTCCAAGTTCAAGCGACTATTTCGCGAATATTTTGGATATATGAACGTAACAAAAAATACATAAAATCTAAACAAACCTCAGAAAATGAAATAAAAATTTCAATTCCAAATTGATTATTAGGCTAACGTTCGTAACGTAATATTCAAAGTAACGTCATATAAAAAGTTGTATATATAAATATTGAAATCGCATTCAACAGAGTCACCTGACAAGTCGTGATAAGCAAAATACACGTGAGCAATGACGATGGAAGTGTAGCAGCTTCCGAAAGTGGGGATACTCTGTTCTACTGTGTACGCTGAAAAATTAAGCTGATGTTAATTTTTCTTTTGTTTCTTGGAATATTTATCATGCCGAATTGTTTCTGAATATAACGTTACGAACTTAGCGTAATAATCAATTTTGATCAACAAGCAAACATGTTCGAAATAATCATATAAAAAAATATTAATTTTTAATAATTTCCCAGATCAACAAATTTGAACGTTCTTATCGTTTTTGAACAAAACTACAAGTTTTCTACACAGAAAAATATTTTCAAATTTTGTTTTCACACAAGCATTTGTTAAAATTAACTTTTAAATTCAATAGGTTTTCTAATTCAATAAATATTTAATTTTGAGTTCTTATTTTACATCTAAAGCAACAACAGAAACTAATTTTATTTGCAGTTAATGTGTTTGTTTGATTTGACAAAAATCAGTCATATCAACCGTTTAAGTAAAAATGTTTTTTGAATTTATAAATATTTTTACTAATTCAATTAATTATGAAAAAATATTTTTTAACAATTATATTATCTGATTCTGAAAACGATTTTGTTTGACATTAGTTTTTTCAATATGGAATACAACAACAAATTTTCAAGAAATGTTTTGTCTGAACTTACAAATTTATTTATAGGACCAATTCATCATAATGAAGTTTCGTTTTTTTCTGTGTAATCGGTTTCAAGCGCTAAAAGATACTGTGTCTTCAGTATTTTTATGGACATGTCTAATATTTTCACTAGGTAGATCAGTATATTGCAACCTGACTCCAGAACGATATGCCCAATTTTGATCAAAAATAGGTACACCATAACAGAATAACCTTCAATTTCCTCTAATATAGTTTTTTTGATTTTATCAACGCTTTAGGAGTTATTCTCAAATTAGTAATGGAAAAATTGCTTTTCATACAAAATAAACAAACTGTTCTTTCTAAAAATTCATAAAAAACTTGAAACGGCAAAAGCTTTGCCCTTTAGCTATTGTTCTTAAAAACATGTGTCTTACGAACAAAATAAGCCATATATCATGAAAATCAATGGACAAAGGTTCAGCTTATTAGCAGTTAAGTGAATACACCCAGACACTTAAAAGGTAATTTCAGTAAAAAAATTATTTCTGGTTGGCAACAAATTTAATACGAAAGTATTACTACCTTTTAGGTGGCTGGGTGTATTCACGCAATTGCTAATGACCGCCATGACCATTTACTGAAACACAAAAATTTTGTAATTTTGCCGAGCTAATTGAATTGGTACATATTTAAAAAATTTTGGAATTTCTGTGATCATACGAGTAACTGATTCAATTACGAAATTAATTAGTTCTATTAACTGTTTATATTGGCGTATTTTGAGGAATAATGTATTATGTGTAGTCTCTACTCAATAGTTTTGCGGCACTAGACTGAACTATCTATCATTGAAAGCAGTAAGCAGATTTGTTCACTTCTTTCGTTTGTGCCAGGAAGATGATGAAATAACAGCACTAGAGATGGGCGTGTGCCGAAATTTTCCAACACGACACGACCCGCATGAAATTAAATGTTTTTTCGTGTCAAGTTTGCTTAACACGACACTACCCGAATATGAACGAAATGAGATTTTCTGTCACGAACACTTCGTGCTGAGTCGTGCGTGTTCGTGTCATAAAACCATGACACGTACCCATCTCTAAACCGCACATAGAAAAAATTATTGTTAAATCCTTACCTAAAACAAAAATAGCGTTACGTAATATGTGAATAGCTCCTTATTACAAAGGGTAGACTTTATACCAAAAGGTTATTTTTAATAAAAATTTATATTCTGCAAAAAAGTCCTCTTTACTCAAAAAGTCTCTCTTCTACAAAAAAGTCTTCTATATGCAGAAACTCTCTTGTCCATAAAAATTAAAATTTCTGCAAAAGGCATATTATCCGAAAATTTCATTTTCTGCAAAAAGTCCCATTACTATAAAATATCCTTCTGATACAAAAATTTATTGCTCTACAAAATATTTTTCCAAAAATAATTTTTACAAAAACTCCCTTTTCTACAAAAAGCCTTTCTCTAAAAAACATCCATTGAAACGAATAGTACATTTTCTACAAATATTATATCTTCAA
The DNA here is from genome assembly GCA_956483635.1 of Panzeria rudis. Taxonomy (NCBI): domain Eukaryota; kingdom Metazoa; phylum Arthropoda; class Insecta; order Diptera; family Tachinidae; genus Panzeria; species Panzeria rudis. The sequence continues at coordinate 84,148,408 of OY101449.1, forward strand.
TGCAAAAATTAAATAGTCCCTTTTTGCAAAAAGTCCCTTCTCTACAAAACATCGTTTTCTACAAAAGCCCATTTCTTACAAAAAGTAACTTTTCTGCAAAAATAATTTTTTAGAAAAATTTCTTTTCTAAAAAAATAACACGCTGTTACAAAAAACCAAGTTTTTTACTAGAGAAAATGGGAATACACTCTCAAAATCGGAAGTTATCGGTGCAGACACACACTGCGATGTGTCAGCACCGATTTAAAATTTTTAAACGGCGTCGAATAGAGGAGGACTTAATCTTTCCGTGTTTGTTAAAAACATTTTATTTTTTCTTATATTTCATGCAAATGTCATTAAAAGACAATTTTAATTTTTTATTTTTTTCTGATATTTTAAAACTTTGTGTATTTTTTGCAACACTTCGCAGGAGAACGTACTAATTTTTTTTATTTTCTTAAAAAGTGGATCTTATAACGATTACAATAAACACTAAATTTTTAAAAATGATTGGGAATTATAAAAGTTAAAATTTTTTTACACAAAATTTCAATGTAAAATAAATGGTGCATGTGACACATTCCAAGTGCATTGTAGAGCTGCTGACAAAATAAATGGTAAAAAATATGTAACTGGTAAGGTACTGGTCAGAGTTATTTAAAAGTTGAGATATCCATAGATAATCGGCTATATTTGCGTACTATAGTTTCCAAATATGTGCAGGACATGAGCTAACGACTCTACAATGGGCTAAAACTAAATGCATCGCATGTGAAAAACTTTAGAAGTCTTCTAACTTTCGCAAATTTTAGCCAATTTTAAAAATTTTTTTATATATTTGCTCAGCTCAAAAAGTGCGAAGAAAAAATTTTAACATTATACTTTGATACCTTTTATAATTTAAATTTATTTTTGTCGTTTAGTCAACTTTTTTTTGCGTTTTTAGAATATAATTGTTTTAGGGTATTGTCGTTACAAGACTTTTAACATAGTATCCACACCTGATGAATTCATATCATGATGAATGTCAAATTGATATCATGATGAAAATTCATCACGTATAAACTCAATTTATTAATGTTACATCAGCGTTATGATATAATCATCAGAGCTCAAGCTCAGATGAATATATTATGATATGAAACGTCATTTTACTTGTTGTTTTTACTTTATCGATTATTTTCTTTATTAGAATTAGTGCAAATTATAAGAAATAAATATTTTTTCATGAAAAACCATAAATTTTGTGATATTTATTAAATAAATCTTATAATAAAAGTATTTAATTTTTTTTGTGGTTATTGTTATCCATATAAAAGTTTAAATGTTCGATCTTAGCTGTACGACGAAGAAGAAAATATGATTCATCATGATATAAATTCATAAACGTCTACCCCTATGTATTAATGTGAATGAAATATGTACAATTTCTCTGCCGACGTTTTGTTAGGTGTTATGATGAAAATTCATCATGTGTGGACACTAAGTAAAGGTTTCCACAAGCGATACGGTTAGTTTTAGCCCACTGTAGAGTCGTTAATACATATTCTCCAACATTTTAGCAAGCTACATTCTGCAAGTACAGCCCCTCATCTATGGATGTGCTAAATTTCAAATAAATCTAAGCAGCAGTTTAGCAGTTATACATTTTTTACCATTTATTTTGTGAGCAGCTCCCAAATGCACTGATAATTAATGCTGGCAAAGTATTTAGTGGGTACCGAGTATAGAGTATGTGCTCTTATTTTAGGGTACCAAATACCAAAAAATAGTTTCTCGATACTTTCGCTATTGTGTTTTTGTAGTCAAAACGAATGCAAAACTTATGGCGTAAAATACAACTCTGCTTAAAAATATAACATTCTCTAAGAGTTAAGATTATCGAGTAAGTATTGAGTACCCATATCAAAAGTATTGAGTAGCAGAAATCGCTAGCTCTACTGAGAATGTGTTGAATGTATAATTTTGCATTGAACTTTGGTGAAGCGGAAACGAATTTTGAAGATATTAGCGGGAGCTACCGAAACATCAGTTCAACCCTCCGTGCAGTCAACAATTTTCTTTATCTATATGCTCCACAATATAATTTAATTGAAAAATTAAATTAAAAATAATAAAATTTCTTTAGATATAAACTCATACAGTTCGACTAAACTCATAACTTAATCATTGCAATTTTGTTAAAAAAAATTGTAGCGTTGCTAATTTTAACCGATTTTTAAAGTTTAGGTCTTAATGTAATCGCTATAAAATACAATTTTTAAGAAAAAAAACTGATTTGGTTTTTGGGCAAAGTGTTGCAAAAAAATACGCATAATTTTAAAAAATCGGAAAAGAATAATATCCATTAAATAAAAAAGTAAAAAAAAAATCTTTTAAATATACACTGAAAGCTTAAGTTCTTTTCTATTCGACACCGTTTGAAAATTGAAAATCGGTGCAGAAACAATGCAGTGCAAATAGTTTTTGCCCGTGAATTGAATCGATAGCTTCCGAATTTGATCTTGTATTGCAATTTTTTTAAAATTGCTAAATGATCTACTTAACAAGACCTACAAGCCTGAGTAAGTCGTTTTTCACGAGTATTTTTACTGTGACAGCGTGTAATATTCAACAAAAAATACCACTTTTTGCAAAAACTTTCTTTTAAGAATGCCTCTTTTCCACAAAAATTAAATTTTCTATAAAAAATCTCTATTCCATAAAAAGTTTGTTTTCCACAAAAAGACTGTTCTTCGCAAAACATCTCTAAAAAAGGCCCCATTTCCACAAATAGTCTATTTCTACAAAACTGCATTATATACAAAAATTACATTTTCTACAATAACTCCCTGATAATCACATAGTCAGGTATGTGATGGAAATCGATTTCGAATGAAAATCGACACAAAAACGAAGAAAGTTGTGATGGCTACTGAAGTATTCAGGTATGTGATGGAAATCGATTTCGAATCAAAGTCGACACAAAAACGAAGAAAGTTGTGCTGGCTACTGAAGTATTCAGGTATGTGATGGAAATCGATTTCGAATGAAAATCGACACAAAAACGAAGAAATTTGTGATGGCTACTGAAATATTGTTTTCATATCGATTTTATTTAAAATGGAATACGATTTCATTTTCTATTTTGTTCTATGAAAATATCAACAAAAATAGATGTGATAGAAAACGAAATTTCTATTGTTTTACTGTTTTCAAATCGAGTCGAATATGTTTGACGATTTCAAAAGTTTCGTATGATATGTATGTATTTCACACATACTTTTGCAATAATTTTTGTTGAAATGTTAAATTAGTTTGTCACTGGAGAGTTTTTTGACATTTAAGTATATTTTTTGCTGATATATAATTCTTGGATGTCTTAATAAATCATCACTAGCACTTTAGCAAAATTTCCGTAGTTTTTTTTTCTATTTTTAGAAATTTCTAATACATTTTAGAGCTTGTTCCCGATTTGTTCGCGATTGATTTTCGCGCAAAATTTTATTTTTTCCTAGATTTTATTCTTTTTTTTACGATTTCAATCAATTTTAGGACTTATTTTCTATTTTGTAATTTTTCAAGGATTTTCGCCACTTCTGTGGAAGTAGTGGTTTTTGCAAGTTTTCAAATTTTTTGTAGTTTTAGCGATTTTTAATCAATATTAGATATTGCTATTTTCCGATACTGGCAAAATTTTTCGAATTTACGACACTAGCGGTTTTTAATAAATTTTAAGTCTATTTGTCATATATGTATTTATCGCGAATTTTCGGCGTAGAAGCAATTTTTTCCGAACTCTTATAATTTTTTTTACAGTATTATCGGCTTTTAGTCACTAACTGTTCATTTTGGACTTTCACAATATTTTTGCGAGTTTTCGCGTTACTAATTTTCTAAGTTTTAACTGTTTATCGGCATTTGTATATAATCAAGTTTTTGGGTTATGCAACTTTGAAGCTCATTTTGGCTTTAGGAAAAACCGTGAAATTGTGAAAATTCGCAAAAAACTTGCTTATATATGAATGATTATAATGTTACGATTGATTAAAAGCCCCCAAATATGGAAGAAAACCAACAACTTTGGAAAACTTACGCGTATCGCCAAATATTGCAAAATTTTAAACGAGCCATAATTTTAATTAAAAATCGCTAAAAGCGTAAGAAATGCCAAACATTCGGAAAAAATCGCGAAAATTCGCAAAAATTTGCTAACAGCGGCATGATAACTAAGTCTAATCGTGTGAACTATAAAGAGGTTAAAAAATTGCAAAAAGACGCTTCTATCCCAAACATTGCTGAAATTCGCGTGAAGTTGCAATATCATAAAAAAGCCCTAACATTGAGTAGAAACCGCCAAAGCCGCATGTTCACGAAAAATCGCTAACTTTTTTGAAATAAATACCCAAAAAAGGAATATACCCATATATCGGGTAAATACTGGGTAGAGTCCAATCTATAAATATCTACCATATATGTAAGTTATTTCCGTGGACTCATTTGAACTCAAATGAGTCAACGGAAAGCACTTACATATATGGTAGATATTTATAGATGGGACTCTACCCAGTATTTGCCCGATATATGCGTATATTCCTTTTTTAGCTTAAGTTACATAACTTAAGTTACATATTTTTAAATCTGCTGCAAACTAATTAAATAACATAAGTTTTTTTTTTTTTTTGAAAGAAAGAGCGTATAGGAATTCCAAGTTTTGTTATAAATACTAAAGAAAATAATAACAATTTTATGTCAAAAAAGTTTTTATATAAAGAAATACATGGAACAGAAACAAAAGTGAAAAATGAAATCGATACGATTTCCACCACTACCTGAGTTCCTTTCCTACAAAAATTTTTTTAATATTATTTTTTAAAGGAAATATATCTGCAGAAAATCCATTTATGCAAAAAAGTTATAATATCAAAAAAAGGTCCCTTTTTCAGGGAGAATAGTTCCATTTTTGCAAAATGTTCCAATATTCTCCCCCAGAAAAAAGTAAAATGGACATTTTCAGCACAAAGTTCCTTTTCTACCACATCATCCTTTTTTTAGCAAAGCATGTCTTTTTATAAAAATTGCGTACAAAGAATTAATTTTTTACAAAATATCAATCTAAAATTTGACTTTTTGTAAAAAGCGGTTCTTCTTGTTATTTAAAAAAAGTCTCTTCTGTTGGATAATGTTTCAATTATTGAATTTCTGTTCATTTCCCACAAATCTTTCTTAATTATTTATAATATATTTTTCTTTTAAAAGCTGAGAAGTGTTACGATTAGTATTTATTAGCGGAATATTTAGCCGGGTGATATGAACTGGGTTATATTATCAATATTATTTTTTACATTTTAAAAATATTTATAATTTGAATATAAATTGCATGTCTGCTGTCAAAATGTGTTATAAATTGTTCTTTTTTTTTGTTTATTTTTAATACATACTATATACATTTAATCATCAAATTTATGACACGTTTAAGATATGCAAATTAAACTTAATAAATACAAATAAAATATAATATGAGTATTATTAAGATATAAAGATACTCGTGCACTAAAAAATATATGTATGTATTAATTTATGCTTCACAAGTTCTAAATTGCTTAAACGTCTGTTTAACACCAGCACTGGGAATGATGGAAGATATTAAAGAGCATGAAAAAAGAAAGATTAAATAAAAGAAATGAAACTTAAATGGCTGGCGGCTAAAAAAATAGTTTTATTACATTCACTTGTATATAAAAATATATAAAAGTTAAATAAGTAAAACTGTTATAAATATTCTTAAGCGAGTGCCAGACGAGTCAATATTCAGCTTCAATATATGTGTTTGTGTGCGTTTGTGTATTTCCCCTGCGTATATGTGTAAACATTTTTTGTAAACAAACGCAGTTTAACGCACACAAACACATATATTGAAGCTGTATATTGATGTGTCTAGCACCCTCTTTATTTTGAAGCCATCAACATGATGTCATAAACTTTTTGAAGCTGCAGCTTAAAGTTATAAAGATAAAAAGACGTTGTTTAGTTTAAGTACCTGAGGTAATTTACTTGACTTTAAATGCATTTTTCAAATATTTCATGTTGAAAAAGAGTTTACCAAGTATGCAATTGTTTTATTTTTAAAACGTTAGTAAATTCTTTAAATAGTTGAGAGGATTTCTTGCTCAACAAGGTTACGAAAATAGGCGAAATTAATATTTTTGTCAGCAAAGAAGAGAAGATAAAACTATGTTAAAAATGTAATAAATTTTAATGAAATACAATAATTTTAGCAATATTGGAAAGAAATTCCCAATAAGAACTTTACCTAGAATGAGTGTACAAAAAAAACTAAACCTCCATTTTTTTAAATCAAATACAACAAAACAACAATGAATTTTTTTAATTATTGTTATGAAAAAAAGTCTCATAACTGACTGGGAGTCCTCCCTAGGGGGCTATAATGTATGACTGACCTGAATTAGTTTTTTGTTTCAAACATTTTCTCAAATTATTACTGCTCCCTATCACCACCCCTAACACAGCGTCTTCACGAGACATTAACTTTGCGATAACATGAGAAAAAACGTCGGTAGAATACTAAAAGCAAAATATCGAATTTTCTCTTAATCTCATACTAGGGGAAGACGTAGTTTTACTTTTGCGATTAGATTACATTTTATGCAAATGCTCATCGAGTTAACATGTCATTTTTAATTTTTCACACAAATTTTAATTTATAAATCAATTAAACACATTTATTCATTTATTTAACACAGACATTTTATCAAAAACATCGTTTTTCATTTATTCTAATAAACTCTTACACATGCACAGTATTTTATTTTCATGTACATGTGTTTTTTGACGGTTCATATCATAAGATTGTTGTTAAAAGAATTCTTATAACAACGCTTTCATAAAAATTCTTATAACATTGAGATAACACTAATTTGAAGTCTACACGTAACATAATTCTCTCTGCGATTGAATTTGACAATCTCATCTAACGTGTGGACCTCAAGTTAGTGGCCCACCCACTAACTTAATTTTGTACAGACTTTAGAGCCTACATCCTACCTATAATTCACCAATACATTTTTTGTCGACAAGACTTATAGTTTAGAAGATATAAGCTGTCCGATGGCTCAAGAATTTGATCGGTAAAATTGGTATTATATAACAAAATATAGCGCCCACAGTGTCAAAAATAGCTGTCTAATTTTTACAAAATTTATAGGCTATATCCTTGCCTATAGCTCATCTATAAATTTTTGTAGATCAGACTATTAGTTTGGAAGATATTGGGTTTCCGAAGACTTAAGAATTTTATTGGTAAAATTGGTCTTATCTAGTAACAAAAACCTTCGAAGAAAAGAAATATTGTTCTGCGCTCTTCATCGATGTTTCTCAGGCATTTGATTAACTATGGCACGAAGGTTTAATACATGAACTAAAGCAAAACCTAAACCGAAACCACCCTTAAGCTTTTAGAAAGCTACTTAACTGAGCGAAGATTTGTTAAGGAAGGTTATTTTCTAAGCCCTCCGCAACCGATTGAAGCCGGAGTTCCTCAAGGCAGCATCCTCGGCCCTGTAAAATATCTAATATATATGTATGCCTCTGACTTGCCGGTAAGCAGTAACATACACATATCAACATTCGCTGATGATACAGCTTTTCTAATTGTTCACAAAAGCCATCCAGAAGCTTCCCGCAAACTGTAAGATTATATACCCCAGTTGGAAGAATTGCTAAAACAATGGCGGATAAAAAATAACGAGCAAAAATATCTACACATTACTTTTACCTTGTGCAGAGAAACCTGCCCACCTATACAAATAAATAACCAAACTATACCTCAACACACTGAAGTAAAATATCTCGGTGTTCATCATGATCGTCGTCTAACATGGAAGTCCTACATAAATGCAAAGGTGACCCAAATGAAATTAAAATCAGCTCAAATGAATTTTCTCATTGGAAGGAACTCTACTCTAAGCCTGGATTGTAAACTTCTTCTATACAACTCCATTCTAAAACTAATATGGTCCTACGGCATGCACTTATGGGGCACTGCCTCGGGATTTGGATACAATCCCCTAGCCCGAAACATCATTAACTTTTTTAGATGCCACACTTGGCTGAGAAGGAGCTACACCCACGAGAGACGTAGACAACCAAAACCAACTGCTGAAACAAGTAAAGACTTGATTACTTATTGTTAGTTAAATTTTATGGAAAATACAATGAATAAGTATAACCGTTAAAAAAATCTAACAGAATATAGCGCCAACTGTACTAAAAATAGCTAATTTATTTACAGACCTACAGTCTTTCCAGGCATACATTTTTGTGGTCAGACTATTATTTTGGAAGATATAAGCTTTCCGACGACTATTGAGTTTATCGGTAAAATTGGTCTTATATAACAACATATAGCGCCCACTGTGTTTAAAATAGCTACCTAACTTTTAGCACACCTTGTACCCTACATCCTTCCCAATAATTAGTCCATACATTTTTTTGTTGATCAGACTATTCGTTTTGAAGATATGATTTTTCCGCCGCCAGATTGGCATTTTTTCCCAGTGTGCTACGGGTGCTAAATGTATGACTGACTTCCATTGGTTTCTTGTTTTCAACATTTTCTAAATACATATTCGCCCTTTATCGTAATCTCTTAGAGTCCCATAAAAAAATTTACATTTTGTATGAGAGCACCCTTAAGGAATGGAGATATTGGTTAAGTATGTTTGAAAAAAAATATGTGTGGGTCAGTCATACATTATGAACTATTTTATTTAATTTTTTGTATGAAACTTTTTTTATTAGGCAATAGGATGGACGTGGAAGAAAGTTGAATGTAAAAAATGGCGTGAAATAAAATTTCAGATAAAAAAGTTTCAAATAAAAAAATTTCATGAAACATTTCATCGTGTAAATTAAGTATTATTTTCTTAATTAATTTAATATTGCTCTCAAATCGATCTTTTATATTCAGTCACTTTTCTGCGGCGAATTCTGATCTAAATCGGCTAATAGGTTCGTCTAACAGGCTCGAGAGATATCGTAGTCGAAAATTTTGAAGAAAATTTTTTTTTAAATTACTCTAAAAATTTGTGGATTTTCTAGTGCCTTGAGCTTGAAATTAGCAGGAAGTTCCAGGGATGGCCTGCAAAATCAACCTTATCCGATTCTTGACTAAAACTTAATGTTTTGTAAAACTTCATTTTTATACTTAAATAAACTTACATAAATAAACTTTAATAAAAAAATCCTTTAAAAATTTGCATTTCTGTACAAAGTATCTTTGCAAAAAGTCACTTTCATACAAATTACATCATCTCATTTTTTTGTTAGTACAAATGCTAAATAATACTTAAATGAAAGTCGTTATAATAGTCAGAAAAAGCTAAGATTTCATTCCACAATTTAAACACATCAAATAATATATATGTTCTTTTGACCTTTTTGTCTGTAGTTTCAGTTACTCATACATATTTTATGAATTTCAATTTAATCATTTAAGCCTTTTTCCAATTTTAAAATTTTTTTACAAAATTTTTTATTTCTTCAGCTTATTTAAACTTATGACAATTTATGTTACAACATTTTTGTTCTTAAAGAGATAAAGCGAATAAGAAATACATTCATAGTCCTTGAAAGGAGTATGAAAACATTTTTATATTCACTGATGTTATTATTGACCTTTGTTTAACTTTATTTAAGCCTAATTTTCCTTGTTAGCTTTGCTTTACAAAGGCGACTGAATATGAAATAAATGCAAGTTGTATTTTCAATTGAGTTTGTCCAAAATACTATAAAATAAAAAAATAAACACTTTTGTTAATCCTTGATCATAAACAATTCAATTAAATGGTTTAACAAATTTTTATTTCGTTTCCTTTTTCTTGCTGTATTGTGTGAATTTTATTGTTTTCTTTTTTACACAAATAGCGACATGAAGTACCCGCAGTTGTTTGTTTTAGTGGCTTTTGTTGTCCTTAATTTTGAAAAGAAGGAAAATTACAAGTGGCAGACAAATTTAAGGGGCATTACAATCATACTTGTATAAAGAACGTTAGACTGCGGCTAAAATATTGGGAAACAGTGGACTGACAATTTCAATAGATTTTTTTACAGAAATAAACGCCAAAAATAATTTTCTTTATTGCAAATAAAACAATTAACAAAAGCATGTTTTCCATTTTCTTATTTTGAAAACTTAAATTCTTTCATCCCACTGTGGTGTCTCAATATATTTAACTAATAAAAAGTAATTGAAAGTTAAATTAAACACTTTCTCCCTCCATTTTTCAACCTCTTAAATTATTTAACAGTTCGTCTATTAAATTACGTTCATTGGGCGACAATGAATAAAGATGGTTATATGAACGAAGTATGAAGATTTAAAAAAATCCTTTCATAATTTTTCCCTTTTCTTCTTTTTCCTTCTTTTCAGCTTGACTTAACACGTATTCGTCCAAGAAAAATTAAGCAGACATAAAAGAGGAAATGACTGATTGTATGTAAATTGTATTTTTAAAAATCTCGCTACGAAGAATTCAGTTTTTTACTTGTCGCTTGATGTACAACTTTAATATTTTTTCACCACAATGTTGATTTTAGCCACAGAGTTTTTCTTAATTCATTTGATGATTTTATTTATTTTTTATCTCTCCCAGCAAATGACTAGTAGAAATTTGCTGGAAAGTAGCAGGAATTTTTTTCCATTTAAAGAAAGAAAACAGCTTTAAAAATTCTTTTTTTCTTAAATATTTTATAAAGATATAAAAGTGTCGTATTGAAAGAAATGTTTGCTGTTTACAACTGAGTAGGGAGGCGTGCATGGAATCACCTTTGGGTCAAAATGCAAAATATCGTGTAAAATAAAGTAAATAATAAAAACAAACGTTGTGGGAAATTAAAACATTTCCGCTTCGTTATTTTAATCTACGAGTATGTAAGGATGAAAAAATTAAGAAAATAGCCTTGCGAAACATTCTGACATTTTGGAATGCATTTTTGTAATTTTGCTCGTCATCATCAAGACTCATTAACTAACTTCTTTTTATTATTATTCTTAGCTAAACAAGGAATTTTTTTCTCTAATTAGACAAGAAGAAAAATAATCGAATAATTCTTTAAAGCAGCTAGTTACCCTACAGATAATATTGGACTACGTGGTAAATTTTAACTGAAATTAAGTACCCAGCAAAAACTTTGCTTAGTGGTAGGCAAACAAGTATATGAGGATTTAATTCGTAACTACTTACAATTTGACTCGATAACTACTTATTTTTGTTTGAGAAGTCCAAAAAATAAGGGGTAGCCCTTACAAACGTATTTACATTGTCACATCAATTAACTAGTTACTATTTAGCTTACTTGAAGCTAAAAAATAAGTAGTCGAATAAACAAATTAAAATTAATTAAAAAAACGTATACGCACTATATTTTCTTTATATTATTAAATTTTTATTTTTTGACCCAGCTGGGACTCGAACCTGTGCTCATTCTGCTTTGAAGACAAGTACTTTACCCATTCGGCTATTGTTGACTTATATGTTTAAGCGGCAAAAATTAGTTTTCATATATGTATAAATACATGTTGATTAAAAAAGTGGTTGTCTGCTTATTTTATTAATACATATCAACAAATTGTAACTACTTTCAGATAATGAGAAAATATGTACTAATTTTATTAAAAACTAGGCAGTAGCTCTAATTTGAAGCATAGTAATAAAATAAATAAGTACCACTCATTACTTTGTAACCCATTAATAAAGTACTACCGATTACAAAATTGATAAAAGTTTTTGCTGGGTAGCTACAACATGATCCTATGCAATGCAGTCATGGACCATGTCATTTGAAAACAATACCGTCTAGTTAACCGACAAGTGTTTGTGTTTTAACGAGTGCAATCGTTAAAACACGAACACTTGAGTGCTTCATCTAATAGCGCATTGATTAGTTTTAAGACTAGTCCGATGTAATGCAGACATGGACCATGTCATTTGTAAACAAGAGTGCTCGTGTTTTAACAATTTCAACACGAACACTGTGCTCCATAAGGTGGTGATATATAGTAGTTTTGAGACTACTCCGATGTTGTGCAAAGCTGAATTATATGGTCCAGCCCTGTTTTCTCTATACAATTGGGTTGACTTTGGACTAGTCCTCTATGGAGTATATTTTACAAGCTTTATCTGCAGGGTATGTTCACGCGAGATCAAAATGGCTAAAAAGCTAATTTCAGATGAATTGTCACATGAAAATACAGCAAGCTCTAATTGAATTTTTTATATGTATCGTACACATGTGAAATACACATGTGTGCAGCGGTAAAATGCATGAGTAAAGAGGCTTTCTAGAAGGCCTGTTTAGCAGACATAGGACCTTCAAATCCGCATTCCATGCTCATTTCATTTTTATCCACGCTGTCATTGAGGCGCAGGCCTTTCACAGTCGCTTCTTGCAGGGCATGCAATTTTGAAGGAATTCTAAGGAAGGGCTCTTAAAAAGGAAATGGAGGTAACTTTTTTCTATTCCAGTATTTTTATAGTGGCTTCGTTAAATTTGATTAATGTGATTTTTTATTTCGAACTATTTCTGTTCATCCAAAGTAATTCTTCATACTCGTAAATTGAATAAATTAATCAGATCCGACATAATAGCAACATGTATGACGTCTCTTCTATGTAAATGTCTGTCTTATATACAAATTACATGGGAAAAAAGAATATGAGAATCTTTGTTATTTCCAAAGCACTTTTTTAAAATTAAGGTTGGGATTTTAGTCGCTTAAATCTTGTAATATAATGGATTCTTATTGCGATTGAAATATATGTATCAGTTTTCTTTATTTAAAATAAAAAACAACAACCCAGCTACTTACATTTGCAAATAAGTTCGAAATATTTTTTGTTTTAAAAAGAATTGTTTTACAATAAAGAGTTTATTTTCTATTTTATTTATTTATTTTATTTTATTAAATGGAAGTAATACAATCAGCCAATTAATGCCTACTAGTAAATTAATTAATGTGTTACCTTCTTTGGGAAAGGGATAGTGTAGAGAGAACAGGTGGTGAAGTGGGAGAGATAGAAAGCTTAATTTATTTACAACCCTGCTATTGCGCGTTTTTTGTTGAGCAGTGTTGCAAGCCCCTCTGGTGTCAAGTAGTTCTTAAGGTATGTCCTGTAGCAACTTCGCTGTATAAATATATTTTAGCTTTGTCAATAGTTTCTCCTCTGATATGTCGAATATTAGTTTCTCTGCGTAAACACTGTGCCTACGAGTTTTTGGAGCGCTAAAGACACTACACCTCCGCGTTTGTGACCTATAGGCTTCCGAGAAAAAGCTGTTGTGGCCTGCCACCGCTATTCGGCATACCAGAGAAGAAAAATTCTTAAGGCCGGCCGGAAGGCGGCTAGACAAGAATCACCAGAAATCATAATTGGATTTTGGGGAATCACTTCGTAATAAAATGAAATAAGACCCCATAAAAATAGTTGTTGTTACATCGTGTACATTTTTCGGAATTAATCCGTTTTCTTTTCGGGAATGTATTTCGTGGGGAGCTATTTTATGCCGTCGTGTAAGCCTTATAGTGCGTACTCATTTTACAGCAATAGCGCGTCAATAAAGAAATAAAAATGTGTTGTGTTTCTCATACACGACACCTCTTAAAGATTTTTTTTATTAGAGTTTTTTCTGTTTTAGCTCAGCTTTTGCTGTTTTTTTTAAAGAAAAACACTTGTACGTGGTATAAAATTTCAAAGGAAACGAGGGAAACTGTTGATATTATGTATAAGCTTAATAGCGAAAATAGTCTCCTTTCGGGTCAATATGCTTTTGCGTAGGATCGAATCACTTGATATAGCCTTTTTTCTATTCATGAAAAGCATGGTCTCCGAATGTATCAATAACAGCTTCTTTTGCTCGATAGAATTGTTGATATGCGGGACCACAGTTGATCTTTGACTGGGGCTTCGGATTCCTACCAGTCGGTTTGGCTTTTCTATGTCAGAATCGATTAAGACCCTAAAATCTAAGTTTTACCCATAAAGCTTCCAACTCAGCTCTTAGAATACAAAAGTTCCATGTAAAATAAATTAAAACAAAGTGCTAGCTGCCAAAAAGAACTTTTTTAAATCAATAAATTAAACAAATCTCTGAGTTAGAACCAATTTTAGCTAGCACTTTCATTTCAAGATAGCATATGGAACGGCTTGTTCTTGAAAGTTGTGATACAACGTAGTTGGAACCATTCTTAACTGAAAACGGCATTTCGGCCAAAATGTTTGTTGGAACACTTTTATTCTAATGGCTCGAAGTGGCAACGTTACTTAACAATGCTTACAATATGGTAAATAATAACCCTCGTACTAATAAATGGGAATATACTTTGAATTTACGTGGGAGTTCATTCTCTTTTAAGGAACGTTTCTGCAATTTTACGCACTGTTGCATTATTTTAGATACTGAAGGTTTCTAAGGATTATCCTTATTTTTTGGAATTGCTATTGGAATCCTTTGTAAACTCGTTTTTTTTAAATAAAACAAAGCAAATTTGTCTGTTGTAATTTACTTTTTATTATTACTTTTATTAGTGTTTGTAAAATATCTAGGCGTTTTAGATTTTATTTGGCTGATATTTTTAGTTAAAAGGTGAGAGTTAAAGGGTAGTCCGAGGAAAATACAAAATTAATGACGATGGTTTTTTCTTTTTGTTGGCATTTGTTGTAAAAAGGGATAAATATCATATTAAGCTGACTTATCAGCTTTTATTAAATAAAATGTATCTGGTTTTTATTATTAAATGCTTTTATTTAGCTTACCATGTTTGTGGAGCTTGTGCAGTCTGTGGAGTTTGGTTCAAATCTAATAATTGAAAATTTACTCCCTTCCTTTTGGCCGATTGATCAGAAATTTGGTAAGCGCGTTAACTTTTGATGACAATTTAATGTTGTGTTTAATGTTGTGACGACCATAAAAAGTAATATTTAGTTTTAGCCCCTTCCTGTTAACCGATTGATCTGAGATTTGGTATATACTAGGGTATTCATTTCATCGGGCTATTGATTTAATCGGTTAATTGCTCGATTAATTAATCGAAGCTTTGGATTAATCAGTTAATAATCGGTTAGTTTTGCTTTTAATCGGATAACCGGGTTTTCAAAAATCAAGTAATTTCAACAAATAAAAATGCATAAATTAATTATTATTTTGAGTTTACTAATAAAAAAAAAACAATAACAGAACAAACATAACGATTCTCGAAATAAAAAAAGAGTTCATAAATATGTGTTAGTTAGAAAATTAGCAAGTTTGTGAGATCCTTTTACTAGTTATTGCAATAATTTAAGGAGATCTGCTAAAATAATCTTTCATAAAAATAATTTGGTTTAAATATCTAAGACTTACGCGATTCTTTTCTATAGTTTTGATAGAAGTTGACTTGGAAAAATCCTTTCACTTATAGTAGATGTTGAAGAAATCTAAAGCAATCCATAGTTTCTCAGTACCTTTCATGGATTTCTCTAAACACATAAAATCTTCCATTATGCCCTTTGAGTCCTGTTTTAATTTTTTAAAATTCTTAACACTTCGGTTACTTCTGTTAAAATATTGTTTGCATTACTATCGATTAGAATTGGGCAAACCGATCCGTAAGACTAGGTCGTTCCTTTCGTTCGTCGTTCCGGTATTTTTGTTTAAACAGTGAATGAGGAACGAGAGAATATCTCTGTCGCTCCTAAAAACGTCAACAAACATTTTCCATAGCTTATTATCATTTTCCGACATAATAACAATAAAATAATTCTTTGTTTTCGTAAAATATTTGTAAAAAAACAATAGCCCACAACAAGCAATAAATTTTTGAAAATAATAAAATCTATCATACACATAAATAAACAAATCATTCTCTATACACAGAAAAAAATAGACAAGAATTATATTCAATAAAACCATGTTATTAAAAAAAATATGAATTTCAATAACATTTATCTTTAACATAATAAAATATTTCGTTGTAAGTATTTCTTTTCCATGCCGGTTATTTCTTTTCCTTTTATACATAAGTACTTAAAACAAGTTGTATCCCATAAAAAAATAAATGGGATATGGCTCAGCTAGAGAGTGTATGCTTTACGTCCGGAAAGTCCGGGTTCGTATTCCAGCCATGTCAACATTTTTTTAATTTATATACATATTTTTATTTTGAAATAATTTTGTTATCAATATAGGGGAATTCTTTATCACAGGAAATTAAAAAAAAAAATTATTGAATACCGGGATTTTTGTTATCAAAAACGAAACTTATTTTTTTCTGTGTACACAGAAGTGTACACAAATAAGTGAACGAAACAAATGTGTTGTCTTGAGCGTTTGTCAAAGCAAATTAATTACTCCTCAAGACGGTTTGCAATTGCGAAACGAGGAATGATGAAAAAGGAACGTACCGCACCGTACCATTCAATTTAGGGAATCGTTCCATGGAACAAGGTCGTTCCAGAACGACACAACTCTACTATCGATAGTTTCTTCTGTTGTCAGCTCATCATCTGACCCATACTGGACAAAGCTCAGCACCGAACATTCTACAAAAAAGTTAATTTCCGAATTCCTCAGTTTCCGTTTTTGTACTGTATTTTAAAGCACTGCTGCTAGAAGGAAATATTCCTGAATGAAGGTATAAACCAGTGGTGACCATTCTCTACATTCCCTATGCTCGCGAGCATAGGATGCTTTTTTACCATCAATACACGTACACTGTGTGTGAGATTCACAGGCTATATATTTAAGGCCGTTTCAGACTATAATACAAGTATTAATGCTTGAGGAAAATGCAACTCTGTCATGTTGAGTTGTTATTGTTTTTTGAAAAATTTTAAACAGAAATTAGATCAGGGAGGCATTTTCGTCAAAATTATTAATACTTGTATTATAGTCTGAAACGGATTTAGCCGCGAAGCACATACTCAAACAAAGAATAAGATGGTGTATGTTTGGCCACCACTAGTATAACCAAGGCATATTAATAACAGGTACTACCATTACTGCAACAAATACAACACCAAAAAACACATGCATTTTGTTGGTAGAAACACACCAGAAATATGTCAAATATATTGTGTGTGTGTCGCATACATTCATATGCTCTCTCAAATTTACTAACACATGCACGTTGTTGATAGAAACACACCAGAGATGTGTCAAAATCTATTGTCTGTGTGACGCACCCATGATCAAATTTGCTAAGTCAGCTTTTTAATCTACCTTAATATAAACTAATTGAAATCGTCTCTCATTAAATCTAAGGAGATTTGTAATTAAATCGTTGGCAATAGAGTAATTCTGACTGAATTCAACAAGAACGTGTGTCGCTTGGCTTTTAATGTTAACAAAAAAATTTAGGAAAATCTTGTAGGTACTAGAAACACATAACCGCCATCTTTTTTATTTATTATTGTATAGCTTTGGATTAGTGGCCATCCGAAGTAAAATTTTTTACCAATTTCATACATTTTTATTATTGCTCCATCTTTTTAAGTAGAAAAGATATTGAAACGGTTCATTATTTGTTTTTTAGGGCAGTAATGATCATTTAATATTGCTATGACAAACTGAAGTCGAACACTAAATGGCCGAAAAGTGGCCATCTGAAAATTACGCAGTTTTTTCTCATTTTGTCGATTTTCAATTGAACCCTGTGTGAACCCTGTTGAACATAAAGCACTGACTTTTTTTTGTAGTAAAGAAGGAATCCTTATGATACCATGACATAAGTTTCATTGAGCTGAAGTAATATCTTCTGCAAAAAATAAAGTTGCGAAAATTGGTAAATTAAAAAAAGCTCAACTTTGCGCTTCAAAAAAGCCATGGTGGGGTAAAGATAACAATCTGATAATAAACTGATAAAATAGGCCAGTACTTTATTATTATGTCCCGTTAGTGCCGTTGTGATATTTGCACTCTATTACGATATATGAGTTTTTTAAGTGCAATTTTTATGCAAAATAACGGGCCCAAAAACCCACATGGGGATAAAAAAAACTGCAATTTTCAGAATAGGTATATGGCTAATACTTTGTCTTACTAAGATCTTTAATAGCCACGTCCAAAGG
Source organism: Panzeria rudis (assembly GCA_956483635.1). Taxonomy (NCBI): domain Eukaryota; kingdom Metazoa; phylum Arthropoda; class Insecta; order Diptera; family Tachinidae; genus Panzeria; species Panzeria rudis. The sequence continues at coordinate 84,166,494 of OY101449.1, forward strand.
TTTTGAAGTTGTACACACACACTTCTTTGTTTGCGTGAAAAATAATTTCTAAACACGTACCTTTTGTAGGTAAGACGAACGTTTTTTATTTTTGTTTTCTTTTCATGTACATTATATTGTACATTTTTGTTTTCTGATAAGAAAAAACAATAAATAACACTATTTTGTACGTAAAAATATTTTATTTTTTCAATGAAAACTTTTTAGTTTAACTGTTCGGTTCTTAATTGCTGATGAGTGTTATCGATAAAAAAAGCATAAAGAGTAGTATGCAGCTCTGCCTGAAATTCAGGCTGCCATAAGAAGTATGTGTAAAAAAACAAACTGAAATTCAGGTTGGTAAAATTCTTAAAGAAATTTCCTTTTACTAGCACGCAGTTCCAAAAGAAAAGTACACGGAATTTCGGCATTTATTGTCTATTACAGGCATGTTATAACAATAAGTGGAGATTTTTTTCCGTCAAATGAAACAAAAATTAATGTTCAGACAATTGTTTGGTCACGGAATTTTTGACATTTCTAATTTTTCGTACATTGTAACTAATTTTTATTGTTTTTGTGTTGTAAATTAAATAATATATAAATTTGTGTGTATGCAAACAAAACTCTGTATATAATTCAACACGATTATTTTTCCGTGTAGAAATAAATGCAAAACTCCAAACCTGAATTTCAGTGAGAACTGCATACTACGCTTAAGCTGTAAAACAACCTAAAAATTTTAAACTTAAATTGACATTTCGAGCTTAAAGCGTTACAATGCTGTCCATTCATTAGGTTTAAGCCCAAATATAGCGATTTTAGCGCTTTTCAAATTAGTGAGTTTTTTGAGTATAAAATTAGGTAATATTGAAAGTAAACAACAGAAAGAAATTGTTAATAAAAATGGATATATCGTATACTCTTCTCTTTTTTGCATTCCTATTTCACTCCTTCAATTTTATATTAAGAAAAAACGGAAACAGCAGGTGTCACAAGGGTTTAAGAGAGCTTTCAAAAATTCATGTTATTTTATATTAAAAACATTTGCGCATATTCAGAAATCATCACTAAGTATTAACTTTTTTAAGTACCTATTTAACTTATTCACAGTTGATTACTTTCAGCACGAAAAGTTTGAACTTAATTATGGGCAAAGCTGTAACTAAATGCCAACTGACTAATACATCCAAAGAACAGCTGATTACGTCCATTTCTAATGCGTCCAAAAAACATACATAAAAAAAGAAAATAAACTAGAGATGTGTTTTTGGTCAACAAAATGTTATTGAATAACTTAATTTTTACAGGCCCTTATTTGATTTGATTTATATACAAATTATAGCCAAACAATTACTTTTTTAGAATAAGCATGAATTTTTTACCGAACAAAAATTGTTTTTTAATATCTTCATAAGCTTTTTAATTAATTACAGAATATATCGTTCAAAATATCGACATTATATATTCTCTATATGTCAATATGCAGGGCAGTGATTTAGCCATTTTCTGGCTAAATTTAGCCATTTTTTATCCGGTTTAGCCAGAACACAAGTTAATTTAGCCATTAGCTATTTTTTTAAACACTTTTATTTTAATCTAGCTATTTCTTACCCAATTTTCATACATGGAATTTTCATAAAAAAATTTAAACTCGCAACAAAGGAACACTTATTTACTACCAAAAAATACAACAGAGCAATATGTTATTGCTTTCGCACGCATAAGAAGAAAACAAACTTTGGTAAAATCTTAAACCATTTTTCAGAGATGGAAACAAGGTATTTTGTTTTGTTTACATTCATATTCGTTCATCCATTCAGAAGTTATACACAGCAAACTTTTTAAAAATTGGAAAAAAATTACCGAAAAGTGTTTCGTTTATAAAAATAAAAATCTTTGTTGACCGTAATAATATCGAATAGCAATCGATAGGTGGCAAAAATATAATTGAGAAAGGGGGGTTGACACTTTCTGAAATACTTGCATTCAGAAGTTATACCCAGCAAGCTTTTTAAACATTTTCAAAAATCGCTGAGCGCAATAAGAGTTAATGGCAATCGAATAATATCTAATGGCAATCGATAGGGGGCCAAAATTGTTGGGTTGGGATGTCACTTTCTGAAATACTTGCATTCAGAAGTTACACCCAGCAAACTTTTCAAAATTGGCAAACACCGAAATGTGTTTCATTTATAAAAATAAAAATCATCGGTGAGCGCAATAATGGCTAATGAATAGCAATCGATAGGCGGCAAAAATACAATTCAGAAACATGGGTTGTCACTATTTGAAATATTTGCATTAATAATCTATACCCAATAAACTTTTTATGATTGACAAAAATAGCTACAAAAAGTATTGATAATAAAAATAAAAAAATTCGGTGAGCGCAATAACGGCAATTCATAGGACTCTATTTACTCAAGCAAATCTTTCCAATATTATGTAAAAGATAATATATGAATTACTTTCTTACTTTTGCTTAATACTCATGATTTTTGAAATTTGTTTGTCTACATGAATCCCTGATGCAGGGTTACATTTATGTAGCCTACTAATAGCAGTTGCTACGCTAGTTATGAATTATGAATCAGATCTATAACTATCTATGAACTATTTTTTAGTTTCTGTTTTATTAGTTCCGACTTTGGTTATGATTTCTGAATATCTGCCATTGAACATGATTCTAGTTCTAAAATTTTCTTTACATGCTTATTAGGTAGGATTGTTATTTAATGTCAAATTAAAATTTTCCCTATTGTAACTTTTAGCATTTGGCGTACTAACAACAAATTTACCAATTAAAGTAATTGACAACAATTGTGAATACTAATAATAACTAACAACACAGAAAAATTTATCACCAAAAAATTTTGAAACAAAAGTTTGTCTAAAAATAAATTTAATTTTCAGTAAATGTTCTGTCCATAATCTATTAATTGTTTGTTTGACTTTTGTTTAGAACGCAAACACCAAAAACAACAATAAAACATGTGTCGTAAAAAACCACTCCGATGACGACATACACACAAATAACAACAACAACAATCATAGTAAGAGGAATGCAATTGTACCAAGTTTGTTTACAATAGATTTTTGAGTAAATCGATTAGTTAATGTCGTTGCGTTAATTCTCATTCATTTTTTTAGAGTAATTACATAAACATTCAGACTTGAACACATTTAACAAAGTGAAATCTCATAACTGCTTAGTGGATGGTGATGATGACACAGACAAACAATTTTTTTTGTATTTTTGTTTGATTAAGTAAATTATTTTGCTCAATAATTGTTAGCATTTTTATACTAATTGTTTATTAAATTCAGGCAGAAATATTGTTTGATATTTTTCAGAAAATCCAGTAAATATATTTGTTTGATTTAGTAAATTGTTTTGTCTACAATTTGTAAGTATTTTTAGACAAATTGTTTTATAGATTTAAACAATTTGTTCACTAAAAAACACGTTTTTTTCAATGAAATTGTTGAGGTATTTTTGTCTATATTTACAAATTCGTTTGTAGGTCCGTTCATAGATAAAATATTTACTATTTCATTGAACTCCTATACAGAAAATGAAATTTAGTTTTTTCTGGAGACATGGGAAAACGATGAGCTTGCACTTTCTATGATTTCGAGAAAAATTGAAAACAAACTTTGAAGTTTCAAAATTAAAAATTTATGTTGTTTATTGATGATCTGTTTAAAAGTACTGATTTCAATACCAAATTATCGCAGATTTTTGTAGAATATGTGGTACCGTTAGTACTCTCATATAGCCGATTGATGCCATCACAGTACCATTTTTTTGTGCACTTCATACATATCTTCATTAGAAAATAAACTCATTGGAAATTCATATAGCTACTTTTTTATAACAGGTACCGTACTGTCTTACATAAAGTACTTATTTATAACAGTAACTTTTTTACAAAAGGTACTTTTTCGCAAAAGGTACATTCTTATAATTGTGGCTTTTGCAAAAAAATACTTTTCTACATATGTTACTTTTTCGCGTAAAATACTTGTTCAATTCACCAGCTCAGTCGTATGATCTTATCGTTAAAAAAACGACACTTGCTTTTGTGCTTGTGAACAGACAAATTTGTTGTATCGTTATTTTGTCGTATTTTTAATGTTAATTCAATGTAATCAATTCATTTTCAGTAAATAATTTATGCCGAAAAACGAATTTTGTTATTAATTACAGGTTTAGTGATTTCTTTAATACATTTAGCAATTTTTCGCTAATTTGTGATTTTTTTTTTCGCTATTTGTTCGAATTTTTTCGCTTTTAAAGGTGTTGGCGATTTCTAATAAATTTTAGGGCGTGCTTCCGACTTTGCGAATTTTTGATAAAAGCGACTTTTTGCAAGTTTTCAGTTTCCTTACAGTTGCTGATTTTTAAGCAATATTAGACTTTGTTATCATGCCGCTATTAGCAAGTTTTTGCGAATTTTCACTATTTACGCGATTTTTACCAAATTTTTTGTATTCCTCACAGTTTTAGCGATTTTTAATCAAAGTTATTGCTTGTTTAAAATTTTGCAATTTTTCGCGAATTTTCACTTTTAGCAAGTTTTTGCAAATTTTCATAATTTTCACGTTTTTTCCGACTGTTTGACTTTCCTTACAATTTTTGGGGCTAGTTTCCAATATTGCAATTTTTCGCGAATTTCCGACATTTTCGCGATGTTTTTGATTTACTGCAAGTTTTTGGCATTTTTAGAGCTCAAGTCACTTTTAATCTATTTCAAGCCTTGATATCGATGTTTGCATTTATTCACTTTTGATTTTGCAAATAATCATAAATTTGCAAAATTTTTTGAACAACTCTTCTACAAGCTGTTATAGCTGATTCTCATTCTGTACCTTATATTAATTTACAAATTAATCTAGCAAATAAAATATTCCCAGACAATACAACTATTTGGAAAACATATCAAATTCAATCGTGTAATTATAACGCACTTTTGTATGAAAATTGCTAATAAAAATACAATACTGTATAATTAGACGATTACACAACACATACGACGTTAATATGAGCTTGTGAATTGAACAACTATTTATTACAAAATTTACTATTTCACAAAAAGTATTTTTTTGCAAAAGTTATTGTTAAAAAATACACTTTTGCAAAATTGAATGTATGTACATGTACATATAGTATGTATGTAGTACTAGGGTGTCCCTTAATGTTAGAAAGTTCGATTTCTCCCAGTCTCCCTTCAGCTGTTTGAATATTGATAAAAAAAAGTGATCCTGCCCTTTTCGTGCCGCCACACAGTGGTTTGTTTCCATATAACGATGGGACAGAAATATAAGGAGTTGACGCAGACTTCTGAAATTTAGTACAGTACTTACATATACCTTAGTTAAGAAAAATTCAAGTTTTGAAAAAGTCAAGCCAAAGACACGCCTGAATATTTGCATTTTAGTTTCAGCTACAATTATCAGAATGTTGCAAAAATTTGTATCTGTCTCTGTTGTAAATTTTATTTCATTCGGTGCATATATCCTTTTTCTCAAAAACTATATTTTAACTCATTTATGATTAGACTGCACTAAAATGTTTCTAAAATTATGCGTCTTAGCTCTGCTGTAAATATTGTTCCATTTAGTGCAAGGACATGACCACCTCTCATATATGCTTTTTCCTAAAAACTAAATTTTACCTGTATTTATAATCAGAATAGAACTACAGGTATTTTTAAAATTGCGGAAAAAAGCAGTAGATGTTATTACACAGAAAAAACTAAATTTCATTTTCTGTAAGGGAATTCAATGAAATAGTAAATGCAAATACACGTGAGCACTGACGATGGAAGTGTAGCGGCTTCCGAAAGTGGCACTACTCTGTTCTGCTGTGTACGTTGAAAAATTAAGTTGATGTTAATTTTTCCTTTGTTCCTTGGAATATTAATCATGCCCAATTCTTTCTGAATATAACGCTACGAACCTTAGCCTAATAGTCAATTTGGATTCACAAAGCAAATACGTTCGAAATAATCATATTAATAAACAATTAGCTACTGGCTTGAGCTTTTCACATGTTTACATGTTCATATATAGTTAAGTATAAAATCAAACCAAAAAAGTTTATCTTGAGTAGAACAAAAATCAGAAAAATGGGAGCGTAGAAAAATAAACCGATGGCAACGCTGGGAAAGTGCACTTTAATATCAGCTTGAGAGTGAATTAATTCTCGTATTAAATTTTCACGAAAAAGTTGTATATATAAGAATTAAAATCACATTCAACAGAGCCACCTGACAAGTGGTGATAAGCAAATACACGTGACCACTGACGATGGAAGTGTAGCGGCTTCCAAAAGTGGCGCTACTCTGTTCTGCTGTGTACGTTGAAAAATTAAGTTGATGTTGATGCTAATTTTTCCTTTGTTCCTTGGAATATTAAACATGCCCAATTCTTTCTGAATATAACGTTACGAACCTTCGCCTAATAATCAATTTGGATTCACAAAGCAAATACGTTCGAAATAATCATATTAATAAAGAAATAGTAAATATTTTGTCTAGAAAAGGACCTACAAACAAATTTGTAAATATAGACAAAAGTTTCATTGAAAAAACGTGTTTTTCAGAGAACAAATTGCTTAAATCTATAAAACAATTTTTCTAAAAATGTTTACAAATAAATTGTAAGCAAAAGAATTTACTAAATCAAATAAAAAGATTTACTATATTTTCTGAAATATATTAAACTATATTTTGGTCTTAATTTATAAAACAACTAGTGTAAAAATACTTACAAATATTAATCAAAATAGTTTACTTACTGAAACAAAAATATTTACTGGATTTTTTGTAATATATATATATATATATATATATATATATATATATATATATATATATATATATATATATATATATATATATATATATATATATAAATATATATATATATATATATATAAATATATATATATATATATATATATATATATATATATATATATATATATATATATATATATATATATATATGTATGTATATATATATATATATATATATATATATATATATATATGTATATATATATATATATATATATATATATATATATATATATATATATATATATATATATATATATATATATATATATATATATATATATATATATATATATATATATATATATATATATATATATATAAATATATATATATATATATATATATATATATATATATATATATATATATATATATATATATATATATATATATATATATATATATATATATATATATATATATATATATATATATATATATATATATATATATATATATATATATATATATATATATATATATATATATATATATATATATATATATATATATATATATATATATATATATATATATATATATATATATATATATATATATATATATATATATATATATATATATATATATATATATATATATATATATATATATATATATATATATATATATATATATATATATATATATATATATATATATATTTGTTTGATATTAAACAAAATTTTTGTCTGGGCCATTATCATGATCATCCATTGAGCATTTGTGAAACTTCACTTTGTTAAATGTGTTCAAGTTTGAATGTTTATTTAAAGACTCTAAAAAAAATGATTGAGAATTAATGCGACGACATTAACTAATTGATTCACTCTGAAATCTTTAGGAAACAAACTTGGTACAATCGCATTGCTTTTGCTATCATTGTTGTTGTTGTTATTTGTGTGTATGTCGTCATCGGGGTTATTTTCTTACGACACAGTTTTTTTTTGTTGTTTTCGGGGTTTGCGTACTAAATAAGAGTCAAACAATTCATTGATTATGTAAAGAACATTTACTGAAAATGAAATTTAATTTTATACAAGCTTTTGATTGAAAATTTTTTCCTGATATTTTTTCCTGTGTACTGTTTCTAATAGGTAAAGGTCTAATACAAATTGTCCAATTCTAACTTTTTGCCGATATTTGTGCTGATTGCCTTTTATTGAATATTAAAAATGACGAATTTTGCAAGTATTTGCAAAACAAATAATTAAATTTGAAGTCGCATAAAATTTTTATTTTAAAAGTTTTCGTAACAAAACTTAGCCCACAGAATCTCGTATCATCTAGCTTTGAAAAAAGTATAGAATGATATCAGCCAGATAAAAAATATAATATTGGATTTTATTTTGTAAATACATAACAACGAGAAATATGTAGTCGATCACTTTTGAATTAAAATAACCCAGCTTTTAAGTGTCGTAGCACCGTCAAGAAACATATTCAAACAAAAATGTTTTGTATTTGTCTCAAATGGACAATTACCTTTAAAGTGATAACTAATTTGTTAGCTTTCAACAGTATGCATTTTTATATATTTATCTATGGGACACAGCCCTGTGCGCCAGCCCTCCAAAATTTAAGAAAAACCATAAAATTTAGTTCTCTTCCCTCATAATTTCAAATATATTAATTTCTAAAAAAATTGCAAGAAAAAATCTTGCTTGGGAAGCTTACAAAAAAACAAGACATATTTTAATAAAATGGAATCACAACTTTTGATTTTATCACAATTAAGTGAGGAACGTCATTTAAACAAAAAATTTCGATTTCCATACGACACACACAAATTAAGATGTTACCATTTGTATGAATGTCGTTGCTTTTATCAAATGCGTTCCCTCACTTAGTTGCGAATAAAATCAAACATTGTGGACCGTTTTAAATAACATATGGCTTGTTTTGTTTGAAATACATTGAGCTAAATAGCTTCATAAGCAGCATTTTCTTTTTAAATAGTTGTTTTTGTGATATTAATATTTTTGAAGTTATGAGGCAAGAAATCTAAATGTTATGATTTTCCCTGAATTTGAGCGGGGTGCTGGCACATCTTACCTCCAACCGATTTACTTGAAAGTTTGTCAGCATCACTTTTTTTATCAATATTCACCAAACTGAGTGAGAGTGAGACTAGGAGAAATCAAACTTTTTATAATTAAGGGTCACTCTAATGTAGTACGTAGGAGTAATAAGAATACGCACTCGTATTTGAGTATTTATTAGGGCATTCATTCGGCTAACCGTTAATCGGTTAATTAATACCCGATTAACTGATCGGTTATTTTAAAATTGGCTATTTTAGATTAACGGTTAAACCGGTTAATTTCAGTTGATTAATCGATTAACCGACATAACAATATTTAAAATTTTTTGTAGCCTTATAACACATATTTTGTGTGTTTAATTACTTGTTTCGTCTAATATACAAAAGGATGTGTTTAGAAATCATTTTTCATACAAATAACGAGGTGTGTTCAGTGATCTTAACTTAAGTAAAACTTTGAAACCTTTGGACGTGGCTAGAAAGAGCTTAGTAAAGACCCTGCTACTCTAATTGAACTTGAGAGAATTATTAAATTTTTGATTAACAATTTAATAAAAGCAAATTAAAATTAATTAAAAATCTATGAAGTAGGTTTAGTGAGAGACGAATTCAATTATTTTATACCTCCACTCAGGAATATTTCCTTCTAGTAACAGTGCTTTAAAATACGGAAAAAACGGAAACTAAGGTTTCGGAAATAATTTTCTGCAGAATGTTCGGTGCGGAGCTCTGCCAGTATGAGTCAGATGATGATCCGCCAACAGAAGAAACTATAGATAGTAATACAAGCAATCCTTTGACAGAATTAAACGAAACAATTAGAAGCGTTAAGAATTTAAAAAAATTAAAACAAGGCTCTTAAGGCATAATGGAAGCTTTTATATATATTTATAGAAATCCAGGAAAAGTACTGAGAAACTAGATATTCTGTATTATGCTTTGATTTCAATTTCTTCAACATTTACGATAAGTGAAAGGATTTTGAAAAGTCAAGTTATATAAAAACTAAAGAAAACAATTGCTTAAATCCCAATTACTTAAAACAAATTATTTTTCTAAAAGATTGTTTTAGAATCTCACAAACATGTACATTTTTTTATTAACACATATTTATGAATACTTTTTTTTGCTTGATTTAGTTGAAGAATTGTTATGTTTGTTATGTTAATGATTTTTGCATTTTTGTGTATTGAAATTACTTGAAAACTTTGTTAATCGGTTAACCGATTAATACGGAAATTAACCGATTGAGCCAAAATCTCGATTAGTTAACCGATTAAAGCAAAAGCCTGATTATATGAATACCCTAGTATTTAGAGTATAGTGTTTATTTCCTTTTCCGTTTACTGAATTTATGTCGAATATTTTTAGACTACCCGTTTGTTGCACGGTGGTTTTCCGGTTTCAGCTCTAGCTTAAAGCAAATGTGTTATTTTCCATACAAATGCCTCATTTTTGTGGTTATTTAACTTAAGAGTAGTGGTCGTAGTGCTCTACAATTTTCAAAAAATAAATTTTAGAATTGTCCAGCTTAATATGTTGACTCATGAAAACCAAGTGCGTGTGTGTTATGACATCCTTTAATTATAGTTTAGCAATTGTTGGTCATTTGTGTTAAACAAAGTCGTCAACAATATTTTGTATATTTAGCATGAAGAAAAATGGGATAATTATGTTGTGTTTTTATTCTGTTTGTTAATTAAGACAACAATTTAAAACCAGTTTTCGGTTCAATTTGAATTTTAGTTGTTTAATTGGATACAAAAATTAGAACAATTGAGAGAAATGAAAATGTGCTAATGAGCTATTTTGCAAAGGCAGTTGTTGAGTTTTTTTCCTGATAATTACATTTTTGATCTAATGGACTCAAAGTTTGATATATTTATAAGATTTAATAATAGTCTGGTTTATTTATTGTCCGTTTGCGTTCAATAAATTTAGAAATTATTTTAAATTCAATTATGTACATCACCTTCAAAAATGTTCTTTTGTTTATTTAAGTAACAAACCATACACAACTTTATAATAAAGACCTGTCAAAAGTTTTAACTAAAAGTTAATATTCATTCGAAAAATATTAAAATTGATGCAACACATTTTTATATATTTTCTTAAATACCTTGAAATAAATTTTTATATTCTAGTTGGAAAATTTAACTTAATTTTATTTGTTGTTTATTTATTTGAGACATTCACTAATATTATCAGGATTTTTGGGTACATTGAAAGAAGAAAGATAGATCTATGCCAAATCAGCTTTTCTTGCGGTAAAAAATTAAAACAATTATGGAAAATTTAAATTTCCAAAAGATGGAAAAATTTGTTTTGTATAAAGAAACATTTTAAGTCTTTCAATTATTAAAGAACAAATTGAATACAAGTAAATTTTTTAGTGGTAAGCCTGGGTCAGTGCTTTTGCAAGTTGGAAGATAAATTTTGGGAACCAAGAATTTATTATCTGCAATTTTAAGCAACTTTTCCAAATGAAATAATGCAATAAAGTTGAATTGATTTTTTATATGTAATAAATGCAATTCTTTTATCAAGTTAATTCATAGTGCCTAACTGCACTCTAAACCATTACTTAAAATTTACGATCATATATTGCATAAATTTGTATTGAAAATTTCTCCTTGTCTAAAATTACATAGATTTTTTAGTTATTTTATTAAAGAAACAACCTTTCATATTAAACATATTTAGTCCAAGTGGAAAAAAGTTAACATAGTGTATAATACGGTTACGGCTGAATGGTAGTTACGTCTGACTACCAGTCAATAGGTGACGGTTCAAACCTGCACGCAGCCAATCGCTTTTTTTAGTAAAAATATTTTGTTAAAATATAATGGATGTGTAATTTTAGGTCGATAATAATCGGTAAATTGTTTTAGAGTGTATAATTTTGCTAGCCAGTTTTCCAAACTTTATTAAATCATGCTAAAAGAAATAATCTTATCCAACGAAATTTATTATTCAGGCTTAAGCTCGTTCAATTTAATTTTTACAATTAAATCATTTTTTATTGAGAAATAATTTTTCAAAGCATGTGGCAATTGAAAAGTACAAATAAATACCAATTTCTTGACTTTTGTAAAGGTCGAACTGAACATCGATGTTTTCGGGATTAGCCACAATCCCATCATCAGAGCTCTCTATACTCAAGGCTATTCAGCCCCCAAAGTCAAGCGGTAAATATCTGGCATTAAACCAATTGTTTCCTGGCTTTAAGCTTATTTTATGGTGGCTTAGAAATTTACCATACTTGGCACTTATCCTAATCAACAACCACACTTGTGCTTTTTGTTTATATTGCTCACCCAAGATTGAGAAAGCTCTTTTCTCTAGTTCTTAGGGTTTACATATGTTTTGTTTTATCCGTATTACACGGGAAACTATCTAACATATTTTGTACTATGTGCCTCTAGTGTTAATAATTGAAGTTGTGTGTATTTAGTCGAACTATATGGGTTTTATCCAAAGAAATTTATTATTTATAAATAATTTTAGTTATAACGAAATCATTAAAATTACTTTTTGAACAAATACTGGTAACTGCTGATTGTTATCTTACCATGCTCAGCAGGATATACTCTAAAACATTACTTCAAATTTACGATCATATATTGTCTAAAATTGTACTAAAATTTCTCCTTGTCTAAAATTACATCGATTTTGTAGTTATTTTATTAAAGAAAAAACCTTTCAATTTAATCATATTTAGTCCAAGTGGAAAAAATAACATAAAGTATAATACGGCTACGGCTGAATGGTAGATACGTCAGATTGTCAGTCAGGAGGTCGCGGTTTAAACCTGCATGCAGCCAATCGCTTTATTTTTAGTAAAAATATTTTGTTCAGAAATAATGCGTGTGTAATTTTAGGTCGATAATAATCTGTAAAGTGTTGCCGACTATTTTCGACCCAATTTTCAACAAAAGTGTTTTATAGTGTATACACACAGACAAATTTCCTTTTGAATTAACTATATTTCATGTTGATTTAATATTCCAGTAAAGTTAAATCAAACCGAAGTTTATACTAAAGTAATAATAAGAAAAATCATATTGAATCAAAGTAATTTCGAGTTGAAACAACGTGAATTTGATATTGAAACTATACGAAGAATCATGTTGAATCAAAGTTATTTCAAGTTGAAACAACGTGAATTTGATATTGAAACAACACGAAAAATCATGTTGAATCAAAGTTATTTCAAGTTGAAACAACGTGAATTTGATATTGAAACAACACGAAGAATCATGTTGAATTAAAGTTATATCAAGCTGAAACAACATGACTTTAATGTAGTTATTTTATTAATTATTTTACTTACGTGATAGTCATCAGAAAACTTTGTAGCTGACTGCCCCAGCCAGGATTTGAACTCGTGTCACGTGCATGATAGTCCACGCGCTAACCACTGCAGCCACAACAGCTTCAAACTTTTCTTTACTTATACACTAAATAAATACCATCGTATGTAAAATGCATTTCATTTTAATTCAACATGGTTTAAAGGATTATTTAACATAAAGCTTATTTGAAATTAAATTTATAGTCATGTCGATTGAAAATGAAACTTAACCTTTATAACAAAATTGTTTTAACCGTGATTTAAGGTTAGATTAATATTTTCCGTTTAAAATTAATATGAAACAATGGTAATTTTAAGCCAGCAGCAGTAAATTTTCGCTGGTAATTCGTTTTTTGTCGTCTACATAGACGACACATGTAAGAATAAACAACAACAAGTCACACAATTAAGCAGAACAGTGAGTTGTAGCAATGAACAAAGCAAATGAACACTAACACACTCAAACGACAAATTATTTCTTGTAAATTTAATATGATTTCCAATCAAAATTGCGGCATGTGGATTTTACATTCCTTTTTTTCTGTGTGTACAATGAACTGCCTGAAACGTAAACAAGCAACCATCTCTGCATGCGAATAATGCGAACGCCGTTGGCTTTAATTCTCTTAAGAAAAAGACGTTCCGTCGACAATGATGCCTTAGTTGTAGTTGCGGATGCTCAGTATTAACGAACCGCAAGCAAAACATTCATTTTGATATTTAATGGATTAAAAACATATTTCGATTATCAAGTGACATATGCTTCGTACACATTGGACGTTTCTGTTGTTGTTAATTTGTGGCGTTATATTTCAAATTAAAAACTCAATGCGAAAAGATGACATGCTGTCATTTTGTTTTTGTGACTGGAATATTATCGCATTATTGTGACAACCTTACACATTAGACGCATAAACAATTTGCCGCACACCGAAAAACATCGGAAGTGTCAAACGTTGTCGCTAGTACACACTATCATGTTGGCTTGCGATATCATAAAATTTCATAGTTTGTACGTAGCATTAGTTTTCTGAAATTGTCTAATAGATACTTCACTTCAATTACTTTCTTTGCTATGAATATCATTAATGCAAGATCGAAGATGGATCACAACTTTCATGTGACTGCGGTTTCTTTAAACTTTATTTTGTTGCTTGTCGACCACGTTCAGAAGAGGGTGGTAACAGTAGGGAATGCAACTCCATTTACCCTGTAGAGCATCGACGTTATGTAAAATGCAATTCTGTATTTTATGCTATATGCCACCATGGTAGAATAATACAGGTAGTGGTGAAGCGTTAACGAACTTTTTTTTTTGGGTTCGACTCTGTCAAAAGTTGTTTATGTTATACCAACACACACCCACACCAGAGACTTGCGCCGAGGGGTTTTGATCGGCGGCGGCTGGCTGGGAAAAAATAGTCGCCGGCGGCTCAAATTCGGCTGAAAATGCACATGGACATTTAATATAAGTGAAAATTTTCATTTTGTTGTTAAATTAGTTTTTCTTTTTCATACCAATTCTTCACCAAACAAAATGCATAGAAATTAAGCATTGATTTGCCTCTCAAAAATTTTTAAATTGTTATGAAAAATAAAGCAAAGGCTTGATTGTCAAACTTTTTTAAGGCTTGTCCAGATTCAACCTAAAAAGCTATTTGTCAAGCTAAAAATTAATTTGTCTGTTCGCAATTTTATGCATGAACATCAATTATATATTTTACCGTTGGAATCTAATTCATGAATCATGCTAGAATTATTCGGATATATAATACATTATAATTTATGTATATTGAAACAAACGTCTATACCTGATTTATTTGTATCATGATAAATGGCAAATTCTATATAGGAAAAACAGATAAGATAAAGCAGGTTATTTTTCAATATAAAGTTTGACATTTGTGATGATAAAAATTTATCACGTATAGACATAGGCTAAAGCAAGGCGAATTGATACCAGGTGGCCTTATTATTGTAAATGAACTTTGCCAAAATGTCAAACTCTATGTAAAAAAACTAAATAAAAACTTTTTATGTATGCATTTCACATGACAGATAGGTGAAGTCCAGTTGTTGTCGTACTAATAAGGCCACTTGCTATTAATACGCTTTGGGTTACAATGAAAGTCTTTCTCTAATAAATTTTTAAATGTAATTTTCACTTTTGCAAAAAGCTGTTTGCTGGGAACTATCAATGGAAATTCGTCGAGTCTATAGAAAATAAGAAATTATATACAGATTAAGAGCTTCTTCTCAAAGATATTTCTAATGACTAAATATGGTCTAATTTAAAAACTGGACGAAGAGGAAATCTTCATAAATTAACTTCGTTTGTATTTTCGATTCCTATTAATAATGCGTTTGTAAAGAAAGAAAAATAATCTAATTTCCCGAATTAATGATAAGAATTAATTTTAATGGAAATTTAATGTTTTCAATATTTTTTTGCAAACAAATTAAAGTAAAGAAATACCAAATATATGTGGGAAAAAATAAAAATTCTTATGAAATAAAAAACAGGACCCATTAGGAAGTAAGTAATATAATCCAAATAAAGAAAAAAATTTTCAACTCGAATCGTATATGGCAGAGCCCTGAAGGAACACATAAGAAATACAAACGAATTGATAATTTTCTCCTTTTTTAAGTCGGATAATGAATATTTATTCTTTTGAATAGTTTTTGACAGTTTTTGGCAGTTCGTCTTAGTAAATCAAGCTTTTTTTCTCTAAATGTCAAGCTTTTTCACAATTTTGATCTGGCAAGCCTAGGTCGCAGAGTAATGCATACAAAAATATTTTTCGTTATCTTACTCTACGTCTCCACCTAACCATAGACTACTAACTAGACCCGTCACTATACAACAACATTACGAAGATTGTATGAGAGGGAACGCAATTCTTATTTTATAATGTGGTTTCTAATTTGACTATGTCCTTCATATTATCTTAGTAAGAGCACTTTGTATGTAAAAATGCACAACACATGACAACAGCCTCTTTTAGCTGTCAAAAGTGAGCATTCTGTTCCTAACTTGATATGCTGTTGTAACTTGGAGTTATTACTGCGCTGTTAAAACAATTGCACTAACAACTATGTTATACCCTGAAAAAAGCATTAACTTGAGCGGTCTACACTTAACATTAACTTAAAGTTAATGTTAAGTTGGGTGTAGACTGCAAATTACTAAAATAATGCTTGAACAAAAATTATGAAAAAAAAAACATAAAGAAGTAGAAGTGGAAATTAAAAAAAGCAATCGGCGGATTATTTTAAGCCGTTTTTGAGCCGAAAAACGATCGTCGGTGGCGGCTTCCATTAAGCCGATTTTAGCCGCAAGATAAATCGGCGGCGGCTGTGGAAATTAGTCGGCGGCTCGGCTTAGCCGCGGCTCAGCCGTCTCGGCGCAAGTCTCTGGTAAACACACACATGTGAACATATAAATTTTTTTTCAAATTTTCTCTTGTGCTTTTTGACAACCTCGAACATAAACAACAATAAAAAGCCGTGTTGTTTTTGCTGTTGTTGGGTTGTTGTAGCCTCGCTACTACCTGTAGTATAATTCTACCATGTGCCATACATTGGGCACTTCATAAAACTGACTAACTAATTATAATTAGGAGTTTTTTTTATTATCGATAATCATAATTTTGGCATTACCATTATTTTAGCGAAGGCGTTTTATTACTAATTATTTAAAAAACAAAATCATCATGATATGATGATACGATGATATTTCACGCTGGTACGACATAAATCAAAAAGCTTAAAATAGTTGAATATGACAAAGAAAAGACAGTTAGTGAAGCTCCGAACCTTAAAAAAAAATTCATGAATAGGTACGACTCGCTACGAGGTGGCGACAAAATCTGTTGATTGGGCTTACTGTAGTAGGATTTTCGCTAAGGCATTGTTGCTGCCGTCGCTGGCAGTTTAGGTAAAAGGGCTCTGATGAGAAGACTGTGGTGGTCTTGAAACATCTGATGTCAGTTCAACCTTCCGTACATCCAAATTTGTCTTTGAATGTTCAATATTTAAACGCTTTAGAATTTCGTTCTTAAATAAAAAAATAATTATTATTAAGCAAAATCAGTCGTACTATATTTCTTTGGAGAAAAAAGTGGACAAAAATTTATATGGGGCGGGGCGTTCGCTTTAGAACACCAGAGCTTTATGAAGACTTCAAATACTCTAGAGCTGCTGTTAACACTAAAATAAGAAATGCCAAGATAATGTTTTATCAAAATAAATTCCAAAGAAGTTCATAAAATGGGTTTATTTAATTGTATCAATGCTTATATACAAGTAGTTGACGTAAACCAGTTAAATCAACAATTTGCAAATATACCCATGCCACAAATGAATTATTAGAACAACGTTATTTTGAATCAGCACCAAACACATGAATTCAGTTTTGTGCACTTTATGCAAGAATATATACTGCAATTATTTCTTAATATTAAATCTTACGCTGTTGGTTATGAAGGAGTGCATCCAAAATTTATTAAACTTACACTTCCTTACACGATTATTACTACGTCTACGTTCCCATCTGTTTGGAAACATGCCAAAATTATACCGGTGCTAAAATCTGATAAAAGCTGTGGACCTACTGCGATCTTGCCATACCTATCCAAGGTATTTGAAAAATTAGTATATTCTCAAATAAGTCGTCATTTGCATACTAACTCGTTGTTAAGTGAAAGCCCATCTGGACTTAGGCCAAAGCATAGCTGCCTTAGTGCTTTGATTAGCGTGTCTGAGGAAATAAGGTGACAAATTGATAAACGCCAAATGATGTCATTTCTTATACTGCAATAAAGCTTTTATTATCGCACCTAAGTGATAGAAGTCATGTGTTTGCCATGATTCACTGATATCCAGCAGCTATTCAATGCCAAGAGGTGTACCACAGGGCTAGATATTTGGCCCATTATTGTATTCGATATATGCTAATGACCTTCCATTGCAAGTAAACCATTGCCAAATACAAATATATGCTGATGATGTACAACTGTATAATAGTTTGCAGTGTTGATGACGCAGCTAGTTAATTTTGTACGGTTGATAAGCCAGGATCTGCATCAAATTTACTTATGGGCATCTGAAAATGGAGTAAGTTTAAACGACAAAAAACAGCTGCTTTAGTCGTGGGACAAGCTAAAAACTTCGCAATGTGTCTTCCACCAATACATATTAATAATACGACCATAAACTTTGTAGAATCTGCTAAAACCTCGGCGTTATATTTAATAAAGAACTAAATTGGTCAGACCATATTAAAGTAAACTGTGGGAAAACCTTTGCTATGCTTCGGAATATTTGGATGACGCAATATTTCACAGCAATTCATATTCGGATGCTATTAGCCAAAACTTATTTATTGTCAACTCTTATGTATGGTTGTGAGCTGTTTGCTAGTTGTGATGCTGTAAGTAGTTAAAGACTAAATGTAACATATAACACCATTCCAAGATATGTATTTGGTATCAAAAGAAACAGAAGCATATATAACCAGCAACCACCCTGCCTGTTTCGAAAAATAATATTTTCTAGATCAAATAGAGGAAACAAGATAAACAGCATAAAAAATATACTAAAGCGATCTATTCATCTTTGGAGCCAGCTACCCCCTCAAATACAAGTCATAAGCAGGACTCGGTCTTTCATGGAACTAAAAATTGATTTTAAGCGATTAAGGAATGTACCTAAAAATAAAATATATGCGCAAAAAAATTCATTTACCTACGAACAAAGTACCAAAACTAAAATAATTTGAAAATATATTTTTTAATTTTTTATTATTATTAGAGAAAAAACATATGTAAAACAAACATAATTTGGTCCACTATTTAAGCGTAGTATGCAGTTCTCACTGAAATTAAGGTTTGGAGTTTTGCATTTATTTCTACACGAAAAAATAATCGTGTAGAATTCTATACAAATTTTTTTTGCATACACACAAATTTATATATATTTTTAATTTACAACACACAAAAAACACTAAAAATTAATTACAATGTACGAAAAATTAGAAATGTTAAAAATTCCGTAGCCAAACAATTGTCTGAACATTAGTTTTTGTTTCAGTTGACGGAAAAAATTCTCCACTTATTGTTATAACATGCCTGTAATAGACAATAAATGCCTAAATTCCATGTACTTTTCTATTGGAACTGCGTACTAGTAAACGGAAATTTTTAAAATAAATTTGCCAACCTGAATTTCAGTTTGTTTTTTTTACACATACTTCTTATGGCAGCCTGAATTTCAGGCAGAGCTGCATACTACGCTTTAATTCAACCGAAATTTAGTGGCGTTGCCAGCTAGCAACTGAAAATTAATGGTTGCTATTTAGTGCCTTAATAGCAACTGAAATTGACAGCTAGCTCTCAGTTGTCAGTTGCCAACAGTGGTATACTTTTCAGAAACAGGCAGCCCGACTGAGGGTCGATTATAGGGTTTCCCGGACCTTTCCACTTCCCGGGAAACAGAATGAAAAATCACGTTCCCGTGAATTCCCGGGAAAAGTTAACTTTCTAAACAAATTGGATTTATTAAAAGAAAATTGGAGAAATTTCGATTGTTTTATTAATGTGAGCATTCTTTTTAAATAAAAGTTAATATAAATGCAATTCTAAAACAAAATTTTAAGAATTATTAAGTGAATTTAAGCAAATAAAGTTTATAGTTATTACACAGTAGGAGATTCTACAAGGCCTAATTGACGACTATATCACAATTAGTTAAACATTTTATTTCAATGCCTCCAAATCATTTTATAAAGAACTTGCGTAATGTTTTTTAATTTTCTTGAAAATTTTCCAGGACGATTCTTATCATTAAGTACAAGCAAGTTACTAATTATGCGGAAAGTCACTCAAAGTTCGTTTAATATCGAATTATTTACTTTAGGAAACTATTAGAGAGCACTGTAATCATTGATACTTATACAAAGTATTCCACTTTATTCTGTTAAAGTGATTAAACGACATCTATTACTAGATTCATCTTGCATGTACTTTTCGAATCAAGAAATCATTTTTCTCGGCTTATGGGAAATGGTATAACTTAAATTTCATGCAATTTTTATGAAATTTCTGTATAAGTTTGAACCGTTCACATTTTTATTTTGTAATAAAAAATTTTAATGGACATTTTACTGCCTATTTATCGATGTCGAAGGATTTCTTTCTTTCTTACAGTTACATTTGAAACAAGGACAAAGTTTTAGAATTTTTTTTGTTTCAAAGGAAATTGTAGGAATGAAAAATGTCCTTCTACATCGATAAACAGGGTATTAGGATTTAAACAGACGATGAAAAACATAGCAACTTGAAAAGAGAACTTAAACAATTTCATCGTGTAAATTTGGTCATACAGTCAGTCAAACGAACTTTTGTAATATTTCAAAAACGTTTACAATTTTGATATTAAAGAAAAACAGAATTACAATACAAATTTCTTATATGAATCAAAATAAATTTGGCGGTCCCTTACGCCATTTTATACATATGTATGTGAAAAAAGTTCATATATTTATGACATAACGTGTACTTTTATTTTCCCGTTTTCCAGGGAAATGTTTGAGATTTTTGAGAGTAGACTTTCCCCGGGAACTCCCGTCCGGGAATTCCCGATTCCCAAACTCTAGTCGATTGCCATCCATTATCATCCTAATAATATAAAAAAAAAATGAGAAATATGCATTAAAAATTTTATTATACCTTTAAAAATATGCACTTACTGCCAAAATATGCACATACCACCAAAATATGCAAAAATATGCAACTACAAATCGATGCCGAACTACTTAAAATTTGATGATTCGCATAGATATTTAGTAAATACCTAATTATCTATCACGACAAGAAACATGCATTTGAATGAAAGTCCGAGCATAATGCAAGTCATTTTAAGTCTGCCATATTCAAGCACTTTTCGTATTTATTTTCTACTATTTGTAAACGTACGGACAAACCAATTCTTTTATCTTGTCGTTTATTATTATTTATTTTTTATTATTATTTATTTAAAAAAATTAGTTCTTATTTATTCATATAAGAAATTCTAAATATTGTTCTTTTTTAAATTAAATTTGTGAACTTGTTACTTTCATATATATACTAAATTACTAACCAATGCTATAATATAAGACAATAAATAAATAAATAAATGAAATAAATAAAATCACTTCTATCGCGAAAATAGCCAAAATTTGATATATTGGAAATAAACCCTAAAAAGTTAATTGTTTTTTCATTACAATTAGTACATAAAAGCATTGGCATTTATTGGTATTTATTTGAAAGTTTTTTCATTATAATTATTTGAAATAATGCCAATGAAAAAGTCCCATGTATGTGTTGAAGTAAAATTGTGGAGCTTGTTCCCGATACGCGCTCATTTTTAAATAAGTCATGGTTTTCATTAAGAGTGAGTCCAATCAAAAATTGAATGGCCAGTGAAGACAATTTTTAACTGATAAATATACAAAAATATTCTTTTCATATTGTCAGTTGAAAACGTGAACAATCTGCAAAACGTGAATAACCTTGAAAAAATTAGTTCACGTTTTGGCGAGTTAACTGTGTTTACATTTTAAACGTACATTTTATTCTTTGAATTTACTATCAAGAAGACTAAACCTAATAAATCTATTATTTTCAGCTTAAGCAAAATATTTATTCATGATAGAATATTTTTAACGTAATATACAAATGTCATATGTTAGTTGTGATACTTGTATTATGGAAAAAAGCAGAAACTTCTGTACCAAAAAAGTAATACCATATAACAAGCATAACCGGAAAAAGGAAACAGATTTGCATATTTTGACACCTACACAATAACGCACACACTTAAATAAACCTCATTAATGCACACATGAGCTTTATTTTAGTGTTTGTGTTGCAAGAGCGGCAAGGTACAAGAGCAGAAAACAGCGTAAAATTATAAAATATGATTTCAAACTGTACGTGTAAGTGTATAAATATAAAATTCACTTTATTATTTTTTTCTTCTAATATATTTTATTACGACAAAATTTACAAGTTTAACCATCTGATTTGTGCTTGTTGAAACGCAAAATATACATACGCTTGAGTATGAACATAAAGTTGGCAGGCAGTAGACAGCTTTTACTATCTAATTCCCTCGTATGATGTTTGATAGAAGGGAATTTGCACAGTGGTGAAAGTTAGTATAAATGAATATGTTTTTTCAGTTTTAGCAAATACATCTATATATCTATTAAGGTGATCGATTATTCGACATTTTCCAGAAACCGGTTTTCGAATAGTTCGACAATTTAAAATTTTAGAAAAACCGGTTACGGTTTTTAAAATTCAGAAAACACCGGTCGACCGGTTTTTTGTGTGAGAAAATTATAATGCGAAAGTCTTGACTTTAATTTGCTTTAAAAAAAGAGTTAACAGTTCATGTAAATACTATCCGCATTAAAACATAACTTTGAAAATAAGGTCAAGTTCCTAGCCAAAAATTTCGGCGTTAAAAGTACTGAGATCAAAATGAGGGCCAAGTTATTGATAAGTATGATACCATCTAATTTCTAAGCTAATTTGGAAACATTTTCCCTATAATTCTACCCAATATTAGAAATGTAAAAAATATTGCCAAATAGCAGGTTGCCTAATGAAATGGCATTGTACCTATCAAGAACATGGTCTTCATTTTGATATCAGTAATTTTAACGGCCAAAACTTTTGGACAGGAACTTGGCCTTATTTACTCATTAATGTTTTTGTGCGGATCTGCCTTCTCATTACGTGATCAGCACAGTTTTTTTACTAAAAAGACCTTTTCAACAGGATTTACAATCAAAAATCGAAAAAAAATTTTCCACATTTACATTTTTTCTTTTTCTTTTATTTTCTTTCTTTCTTTCTTGACATTCACATATAAAATATGAAGTTAGATATAAATTCTACATTGCAAGAGCAATTTAATTCGCCCCTGCTACCATCTTATAAAATTAGTTCCACTTAATTGCATGCTTCAGTAAATGCTCTTGAACCAAAATACTTCGGAAAATCAACAGCAAAAGTTCGTCAAGTTTTAATATAGTAAAAACTAATTAAATATACGAATCGAAAAGTATTCGACTGGGCCGGTTTTTTAATTTAAAAAAACCGAACTATTCGACATTCGAAAAATCAACATTTTGAAAAAACCGACAACCGTATTGCGAAAAAACCGGTTGAATAGCCGCGCCGATAACCCTAATATCTATATACATATCTGCAATAAAGAATAAGTGCTTAAGTCGAGAGAAGCAAATTTTTAGTTAATATAACCATTGCATTCTCTATATTCAAAAGCACCTCTGGGCAAATGCTCATTTATTTCGTACGATTTTTCAGGAAGTTCTAGCGTAATGACTTGCTGCTTATCTTTTTCAACTCATAATTTCATATGGCATAAGTGCTTCATTCAGCTTATAATATATTAAATTTGAAATTTAATATCTTTATTATAGTACAAAAAAAACATATCGAGTTGTAATCGTACGAAAATCGTAACCAACATATTTTTCGATATCAATTTTTGATGAAAATCGATAATATACGATGCTCTGCGCTATCTGTAAAAATTTCATAGTTCTACAGAGGACCGCGACAATATTTACAGCAAAATCTATTTTAACATAAGTCCAAATTATTATTTTTATTTTTTGGTGACTGAAATGTCGGGTACGATAAAAATGTTTCAACTAAATAGGAGACTAAAATATAAATAATAATCAAATTAACCTGTGTATAATCGTTGAAATATCGGATAACTCGGACCAATAGTTACATATCGTCATATGAAATGCAAAAGAGCATATCATCACAGACACTCAAGAGATTACAAAAATTGAGAACCGGTGGCACAAGTGTCCTTTCTAGCCGAATTACAAATGAAATGTGTAGAAACTATTGCTGATGGGCATAGGCAACAAAACAAGGCAGAAGGACCGGCTACTAAGCCAGTCAGCATATATCGACGACACACATATTCTGAAAATAATTTTTTTTAAGAAGAGCAATAATATGCTATCTAGTGGAAGCGAATATGAAAATGACACCAGAAATGGCTATTGCTTCTCTGACGGAATATTGGAATGAAATGGTCGCCATAATTTTTCAACATCTAAAATTTTGGATGAAAGAAAGCCAAATTCTTCGATATGTAGGCCAAAACCTGATAATTTTATTCCTGCTAATCCATTAGTTACCCCAATTCATATTCAACCAGAATGATATTTTTTATTTGCTTATGCAATTTTACGATCAATTCCTAATAAATTAGGAGGAGTTATCGCCTTAGTACTATCAATTACAATTTTAGCAATTCTCCCATTTTATCATTTAAGAAAATTTCGAGGAATTCAATTCTACCCAATTAATCAATTTTTATTTTGAATAATAGTAATTACAGTCCTATTATTAACATGAATTGGAGCACGACCAGTTGAAACCCCTTATATTTTAATTGGTCAAATTTTAACTGTAATTTATTTTTCATATTTTATTTTTAATCCAATAATTATTAAATGATGAGATAAATTATTAAATTAGTTAATGAGCTTGAATAAGCATATGTTTTGAAAACATAAAATAGAAATTAAATTTTCTATTAACTTTACTAAAATAAATTAACTAAATTAAATAAATTAAAAAAATTTTAAATCCAACAAAAAATAATAAAAAATTTAATGAAAAAGGTAAAAAACTTTTCCAAGCTAAATACATTAATTTATCATAACGAAACCGTGGTAATGTACCACGAACTCAAATAAATATAAAGGACAAAAATATTAACTTAATATAAAATGAAAAATAAAAAATATCTCTGCCTAAAAACATTACACTAAATAATATTCTTATAAATAAAATACTAGAATATTCAGCCAAAAAAATTAATGCAAATCCCCCTCTTCTATATTCAACATTAAGTCCTGAAACTAATTCAGATTCTCCTTCAGCAAAATCAAAAGGTGTACGATTAGTTTCAGCTAGAGAAATTCTAAATCAAACTAAAGATACAGGAAATATAATAAATAAAAACCAAATAAATATTTGATACTTATAAAATAATAATATATTATAACCACCAATTAAAAAAATAAAACTCAATAAAACCAAAGCTAATCTAACTTCATAGGAAATAGTTTGAGCTACGGCACGCAATCCCCCTAATAATGCATAATTAGAATTAGAGGACCAACCAGCAATTATAACAGTATAGACCCCTAATCTTGTACAACAAAGAAAAAATAATAATCCTAAATTAAAAGAAAATAATTTAACAAATATGGGTATACAAAGTCAAACTAATAAAGATAAAAATAATGAAAAAATTGGGGAAAAATAATAAGAAATATAATTTGATATTAAAGGATAAGTTTGTTCCTTACTAAATAATTTAATTGCATCACAAAAAGGCTGAGGAATACCTATAAGACCAACTTTATTGGGTCCTTTTCGAATTTGAATATAACCTAATACTTTACGTTCTAATAAAGTTAAAAAAGCTACTCTTACTAATACAAAAATAATCAATAATAATACTCTAACAATTAATAATAAATTCTCAAAAAAAACAAGTACTATTTATAATATAAATTATATATATAAATTCTAAATTTATTGCACTAATCTGCCAAAATAGTTATATTAATTATATTCAATTTAAAAATAATTATTTATTAAATATTAGGTCCTTTCGTACTGAAATATTTTATAATTTTAAAGATAGAAACCAACCTGGCTTACACCGGTTTGAACTCAGATCATGTAAGGATTTAAAAGTCGAACAGACTCAAAATTTAAGCGACTACACCTAAAATTATACCTTAATCCAACATCGAGGTCGCAATCTTTTTTATCAATAAGAACTCTCCAAAAAAATTACGCTGTTATCCCTAAAGTAACTTAAATTTTTAATCGATAATAACGGATCATATATTCATATATTAATGAAAAATATATTAAAAGTTTATTAAATTTTAATATCACCCCAATAAAATAATTTTAATTATTATATTAAAAAAAAATTTAAATTAAAATATAATATATAAAAATATAAAGATTTATAGGGTCTTCTCGTCTTTTAAAAAAATTTTAGCTTTTTAACTAAAAAATAAAATTCTATTATAAATATTTTTGAAACAAAACCAGATTCATGCTTTGCACCATACATATGTAATTGCCTTAAAAATTATAATCATATAAACAGCATAAAAATAAAGTCTGTTGATTCAATTCACAGCAATATCGATACATATATTCGTAACAGAACGTACAATATCAAATTCAAGGGTAAATCCATCACGCTATTATTGCATTTCATATTAATTTAATAAATCACTTTAATAAAAAAATAAGTAAATAGTATCACTAACGGTGTTTCCGCATATCATACAAATACCATTTCTACCAAGCTACTTTCCATTTTCTTTGAAAGATATACCGGTACAATCAGACTCAAATATGGCTATTTTGACCACTCCGAAACAAAAAATATGATATCGAATCGAGAGGGAACTGCCTCCAATTGACACATGCTGTTATATAATAATATTATAAATATTTCTTCAGTAAGACACAAAGATTTCAAAACACTTTGCAGAAAACCCTATACAAAAACTAATAATTATAAACTATTTAAGAAATTTATTATTTGACATATTGTCATAATTTTATTTTAGATGAAATTTATTTCCTGGTGTTTAAGCATTGTTTATATGCATTTCATTGGTGCTTTGCCAAATCATCAGTAGACTTCAATCACAATTTTGAACAGTTACAAACCCTTTATATTATGTACAAACTTTCAAAACCATTTGAGAATTCACAAATATGTAAATGATTTTCCAAAATAAACATATTTGAAAATTATACAAACCCCAGCCAATAATTTATATTCGGTATGAATCTATTTTACTTTTCTACACCAAGAATAATACGAATAAATTTCAAAACATCTACTTGAACGTTTAAAAGTTCTCTCCTACAAATCTATAAAATATGACTTAAGCACTTTTTCCTTAAAGCCACAGATATAATAAAGTGGAGTGGTGTACATGAAATATTTTTGGAAAATTTTTATGGTGGCGTAAACAGTAATCGATGTAGAGCACACAGAGAAAACAGATTCGTTAAAACAATCGAATTTTGGCAGTTGCAGCGCACCAACTATCATAGAATTTTTATTGAAAAAGAAGTTATTTTACATAATAAATAATTGCTAATTCGAACTATTTAATCAGTTGGGTGTATCAATGATAATAAAATTTTATATTAGTAAAATTGGATATATATTTTTTTTCTATTTTAGCTTAGAAATTAAATATTTTATCGCTGTAAAAAGTACCCTTAGCTTGAATCAGGACTCTATAGTACCTCTGTACCAAATTTAATGAAAATCCATTCTGTGGTTTTTGCGTGAAGCGTGTTTGGACAGACAGACATACAGACAGACAGACAGGCAGACAGACAGACAAAAATCCCAAAATTTCGTGTTTTGTTTTCTAAATCGATTGCTGTTTATGCCACCATAAACATTTTCAAAAAATATTTCATGTACAGACACGGCCTTTTACAGTTTTATTGTATGTATAGATCAGAGCCAGGCAAAGAGAAAACTAAATAAATGAGAAAAAATTTGTTGTTTAAGTGTGTTGGTGTTTAATTGCATTATTGATAGGTACAAATGACTCTTGTGCCCTTGGTGTTGTTTATTTTGATTGTTTGTGTTGTGTACATGTAAATTGTCGGCGGTGTACATGTAAAATTTAGAAATAGCCGATAAGTAGTCGGCAAACGTCGTGGCTCACGGCTATACATCGCTTTCGCGTGGTATAGATACTATATTTTATATAAGGTCAACTTTAAGCGCGCAAAACAGGCAGGCACATCTATTATGTAATAAGTTCGCTTTTTATAAAAAAAACCTTTAAAAAACGATTTTTTTTAAACAAAAAGTTGTTTTTTCTTAAAAGAAACAGATTTTTCACTCATTTTTAGTTTGTATTAGGCTCTTGTGGTTGACTTATGCTGTTATTCGTGAAAACCACACAAACAAATTTATTTCATCAGTGCACTGTGATAAAGTCCGAAACCGTTGCACATATTAACAAATAGTTTTAGCATAAATATCAAATATTTTGGGGCAATTTTTAATAAAAGCGGATGATGCGTTTATCAGGCTATGGCCAGCGATCAAATTACGGCATTCCATACCGATCGCAATTCCAATATAATTTAAATAGATATTTCGATCGATATCGAATGCCGTAATTCGGCATTCGATATCGTAATTTTTGCACAACCTTTTTTTCATTATGTCTGTCTAAATGACTAAAAAATCAAGATTCGTTCTCAAATCAGAAAATCAGTGGCGTAGCTTCTTAAAACATCCAAAAGAAATTTATCCATAGAATTTTAAATCGAGACTGTATCTGTAGTTTAAGAACCATCACACATCAAAAAAAATATACCTAGTAGTTATCTTTGTTAGTTTTCTTCTAGTCTAATCAGAAAATGAATCGTTATACAAATCTTTTTCCCACGAAATATCCCTTTTTCACACAAACTTAATTTTTACATAAAAAGAAATACAATATTTTGTAACAAGTACATAGGTATAAAAATCCAATTTTTTCTATTCAAAGCACTGTGCCTTGTCACGTTTTACACTTTTAGTGGTTTATCATATTTTTTAGCATACTGTATTTCTAAAAAGAAAAATACGAAAAAGAAGTTACCAACCAAAACTTGAGCATGGGATGATAAATCGTCTTTACGATTACTGTGCAAGTACTTGAATGAGTAACTATGAATTAAGTACTTGTACTTATTTCAAGTACAGGTTGTTTTTGTTATTTTAACCATATCATAATAATGATACAACAACAAAAAAACCAGAGAAGTAAACTGATCTAATGCTGTTGTTGTTTTCGTTGTTTTATGATTCACGTACCAAATGTTAAAGAAAATTTCAACAGCAGTGACTACAGTTATTGCAAAAAACGACTTCATCACCATCATCGTTAATATCGTTGAATGTGTTAGAAAAATGCTAAAAAAATCTAAGACATATTTTTTTTTACTGTTTAGGGAGTAGGATTTCTACGCTCCACTCAAACTTTTTCAGGAACAATGAAGTTTATGAAAAATTATGTAAAAGTTCATGTGTGACAGAATTGTTTGTTTTTTACTTTTTGTGCCATAATTTTATGTCCAATTTAAGGAATTGAATTTTGAAATTTTTGTAGTGTGTAAAATGTGAGAAAAATGTGTTTATTATGACATTAAAAAAGTTAAATAAGGGGAATTTTTTACATAGAAAACTTTAGTTAAATGAAAAATTTTCATCATTGATAAAGCAAATAGACTTTAGTTTATGACTTCTGTGCCCACAAGGAATAACGACTAAACTCGATTTCGGCAAGTGGTCAAAAGATCATTTTTAAATCGTTGACTAAAATCTGGACTTAGATTAATCTAAATTTTGTTTGCTCGATCTTAGAAATTTTATACTACATTAATTTGTAATTTAATTTATAATGAAACAATAGTTAACTTAAGAGAAATAAACAAAAGTATGTATAATGATAAATAAAATTTGTCCTAATTTATTCTTTCAGACACAAATTTAATAATTTGAATAGATAGCACTAAATGTGCTGCCTCAGACAAGCTTTGCTTAGTAACACTAAAATACTCCACTGCTTATGATTGCCAAAATCACCGCGCTGCCAGACTGAATTCAATAAACAACACCTGAAGTAATTCAAAATAACGGGAACCGAACTCTCTTGAATCTGGCACATACAGTGTCCAGAGCTTACCAGACTCGTTACCGAACGTGTACAAATTGACAACGCTTTGTTGTAAAATTTTACGTTTCGACAACGCGGGTATCAAGTTGTTACCGAACGTGTGGAAATTGACAACGCTTTGTTGTCAAACTTTAGTTTTTGACAACGCTCGTGTCAATTTGCCAACGAATATGTACAAATTGACAACACTTTGTTGTCAATTCTTAACCGTTTCTTGTCGGCTATGTTTTTATTATTATTTGTGTGTTACCGATGGTGGAAGCAAGCGTGTTTAGCAGATATAGTAAAAAAAATTAAAAATTTACAAGAAAATAGTTTCGAAATTAATGGTGATATCATGGTGGTCAGTGACACATTTATTCCAAGCACCGGTGTTGCTGAAGATACTGAGGATGATAGTATAGAAAAGATGCAGTCATTGACGACTGCCGACAGAAGTGAAAACTTCAAAATGCGAAATCTCTGTTTTTATTCTGGTTTTCATACTACTAGCTGTTCCCGCGACTTCAACCGCGTAGGATAATTAATAGTTTTCATGCTAGGAGAACCCTGCTCAATAGTCCTAGTCCTATAGTCTTATTCTTGCCTACGCACACTATTTTCAAAGTAACATGCACCAAATTTAAGGGCTGTCACTATTGCAGCTCTCCAGATATAGGATAAAAAAAGAAAATATATATGGGAGATACCATTATTCCCCTTCCCATGCGGCCAATTTTCTGCTTGATTATGCACATTATTTTTAAAGTAACATACACTTAATTTAAGGATGTTTACTATTGCTTAGCTGCATAATTTATTGTGAAAATTACCTACACCAAATTTTAGGATTCTAACTATAACAGCTTTTTAGATATGGGATAACTAAGTTTTTTTAGCATGTCGGTGACGCCAAAATGAAACATTTTACCCATAGAAAAAATAAAATATATTATTCATAAAACAAATTGCATAACGTGCTTATAAAAGTTTTGTGAAGTGAAAACTTCTATAGGCACATTAGGCAATTTGTTTCTATAAATAATATATTTAATTTTTTCTATGGGTAAAATATTTCCTTTTGGCGTCACAGACATGCTAAAAAAAAACATAATTGGCCCATATCTAGAGAGCTGCAATAGTTAGAATCCTAAAATTTGTTGTATGTTACTTTCAAAATAATGTGCGTGGTCAGCCAGAAAACTGACGAGATAGGAGCGGGCAAAAGGGTTCCCCTCATACAAAAAAAAATGTTGCTTATCTAGAAAGTTGTAATAGTTATGGTCCTCAAATTTGCTGTAGGTTACTTTGAAAATAATGTGATTGGGTAGGCAGAAAACTGGTGGGATAGCAGCGGAGATAAAGGTTACCCTTATAGAAAAAAATTTTTTTTATGATATCTGGAGACCTGCAATAATGACGATCCTCAAATGTTAATTTGAAAATAATGTGCGTAATTAAACAGAAAACCGGCGATATAGGAAGGAGTAGAAGGGTACGCCTTATACAAAAATTTTAGTTATTCTATATCTGGAAAGATCTAATAGTTGGAGTCTTGAAATTCGGTGTATGTTAATTTGAAAATAATCTGCGCAGTTAAGCAAAAGCCTGACGGGATAGGAGGGAATAAGCTTACACCCCATACATTTTTTTTTACAGTCCTCTAATTTGATGTATAAGGCTGGAGGAGTAAGACTGACGAGAAGGCTGATTACTCCTAACATGAAAAATATTGATTACCCTACGCGGACGAAGTCGCGGGTACCAAAACCAGAATAAACATTTTAAAAGCTAAGATCTCTTAATTTTAAGTTTTCACTTCTGTCGGCAGTCGTCAATGACTGCTCCTCTTTTTGATGAGTATAATATGGAATCCATTTTTTAATATATAAAAAGTAAGTAAATCAAACATTGTATTGGCAAAACGAATTATAATTGCCTGTTTTTAATGTGTAAGCATCAAAGGTAAAATTTCGCAGTTTGCCATATTAAAAAAAGAAGATTTGAAAGAAGCAGTGGAATTCAGAGAAAAGTTCCTTGGCTGGAAAAAAACTGAGGTATTATAGTGTTATGATTTTTATAAATACAGTATTACAGTGTGACTATATTTATAGCGCGGAATTGATAACAAAATAATGTCAGTACCACCCAAAGTGGGGAAATGGTGGCAACGTCCCAAAGCCGGCTGAATTCTTTCAAAGGTAAAAATAACTATTTATAAAAAGCTTTGTAATCATAATTGCATTGTAATTAAATATGGGACTTGAAAACATTGTTGAGCGAAATATCAAAAGGGAAGTTGGCGCTTGAATATTATGGTTAAATTAAAAAAAATCGAAACAGAGCACAGAGATGCAATAATCAATGTAATTATTGACGACATTTTGCATTGAGCCATAGTTCTTTGTACTCATGACTAGAAACGTTTATTGGATGAAATTTGTCCAGTTTTTCCTCTTGAAGGTGAAATGAAGGTAATATTTAAACACGAAAATAATTTACAGTCGTCGGCACAATTATTTTGACAAATTGTTCTCTTGTCTATTGGCGTATTTTTCGTTCAAGTGCGTAAGATACCGTTACCTCAGCTTTGCTCAAAACAAAGTGCACATCAACAACAACACTTATGTAAAATATTTTGTCCATTGTTGTATGCACTTTCAAAATGCTGATAATAATCATAGTAGGCAGTGACTTTCGCTTCGACATAAGTATTTTGACATGCACTTCATAGCAGTTTTCTTGTGTTCTTTGCAATTGAAGGTCAACTAAAATTGTTCTAATTAATTTTTGTATCTTTACTTATAATTTTGATTTATCAGTGATTTGAAAATATGGGGAAAACGGCTGAGTTAACTAATATTGTTAGAGCCTCAATAGTAGCAAAGTTCAATGCCGGTTTCAAGGTAATAGACATAGCTAACGAATTCAATTTATCGCGTCAAACTGTTTATTATCAAATAAACAAATTTAAAAACAAAAACGATGTACAAAATTTACCGCGATCCGGCGCGAAACGCAAAACAACTCTAAGTCAAGACCGAATCTAAGTGAAGACCGAACATTTATAACAGACGTTCAGTTAAAACCTAAAGATGCCGCAGATGAATGGAATAAGTCTTCCAGTACTTCAATTAGTGAGAGGACGATTCGGCGCCGCTTGAGAGAAGCATGTTTTAAGACTTACATAGCAACAGATATTCCATACATATCAAAACAAAACAAGCTCAAGCGTTTAGCTATTGCTAATGCACATGTCCAAAAGCCAGTAGAGTTTTGGAGAAAATTTCTTTGGACTGATGAAAGCTCATTCCAATACAGTTCATCGAAAAAGAAGATTTATGTAAGACTTCCACAATTTCAAAGAAAAAAAAACTGCGCCAGTTTGTGAAAAAGTTAGCCATGGTGGGGGCTCTGTTATGTTCTGGGGATGCATTGCACACAGTGGCTTGGGTGATTTGGTACCGATCACTGGTTCCATGAACCAAAATCAATATTTAAAAGTTTTAAATGATTACGCATTCCCCTCGGGTGACAAACTGATAGGAGAATCATTTGTATTGCAACAAGATAATGCTCTATGTCACACGAGCAAATTAATCAAAAACTTCGTTAGAAAGATTAGACCCAGTATATTGGATTGGCCACCTCAAAGTTCCGACTTAAACGTCATAGAGAACGTGTGGGCCTATATAAAACGTAGGAGAAATATTTCATTGAAAAAAACCAGAGAAGAAACCATTTCTGAAGTCACCACTCTTTGGAACGAGGTCCCTACTGAAGTTCTTCAATCTTTGGTAGATTCAGTACCACGCCGGCTTCAAAAAGTCGTTCAAGCCAAAGGGGGCTTTACTTTCTACTAAATCGTAATCAACTTCACTACTTTTTTACAACATTAAGCCTTGTTTTTTACACTTTTCCTTTGTCAAAATACTTATGCCAATGTACAAAATTTGATTTTATTCACAACTTTTTAAGTTAATATGGAAAATGTTTATTGTTTTGTTTTTTTAATTCGAATTATCAATATGTTAGTAATAAAAATATTTCCGTATTTTCAATAATGCATTTTTAAAGTTAAAAAGAAATAAGTGATTTTGTTTTCTAGTCAAAATAATTGTGCCGACGACTGTAGAACCTACTTGTATTATAAATTCGTATAATACTTTAAACTTATTAAAATAAAAAGTATTTCTACAAAATAAGTAAGCCAGAAATAAATTTTCAAAATTGCAAACTTTCTACATAAAGTAACTGGGTAAAAAACAAACTATTACTTAGCTACGTACAATGTATTAATTGAAGTTTTCAAAATTAAACAATTTATAATTCAGAATGAAAATATTTTTATTTTATGTAACCAAGTATATGTTAAAGAATTTGATTATCATCTTGTGAAGTTGGTTCACTAAAACAGAAAAAAATCTTTTTTAATTCCCATTTTTGAACTTATAACTCCCACATTTCATTTATATCCCTTAAAATTAAATTATTTAATAAAACACGTTTTGAAAAAGAAAGCATGGATTTAAATTTTTATTTCTATGGGAATAAATTGGGAATGAACGGAAATTTATATACAAATCGAAAACGAGCGGTGTCTAATTGACAACGAATGGTGCCAAATTGACAACGTTATGGTGTCAACGTGACATCGAAACGGTGTCATTTCAACACCGATATTGTGTCAACTTGAAAACGATATGGTATCAATTTGACAACAATACGGTGTCAATATGACCACTTTTATGCTCGGTTTGACAACGAATTGGTTACCAAACCGACGTTGTTGATACACTTTTGACACTTAATTAAAAATTTATTTTGAAAATTATTTATTTATTTATTATAGTTTTTAATCTGGCACAACAAGAAAAAATATCTTATAAGTTATAGTGATAGTGAGAAAAGATCAAAGGGATATTTCAGTAGCAAAATTAGAAAAAATAAATATACATATATATGTATTATTAAATAGTAGATAGTACTAGCTAAAAAATATAATTTATCACAAGAATTGGTAACACAAAAAATGTATAATTTAGGTTCAAGTTAAAAAATATTTAAAGTTTTAGGATGAAAGAAGTAAAAACAAAAAAAAAGTTATTAGGAAGTAAGAAAACAAATGAACAATTGAAAATTGATCTATGAAAGAAAACAAATTACTTTAAGAAATTAGATAACTCCATTTTAAACGTGTTGGCGTTGCCTATATTTTCAATATTATTAGGTAAGTTATTCCAAAGACTGGTCGAGTAAATTAAAAATTGTCTTTGAGATAAGAGGCTCTTGTATTTTTGCAGAATTATCTTCCTTCCGCGATTAGATCTGGAAAGTATAATTGTATTATATAAATATGACGGCTGTTTAAATGAGATAAGTTTTTGTAAAAGGAGAAGGCATTTGAATTTTAAGAGATTTTCGAATTTTATGTGAAAGATCTGGTAAGAAAAGACGAGATATGCTCGCGACGGACTATTTGGAAAATGTAACGGGCAGTTATTATATGCGACTTTCAGTTTACGTTGATCATTAATTACTATCGCAGTTCGCGAAGATTTCACAACCATATAAGAGATACGGTATGAGATAAGTTTTGGCTAGTAGCATACGAATAGCACATGGTGTTGAATCTTTAACCGCCCACAAATTTCGAAGCATACCATACACTCTACCAACGACAGCATTAAAAGTTACTCCACGATTAGATGCAGTTGTCAATACTAATGTTGTTGATTTTTATTTGTATATTATCAAAAATACGCCTTGATTTTGATAGGAGAATGCATTTAGATTTTGCAGGGTTTATACATAATCCATTAGAATTTGTCCAGTAATTGATTTTTTCCAAATCTTCATTGATTCCACCCACGCAGAGGGAAATACTAGCAACATTGCAACTTGTATAAAGCTGCACGTCATCAGCATACATATGAACTTTGCTGTTAATTAAAATATCTGGTAAGTCATTGATGTAAAGGCAAAAGAGAAGAGGTCCAAGTATGGAGCCTTGCGGAACTCCTCTGTTGACATTGAGTGCATCAGAAACTTCATCTTTTAGCTGAACTACTTGAGATCTGTTGGTAACATATGAAGATATGAGGTTGCAAGCCGAGTTGGAGAAGTTAAAGAACTTTTTGAGCTTATTTACTTGAATAGTATGATCAACAGTATCAAAAGCTTTACTGTGATCCAGAAGGATAAAAAATCATACCATATTTATATCAAGTTTTGATCTAAGTTCCTCAACCGCATCCACTAGCGCGGCAATACAACTTCTACCCTTCATAAAACCTGATTGTTTCTCTGACAGTACATTTACGGGTAAGATATTCGTTCATTTATTTACTGATACGATTTTCCATCACTTTCAACAAAAATGGAAGAATAGTTGGTTTTTGGTATGGGGATAATTTTTGATAATTTCCAAGTTTCCGGAAAGGTGGATTTTATTAAAATTGTAAATAAATGTGTAAAGATGGGTAAAAGAGTGGGAAAAATCGCTTTTAAGAAGATTGGATTCATACCGTCCATATCAACTGCGTTAAATTTGACCGCAGAGAAACTCAGCAAACTGATCAACGCAGCGGAAGCTAAACGGATTTTCAACTGGTACATAACAAATGTTATCGTAAATGTTATTTATTGGAGGGGAAATATTAATATTTTCAAACTTATTGTTGAGAACATTTATATCGAAATGCGTGTTGTAAAGAGAGGATTTTTTCTGCCCAATACCGATCTTACGGATTTCATTCCATTTAGATTTACTCTCTATCGCAGATGCAAATTTTCTTTAATAAAACAAAGCTTTCGCGGATTTAATATGCTCTGTAACTTAATTACGAGCAGATTCGTAAATGACTTTGAGACCGCTGGACTTAAACCTTTTCCAACGAGAGTACTCGTCATTACGTTTTTTTATTAAAGATTTAATTTGTGGTTGATTGGCATTAATTCTTTTCGTTCTTGTTGGAACATACAAGTCAAATAGATTATTAACATTCTCTTGAATAAACGATAGCTGATCGTCAGCGCTCTCAAGAGTATATGTAGATCGCCTCCCAGCGGATATTGTTAATAAAGCAATGCGTAATCAATGTTATGCAAATCACGATAATGTGATTTCCCTGAAATTCATAAATTAAATTGAAAATTTTCGAACTATTAATCAAAAACTGTTAAAATTAGTGTTCATTCAAGTTTAACGATGAATATCTTTTAAACGGTTAATTTAATCGACTAATCATATTAGAGCGTTTTTGTAGAGCAGTAACTTTCCTATAAAATTATGATTTGTGCGTATCATAATAGTTTTTTGTTAACGAGTTTTTTGTTAACGGTGAGTTTTAAAAACAAGTTGTTATAACCTTTTTTGTAGAGAATTCAATTTCCTACAAATATATGTGACGAGATATTTTTTTCCAAATAGTAAATACCTAGATATACATTTTTCTTTCTAATAGTAACGAAAAAATAAAAACCTGCGAGGCGGAGGACATGCCTATTAATATTAAGAGCTCATACTTGGAGATAATTTTTTGAGATGTCTACCAACCATGGTGAAATAAGTATACAGGTGACCGCATAAGGGAAACAAATACAACAATACAACAAAAAAATAGATGATGCCTGTCAAAAATATATACGTGCTGGACGTGGATTATGCACAAAACTAGCAGAGCAAAAAATAATCAGCTGACGTTATGCTGCCACCTGTATACTTATTTCACCATGCTACCAACCCATTTTTCAGAGTATGAAAAAAAGAATTGTTTTTTGCTCACCCTGAGATGTGATATATACAATCTCAGTTGTATTCTTTTTATTTGTTATTATTATTATGAATTTACTTTATATCCTTTTATTTTCCTTGTTAGTCTTTTATTTATTATTTAGGAATAACTTTAAGTTCTTTAGTATTCTAATTTTTTATGTTTTCGCAAACAGAAAAATAAAACAAAAAATGTGTGTTTTTATTCAAAATCGCTTTTTTTAAACAAATTTAATGATTAATAGCCTTATTTCTTTCCACTTCCTTGTTTATGTTTATAACATGTTGCAATATTTTTTTCTTGATGTTTTTCTTTCTGCTTTTTTCCTAGGGATCAAAATATAGCAGGCAAGGGAAAACATTTACATCGTTAAACACATTTCTCTATGACAAGCGACAAAATGAAGGCAGTGAGACAGAAATTCTATTCAAAAACTCACAAAAAACAAACTATATGAAAATAAAAACTTGAGAACATGTAATACTTTCATGTATACGAAGTGACGGACAGACATCATTCCCATCAACTTTATCCGTAAAAAAATTTTTCAAATCCTCTTTTCATTCTTATTTCAGAGAACTTCTTTTTTTTTGGTAATACAACATGAGCCAATTTCTTTTTTATGTGTCTCTTGTAAAACTATGGTAAATATTTTTTTCCTTTTTGATTGTTATAGAAGATCTACAGAGTTTTAAAAAGGTTAAATGAATATTGTATTCAAATTAATCAATAAAGGCAGAAATAAGTTCATGTAACCTTTCCTCTTACATGTAGCTCCACCACAAGAGCTCGGAATCGAACAAGTTTGTTAAAGCAGACTTAAGATATCTCCATGCCGGCAGATAAGTCGCACCAATACAAAAAAACACTGACGAGCATCTGAAAGACTACAAAAGATTCAGTCTTGCTCCAATTTATATATTGTTAAGAATTTTCTGCCGGTGCACAGATCCGTTAAGACAAGACTCAAAAAGAAAAAATTGTGTCAAAATTTTATTTCTATTAGTTTTGTTAAAAAAATGAAATGAAAATATTTTATAACTAATTCTATTTATCTTCTAAAATTATTAATGATGCCACTCTTTTAAGCTTTACCACAATTCATTACTCATTGTTCTTCGAAAATATTTTCATTTCAAAACTAAATGCCAGTTTAAAATGTTTCTATGATAATTGAATAGGAAATGGCATAAAAAATGTTAAAATATGTAGCAAATCTAAACTTCATCTTATAGTGGAAACAAACCTTAACAAACATAACTAAATGCATACTTTTCGAAAATGAAAAATTTCGTATGTTTACGTTCGAGCCAAAGATGCTCATACAACATGTCAAAAATGTTTATGAAGAAAAAATTGTTTAACTGTAAGTCATCATTATCATGAGAATACGATAATATTTGCTAGAAATCAACAGCATAGTTATTAGGGTATTCGTTTTAATCGACTTTTTAGTTATTTGATTAATGAGATAATGGAAATTAAGATTTTAAAATTATTCGACTAATCGATCATAGCTTTTATTTTGGCCCCTATTATGATTCACAACTCAACTAGGTTGAGTTGTCAATGCTACGACCCAACTCAACCATTTTTTTGTATTATGATTAACAACTAATTTTAGTTGTCTTCGAAAAAATTTTCGAAAAAAGGTTCTTACCTATACTCTCTGTTTTTTGAAACCATAGTAGCCACCACAAAATATTTTAAATATTTTTAGCTTTGACCTTATTATTTTTTGTTGAGATTTTATCTTCTATGGATATGGCAACAATATGGGTTGACAAATGGGATAGATTGGCGCCTAAAAGTACCATTTTAAAAGTAATTAAAAGTAACAAAATAGTGGAAATAAAAACCAAAACACAACTGATAAAAAACTGAGACAACTGCTTTGATGAAGTTGTATTTCATAATACCTGAATATGTATTTATTTTGACGAATTTATCTTCACATCCTTAATAATTTACTAAAGACAATTATTTTTTTAAGAAAGAAGGAATAAATTTCAATATTTTATTGTACATAAATATAAGCTATTTATTTACTAGAATGTTTCATATTGAAATATACGACAACGACAGCATAATGAAGAATCAAATAAACAGGTATGTGATACAAATCGACTCGATTCCAAATGAAATCGAAAGTTGAAAACGAATGAAATAGTTTTAGGTGTGATGAAAATCGTATCGATTTCATTTTCCACTTTTGTTTCTGTTCCATGTATTTCTTTATATAAAAACTTTTTTGACATAAAGTTATTATTATTTTTTTAGTATTAATACTTATTTTTAAAAAAATTTGGAATCCTATACGCAACCGCATAATCTTTAACAAGGTTATATGTTCTAATATGTCTTATAAAAGTTTACGATGAGTATGCAATGAGTAATCTACAAATCTTTTAGCTTCTTGGTACATTGCTGGCATTAGTTCTTGTTATGTTATTTAATTAGTCTTCAGCAGATTTTAAAATATGTAACTTCAAATGGGTCCACGGAAATCACTTACATGTATGGTAGATGTTTATAGATTGGACTCTACCCAGTATTTACCCGATATATGGGTATATTCCTTTTTTGGGTATTTATTTCAAAAAAAGTTAGCAATTTTTCGTGAACATAAGGCTTTGGCAGTTTCTAATCAATGTTAGAGCTTTTTTCCGATATTGCAACTTCATGCGAATTTCAGCAATGTTCGGGATATAAGCGTCTTTTTGCAATTTTTTAACCTCTTTATAGTTCACACGATTAGACTAAGCTATCATGCCGCTGTTAGCAAATTTTTGCGAGTTTTCGCGATTTTTTCCGAATGTTTGGCATTTCTTACGGCTTTAGCGATTTTTAATTAAAATTATAGCTCGTTAAAATTTTGCAATTTTTGGCGATACGCGTAAGTTTTCCAAAGTTGTTGGTTTTCTTCAATATTTTGGGCTTTTAATCAATCGTAACATTGTGTACATTCATATATAAGAAAGTTTTTCGTAATTTCACGGTTTTTCCTAAAGCCAAAAAGAGCTTCATAGGTGCCCAACCCAAAAACTTGCTTATAATGGGTGATTTTATAAGAACTATCGGAAAGTAAAAAAAAAAAAAACACATAAAATTCAGAAAAATGCATGAAATATTTATTTGGATCGATAGTTGGGTCGATATAATTTAATGTTTGAAGATTATTTCATGCAAATGTTGGCCGCGGCTGCGCCATCCGCTTAGTCTAATTTTGGCATACTCTTTCCAACATTTCGGCCGGTATCTCACGAATAATGTTGGCAATGTTGGCTTCCAGTGCGTCAATCGAAGCGGGCTTGTCGCTATAGACATTAGCCTTAACATAGCCCCACAAAAAATAGTCTAGAGGCGTTAAATCGCACGATCTGG
The DNA here is from genome assembly GCA_956483635.1 of Panzeria rudis. Lineage (NCBI taxonomy): Eukaryota > Metazoa > Arthropoda > Insecta > Diptera > Tachinidae > Panzeria > Panzeria rudis. The sequence continues at coordinate 84,207,730 of OY101449.1, forward strand.
GCGGCCAATTGAATGGTCCCAAGCGTGAAATAAACTGTTCACCGAACTCGCCTCTCAATTGGTCCATTGTTTCGCGTGCTGTGTGGCATGTGGCACCGTCTTGTTGAAACCACATGTCATGCAAGTCAAGCTCTTCCATTTTGGGCAGAAAAAAGTTTGTTATCATCGCACGGTAGCGCTTACCATTCACAGTAACGTTGTGATTCGCATCATCTTTGAAGAAATACGGCCCAAGGATGCCGCCAGCCCATAATCCGCACCAAACGGTTGTTTTTTGTGGATGCATTGGTAACTCTTGCAATGCTTCTGGCTGCTCTTCACTCCAAATACGGCAGTTTTGCTTGTTCACGTATCCATTCAACCAGAAATGAGCCTCGTCGCTGAACACAATTCTTCGATAAAAAAGTGGATCTTCAAGAGCACGCATTTTGGTAATAAAATTCAATAATTTGCAAGCGTTGTTCGTTTGTAAGACGATTCATGATTAAATTATAGACCAAACTGAAGATGTTTGACAGTGACACAAGATACAAAACGTGCGTGAGCTGTCAAAACTAGTGTTGCCAAAAAGATAATAGCAAAAAAAATCACTCTTTATAAAAATGCCGATAAAGAGTTAAAACTTAGAAAATTATTAACGCGAAAACTCGCAAAAATATTGCAAAAGTCCAAAATCAACAGTTATTAGTGACTAAAACCGATAATACTGTAAAAATTATAAAAGTTCGAAAAAAATTGCTTCTACTCCGAAAATTCACGAAAAATACATTTATGACAAATAGACCTAAAATTTATTAAAAACCGCTAGTGTCGTAAATTCGCAAAATTTCGCCAGTATCGAAAAATAGCAATATCTAATATTGATTAAAAATCGCTAAAACTATAAAAAATGTGAAAGCTTGCAAAAATCACTACTTCCACAAAAGTGGCGAAAATCCCTGAAAGATTGCAAAATAGAAAAGAAGTCCTAAAATTTATTGAAAATCGTAAAAAAAATAAAAACTAGGAAAAAATAAAATTTTGCGCGAAAATAATTCGCGAACAAATCGGGAACAAGCTCTAAAATGTACTAGAAAATTCTAAAAATAGGAAAAACCTACGGAAATTTTGCTAAAGTGCTAGTGAATATTTATTAAGACATCCAAAAATTATATATCAGCAAAACTTACATATGCTTAAATGAAAAAAAAAAACACTCCAGTGACAAGCTAATTTAACATTTTAACAAAAATTATTGCAAAAATATGTGTGAAATACATACATATCATTCGAAACTTTTGAAATCTTTAAACATATTCTACTCGATTTGAAAACAGTAAAACAATAGATATTTCGTTTTCTATCATATCTATTTTTGTTGATATTTTTATAGAACAAAATAGAAAATGAAATCGAATTCGATTTTAAGTAAAATCGATATGAAAACAATAATTCAGTAGCCATCACAACTTTCTTCGTTTTTGTGTCGATTTTCATTCGAAATCGATTTCCATCACATACCTGATTAATTTGTTTATTTTATGATTGAAATAATAAGAATAAAAATGTATACATCAAAATAATCAAACATGTTAACTTAACAGCGTGTGGGACGTATTTAACATGGGTGTGGGACGTATTTATTTTGCCGAATTTATCTTCACACCTTTTAAATTATTAAGAAAAATTTTCATATATAATTATTTGATAGCAACAATATGGGGCTTTCTTAAGTGCTCTTTGTACGGATAGTTTCTGATTGTCATTCACTTAGGAGTGTCCAGAAATAATGCCTTTATAGGAGTGTCTAAGCATTTCACTAATTCTAGTCTTTGATCGAGTATGCCCCAGGCAATGGTTTCAACGGTCCGTATCGACAACTAGCTGGAGTGAGAAGGCAATCAGTTGTGTAGCCTAAATTGTTATGTATGACAGTTCAGCTAATTACACAGAAAAAAATAAGTTTCGTTTTTGATAACAAAAATCCCGGTATTCAATAATTTTTTTTTCAAATTTCCTGTGATAAAGAATTCCCCTATATTGATAACAAAATTATTTCAAAATAAAAATATATATATAAATTAAAAAAATGTTGACATGGCTGGAATACGAACCCGGGCTTTCCGGACGTAAAGCATACACTCTATAGCTGAGCCATATCCCATTTATTTTTTATGGGATACAACTTGTTTTAAGTACTTATGTATAAAAAGAAAAGAAATAACCGGCATGGAAAAGAAATACTTGCAACGAAATATTTTATTATGTTAAAGATAAATGTTATTGAAATTCATATTTTTTTTAATAACATGGTTTTATAATTCTTCTCTATTTTTTTCTGTGTAGGCATTCAATCATACTTGCTGAAGCATTGGGATTGAACACGAATGTACTATCTAGGAAACGGCACTTATTCCATTAATCTTTCTAAATTATTCGAATAAATCTTTACTCGAAATCGGGATTATTTATATGATGGAACATTATTTGACATTATTGGAGTGAATAACATATCATAGGAAAAATTGAAGTAAAAGGCCTTAAGCAAGGGCTTATTTCGCAAACTTTAGGCGTTAAAATTGTCTCCCACGTACGTATTATTAGGTTTTCTAAAAGTTATTAAAAATATTGGTAAGTATTGCTAAAAAGTTGGAATTAAGGGCACTCAGTATACATCAGAAATTAAGATTGATCCAAAATTTTCTGGGATCGAGTGAGAGACAAATAAAGTAAATTAATAAAAATGTATTCATTGCACAGAGAATCGTATCAATCCTTTCCAATAAAGAACCAAATGGTGTCACAACACTCGTAGTTATACATTTTAGTTAGAGTTTTTCATGAAAATTCTCGGGACGGGTAATCTCGGAAATTCCGCAAAATCTTTAATACGATAACGACAGGTAATTAGTAAGGGAATTCCAAGGAAATTTTTGCCTTATAGAATTGTACATTCTGCAAAAAAATTTTAATAATCATGCCATTTCTAATAAGATTCTGGTGCTTTTGTATGCAGAAGTTTTTTAGTGATAAAACGATCAAAATAAAGCCATACAAGAATTAAAAACACTGGTGATAGCGATATTGTGTAAATTAAAATTTTAAGGGAATTTTATATGATAAAATAAATAATATTAATGAAACCCATTTCAAATATATAGACAACGCATTCAAATAAAAAATAATTCCAATAATTATTTAGGCGAGGACGATAAAAGCAGAAAATATTAAAATACTATTGCAGGTTTTGGTACAATATGAACTGCATCCGTTGTATGCTAGCGAATGTTTTCTCTACTTCTCTTCAAAGTAGGTATTTTGATGTGGAACCTCTCACTGAATGAGTCAGGTATGTGATGGAAATCGATTTTGAAAACGAAGCACTTTTGAAGGTCCCTTTTAGCGCACTTTTCATCAAATATTTATATTTTTTGTGATACAACTCTTTTGTAATAAAGAGATATTTTTATAATATTTGTTATAAAATTGTATTTACTAAAACACCTTTCAAAACTGCTTCGTTTTCGGAATCGATTTCCATCACATGCCTGAGTATCTTAGTTATGTCAGTGATAATGTCATGTAAAAGCATAAAGTTCCAGAACTGGGAACTAGTCGTGTGAGTTGTCTTGTAATAGGTTCTCTTCCCTCTAGGGATATATACTATTGACCAATTTCATTAACATTGTCGGCCTTAACCTGATTTTCAAAATAACCTCTAGGAGGAATGGGGAATATGAAGGTCTGTATATTAGTGGCCTATATTTATATCTCCTGTCGATAATTGCAATCTTATATATCCATTTGTGATGCTTTTGCCTTGCGTATGTTTGCAAGTAAGTATGTAATACATACACACATACATACTTATGTATATCTGATGCTACAAACGTTAAATGAATATAGCATATTTAGTTGGCAACTGCTGCCAACTGTTGCTAATTGATGTGATTTTAATTGAGGTTCCGATTTGAAATTTGTCTCAAACATTGACATTATTGACATTTTTGACATGTCTTCATGTACAATCGAATACATGAATACACTCATACATATATTTAAGTCAACTTTTGTTAAACGTTTAGCTTTCTACGAGGGTAGTTTGAAAGAATTTAAAAAATGTCCATAAATAATATAAATAAAAATAAAACGTAACAATGTTAAAGAAATAAATTGAGCTACAAAGAATCAATCAAAGATTGCTACTTCATTAACGGTTAGTTTTCAATAAACTTTTGGCCCGCTTCAAAAGCACACGAACCGCCTATAATATATTTTGTAACGAACTTTTCTTTCGACTAGGCAAACCCTTTTTATTCCATCCTCGTTTTGAATAATATATTTTCTCAACTATTTTCAGCAGTTTGAAATGAATTCTGCTTTGTTGGATAAAATGGCATCCTTTTTTCTTTTGAATATGTTTTTAAACTTATTTTCATTGCAAGAGGTGATACCACAGATTGACCATTTTGTCCATTTTAAAGGACGCAAAAATAGGTTAGAAGAGAGAGTTGCCTCTTCATGTGAAACGTATGTTTAATGACACTAAGTTGAAGATTAATATTTCTTTGACATTGAAAATAAAAATCTTAGAAGATGTCTAGTTTTTTACACCCCACCCCGTCTTCACGAGACATTTGATATTTCTTAACACAAGAAGTACGTCGGCAGAATGACGTCTCAAAAGATACATGTGATCAAACTTATGTTAAGGGTGGCGTAAACGTACTGATTTTTTGGACACAAATTGTATTTTTTTATATATTTCACGTTATTATTTTTTGTTTGTAATATCTTATGAATATGAACATAAATAATGTGCAAATAATTGAAAAACATCTAAAACATTTATTCATTAACTTTCTTTATTCTTTTTTTTATAAAATCAAAAAAATTATCAGAAAAAAAACACAAACATATTAAATTTGACATATGTATATCCTCGGCCTTGTGTTTCAACATTGATTTCCAAACATGTGTTAGGACACAAACATTTTCGGTCTACACGATAATTTCTTGTATTAGGACAGCATTTTGACAATTGCTAACACAAAAATTTCCAAACTTATGTCTCGTGAAGACGGGGTGTTAAGAAATGTTGGTACAAATTAATATTTGAGTCATTATTTGTGAAGCGGACAAGGCAAAAAAATTTTTTTGTCGAAATGTTTTGATATTTGGCATACCTATACTTTTAGTAGATATGAATGGGTGTGCCAAATATTTTTTTGTATGATGTAGTATATTTGCCGAGTGCTAAAGTGTTGCCGTTTCTGAAAAATTATTTTTTTAACCTTCATAAGGTCCTCAAAGTTACTGACGTTAATGTTCTTCGGGTCAAATTTGACCCATATAGAAAATTGTATATGGAGACAATAATTTACTTTACTTAAGTGTATTGTTAGTGTTTATATATTATTTCTAGCTATAATTAGAGTACGTAAGCTGCAGTTTTTGTAAACATTTATTGATTTTATATGTACATATGGGAATATATAAATATTTAATGTTACATCGATATTGTTCTTAATTATTACATTGGCTACATAAAATAATTGTTTTAGAGTGCTGTTTGCATATAAATTTTTTACACATACTAATGGCGTTTTATTATCGGTTTTGGGGCAAAATTGGCAACGACTTCTTTTTGTTGCAGTTTTGATTTGCTTGAAGTTGACGGCTGCTGATCCTGCTCAGCTACATCAAGTAGTTTTTGTGCAATTTTTCGTGAAAATGGTACTCTTGGCAAAATTTTTCTCTGTTTATATAAGGCGTGGTAAGCTGCATACGAAAATTTTCTAAGAAGTGTCTACGTTTGACAAAACAGCAAGAAATACTCTGGCCTTCATTATTGGTATATTTCAAAATAATGTTCATACCAGGAGGTGGGAAAAATAATTGAAAACTGGAAATCTCTTCCTTTGTAATTCTTGAACAAGAATAACCTGTCAAGTCTAGCGCCATACTGGTTACATTCTCCGTTCGGACTCTTCCATATCTATATGTAAGAGGTTCCTTGAAATATCTTATTTCACCATTTTTTGACGGCACTGTCTGAGTAGGCGCAACCCCACTTTCACTATCACTAGAACTGTCAGGCAGCTCAGAATATTCTGGATGATATTCATTTTATGAACAAGTTTCTTCATCGTCTGATAGCGCATTCAGCATAATTTTTTTTGACTCGTCAATTTTTCTACAAGAAATAGCAATCAAAAAACTTCCAAGCTTTTCCACGTTTCATTCGTTCCGCGTTTATTCTATGAGTGATATTGCAGTAAGCAAACAAGTGAAATATTGTTCGTTTTCATAGAAATACGGCCAAGTCACAGAGTTTAATTCCGGCCGGAAACGGAATTCAATCTACCCCAAGCTGTCAAACCCTAGCCGAAGCATACCCAAGAATACCCGCGCCGCCAACAGTCTGGACACACCTGACAATTTTGCGTATTTTAGTTTTCTTTTTAGACACCAGCTGCTACAAAAATGGGGTGGATGAATTCCGTTTCCGAACGGAATTGAACTCTGTGACATGGCCGATAATGTTCGCTAAATATGATGAGAGGAAAAGAGATAGACATATGTATGTACGTATTCAGTGGTAGCAAAGCTTAAGATATATATAGTGTTACCAGATCGCCAAATATGTCCCAAATTGTGCTGTTCAGCATAACAAAACTCGAGCTTTTCACTCCAGGTCAAATTTGACCCGAAGACCTTTACTGTAAAAAATTTCATAAATGATTTTATTGCATATATATTATTCCGAAAGCCTAATGTGGCTGTTGATATTTTAAATTAAATAAAAGTCATAAAATATAAAAAGCAAAAACCAAAAATTTTCGGAAAAAACCCAATCTTTTTTCTTAAAATGGGTCAAAATTGACCCGAAGACCTTATGAAGGTTAATTATTGTTTCGAAGTAGAAAAAAATAAAAAAATAAGATAAGTGATTCTTATAGAAAATCGTCTAATCTTTTAGAAAAAATTAAATTTGAAAAAAAATTTTTTTTTCAGGTGCTAAACCGGAAATGACCAATTGAAAATAAAATTTGTTTTATTTTTTTATTTTCTTACCAAAATTAGCCTAGCGTGTCCGCATTATACCGTAAAAGTTTGATAATGTGATCTCATAGGTTTAAAAGTTATGCAAATTTCTTTACATGAACCCCACCTTTTGGTCATTGTTGTAGAGAATCGAAATAAGATATCGTGTAAACCTTTCGTTTTAAGTATTACGTGTGTTGAATACTTTTATGTAAAACTCCACGAGAAATAATTTCATGAAACATTTTAACCCTGTAGCGCTTCGCTGTATGGGTCTTTTTTGACCCTTTCTTAAAGAGGGGCAGAAAGCTCCCCTTCGGAGGCGCGATAGCTGGCTGGAATATAATACAAAAAAATTTTCATAAAATTTTATTCTAAGTCTTAGAAGACAATAAATTTCTTAACTCAAGTGGAATGCCAGAAATCAGTAAAAACTAATTGTGAATAAATACGAAATTAACCCTCAAGCACATTTCAAGTTTTTACTGATTTGATGTGTGTTATTCTTACAATAACGTGCAAATTTCAGCAAACTCTTTTTGGCACATTAGGGTAATAACTTTTTGAAATTTTTGCGAATATCAAATTCTTCATCGCATAGCCGTATAGACAATGAAAAAATATTAAGAAATGATGTATTACTTTTTCGCGATCGTTGAAAAAGTCTCCGCACCAAACGCGATGAAGTTTTGAATTTCAATTTTTCTCCTAAGTATACAAAATTAGCATTTAATAAAAAAATTTTAAGTATTTTCTAATCATTTCATGAATATAACAAGATCTTACCATTTGTACGGAAGACGGGCGCAAAAAAATGCTATATTATGACTCTAAACGCTGGGGGCCATATGCATAACGAAAACTTGGCATGAAGATAGTATAACCGATGAAATTGAAGGGGCTTTTAACAAGTTCTACTGGACTATTTGATATTAAAAATCAGTGTAAAATATAGTGATTAGTGAGGACTACAAGATACAGTGGTTTTTAAAGTCCAATTGTATATGAAAACCCGTTAAGAGCCCGTTCAATTTCGTTACTTATGCCAACTTCCTGCCAAGTTTTGATTATGCATACGGCTGTATGTGAGTGAATTGTCTACAATTACAAATCAGCATTAATAATATATGCGCGGCACGAGCTACTAAAGTTGCACAAGATATTTTTCCATTATGTAAATCAACTCGCACTTTAAACTTAACATTTATTTGATTAAACCAAAAAAATAACTTTAAATTTTTGTTATACAGCTACTTATTTAATATATTTAAATTATATAGCATATATAAACAATAAATGTACCATATATAATGTGTATGGAAATTAAAAAAAAAAATTTTTTTTGAGTAGCTTTAGAAATTGCATTTGGTGCGGAAACTTTTTTGGCCAAAATGTCCTAAAAAAATTGTTTTTATTATCAATACTAAATTGCCCATCGCGTGGGGATGAAGAAATTTTGCTCAAAAAAAGTTATTACCCTAGTGCACATACAAAAAAATTAACAATAATAATATGTCAGCACAACTACAATAGTGAAGATCCCTAAATTTGATGTGAGTTCCTCTTGGAACCAATAGCAATTTCTAGCAAAATCTTGTGGGTATCAGTCGAGGGAGACGGGTAGCCCCTATACAAAGTAATTGTTAATATTTCTATATGAGCACTAATACGATAGTGAAACGCTCAAAATTTGTCGACGGTTAGTCTTACAATAAAGTACAATTTCCAGCAAAATCTTGAGGGTATCATAGTGGCAAGACGGGTACTCCAATACAAGGTAATTTTCCAATATTTGCACAACAATAGTCTAGCGAAGCGCACCGGGTGGGGCTAGTAGATTATATTTTTTGATTGAGAATTTAAGACATTTCATTAATTTAAGACATTTCGTTCTTCAATTTGTGTACGTATTTGTTGATTGCGAGTTGCAAGCAATTGAGATTTGTTTGTGGTGTATTCAGATTTTATCGCTTAATTTAGTAAAACATATGAACACTTACCTGCTGTTGCTTTGTGAAAAGTTTGTGTCATCAAAAATATGATGGCCGTACTGATGTATGCGAAATTCTCCATAAAGCGCCTTTTTTTAAAGCTTCTTTTTCTCTTTAAGATATTCTGTTGTTGAGACATTTTGTATTCAGCTGAATAATTTTTGTAGCAGTGTGGTGTTAAGCCCATTTGATGATAATTTGTTGAATAAATAGTTTATTTTATTATTAATTTATCTATTTTTGTAAAGCAACTGAAATTGAAGAAAATAGAAAATAATTTTATTATTATAATAGTTGATATAAGAAAGATCAATGAAAGTGATAAAAATATATCAAGGCATATTTTTGTGGGTGAGAGTTAAACTACGCCAAGTTACTTTTTGCAAATTTTAGAGCAATATGTTATATAACTCTAATATATTTTTTTTATAAAATTATCTTATATAACATCATGCTCTTTACATCGGAAATGGCTTTGAGAACTATTACGTCCCTTGAAACATATTTGAGTTTACCCATTTCGGAAAAATGTGGCTTGGTGCAGTTTACCACCCACCTACAGATTTTCACATATCAGGTACACGCGCCAAAATTCGCCTTGATGAATGACTTCTTGAGATGTAAATTTACCGAAAAATGTGTTTTGACATCTGAGGGAAATCAAAAATACAAGCGGCGAAAGTAGGCGAGTGTAATAACGTAGAATGTTGGGTCCACCTGGTATAAATTCGCCTCGAAAACAAATAAAAACTTGAAAGAGTGCTGTCAAGGGAACTTGCAACATATCAAACTGTTTAATCAAATTCATGTATGTATAGCTCGAGGTGAGCTTGACGAAAATAAAAATCATTTAGATTTTTTCGTCGAACATATACGTGAGAGTTTTTTTACTAATACAATAAAAAAGGTGGGTTTGATGCATTAATATTGATGCATCAAATTCAAATATTTGATGCGTGTTTGATACGTTGCCAAGGCGTTTCAAGAGTACTGTGGTGTTCCAAGGCGAATTCACTTTGCTGTATTCGTTTGTGCAGCGGCTTAAAAAGAATATCAAATTATGTATTTTAGTTTTTCAAAAACCCGCAGCGAAATACCTTCAGGAGGTTGAGGCAGGATGACTGTTGAAAGCGAAGCTATTAATTTTCATATTTAGAGGTTGCTCATCGCAGATTTCTGTTTCCCATACAAATTACATAGGGAGTTTTTTTATTTGCTTTCTTAAAAATGTTGTATCTCACGAACTAATGATCAGTTCTACATACACCTACATATTTTTATAGAGTCGAAAAAAAAATATTGCAATGACAAATCATTAGAAATTATTCGAATTTGCACTACTTCCGGACCGCAATTTCTACATTTTCACGACTTCTTTGAATGTCATCTTTTACTGGGTATAAAAAATCACGCGTTATTTATTTGTTCATATTTCCCTTGGCATTTTATTACAAAGTTAAGCTATAAGTAAACTACCATATTCATAAAATGGATTGAAATGCATTTAAAACAAAATGATCATAAAAATTTGTTTTTATGAATACGGCAGAAAATGTTTTATTAAAGACTTAATATCGCATTTAAAAGATAAAATAAGTGGAACTTTATATTCAATATGAACCTCTAAGAGCTCTATAAACTTTATTTATACTGCTAAAACTTTATAGTTATTTTCAGCTTAATTAAGTTATTTAAATACATACAATCTTTTTTCCATCTGTTCTGCGGAACTTTATCTGCCCTTTGAGTAGATGTATGTATATATGTACTTAAACTTATGTACACTCTGTTTCAAGCCAAATAGGTGCAACTTGAAAAAAAGCATATTGTTGAAGTTGAACCCATTAAGTGGTGCTTTACAGAATTGTATAAAATTGTGTACTTAAAAGCCGCTAATGTAACAATAACTTATTCACACATTTTTTAAAATAAATTTTAACTTTTTTTGAGTTTTATTAATTTAATTAAGACCCATTTACATTAAATCAGTTCAGTGTGCTTTGATATTTTATATTTTTTTTGTATACTTTATAATTACAAGTTGTAATTTACAATTTAATTTCATTAAGTGGCCAGGCCAACAGCAAAACCATCTTCTATCCAACAATCGACTACGACAACAAGCCTTTAAAAAGCAACCATCATAATAATGAAGTTGTACATTGTGGTAAAGATGAATTCACTTGGTAAATTGAAAAGTACAAGTACTTATAGCCCTTACTATTAAATGGTTGAAAATATATAAAAAATAAAAAGTTTTATATATAAATAAAACTACTAAATGGCTACAAATATTTCTGTCTGGTTTTATAACAATTATTTTAATACTGTTTCAAATAAAATTCAATATATGTAAAAACTTTTGCACTTCTTGTAATTTAGCCAATTTTAAAAATATTTAGATGCCACATTAATTTATGCTATATATAAATTTTCTCACATTATTTGCATTAGGTTTTATCATAAGTAAGTTTTTAGTGATCCCGGCAAACACAAAACGTGACATTAGAAATAAAAATATTTATGTTAACTAATTGGTGATGTGGTAATTTATCAGTCAGTGGGTTGTGGACTTCATTCCCTTGTAAATCTGATAATAATTATTTTATTAAGTTCTGAAAAATTGCTTCCATTTACAACAAATAAAAACGAAAAATCACATAACAAAGACAAAAGCACAAAATGCCTAATATGTATATGCAAAACAAAGATTCAGGTTATGCAAGAAAATTTTAAAATGGATAAGTAAGCTAATTATCAAGGAAGGAAATTCGTATAAGCGCAGTTTGTTGCTGTTAGAAAAATGATTGTTGTTGAGAAGAAATAATTTTGGTATTCTTTAAATAATGGAGTTTAACTTTTGTTCGCTACTATTGATGTTGCGAATGTACATTTTCGAGTATTCACGAATGCGAATATGAATGCCTGCGCCTCTATTCGCGGAATTGGATTATTCAATTTGAAATTTTGCGTTACTTACACAGAAAAAATTATTGTCCAATTTTTACCAATTGACTGTTTGTTTGCTCAGTAAAAATGTAGTTTTTAATTAATTTTTTAGTTAAATCAATGTCTTCTTTTTATTTAGTATGCTGTTATTTTAAACAAGTACACTCAACACATTTGAATTAATTACAATAGAAAAATTATTATATATTAAATACATGTAAAATATATAAGATTTTGTTTTATGTATTGAAATGCTTAAATTTTTTAGAGTACGCAACACTTGTACTGAAAAAAAATTAATTTTAAATATTTCAGTATTTTTCCAATTAACTAAAGTATTTTTTTAAATTAAATCAAGTATTCTTTTAATTGGTTTTGATCATGATCCAATAATTAGGCCTATGCATCTCTACAACAAAAATGCCATAATCGTGAAGATTTCAAACAAACTCCATATATAAAAAATTTTGTTTAGTTTTTTTTTTATGTATGAAGTCTTACGATGGTAAACAAAAAACAGCTGTCGAAATGCATTGTCCTGATTATTGGATCATAGTTGTGACAGTGATGGAAAATTCAGTACTATTGTACTATTTTTAGTACTTTTTCATTCACAAAATACCTCAGTACCCCCACGACATAAAAAGTACTTTTTCCAATCCGTAGCGTTAAAAAAATTAATTTTTTTCGGGTTTATTAATATTCAACCCATTATAACCAAAAACTTGTTCGAAAACTCTTGATATCTTTATTTGAAGAAATAAAATCTGTTCAAACAGAAGTTATTAGAGAACTATTTATAACTGGTACAAAATTGATTGTTACATGTAGTAGACTATATAAGTTGCACTTTGAGATTATACCCAAATCAAATTGTAAGTCCTCAGTATTTTCATATCGACTGAAATAAGACATATTTTCATCGTAGATTGAACTTCAAAGGCAGTTTTACCCCCATATTCATAAAAATTTATTGAAGTTAATGTTGGTTTACTGTACGAGTTTTGTATGGGAAAACCGGTTTTATTCCAATATCTTCAAGAGCTCCAATTACATACATCTAGAAAAAACAACGGAAATAGTAAAAAAATATATTAATATGTCGAAAATGGTTCCTTTTTATGATAATTAAGAATAAATGAAGTACCTATAATATTTTCAATTCTTGAAAAAGTACCATTAAGGTGAAAAAGTGCTTATTATGTTAAGGTTCAGTACCATTTCAAAATCTGTATTTTCCATCACTGGGTTGTGATGTTTTCAATAGAAACGGGAAAGAAAAGAGAACTTTATGTTTTTATGCTCTTCCTTAACAAACACAACTACATTCACACGTCCATATGTAAATTTAAGTTGTTTGACATTTAACAACAAGCTGTCGATCAAGACACATCCTTAACAAGTGGGCTCCCTAGTACGAGATCTACAAAAACAAAAGCATTTTTTTTGGAATATCATCCCAGCAAAAATATCCGTCTACCGGAGGCAGGTTTATTAGGAAGAGAGATCGGTACTCTCCCTTACCAACCTGCTTCGGGATTAGATTATTTTTGTATGGGATGCCCCACTTGGTAGCTCTCGAGGTATGAGCTTCCTTCTGCGCATCATAGATGCAGTAATCTCACGTCGTTTTTATATGTATATCATAAATTTTTATTTTTTTGCTCTTTATATCACACTTTTACCTACACTTGGATTAATTTTTAATTTGTCATTATTTTGTGTTGTTTTTATATTTATTTATGTATTAAATGGAAATTATATTACACTACAATTTACTTTTATTAAATACTTTTAGAACACTAACCACTAAGCTACCGCGGCACATTTATTTTCATACATAATTGGAAACAGGAATGCCAAAATTGGTACAATTGTACAATTTTCGGTACAAATCGAACTTTAAAGTACAATGGTACTACACCAATGGATTATTTAGTACAATTAATAACATAGCGGGACAGTCTTTTTGGTGCCCTAAATTTTACCTCCGTTTTGTACGTGTTGTTGAACCCTCATTACTCTGTTATACTACTTTTTTTCCAGTCAGTTCGCGTTTGCGAAATATCGCGGTTTTTAAATTCACATTATATACCATATATTTTTTTGGGGAGTTTGCAAGAAATAAATGTTTCTTTTAAGTATAATAATACCGGAGGTTGCTTCGGGATATCTTTCTGATCTTTCAAGGATGTTGAAATATAGCTATTTTGGTTTTAACCATAATAAAATTGTGTATCACAAAAATTAAAAAAAAAAAAATTACACACCCTGCAGAAGGCGTTACAGGGAACAAAGTAACAAAGCATCCTAAAGATACAAATGGGTAAATTCGCTTTTTTAAAGTAATTATATTCTTCTTCTTATTTTTTAATATTCATTGGTATTCTGAGTCAAAATACGGCACACAAAAAATTCCTCATTTGCAGTTTTTCAAATATCGCGAATTTTATATTAACGGCATATGCCGCATTTCTTTGGAGAAAAAACAAATTACTAATCTGCACAAAAATATCTTTCATTTGAGTATAATAACGCAGGTGCTTTTAGCATTAGACTTTAGTGGTATCTTAAGGACATTTAGTGCTTAATTTTGTTTTTTTTTATTCTTATTTCAGGACATTTCAAATATGTTAGCAATTTTTTCATAAAAATGTGGTTATTGTAGTAAAAAAAGTAGTAAAAATATATTAATTTAGGATAAAACTGAAAGTAGTTAACATACAATATCCTTGCACTTTCAGCAAAATATCCTGGAACGTAAATCAACAATGTTATATTTAAAAGAAAGATAATTTTGTGTAGATTAATAATTTCAAAAGTCTTGTTTAATTTTAAAGTCCAGCTGACCAAAAACAAACTGAAGCTAGTTTTGAAAATGGTATGGCCCACATATGTTTTATCAATTATAGTTTTCGCTGCACCAAATCAAAATCCCCATTTTGTGCCCCTGTGTAATTTTTCCATTTTTAAAGCTCTTGCACATCACGATACATATTAACGTCTGAAAAAAAATAATTTTTATAAATTTATTTGCATTGTATTAAATGCGAATATTTCGGAACTTTATTGAGAATATATTCTTCTACCTTCAATAGCAGATATGTCATAATTAATGAGTTATTTTCGATTAGAAATTGCTAGATCTGACTTAAGTACACTTCCTTTTTGCCACAGATATTACTATATGAGCATTTTCATAGGAAAGTCCACTTTTTGCCACGTGCGATAACAAGAAATAAGTTTTTTTTTTAAAGAAAACGTAAGTTTGTTTTTACTACTTTATATATTTGTGTAAGTAAAAGTTATTAAAAGTCCAACTATGTATATGGTTGTAAAATACAAGCTTAATTGCTTGATGTCGCACGTGACCAAAAAGTGGACTTTCCTGTGGGAATGCCCATATACTTAGGTATGTATAGAAAAGGGATATATTTGCTATACTTAATACATGCTTCTGGTTTCAAAAACCTGTTTTGGTACAATTAGGACCAAAAAGTACAATTTTAGACAGCACAGTGAAAAGAAAAATCAATTCATATGTTTTAAATTTCATTAGAAATGGGCAGATAGTTTCGGAGAGGCAGAAATTGCCGCCTACCCTTTTTTGGGCTTCTATTTTTTAATGTATAGCCTATCTGCTTTTCTAGACTTACATCTATCTATGTTTTGAATTTTATCAAAATCGGATAAATAGTTTCAAGGAGAAAGAAAATTCTCCTACTTCGTGGTCCTATTTTTGAAAAATGTGTAGCCTATGTCTTTTAGACTCAGCTCTATCTATGTATTGAACTTTATCAAAATCTGTTGGATAGATTCTGAGAGGCAGAAATTTCCACCTTCCTCTCGTCGGGGTCCCAGTTTCTAAGAAATATATAACCTATGTGTCCTTCTAGACTTAGATCTATCTATGTTCTAAAGGTCATCAAAATCGGTTCTGTGGTTTAGCCGTTAAAGCGCAAAAAATAAACTTACTTTCGCATTTATAATATTAGTAAGGATAGTTAGCAGACACCTTCAGCTAATACTGCCACGAACAACTTAGCCGAGTCACAAATCATTTAGCAAGGACGCAAATCATATTAGAGACTCTCAAAAACTATTCCAAAAATACCAAAAATCCCAAGAGTTCCACGGTTATTCCCCGGAAAATTACGGCGGCACTGAAGATCTAAAAAATCTGTTGCGGCAACACCATTATGATATGTTGTTGTGATCAGTACTTGCGCCCAGTATTTGTGACTACTGTTTTTTTCATTTTCAAAAATTGTTTGTTTCACCCCCCCAAAGCAATGATTTTTGTTATGTCGATGGCGCGCCATAATGAACTAAAGTTCCAAAAAATTTGTTTAAAATTTCCAAAAAAAATTTTATTAATTCAATTCATAATCTTGTTTGATTTTTTGAAAATTTTCAAGTAAATTGATTAAATTTTTTAAAATTTCGGCCATTGAAAGAACTGGGATCAAAATGAGCACCAAACTGCTAACTTGGCAATATTTTTTACCTTTCTAACATGGAGAAGGGTTATGAGTATATTTTACCGATGTAATATGGGAAAGAATTATGGAAAAAAATGCTGCCAAGCAGGTTGCCTAGAAATGAGACGGTATTGTACCTCTCAAGAATTTGATTTTTATTTAGATCTCAGTACTTTCAATGTCCGAGATTATGTTTTTTAAACATATTATAGTTTTTAATATCTATGTACATAATTATATAAAAATGAATCGGCGTTTGTATGTTTGTTTGTTTGTTAGCATGTATGTTCCTTATGGGACGCCAAACGCTCCGACTGATCGTTGTGAAATTTTTGAACTGTCTTATTGACGACGGAGAAATTCAAATAGGCATTTTTTTAAATTTTGGGTGGTTCTCCCCATACGAGATTAATCTTAATTTTTCTATATGTATCTGTTCAACTATTATAGTGACGCTCGCTAAATTCAATGCGCGTTCTTAGAATAACATGCAATTTTTCCAACTGTAAGAATAAGGCTCTCGAAATTCGATGAGTGTTATTCTTAAAATAACATGGAATTTGCAGGAAAATATTGGTGGTATTGGAGAGGAGAGACGGCTAGCCCCATACAAGGTAATTATTAATTTTCCTATATCTGCACAATAATGGGGTAGCGAAGCACGCTAGTTAGTTATAAAAGCTTTATTAAAAATTAATATCGTTTGTGTAATTTTTTAACGCTTTTTTTACACGGTGATATTCCCAAAATATTCGCTAAGGAATACGAATGTCATGAAATAAGTGAATATTCGCCGATACGAATACAAATAAATACGAACATTTGTAACGTCACTACTTAATGCAACTAATTTTTATTCTACCCTGCAGACAAAGTAACTAGTATATAGTTAGAACTATACTAGTTGCATTTTACTTCAGACTAGTTGCCCATCTCTCCTTTTTTCATATATCGAACTATCGATTTAAACATTAGGTTGTCATAGGAGCCCAACTAGTTCATTTGTATACATCTATATCCCAGTTGGAATTTTAGTTGGCGTAAGCTAGTGCTCTTACTAGTTTGTTTATTTAGATTTTGTAACTCTTAAAAAAACTTTGGCGCAACCGGGGTACGAACACACATTCCTCATATTTCAAGGCAAGTACTCTACCCACTGAGCTACTTTCTACTTATTTTCTTAAGAGCTAAAAATATGTTGTATACACTAGTAGTATACCTGAATTTTTTTCCTTTTTTGACTAGTATCGTTATTGTCTCGATACAACTAGTAATATCATTGTTCTTTTTTTACTAGAATCGTTACTAGTCTTGCTATAACTAGGAATATTGCTGTCCTTTTTTGACCAGTAACATTACAACTAGTAATATGACTGTTCCAAAGCGTATCTAGTTGTAAATTTAGCTACTGGGTATATATGTTAAGCTGCAAACAGTGGAATAAAACTATTATAGCGATGAAGCGGCAGAAGAATTACTTACGTTGCGAGCATGCTTTTGAGTGTGCATAGAGAAAGATGAATGTAACGCTATATATTGACTGAAAATTGAGGTGTGTTTAGGATGAAGAACTCTTTTTAAAGGATAATATTTATTCGACTACTATACGAATAAAAATTATACGAATTAAATTATTCAAATGAAAATTATTCGTTTAAACATCTTCGCATAAAATTATTTGATATTTAGCTATTATTTATAAAGATATTAGCTAATACGTTTTTTGAATAAATTAATTCGATTGTAAATTAGTCGAATACAATTACACATTCGAAGAGAATTGTTTGAATAAAATTATCTGAAAAACGTTATTCGAACAGAAATGTAACAAAATAATAAAAACAATGTGTTAAAAGCAAGACAATTATTGGGCCAACGCAAGAGCGTTGAGCACCCGCGTCCGTTCTTAACAAAAACAAATAAAATCACAAAATGTTGTTACGTGATGTTTAGAAAAACTTAGACATAATCAGTATTCCAAGGAATAAGAAGATCAATATTCCAAGAAACAACGTTGTTCTGGAAATTGCTACACTTCCATCATTACTGCCGATAATTACTGCTTGAACAACATTTTGTTTATATTTAAATTATTTTAAGATGGTATAAATAAGAGGGTTGATTTCTATCGACAAAAAAGAATGACAAAATCGTATATCAGAATCGTTTTACATTTTTGTTGAGTTTTTCATTTTCAAGTCCCTATATTTTGCGAACCAGAATGTATATTGATCCAAGATTTTGCACTATTACTAGTTATACCAGAGGCATCATTCGTATTAAAATTGATAAAAATCGGAAGGGCCAAGAAAAACTGGTTTGTTGGTTTTATGTGTTTTGAAATATGTTTAACTTCATGTAGATTTGCGCGGGCTTGGAATTCATTTCCGACCTATGGTTTCTTAGCGAAGACTTCTTAAAACTGCCCGCAGATTACATTTCTGCCATACGATTTTTCGAAAAATAGATCGACCCGCTCTAATGTACATACATACGTATACTAGGGATGGGCAAGTGGAAAAAATATATCGATATATATCGATATCGATATATTTTTAAATATCGATCGGCATCGATATATATCGAATAAAATATATCGATATATCGAAATATAGATATTTTTTCTTACGTAGTCCCAAATTTTTTTTAAATAAAACAAAAAAAATACCTTTCTTATAAATAATTAAGCTGGAAAGAGTTAATTTCCAAGATCCCTACTGTTCGTCCAATATTTCATGGAACATACACCAACAAAATTACACTCAAGGAATGATAATTTTTTGAGTAGACAAAATATTATAAATAAAACAAAAGATTTTGTTAGTAATATTCTATTTGATGAAGACTGTGCCGAAATGTTTTTAAAAATTGCACGAAAAACAAACCCAAAGCTAAAAAATATAAAATTTGATACTGTCGATAATTTGGAAAAAGTATCGATATATATTGAAATTAAAAATATCAACGATATATATCGATATGTTTTTAAGAAAATATCGATATATCGATATATGGATATTTTTTGCACATCCCTAATGTATACTTTGATAAGTGTGTGTGCAAAGGCTTTACACGTGAAACATTTCTATATTTATAGTTTTATTAAATTTTCATTAAACTAAACGGAATTTTTGCTTCATTCATAATTAATAACTTCAGTATTTGAGTATTCTTTTGTTAGCATGTTCTTGTTAGTGGTTATTGCAATTGATTATTATCACAAACATTAGCGGCAATTCCCAGTAAGAAATTTTGTGGTTTATTGGAGCAAATAAAGATAGCGGATACCAGTTTTTGTACAGGTGGTATTTCAAAGATTTTCAAATTCGAAATGGCAAATAAATTATTTTGGTTACTAATGTAACTGAAAGAAATATTAGAAGCTAGGATTCATATTTTAGTTTTTCCTCATTCAATGGATTCTGAAATAAAATTATAGTTAGATTTTTTAAACATTTTTAGGTATTGAGAGTTACATTTGCTTTCGCTGTTGTTCTGGGAATGTTTTTGGGGAAAAATACACCACAAAAAATTAATATAGGGCTTGAAACCACTATACGTCTACTCTCTAAAAACAAAAAATTATAACAATCGTAGAAAAAATTAAAAGTTATAAACACATTTTTTTAAATTTTGACTTGGGTTCACATGAAAAAAAAATTCATCTTTTAAAATAATTCTTTACAAGCATGTATGCATAAGTAAAAATCATAAATACTAATTTTACTCAAACCGACCGACAATGTTAAAAGTTATGTCAATTTTGAATAATTATTCGTACCAAAAAACGACCTTTCTAATACAGGCTGCCCTCCTAAACATCTGTATGCAACGTCAAAGCAGTGTTTAAATCAAGCAAATACACTTTAGAACGCTGCAAATCAAATGCTTTGCCAATAAAATGCATTGCAAATTGAAATAGTGCGCTAGTTGCGTTTATTAATGAACTGCAAATTTGCAGTTCAGCTACAAATCATATGACTTTAGGAATGCAACACCCTGTCAAAGTTTACACGGTTGCGTTTGGGAATACGTGATATTGTTGAACTGCAAATTAACATGCATTTAGGAAGTGCTGTAGAAGGAAATTTTTTCAAAACAAATCAGAAACGTCTAAACGGATAATGTTCTCTTTATCGTTTCTACCCTTCCGCAGCTGTTAACCTTTTTTACCGTCCTAAAATTTATAGATAAATTATATTAAGAATTTTGTTAAAGTAACGCTCAATACATTTTCTTGCGAATTCAATATTTTTTCAGAGTACACACTATATTTTAAATTTAAAACAATTTATATGTATAATCTTCGATGAGTTTAATATAAACTCCTTAATTATGCACTAAAAATTTCAACTAAATTAAAAAACTATGGGTAACACTCAATACATTTTTTGGATACGAACGATGATTGATTGATTAAACGTGTTGCAGTATAATACTATTTAACAAGGTTCACAAAACTTTAACAAATTTAGAACTAGTAATGGGCAAGTGAAAAAAATATATCGATGCATATGGATATCTATATATTTTTAAATATCGATCGGCATCGATATATATAGAATAAAAAATATCGATATATCGAGATATCCATATTTTTTCAACAATGATAATTCATACATAGTACAAAAATATTTTTCAAAATAAAACAAAACAAAAAAATCTTTCTTATAAACAATTAAGCTGCAAAGAGTTAATTTCCAAGATTCTTACTGTTCCACCAATATTTCATGGAACATACATCAACAAGATTATACTCAAAGAATGATAATTTTTCGAATAGACAAAATATTACAAATAAAACAAAAGATTTTGTTAGTAATATTCTATTTGATGAAGACTTGCCGACGTTTTTTTTAAACTGCACGAAAAACAAGACCAAAGCTTAAAATATAGAATTTGATACTGTCGATATTTTTGGAAAAAATATCGATATATCGAAATTAAAAATATCGACGATATATATCGATACATTTTTGAGAAAATATGGATATATCAATTTTTTGCGCATCCCTAGTTCAAACCTACGCTGTTATTTTAGTACATGTTGGAATGCAATTTTAATAATTAAATTGAGTAATGAATCGTACTAAAAACGCATAATGCTCAATAAACAATACTGCGAACAACAACAATTTTGGAAAAAAATAATCTTCTATCCTTAATTAGTGTTTTGGTTCCAACATTTTCTCAAGACATACTTGCCCCTTATCGCCATTCTTTAGGGGACTCCCATATAAAATATGTACATTTTGTATGAGACCCCCTTAAGGAATGGAGGGAGATATTGGTTATGTATGTTAGAAAAAAAGTTTTGGAAAAAAATGGTGGGCTCAGTCATAACTTTGAACAGTCTACGGGCATCCTATGCGCTGCAGGGAGGTGTGGGAGTAATCAAGGCCAGGGTGATTACAAATTGCAATGAGCTATGACATAGTGAGGGACTTTTCGATTTTGAAATGCTACAACCCCTTATTTTTTGAGGTTTGCAAAAAACGCATAAGGCAAAAAATGGGGGAAGTGGGGTAAGGGCAAATGGCCGCTCATCGAGGTCAAAGTTGAAGGAAAATGTGAAAAAATCCACAAAATATCCCATAATTGCCGCGGAGTCGCTACTAGAAGGATGAAATTTGAGATCAACCCCAATTAATTTTTTGTTCCCATTAATTTTTTTACTCTCTATCCCCGCTCCCTAAGGGGGCTCTCATGCAATATTAAAATTTGTCATAACATTGTCTTGCACTCATGTAACTTCCCCATGTATGCGCATAGAGTCGTCAAATGTATGATTCACCCTCCATTTGTTTTTAATTGAAACCTTTTTTCAGATTATATTCACCTTCTATCTTCAACCATTAGGGTGGTTCCATTAATTTTTTTTTTATTTTTATAACTTTTTATGAAATTGTAGATTATGGTTGTTCAAACATGTTTTTTCCTTAACACTTTTGGTGTACGGAACTCTAAAAATGGGCTTACTATTGAGGCGTGCCACACAAGGCAGTATGTTAAAAACTAGTTTTACTAAGTTTTAGAAGTGCTTTCATGCCGCTTGCAAAAAAGTGGACATTAGGGGGAAGGATCCGAGATGTCATAAATGGTGCTCAGAATTTGATGTCGGATTACAAAGTCATAAAAGCAAAACTATAGTCAAACGAAGAATAACGATATGTAATATGTTATGATCGGACCACAAATGGCGACGCAGTGCACAAAAAACTAAAAGGGGGGTAGCTAGGGCCGTGGCAAAAAGTCAATAAATATATTTCTGGAATTTTTTCAAATTATCTTTTATCCTAGGCGTGACAGGCTCAACTTTTGTTTCTCGTATGGCGATCCAACCACTTTATTGGACACTCAGTACAGGGTTGGTACAGCGATTATAAACGCCTCTTAATCTTAATCGTAATCGGACCTATTAATCGCCCGACTACGATTAAACAATTTTGTCGCTTTCCAGAAAATAATTTATGTTAAATGCCTTCGCTAATGAACGGTTTCCCAATCTAAGATTAATTTAAACTGTTTCATAAAATTTTAAGTTTAAAATGAATTTCTTTCTTAGTAATGACGCAAATATAAAATAAATAGATATTTGCCATAATTACGGTTGTCGTAGTCGAAATCAAACGACTCTAGTGTAAAGCCACATTTTATCGGTTTCGTCACGACTATGACAACCGTAATAAGGCTGATTGTCAAAACTTTTTGAATATATATATTGCAATTACTCCGTGATCTCACCTAAGAAAAGTTCATCCATCTGCCAACCACGCAAATCATCTTTTGTAGAACTTATAAAACCACCTAATAAATTTAAGTCAGGCTATCCTTAATTGAAGGTTTTGTGATCAATTTATTTACACTTTGCATTCATCCTTTAAACAAACAAATGCATATCTTAAGTAATGAAAATAACGCTGCTTTGCCTATCCATCTCAGGTCACCTTTAAAGGGTTTCCATTTTAAGTAGATGGGTTAATACTATAAACTTGAGCTCATTTAATTTCTTGGAGATAAATACATATCGTCACAGAAAATGCAAAAAGCACTATCTAACATTTTAAAAGTCTTACAGGAGAAGCATAAAACTTGTTTGCTGCCTAAGCAAACTTGCGGTTTCCACGAAAATTTAAGTTTGACTGAGTTTCATTATTGTATTACGATTGATAGCAACATTTTTCATCCGATTGGCAGATAGATGCAGTTCTTCTTATCTTGGAGACCCGTACTAATACAGAAGCCATAAAAAATATAAAAAACGTATGTATATACATTAAACCGACTCACCGAAAAAAAATTTTTGTTACCCCTCTCATATTAAAGATCCGTCTTTTTAATGAGGTTTCCTAAAACATTTCCGGGGTCTAGCGATGACCGCCTGTGAGCTGGACCGTGTCTAAAAGAGGTTTATTTTTGTATTTTTTTGCATGTTTTGGTATTTTCTCTCTAAACAACATAAAAAAAATTACATCGTTTGAAATATCTTTTTAAGCTGCATTCAATGATGAATTAAACTTTATCATTCATACCATGAGCAATGCGTTATTCCATAAGAACGACGACTTTTTAAGCGTTTTTATTACAAGTGCTACTTATATTAAAATAAATTTTACTTTTTTTAGTATTACTCTTATATAATTTGAGGCATTGTTTATTTATTTCTGTTTCTAGTTATTGCAAAAGTTCGCAAGTTTCTAAGAACAGAAACAAATAACCAATGCCTCAAATCAAATAATTCCTAAAAAAAGTAAAATTTATTTTAATACAAGTAGCAACTGCAATAAAAACTCTTAAAAACCGTGTTTTTTATGCAATACTGCATTGCTGATGGTATGAAAGCTAAAGTTCAATGCACCATTAAATGCAGCTTGAAAAGATCTTTCAAACCATGTATTTTTTTTATTGTTGTCTTGGGAGAAAATACGAAAATATGCAAAAAACTACAAAAATATACCTTTTTAAGACACGGTCTAGCTCACGGGCGATCATCGCTAGACCACTCAAATGTTTTGGGATTCCTCATTAAAAAAAATTTGATTGGGGTAACAAAAACACATTTTTCATCTTCATACAAGTCGAGTCGGTTTAATGTACATTAGGTCAATAACTTTTTCACACTTTTTGCGAGTATCAAAAACGGCTTGGTATAGTCGTGTAGAACATTAAAAGTTATTAATAAAAACTATGATAATTTTTTCGGATCGTTAAAAAAGTTCATGCAGGGATCGGGTTGAAGTTTGGAAACAACCATTTTTATCTCACGGAAATTTTAAAAATTATACACCTGATATTTGTATATATACCTATACGTATCAATTAAATGCTATTTTGGAATTTATACACTGCTTTAGATTTAAAAATTTTCCTGCGGCTTAAAATTCATCGCGGTTCACAATTCGTTGAAAGGTTTTAGAAATTCGCTTCCCTGGATGAGTTTTTTATAGTAAAACGACGAGAGACAGGTGTTTTCATTACTAAAACATTCTTGGCCACACCGTGGTACAATGCCGAAAATTTGGTTATAGCCCTAATGTACATATATCGAAATCGATAAGAATATGAGAACGAGTCAAAATAAATTATGATAAACAAGACTTACTGTTAGATAGAAAAATATCGTTTATATTTTGTTCTAGAAGAAGTTTCCTATCAAGACAGATTTCTCATAGTATTGTATTTGATACTCATACGTTATGAATCATTACTTATGATTTACGAAATTTATTATTGTTGTAATATGAGATTATAACAGTATATTTTCTTGCTTAATCGCGATTAACCGATAATAAAAGATAGGACACAGATCATAGAGGGATCAACTAGATCTTTGAAGCAGCAATAAAGTCCATATTATTTTATGGTGTAGTAGTCTGGGTGCTGCGGCAGGGAAAAACACTCAACGTAAACCAATTGAGAACATATTCGGCTAGGAGGTACTATAAAATACCGGAGGATACTCAGCAAAAACTATTTTAATTTTTGTAATCGGTAGTACTTTATTAATGGGTTACAAAGTAATGAGTGATACTTACTTATGTTATTCCTTTGCTTCAAATTAGAACTACTACTTAGTTTTTAATCAAATTTGTACGTATTTTTATCATTATCTGAAAATAGTTACAATTTGTTGATACTTACTAATAAAATAAGTGTTTGAGTCAACATGTGTTTGTATGTGAAAACTAGTATTTGTCACTTAAGCAGCAAAATGAGGACCAAAGTTTTGATAGGTCCAATACCATCTCATTTGTAGGGAACCTATAAGTTAACAATAGGTAAAGTTCTTGAGTTCATATGTGAACGAGCACAGGTTCGTATCTCAGCTAGGTAAAAACAATAAAATAAAATAAAATTGAAAAATATAAATAAAACATAATGCCTTTAAAATTTTTTAAATTTAATTTGTTTAATTTACTACTAGCTGTGATAATGTAAATACATTTGTAATAGGTACCCCTTATTTTTTTGACTTCTCAAACAAAAATAAGTAGTTATCGAGTCAGATTGTAAGTAATTACGTCTTAAATCCTCATATACTTTTTTGCCTATCAGTAAGTAGAGCTTTTGCTGGGTATCTTTATATTTACTGATACCAAAGCGGTCATCGCAGCTATAACTGGTGTATACATTACATGTATTGTGGCTGTCGAATGTTGTGTATCTCTTAATGAGATGCCGAAACATGCGAGAGTGATACTAGTTTCGGTTCTAGGACTCAGATTACAGACAGTATTGCAGTAATCGGTATCACAAAGGGGCCGAATCGGCAGAACGAAGTGCCCTCTCAGCCTAACCTAACCCAAATTTTTAGTTTCGTAAGCAAAATATGTATTAGTTTAGTTCAATAAACATAAAACGCAAAGCAATAATTATTCATATCGCAGTAAAATAGTTAAAAATTTTCTGTAGCAGGTTGCAAACGGGAGCCCCTAATAAACCTTCTTACATACATATATGTATGTATACGATTAATGTTGTATTTGATTGATTTTCGTACTTTACATACATATGGTTTTATTTTATTTTTAATACTTATTTACATTTATGAAAATTTTCGATGACATTGTCATTTATTTACGACTGTATTTGCAACTGAATTGTAAACTAAATAATCGTTTCAATATTTAATTATATACTCGTTTTGTAGAATTTTAACACAATAACATTCAATTTAATGTATTTAACGTCCTCGAAACCCAAAGGTGAGATATTAAATATTTATAAACATATTCGCATTAAATTATCTGTACAACTGTCGTTTCACAAGTTCTTTTTTAATATGACTATGTATAATTAGAATGGGCAATTTTGAAACACATTTTTGATGGAACTACAGGAAAGGAAAATTTCAACAAAAAAAAAAACAATAAATAAATTAACATCTATACATATAATAGTGCAGTTGATTTCATGTTTATGCAACAAAGTTCTAAAATATTTGACTACAATATACACTTCATAATTTAATTTTTTCTTTGCGATATGCTAGCAAGCAGCATCAAAATGTGGACCAAATTCTTAATAGGTCCAATACCATCTCATTTCTAGGGAACCTGCCAGTTTGGCAAAATTTTCCCCATAGTTCTTTTCCATATTAGAAAAGCAAAAAAATATTGGCAAGCTAGAGGGTTGCCTAAAAATGGTCCTAATCTTGATCCTCATTTTGATCTCACTTGGCCTTATTTTCCCATTTATGTTTCCGTACGGATCTCACTTCTTTTTTTCTTAATTTTCATTTGGTACAATACCTATCACTATAATTACCCATAATTTTCTAATTGCCTATTAGAGTTCTCATTATATGCGGGACGTCTTCCCGGTACCTGATCAACCTATTATTTGCCACAATGTAATTTTTTATTAATGCCAGCCATATACTACACAAGTTCAGTTCTCAAGTCTGGCACTGCGTAAACGAAACTTGTGATACACACTATACAAGTAAACTGCGCAGTTTTTTTTATTTTAAAGCTACAGCGAAGGAGACGACATGTGAAAATACAGCGCTATTTTATTGCTTGCTATATATGTAAATAAAAAGAAAACAAAGACAAAAAATTCGTAAATTCACTGTACAAAATAGTTTTGATTTTTACTCAGTTCACTGCGTAAATAGCACAACTACATACACAAACAGCTCGAATAGTTTCGTATAAATACACACTGTGTGGCCGGAACATGGTCAGTAGGGTGGTTCAAAAAAGAGTTTGGCCAGTTACACCCCAGGATTAAAGATTAGTTGAAGGCGATTCCAGAAATATTTTTTTATATATTTTGCCGGTGATAGGTACGAGTAAGTAATAAGGTCAATGGAAATAATGTCAAAATGGTCGGAAATAAAATGAATTGACCTCATTGAGTTTTTAGAAGTGAAATAAACTCAACAAAAATTTGGAAATAAAATAATTGACTTTATTTCCATATTTAAAGGGAAATAACGTCAACAAAGCTGAAAGTATGAATCCAAATTGATTATTAGGCTAAGGATCGTAACGTTATATTCAGAAAGAGTTGGGCATGATTAATATTCCAAGGAACAAGGGAAAAATTAACATCAACTTTATTTTTCAACGTACACAGCAGAACAGAGTAGCGCCACTTTCGGAAGCCGCTACACTTCCATCGTCAGTGCTCACGTGTATTTGCTATCACCACTTGTATGTCGGGCTTAAGGTTTTTTCCTTTCAATACATTGAAAAGCGGCTTCGCTTAGTAAAGATTATTGCATAGCCGGCCTTTGGCTGGGCTTTATAGTTTTTCCTATCGGTATATTGAAATGCGGCTTCGCTGAGTAACGTTTTTTACATAGCCAGCCTCCAGCCGCGCTTAAGGATTTTTTCGCTCTCTGTATATCGAATAGCGGTTTCGCTGAGTGAAGATTTTTGCATAGCTCTACCTGGTTCGGAAAATATAGCCTTTTAAGCATTGAGAAAAAATTAGGTTGTAATTCTTTATTGATTTTGATATCAAATATATTGGCGTATTGAAACGCTAATAATGGAAGTTTTCGGACAAAGTAACTTTTTTTGATAAAGTGTTATATCAGCTATTTTAAACGGCTTTACTATATATATTTGCTATTTTAGTTAAGGCTTAGAAGCGTAAATATAGAATTTTTTTTTTAATTTTCTAAATCTTTGTAGAGATACAAAAAAAAGTATACACCAGAGTCCCTGAAAATTTAGTATGATCTTAATGTAGATATTATAGAGTAATATTGCTGCGGAGACTTGCGTATGCGAATTTTATATCTTTTTAAAATTTTTGTACTTTGTACTTCTATATGATTTGGTTGACATTTACTTCCGAAGCCATTTGTTATTCAATTAAAATACCAATGAAGTAGTCGTTTTCAATTTTAAGATACATTTTTAATGCATTTTGAAATTTGAATGCACTTTTAATTTTTTTAAATTCATTTTGAATTTTTAAAATTGGTCGTGTATAGCAACATATAGTACCCACTATGTTAAAAATAGCTAATTTATTTACAGACTTTACAGCCTACGTTTTTGTGGATCAGACTATTCATTTGGAAGATATAAACTTTCCGACGACTAAAGAGTTAAATCGGTAACATTGGTCTTATATAACAACATATAGCGCCCACTGTGTTAAAAGTAGCTACCTACCTTTTAGCACACCTTGTGGCCTACATCCTTCCCTATAATTCATGCACACATTTTTTGTGGATCAGACTATTCGTTTGGAAGATATGATTTTTCCGCCGCTAGATTGGGCTTTTTTCCCAGTGTGCAGCGCGCCGTGTGTAACATATGAAACATTGTCAGATGTCATTTACAGAAGCAAA
This sequence comes from Panzeria rudis, assembly GCA_956483635.1. Taxonomy (NCBI): domain Eukaryota; kingdom Metazoa; phylum Arthropoda; class Insecta; order Diptera; family Tachinidae; genus Panzeria; species Panzeria rudis. The sequence continues at coordinate 84,236,991 of OY101449.1, forward strand.
GTCATTTGATAAATTTTCAATTAGAGCGTTTTCTATTTTCATCTGACAAAGCATATGACATCAGCTGTTTTGAATTAACAAAAGTGTGGTTTGGCTGAACCCACTTGACCTATAAACGAATGTTCGCGAAAGCGAATAAATTTCGAAACAAGACTCTTTGATATTTTCACGCGAATCTAAAAAAATCAAATGTTCACTAAACCGAACTTCTCTCGATAATTTTTCTACTGTGTGACGATAGCCTAGTGGATGTGCGTTAGTCTGTTAGCCAAGAGGTACCTTGTTCGAATACGTCTGACTGCATCGTAAGTTAAAGAATTAAAATAACACATACGTACATGTCGTCCCTATCATGTCAAATTATCCAATATGCAAAAATCCTTTTTTATATTCGTTATCTTGATACTCCAATTTATACGACACGCCTCATTTCAAAATGCTAAAGTTTCATAGATAATTGATAACTCAGTAAGAAATATTTTAAACGTGGAACTTTAAAGAATACGCTGACTTTAAGTTCACAATTGACGGATATTTTCGCTCTTCTGAAAAGTACAAAATTTGCATATTGGATAGTTTGACATGGTAGGGTAATAATTGAACAGAAAAAAATTTGCCACGATAGCCTAGTGGATGTGTGTTAGTCTGTTAGCCTGGAGGTACGTTAGCCTGGAGGTAAGTTAAAGAGCTAAAAAATAAATAAATGAAAAAATAAAGATAATAATCTTAAAAATTGCTTTTGCTCCTTCCTTTTTGCGATATCGAAATTTGTTCGATATTGGCTCACTTTTGATATTGCTAACGAACCTTCGAAATCGAATGTTTTTTGAAACAAAGCTGAGCGACAGGTAAACTTTTTTCGATTAATTTTTGATAGTTTTGCACGATAAATGTTCCAGATATATTCGAAATCGATATAATTAACGAAAGTCTTGGTCAAGTGGGAAAAGACATTATGTAAAAAGCATAGAGCGCTTTACATATTTATGACAATTGTGTACAAACTCAGCTGTTGCGAACACTCAGAGGTTGTGTCAGATGTAATTGCACATGTATGTGTGAAAGTAAAAATTATAAATCGTCTATAAATTTCCAGTTTTGATAAACATGAGAAGTTACGTATGTATGTCTCATACACCTGACAAGCCATATGTAAAAAAATGTCGTATAAAGTATGTCAGGAATATTAAGTTCTTCAAATTTATTTTATTAGACGGTATTGTAAAAGTACTATCTCTAGGAAGATAGAAAATGCTTAAGCAAGTTTGCGATCAAATATATATAGCTCACAAAAATGCTAACACATTCGTATTTCTTTTTAATATAACTCAAAAGAGTAAACTTTTAATGCTCACATGAAGTCTTAAATTTAAATATTTAGATTTTTTATATTTTTTTATATATATACATACGAGTATATGCAGCATCTCAAGTTTTTGTACTGTGTAATATTACTTTTTGGCCGCGAAGGTTTTATATTACTGAAATAAATAAATAAAATTTAACATACTAAAATTTCTTAGTCAATGTTTTAAACTTCAATTATTAATATTAATGCGGAAATGATTGTCATGAGAAAATTAACTGTACAGACTAAATTTAATCTTATTAGGAACAATTAGAATTTAAATTCTTTTAAATCAGATCTAAATATTCAGTTTTATTAGCAAATATTTCACAATTATCTTTAAAACAATAATTAAATTGAAGCTAATTGAAAGCGTAATTTTAAAACAAAATATTGACTACTACCAGTAACAACAACTGTCTGCTTGTCGGTCTGTCTGTTTTTCATGACTATTATATTTTATTATTTGTTATTCCTTATGCCGTTTTAAATGATGCCAATAATGAATGAATTTAAATTTATTTATTGTTAATAATTTATTTTTGTTTAATTGTAATTCTTGTTTAATCAGTAAATTAAAAAAACAATAACAACAGTAACAGTGATAATTAAAAATATATATTGGAAAATAACTAATTTTTTAATAGAAGTGGAAAAAATAAAAAAACTAATAAGCTGCATTTAATCGGTTAATTTTTGTTTATTGATGTTTTAACCTTCTCTTAATATTTCTTTAATTCAATTAAATAACATTTAATTAAAATTATGAAAAAAAACACACTTTGAATTTATTATTTCGGCTTTTTAGTTCAATATTTGAATTAATGGAAATTTAAATTATTTTATTAAGAGTGGATTGCTCGAATATTCAAATCAGATTAGCAAAACGGATAAGTACTACTGACTTCGGCAGGCCGTTGCAACGTCTCATCAGCATTCTTGTTCACTTTTACAACCTATGAAACGTGCCATTTTGCAAAAATTTTGTAAAATGGTACGTTTCATTTAAAACTTTCCCTCCAAAATGGTTAAGCTGCATCCACTCTTGGCACACATTCTGTGTAATTACTATCTGAGTAATTTTCGACAGTCAAGTTTTTTTTCTTGTCGATCACCAGTATTTTGACAATTACTTTTAGTTTCATTTAGTTTCCGTAATTCCGTTAAATTGAAAATCCCTATAATTCTCGAAAAATTACTGATGCCTTGAGTTTACAAATTATCGGGACTCTACTGTATAATGAAACTAGAAACAAAATTTGTTAAACTAGCGTCATGTTGAGCTTTATTTTGTGGTCAATAAGAAAATAATATTTTTGACCGATACGAGTACTTTTTACCGATATCTACTTAGCACTCGGTAGTAATTTATCGACACCAAAAGTACTTGGTCTGTAAAGAAAAGTATCGAGAGTAGTTACTTGTATTTACTCGTATCATTTCATCCCTATTCAGTAGTCATGAAAATAAAAACATCTCGAAAACATTACGTCCTGTCCAGTGTTGTCGAAAGTTATCGCACGCTGGGTCTATAGACCGATACAACAACCGATTTTATTTATACAATTATTTATTTATTGATTCAAATAAATTCTTAACCGCACACAAATCAAGCTGTTAATAATTAAAAAGAAGTTTTTTAATAAAACAAACTATTATTTGTTTTGCCTGAATTTCGTTGGTGATTTTGGCAACTCATCAGTAGACTTTGCAATTTTATAATTTTAGTTTACTTTTACAATTACAATATCATGTACTTAATGGTAGAAAGTTCGAAGATGTAGTAATTGCCTTGAGCAAAAATAATTTAGTAGTTGTCCTTAAAAGATGTGCAGTGACAAATTGTGACAAATATATCAAACTAGCCGACACTGTGACGACGCCTTATATACTTCTTGTGCCACGGACTATTTATTAAACAGTCAGAGATCGGAATTGGCGTAGATAGGCCTTTCCGGGGAGAGGGCGTCACCATCCAAAGTCGATTATAAGATTCTTCTAAAGACGCCGGAAAAAAGTCGATGGAGCATTGGGAACAAAAATGGAATAAATTGTTTTATTTGCATCTACAGTAAAGAAAAAAATCTGATCATAAATAGCCTAAATAATAAAACACAGAATATAAGATTTTTTGTTTTCATTAGATTTAGGTCCATTATGGCTTAAAATGTTTATAATCGAATAGACTATTCAATGAAATTAAAAATCTATGGATTTTTTTTTAAATTGTGGTACAAAACAGATTCCGAAAAGGCAAAAATTAGTGATAAACTTTAAAAATTTCAAAGAATTTAAACTTTTATCCACTTTAACTTGGTCGCCATTTTTTCTATCAGAGCCACTATTCGACGCGTAATTTAGTAGCCTCTCAAATAATATATAATTATTTTTAAACTAACCAGCCTTTGATTCAGAATGACGCTTTAACAAAAACTATGCACGAAAAACGAAAATGAACCGTTACATTATGCACAATGGCCGAAATGAAATTCTTTAATCCTTTTTTGTGTTTAGCAGATCATAATTATTCTAAAAAAAATGTTTTAGAAAATTAAAAACTTCAAAATAAAAGATTGTAAAGATTAGTTAGGAAAATCCAAACCGGATTAAAAATTAAAAAAAAAATTTTTTTGCCCCCCCCCCCACGCCCCCTAAAAAATGGTTAGCTACGCCAATGTAGATCAGAAAAGCATCGCACTATAATATTATTTGTATGAATGACTCCTTACAGACAATAGTTCATACAAAAGTGACCGACCAATAAAATTTTATAGCCGAAGCAAACTGAACCTAACATTCGGTCATAAAACCAATATGCGGCCTAAACCGAAACTTACCTGCACTTTTTTAATATTGGGCCTTGCAACGGATGTCGTATTTCAAGTCGAAATCAAACGCGCCAATATAAAACATTTGGAAAGTGTTTCTACATTTCATCGATTTCGTTACGACTACGGCACCACTAATTAGGCTAATTACACTACTCGACACCGAAAAATAAACTGACTTTCCATTACACCCATACGATTGCCCATAATGAGCAATATGAAACTGCATCATTAGAATTTTTACACCATGTCACAATTAGTACTAATATGCACTTTTTATTTTTAGGATAAATAAGCTCTTTTAGCAAGTTCTCTATATATTTCGAATTTTGACATCGAAATTATCAAATGTTTTCACAAATTCATAATCTGAACAAAATTTTCTGTCACTGGAGTTCTATTTCAGTTATAGTTTGTGTCAGGATAATTGAGTTTTATCCCAAGGAACTTAGAAATTTCTTTTTTTTTTGAGTTCCTTTAGTTTTGACCTTATAAATTTTATATCCGCAAATAACTTTTTCAATTGTTATACCAAACAAAAACCAGACCTACCAAGGAGCACATTGTGGGTAAAAAAACGTAATATCCATCGGGTAGATCTTAAGATAACAACTGAAAGGCAACTTCAAATTTTAGTTAATTATTTTTGTAATGACATACAATATAACACTAACAATAAAAAATTGTATCATTAGAATACATATTTTAAAAGAAAGTAAACAAATCATGATATGTCAGTTAAAGTATTTGGAACGACTTTCCGTCATCCCACGTCAAATTTGGTTTGTAAACAGACCGGTTTCGGCTATGTGCCATCTTCAGTGTTCTATTGAATATGGCACATAGCCGAAACCGGTCTGTTTACAAACCAAATTTGACGTGGGATGACGGAAAATCGTTCCAAATTCAAAAAAACCCCCGTCGGAAGAAAAACACAACACTCAGTTAAAGTACCTTATTTTTCAGTTGAAGAAAGTTAGATTTTTATATAAAAAATGTCTGGTGTATATAATCGATGCTGTGAAACATCGCCCTATTTTTTTATATATCTGTGGATCGTACATACTAGGACAATAACTCAACTAACCAGATTTTCATATCTGGAGTATTTTGGTTTTACGACAAAAATATTTGGATTCTAAAAAAAACAGAAACGCAAGATTAAACATCCAAACATTCTTTCTGCTAAGCTATCGATTCCTCACGATGAAAGTTCACCGCTTCCAACTTCACCGTCGCCACAGGATATTAAACGAGAACTTAAACATAGCGCTGCTAAAGAGTCTACAAAATATCAAACTATACTTTCTTCCCGGAAAAGACCTAAATAAAGCTCTATATATGTTGACTTTGAAGATGAAGAAGGAGAGGAAAAACTACATTTTATTAACCCAGTTGAGTTTAACGAACTAGTGGGAGATCTCAACTTATCCACACAATCTGCTGAGGTATTGGCATCCAGGTTACAACAGTGAAATTTATTAACTAAGGACACAAAGGTAGGTAGCATCGTTTCAAAAACGGAATGAAGAGTTATCTTCTTGTTTACTTTGCAAAACAAAATTTGTTTCTGTGTTAATCCAACAAGCATTATGGAGAAGTTTCGCTTTCAACATAATCCTGACGAATGGCGATTGTTCATAGACGAGTCTAAATTTAAAAGCCATTTTGCTGCAAAATAGAACCGTTCATTCCGTTAGCTTATGCAACTAATATGAATGGAACTTGTGAAAGTATGACCCTAGCTTTAAATTGCATTAAGTATAATAGCTACAAGTAGCAGATATGCGGCGATCTTAAAGGCATAGTTCTGGCTCCGGAGAACATTATAAAGCAATGATGGAAGATTATTGCTGGTTTTTAATAAGGGAAAGTAATATAACATATACGAAAAAATCGCTATTTTCAAAAAATAAATCTACAACAAATTTACAATAGTCTAATCTATTGTATTTTTTTAATGTGAACTTAAAACAAAATTGTATTTGTTAATATCCACTTGTATTTTTTTTAATATATTAATTGTATCGCTAACAAATTAACTAAAATTGTTAAGTTGTTGTTCATATATCTCGGAAGCTATCTAATAAATTAAAAATGTTTTAACCGCTCTTTAGCATGTCTAGTTTTCGTGTGGTACGCCAATTGTAAAGCTTATTTGTGAATGTAAAGTTTATTTCGACAAAACTAAAAAACAACAGAAAAAGGGAATTTCTAAACTCCTTGCAATGAAACTCACTTATCCACATAAAAACTATAAAAAAATTACACCCAAAAGAAAGAAAATTGTATCTATATTACTAATCTATAAAAATATTTTATGATTTTCAGGTACAATTTTGAATAATTTACCAAATAATTATGATATTCGGATTTTTTTTTTCATTTTGCGAAAAAAAATTTTTTTGTATAACTCAAAATCTATGCGCGCTGGACCTTTTCTAATATCAGATCCTTCATCAGGAACTTTAAGACATTTCACACCACGTAGAGCCATGTCAGTAAAACTTTTTCGTCAATTTATTGAGCAGTGTTATGTAGCAGATGATATTTTTAAAAGCATAAGAACCCTGTGGGAAATTGCGTGTCAAGTGTTCGGAACGTAAGCGTCCAATGTGGAAAAGTCCAATTATAAAAAAAGTGTGTTCTTCGTAGCAAAAAATATTTTTTATTCACAATTCTCTCTTAAAATCCATGTTTTGCAGAGCGACAAAACAAGTTTCATTTTAAGTTGTCGCCCTCTTAAAAATATTTTATTCTAAACTTTTATTTTCAGACCTTCGTAAATACATATGGGTATTTCCAGCAAAAGTAAACTTTTGACACGTCCGCACCCAAGCACTTAAGCTAGTTTTTTCCAAAGAAAAACTCAAGTTTTGTTTCCTTCTCTTTTACTTAATTTAGCGCAAACAGCACCTTGCTAAGCCATGGTGATGTTGAGATAGTTGAAATTGAAAAGAACAAAAAAAAAATAGACTGAGTAGTTTCATTTCTCTTAATTTTTCAGCATTTGCAAAAACACCAGTACATTCTCATTTTAAGTGCTTCTCTTTGTGATGACCTCTGATTTAGAGCAAACATCACCATGCTAAGCCACCGGTGCCCGAGTACTTTTCATAATTTTCACATATACAACGCGAGTGTTAACGACACTTCCTACGAAGAGTGTAACAACCCTGCGGAAAATTTGGTGACAAATGATCCAAAAGAACGCGTCCTATGACTTGAAAAAATGAGACTGGTACCAAAAATAAGAAGTAGTGAGTGGTGAATAAAGACATATTGTGTAAACGGTCACATATTAGCCATTTTCAGTGAATTTAGTTGGTACTCCGGCCAATATTGTAGTAAACGGCACTGAACAAATTCGATACACCTGGATTTAAGGCCTATCACATAATATCTATGTATATAATATTAATTGTCTCCCTTCAATGAGACTGCCATGCCACTCAGGAACCGGTTCCGTAACTATATTCAGATATTAACTCCAGCTTAACTGGTATTTATAACATTGAAATATAAGTTCCCCTGTGGTCGAACAGGTAGTGTACTAGCCTATCATGCCGGAGGTTGTCGGTTCGAATCCTATCAAAGACACCGCTTAAAAATAAAATACAATTTCTACTTGGATTTATAACAATAAAAAAATAAATTAATCGTTAATTACATCTGAATTTTGGAATAATATTTATATATTATCTATATTATTCTACACCGACTAGGACTCCATAAGATAGTTCAGAGACAAGCTACAAGGTGCATACACAGCATCAATTAACCCCATCCTAGGCCATCCCCATGTAAAAGTCGCTGGTCCGCTTCATAGGAAGTGTTAGAACTCTGACTGGTCCCTACCACCTGGGGACCGGTCACGTGACTGTTTTGTGTAAGTTCCATTTACCGTAGGGAAACTATAATTTCATTCTGTTCTATGATAGTTTTCAAACAAGCAGGTCGCCGTCGCTTTTTTATGATAAAACAAAAAGAAAACACATGAGATTAAAAAAAAATAGATCTCAACTGAGTAGTTTCATTTCTCTTCATTTTTCAGCATTTGCATAAACACCAGCGTTGTCAACTCAGTGCTTTTCGCACCGTTTTTAGTGCTTTTATTTTTTGACGGTGGCACTAAGCCCAAAATTCAAAAATTAGGTTCTTTGTATAAAAAAATGTTTTTCAAGTGTAAAATTCTTTGCTAATGCAACTATTTCCTGAACACGTTTTTTGCAGTCTTGCAGAAGAATGAAAAAACTGATTCGAGCAATCAGTGGTGCTTCATCTTTTGTTTTTTTTTTGTCGAACCCCATTAAAACTAATTTCTGTACATATTTCGTTTGCTTGGCACTTCAGATTTAAAACACCTTTCGTTTTCACGAAATTTGACATACATAAGCATATGTATATTCTACTCTTACGTGCGCATCACGTGACGTAAGAACTAGCCCAATACTTTTTATGGTTTCTTTTTATAGCCGTCTAAACTTGGGTATCTCGGGCATTTGTTGAGAAATGTTTGTCATATTCAAGTTTGAATAACCTTAGAGCGCGTCATCATATATTAATAAATTTTGTCTCATTCGAAAGATTTCAGTCTCCTCCTAATAAGTATTGATTAAAAATGACATAGCTTCCCGCTAGAAAGTCGTCTAAAATGCCAAAGTACCCTGAAAAAGATATTTGTAATATTCTTTATTTTTTAACCAACATCAAAAAAGAAGGAGGTTATGAATTCGTGTGTATTTTTTATGTTTGTAATGGCATAACTCTGTCAATTGTGAACAGATGTTCAAAGCTCTTTTTTTTTTGCTTGAGAGGGTTTGCTTGCTGTTTGGTATTTTTTTTCGACAATTGGTGAGTAAATTCACTCCCCTCAATCAAAACTCTGCCATTTGTATGCCGGTTTTTTTGAAGGATTTGCCTGCAGTTTTGTTCCATAATTTTTTTTCCAAGCATAAGTTTGTCATATGTGAACCGATTTTCAAAATTCTTTTTTCGAAAATCTGTAGGGCGGAAATATTGATCACCGCATAATACTCCATTTATGAACCAATTTTTAAAATACTTTTGTTTTTTGTTTCAAATGAATTGCTTGCAGTTTGATTCCATAGAAGTGAAAATCGGGCGGAGAAACTGGTAGCTCAATATATAGGTCTTTATTGTACAAAGTCTTAAAGTAGGAATGAAAACAGATTAAAAAGTTACAGTTTTTGTTTATGATAACCCGCTCATTTTTATGAAAAGCCTGTAGCAATAATTATGATTATCATATACATATAATGAATTATTTATTATGAATTAATATCGGATGCGATATATTAGCTCTAAAAAATAGAAAAATACAAGAAAGTCTGAAAATTTTTTGCTTTTAGTGGATTTAATTTTTCTAAAACGATTCGTTTTAAATTGGCTCGATTTACAGAACAGGCAGATATTATAACAACTTTTTTAAATAAAACTAAAAAAATAAAATCAGTGCTTTTTTTCAAGAATTACGCGCTTTTTTACTTGTTTCAGTGCTTTTTGAAATCTAAAAGTTGACAACGCTGATAAACACCAATACATTCTCATTTTAAGTGCTTCTCTTTGTGATGACCTCTGACTTAGAGCTACTTACGTTCTACGCAAATATATAAAGAAGTAAAAAACATAAAGCTTTTCTTTAAAAAAGCGATCTTAGGTACTTGGTCGCGGATACGACAACAGTTAACTTTTGCTGCAAATGCCCATATATGTAATGTATACCCACATGCATTACATGTATCATCATTTAACATCTTACATAATAATTCTGGAAAAAAAACCGACTTCAGTACAAAGAGTAATATATTTGAAGGCCTTTCATATAAACAATTTTAAAATCGGTATGCAAATGGAGGAATTGTGCTCTAATAAATATTTTGGGTGGAGGCGTGGAAGACTTGCCCCACCGATTTTCGTAAAAACATTATTCGACCAAACTATAAGCAAACCATTCCAAACAAAAAAAGAATTTTGGAAGTCGGCCCATAAATGGAGGAGCTATGCGATAATCAATATTTCGGGGGAAGGGGGAAAAATTATGGTACTAACCTGCAAGGGGGGTTTGCAACAAATTTCCCAACTGATTTCAAAAAAAAACTATGGAACAAAACTGTATCAAACCCTTTCAAACAAAAAAACTATTTGGAAAATCGGTTCAAAAATGACAAAGTTATGTAGGGGATGAGTAAGTTTCCCCTTCCAAATTTTCCCCTCCGACTTTCGACAAAGCAAACTTCCGTCTGCCGTTTTCAACAAATAAATTTTGGGACCAATTTTTGTCAAAGCCTTTCAAACAAAACAAAAATTTTGAAAATCGGTTCACAAATGACAGATTTCTGCATGGGGGGAGCAAATTTCCCCCTCCGATTTTTGACAAAAAATTTTGGGACCAATTTTTGTCAAACCCTTTCAAATAAAACAAGAATTTTGAATATCGGTTCACAAATGACAGAGTTATGCGTGTACAAACATAAAAAAGTAAAAAAAGAACATACACACGAATTGAATTCTTTTTTTGAATTCGATTAAAAAAGGAAAAATATGTAAATGTGAACTTTATAATTTTAAAAATTTTAAATGTGTAATGAATGGGCAAATATCTGTAGATTGTGGAAACATAACAGAGTCCTAAAAACACATTTATTTTATAATTTTTTTTGTTTTTCCAAAATATTTTTGTTATTCGCGACCTCACTTTAGGACGATGTGATTTCTGTATTAGTTCACCTCGTTTTAATTGCTTAGAATTCCATTAAATCAAGGAAAAACAATAAATAAATAAAATAACTTGTTTTGTTTGCCTTGCTTTTTGCTTATATTTAGCATACCGTTTTTCTTCTAGTTTTAATTGTTTTTTTATTAAGTTATGGATTTAGTCGAACTGTATGGGTTTATATCCAAAGAAATTTAATTATTTTTGGCTTGAGTTCGGTTTTAATTTAATTTTTCAATTAAATTATATTTTTATTTATTTAGAGATAAATGTGAAGCATGTACACAAAGAAAATTTTGACTGCGCGCAGGGTTGAACTGATGTTTCGATAGCTCCCACTAATCCCATCAGAGTTCTTTACCGCTTAGACTAGTCGCATTAGTTCCCTTCAAAATGTTTGGGAAAAAACTGGCAAGAATTCCTCCCTCTCCCTCATATTTAGAATACTTACTGCCTATCCCACGATGTCGACAAGTCGATGCCGTTTTCTTATTTATATTGAAAGCAAAAACAAATTTAAATTTTTTATTATTGTTTTCAATATAAATATACTCAATATAATATAAATTATACTCAATACATTTTTATCCGTTCGACACAATTGTTGGTAGCTCCCAATATTTTTTTCATATTTTTCCCATATATCTGAGAATAAAACTCAACGTTTTAGTGCTATTCGAAATTGAAATTAGCAAAAACATTCTAACGTTCCCCCTTATTTACATTAGAGTGGAGCGTTGGTGTATGAAGGAAAAAAAAATCATGGAATAAATTTCGAATACCTCCGGAATGTTGCATCTAGCTAAATTATATACAAAAAATATTTTTTTAATTTTTTGCGACATATCTTTTAGCCCTCTACCACGCATCAAGAAAAATAAATGAATATCATTTTCGTGTTCAGCGACATCAAATTATGTTAGAAAATGTTTTTTTTTTTGTAAGATATGACGAAGACTTAGAATCACCCTAAATAGGGAAAAAATAATGTGGGCCATCAACAGCTTTGACCCGTTCAAATCACCGGGTCCCGATGGCATTATTCCAGCTGACCTACAGCGTAATGCAGACGTTATCACTCCATGGCTCATTCGGATATACTCGGCCTGTCTAACTTGGTCCTATATTCCGATAGCATGGACCAAATGTTCCGTGGTCTTTATCCCCAAAGGGGGTAAAACTACACACGTAAGCCCGAAAGATTTTAGACCCATCAGCCTATCATCTTTTCTCCTTAAAACTCTGGAACGGATAATTGATCTACACCTTAGATCAACAATTTCTCCGAACCTCCTATCAACCTCCCAACATGCCTATACGAAGGGCAAATCAGTTGAGACGGCACTTCACTCGCTTGTAGGATTCATTGAAATATCCCTGGCAAACAAAGAATATACATTCGTGGCCTTTCTTGATATAGAGGGTGCCTTTAACAATGTACGACCTGAATCCATCATTATGGAACTAGAAAGACTGAACATTGATCGGTCAACAATTAGCTTCATACGAGGACTCTTAACGAATAGGGTAATTTCCTCCACGATGGGGCAAACGACTATTCAAAAAACGGTTAAGCGAGGTACTCCCCAGGGAGGTGTTCTGTCACCTATCCTATGGAATATCGCCATAAACTCGGTACTGGTGGAACTAGACTCTATGAGGTTTAAATCAGTAGCCTACGCGGATGACGTAGCAGTAGCAATATCTGGTAAATTTCTAGATACTCTATCTCAACGTCTTCAATCGGCATTAGGTATCATAAGTAAATGGAGCGTTGAAAGTGGTCTTAATGCTAACCCTCAAAAGACGGATCTTGTTCTCTTTACGAGAAAATACAAGACTCCGACTTTCACGTTACCGACTCTCAACGGAGTCACCCTTAGGTTATCAGACAGCGTGAAGTATCTCGGTATTATACTGGACTCTAAGCTTTCATGGTACCCCAACGTTCAAGCTAGGGCAGCCAAGGCTGCTATTGCTCTATACACCTGCAAAAGGGCGATTGGCAACAGGTGGGGCATAAGTCCCAAAAACGTCAATTGGCTTTTTGAAATGGTGGTTAAGCCCATACTAATGTATGGGTCTGTCGTCTGGTGGACTTCCTTAAATAAAGCCACATACTCTAAAATAATAGAAAAGGTACTTCGAACATCTGCTTTGTTGATTACGGGTGCACCTCGCACTACTCCATCCAAAGCACTGTTCACCATGCTGCATTGGCTTCCTGCTGAACTCATGATCAAACAACTGGCCATGAACTCGGCGGTTAGACTCGATGCCTCAGGTGCATGGAAGCGGGGTAACGTAGGCCATGCGACGATATTAGGGCAAATCTCAGATCTTCCCGACCACACTGACTACTGCTCGCCTACTCTGATGCCCGACAAAAGATTCCGGGTGGACTTCTCGGGCACATCTTCTGAGGCAAACCACATACACCAATATGAGGATGTGCTCGAGATCTACACTGATGGGTCAAAGTCGGGCATCGGAGTGGGCGGGGGTTTCTATATCCCACAAATGCAACGTAGGATAAACTTTAGGCTACCAAACCAATGTAGCATCACTCAGGCTGAAATATCAGCAATCAAAAGGGCAGCCAACTGGTTAAGGTACTACAGGATATTCGATCAGGACATCCGAATTTGTACCGACAGCAAGGCTGCACTACATGCTCTATCTGGTGTTTACACAACATCGGAATTGGTTAAAGAATGCCGGGCATCTCTGAATGAGATGGCGAGACATGCGAACCTAGGGCTCTTCTGGGTACCGGGTCACGCGGGGGTGCCCGGTAACACTATTGCGGACGGTCTAGCCAAGGCCGGTGCCCGCCTACATGAAAATGACATCGACTGGTTAGTAGGTGTCCCACTAAAAAGCTGTAAGATACAAATTCAGCGCCAACTATTTAGAGAGGCGCAAACCAGATGGACAAATGAAATCACTTGTGAGGTTTCCAGATCCATCTGGCCCCAGTATAACTTCGCAAGATCTGCAACCATACTGGGGCTCCCTCGTCAACAGCTGCGTATACTCGTAGCGGTCATAACAGGGCACTGTCTTATTGGTGTCCATGCCAGAAGATTAAATCTTCCTTTTAATGATTTCTGTAGAAGTTGTCAGAATGAGGAGGAGGAAGAAACTGTTAAACACCTCCTCTGTCGATGTCCAGCACTATATAGAAATAGGGCGTCATACTTGGGAAATCCGTCACTACCCGAACTAGCAGACCTGGGGGAATGCGACGTTAGGGGTATAAATTCTTTCATAAGATACTCGGGTTGGTTTAACACCGACCCAACCTCTGGGATAGGAGGGACACCTCTCTGAACTTCCCTACTATCCATCCCAGGCATCACAAAGGGACCAAAGGACCCAAGTGGGCCGGTTGTTAGAAACCGGCAGCCTGTTCAACCTAACCTAACCTAACCTAGAAGTTCGAAAATTTGCTTCATTATTTCATCTTAAGTTGGTCTGAAATCTGACCGTGTATGTATAGAGTAGTAGATATTTTGAGTGTAACGAGTTATAACAGCTATAAAGAATATATAATGTTGCATCATATGATGTTTCACAAATTAATCGATTTGATCTCATATTCAAAATCTTGATGCTGCGGTAGAGGGCTAAAAGTAGGTCCAAATATTTTTTTCATTATTTTTCCCATGATTCTAAAAATAAAATGCAACTTTTTTTTGCTATTCGAAATTGAAATTCGCAAAAAAAGTCTGACGCTCCACCCTAATGTACATATGTACGTACGTACATTCGTATGTATGTATATACTATATAGCTATATACTATATAGCTAGTTTGCTTGGACCGCATCAATTTCTCTTTTAGAATATATTCATGTCATAAGAGATAAAAAATGGATTTAGCAGGTTTCCATTATAACGACCAGGCCACACTGGCGTTTTTAAAATGCACGTGTTTTAATAATAGTGATCATTTACACCTTTAGTAGAAATATTTTCAACAACATTTTTAATTATAACAACAAAATAATTAACAAAAATATACATATATAATTTTTTAGTTAATTATTTAAGTGGATCAATAAAAAAAGTATTTGAAGGTTATTGAAAAAACAATTAAACGTTTTATTGCGTCAATAAAATTATTATGTAAGTGTTATCAGTAAAAAATTCTAATCACCATAACTCAGATTATAAGCTTTGGTTTATTTGCTGCGAAATATATTAGTTTATATGCTGCATTTGATACATATAACCCGTATTATATAAAAATTAAAAGGTTGACTTTTTATACTAAAACTGTTAAAATATTACTGATCACTACAGTGCATAAGCACAAACATCACAACTTTCACAAAACATCGACAAACACAATTTTTCTTAAGTTTGTATTTACAACAAGAAACCAGCGAACAGTTTTGTTTGCCGATTTCGGTCAGAAAGTCTGCACAAGTTCCGAATTCGTATTCAAACTCGGCCAGAAGACGCATCTAAAATCACATGAGCGGACTTCTTTATTTGAAAATTTTCCCGGAATTTTTGAAAGAATGCTGAAGGAATTTTCTAGATGTCTGAACAATGTCGCAAAATATACAAAAAACATCAGACAAATTCTCGATTTTTCTAATATGTACATTTTACGACCTGTATGTAGAAAAGTCCAACATAATGTTAGAAGTTTATCAAATTCGATTATAGAATTAAGAAATAAAAAGACGTCTACGACTCTTGCTGTGACATGCATTATCTGCTGCTTATGTAGCTCATCAATAAACATTTTCTCATATTTTATAATTTTGAAACGTAAACATTTGCGTAATAAAATCGAAAGAAATAAATGAGAATTATTACGAAAACTAAAATCAGACAATGTGTAGAAGTGCCAGATGAAAGTAGTCAGGGAAAGGAAATTAAATTTCCTTTCGACGATGTTAAAGGCTGATTTCAATTATATATTTTAAATAAGCAAATCGTGAAAAATTATCGAATGGAATGAGTTTGAAAAATATATTTTCATAATATATTTTAACGACTTAAATTTTTGTTCTTCAAGTAACTTAAAGTGTTTGGGAATTTTTTTTGATAGTTTTAGATAGTAGAACTAAGAAATTTATTCTTAATTTTTTTATTCTGTACGCTGTGTGCTGCCAAATAGTATTGTGTTTAATTTTTGCTCCACTATTCATTTAGTTGCTTAAGTTCTACTCTTGACGATTTGAAATGCGAGATTTCCACTTAATATCCATTTATTTATGTTTCAGTTATTAATTCATAAGATAATTAGTTTTCAATAGCAGTTTAATTATATTTGCGAAATATTGATTAAACTTTAGTGTTGTTAATTTATTTGTTACTTGATTAACAAACAGTTTAATTTTTTTTTAGTCATTCGACTCACGCTCGCAAACGAAAACAATAACAAATAGTGCGTTTGCTCGTTATTAAACAGGGTTAAAAACAAAAATTTAATTGCTTAAATGACAGCGCTTTCAATCAAGGATATGTTTTTATTTTTATTACGGCCCTTTTCACACTGTACAATTAAGAGTTAACATGGACTTTAACGGAAACTTAGCCACACAAAACTTGCCGTTAAAGTCCATGTTAACTCTTAATCATACATTGTGAAAAGGGCCGTTAAAAAGGTAAGAAGAAAAGGTAAGTGAATAGCTGTGTTCGAGTACTACATTTACCATATTTTACTACTCAACTCCAAAACCTTTAAAATTTACATAAAAACAGTAAAATTAGTAACGAATTGAAGAGAAAAGCAGTTTCTCTTTTACTAAAAATTTACTACAATTTGCTGAAAAATTTTTTGTAGATATATATAAAAATCATGTCGAATTGAAAAATATAAGAAAATAAAAAAAATTTTCAATCAAAATACAAAAAAGAATAAAATTATAGATATACAGCCGTGCCACAGATTCCGTTCGGATTGGTTTTGATTCCGTAGTTGTCATTCCGAAAATTTTAATTTTTGGTGCTTTAGATTCCGTTTATTTTGTATTTCGTTTTTACAATCAGCTTTTACAATCAGTTTTTACAATTCCGTAAGTTGCTTCTTCAGAAAAGTTTCTTCGTAATCAAACCACTTTGAAATATCAAAGTGGAATTGAAAAACACATTTCTACTGACTTCATTTGCAGTAAATACTAAAAAACGTGCATACTCTTAGGAGCGAAAATATATATTTGGTCATGAGCTTTCCATGTTAATAAAAAGCTCAATGTAAGCTTTGCATCTAAAAACAAGAGTAAATAAACGCTCATACGATAACTTAATAGGACTCTGATATGAACGTGAGACGTGTTCGTGGTCTCATTCATAATCGTTTTGAACTTTTTTTACGACTACTTTGGTACTAATTGCTGGAAGAATTGACGAAACGACTAGTAAAAAGAGTTCAAAACAGAAGCGGCTGCGAAGGATATTAAATAAAAATTTAATAATTTTCAGCATCATGTTTTTATGAATAAAAAAACTAAACAAAATAATCATTATTCTATGAGGCCGTATTGAATGCTTTAGGATTTTAGTTTACGAAATACATATTGAAATAACAAGAAGTTCCGTTGTTTACAATAAAGTATTTTACTGGTATCTATTATTTTAAGCAGTATTTTTCATCAATAATTTTATCTACATTTACAAATTTTCTACTTATTTTATATTTTAATAATAGCTTCTTTCTCAGGAATATTCGATTTTAAAAGTCTGTCTTTAATACATTTACTACAAAAAAGTAAACAAACTCAGCAGTATAAATTTAATAAATTAAAGGACTATAACATTATAAAAATTTAACTAAAATTAACTGAAACATTTTCTATACAGTATGTTTATAGAAAGGGTGTTGTGTTTTTTTCCGACGACGTTTATTTGAACTTGGAACGATTTTCCGTCAGCCCACGTCAAATTTGGTTGATAAATAGACCGGTTTCGTCCATCTTCAGTATTCAATAGAACACTGAAGATGGCACATAGCGTAAGCCGGTCGATTTATCAAACAAATTTGACGAGGGATGACGGAAAATCGTTCCAAATTTATGTTAAAAAGGCATTAACTCATTTTTTTCAAATCGATTCTTTTGGATATTTCAATACATGAAAAAAATCGATTTAAAAAAATGAGCTACGTTCTTTCTGTATTAAGGTAACGATATTCAAATTGTGTTCAGTGGTGGTCAAACTCTCAATACACTATACATGAGTGCATAGACTATTTTTTTAACACGTTCACTGTGTGTGAGACTCACAGCCTATCTATTCCTTGGAGACAACGCGACTAGCCCAAACACGCATGTAAAGTATACTCCATAGAGGACTAGTCCAAAGGTAACCCAAATGTATGGAGAAAACATTATCGATTTCACATTACGATGTCCGCTTAATATCATCCGAATACAGAAACTCAGAATGAAAAACTCGCCTTCTACTACTACATAAGACGATACACTTACAGAGAATGTGGGCCGTTGTCTCATCCTCTTCTAAGCATAATCGGCCCAAGGGTGAGCGAACTTGGTTACTTTTCCACAGAGGATGGTCTAAAGTGACCAGAGATAAAACCAGTAACAAGCCGAAAATCATTCCTGTTTAAATTCAGGATGCCACTATATGAAAATGACTGCATCAATGCCTTGGCTTGCCTTAAAACAGAGGAAGCCAGCCACACCTCCTTTGCGGTCGATATGTCATTTCCTTTGATTAGGGACTTGAGAGTCGACCAGTTTACGCCACAAAAAGGCACTGGGCTCATAAAAGGAATATCAGAGGTCCTCTTGGCCAATTCATCTGCTTCCTCGTTACCCCGATGACTACTATGTCCACGTATCCAGTAAATGTAAACCTTGTTTCGTAACAATAGCTCCTGTAGTGGGTCAAAGCACTCTAAAACAAGCTTATAACGGAATTCCCAAGAAAATAGGTACTTGAGAGCTATCTCACTTTCAAAAAAGGTAGCTATATGTGCGCCCTTAATGCCCCTACTTAAATTTATATGAGCACACTTAGTGATCGCCAGTATTTTGCCTGAAATGCGATATGCCACAGAGATTTTCTCGTTGGGTCAACAGACTCTAGCACCAGCTCCATCTTTCGTGTTTGATCCATCCGTATATCAACATAAACTTCTGGAGTCCACAGCGGACCGTTTTCTTCCCACGTTGCCCTAAGGGAAATGGCGACATTGAATCTCCTATCGCGCCTATCTTCACGATTTATCCCGTTACTAGGCACTCCTAGCAGCCCTTTGCAGGACTCAGGTACTCAGGCTTGATGAGTGCCCACTGCCGATACGACGGGCAGAGTTCCTGAGACCCATCCTATAAGCAGCCATTGTCGCAGAGGATCTTATAAAGATTTGTATGGGTGTTAAACTAATCGAGGCCTCAATGGCCAAAGTTGGACATGACCTCACAGCGCTTGTAGTAAGAAGACACGCCAATCTCTGAACCTTGCCGAGTTTGGTTGTCTCCACAAGCTGTCATGTCTTGTACTACCATAGAGTCGCGCCGTACGTAATGATTGGCCTAACAATCATTTTATAGATCCACATAACCATTTTTGGGCTCATGCACCAGGTGCACCCGGCACAACTCTTCACCGCACAGATCGCCCTAGTGGCTTTCTGTGCTACGCATTCAGCAGGACGGTTCCAATCTAACCGTAAAAAAAGCTTAAGCGAAGTATTTTTTAATTATCCTTGGTTTAAATCGAAGTAGAGCTTTAATATTGGCTATATAGGATTGACTGTTATATGTAATGTTAATAGTTTAATGAATTTCCTATAAGACAAGGCATGTTTGTGGGGGCTAAAATATTTTAAGATATTTTTGATGTCATGAAAAATCAAGTAATTTAATCAACTTATTTTAAAACTAGTAATTATTGTCCTTAGCAAGCTGTTCTTTAACTGTTTCATTGATATCCTTGCAGTTTTTGATACTACATAGGAACAACTAAATTTCATTTGCTGTAGAGGAATTCAATGAAATAGTAAATATTTTGTCTATGAACGGACCTACAAACGAATTTGTAAATATAGACAAAAATACCTCAACAATTTCACTGAAAAAACGTGTTTTTTTCAGTGAGCAAATTGTTTAAATCTATAAAACTATTTGTATAAAAATATTTACAAATTTTAGATAAAAGAATTTACTAAATCAAACAAAAATATTTACTGGATTTTCTGAAAAGTATCAAGCAATATTTCTGTCTAAATTTAATAAGCAATTAGTCTAAAAATGCTAACAATTATTAAGCAAAATAATTTACGTAATCAAACAAAAATACAAACAACATTTTTGCCTGTGTCATCATCATCATCATCCATTAAACATGCATAAGATTTCACTTTGTTAAATGTGTTCAAGTCTGAATGTTTATCTAAATACTTTAAAAAAATGAATGAGAATTAACGGGAAGAAATTAACTAATCGATTCACTCAAAAATCTTTTGTAAACAAACTTGGTACAATTGCATTCCTCTTGCTATGATTGTTGTTGTTGTCATTTGTGTGTATGTCGTCATCGGCGTGATTTTTACGACACAGTTTTTATTGTTGTTTTTGGTGTTTGCGTGCTAAAGAAAAGTCAAACAAACAATTCATAGATTATGGACAGAACATTTCTTGAAAATTACATTTATTTTTAGGCAAACATTTGTTTGAAAGTTTTTTGGTGTTAATTTTTTCTGTGTAGTTTGCCTTTATTTGAAAAAGAGAATTTTAGCTTAAGTTACAAAAAATTTATACAAATATAAAGGGAAAATGCATTTACACTAAAATTTATTTTGCTGTATTTCCGTAACGGTACTTGACATGACTTTGAAACTTTGACAGATAGTTTGAATTATCGTAAATATTCGATTTTCGTCAAAAAATATGTCCCTTCAGCTTTTCGATATTACGATAATAGAAGTAGCAAATTCAAGAATCACGCAGAAGTTTTGTTTAATCTATTACAAAGGCGAAGTCGATTAAAGAACCGCATTAAAGCCAATAAAAGCAGCTGTTGAAGTAAGAAACAAGCCAAATGTTTTTCAGTCAATAGCGTGCCGCCGGCGATTATTTCTTCTCGTCTTGCAATGGCTCCAAGGCCATCGCTGTGCTTGTGTGATACTAATGTATTTTGTTCAGGTCTAGAAGTGTTTGTACTTCTTTAGTAATTTTCTGATACTTTTTTATAAATTATTTATGAAAACTTGAATCGCCGAATATTATCAAGCGTCGGCACTGGCTCCGAATCGGCTTGTTTCTACTCATGTTTGTCATATTATTAGAAGTGTGATAGAAACAAAATATTATGTTACGTTAGATTTTTTTGACAATCACAACCGTTTTCATTTGATTTTTCTCTAACAAAATCTAATAAAAATCTTAAGACTTGTATTTTAGTGTGAAACGGGCTTAAGCAATTTTATAACCACGTCCAATAATATATGTACGTCCAATAATACGTCACGAAACAAAATATTAAACACATAAAAAATATGTTCAAATAGCACAAAATATTAAACACATAAAAAATATGTTCAATTAGCACAAAAAATATAGAACTTTGTCAACATGGTTAATCGAACGAATTTAACCGGTTTAATCGTTAGTCGAAAATACCCACTTTTCAATTAATCGAACAGTTAATCGCGTAGAAATTGATCGGTTGACCGATTAACGGCTAACCGATTGAATGCCCTGCAGGCCTCACTGCAGATTTTTTCCAAATCAAACAAATTTGTTTAATAATATGACTAATAATTTGACTATTAATATGACTAGTACCCTAAGTTCGGATCTAGAACTTATCACTGAGTATCTTAATTATGTTATTTCGGATATACGTTTCAATAGCTTTAATGCGTACAAATGTAACACCATCATTGTGAAATGACCCTTTTGTCACTTTTTTACCATACTTCCCGGTACTTTATTCAAGTTCAAGTTATTGCTTCCTGATTATAGTGCAAATGTTTTTTGTTATAATTTGATTACGATTCATTTCACGAAATGGGGCTGTAAGCTGGCCATCACCTCGTTCGTGTGATCTGCATCCATTAAATTATATTGTATGGGGATATGAAACGCTGCCAATAAACCCGAAATATTGGCTATATAAAGCAAGATGCATTTTTAATCAATGTAAAATTGTTTTAGATATTGACGAACACAAATTTATGCTAATAAGGCTCCAGATGGTCACACAAGAATCACGAGAAATTCAAAATTAAGAGGATTTCTTAAAAATGTCAGAGGATTTCTTAAAAATATATGAACCAAAAGAGGAAGTCAACTCTGAAAGGGAGGACTATTTTGAGGAATTTCCGAATTTTCATTTAGCGAAAGGATTAAAAAAGTTGAATAATTCCTGGATGTCAACTATTTCAAGAAATATATTTTTCTGTGCTTTCACAAAAACTCTTTAACTGCCCTTCCTTCCAAACTTTATTATGTAAAAGCTTTAACTGAACAAATTTTCAAAACTTAAAATTTAAAATCTCGAAAAAGGACACCCGTTGTAATATACAAAATATGCGTATGAATAGCGTTTGTAAAATATTTTATTAGCTGCTTTGTTTCATTTGTGTTGAATATCTAATTAAAACATCTATACGCAATTAGCAATTATTGTTAATACGTGCGTATTTATTTATTTACTACATGTATTAAACAAGGTTAAAGTTATACAGATGCAAAAGCTAATATTGAAAAAATATAAAAATTACAATAAAGTATTAAACGCTAAGAGAGCTACATATGTAGCATTCACTAAGTGTTAAATGTTTTTATACAAATTTACCCAAAAAGCACTTGTTTAAAAAGAAAAAATTATGAAAAAATTCAATACATCTTGATATACGAGGTTAAGTAGATATGTATATATATATGTTGGTTTTTACGAAAGCATAGAAAAACACATTTATATTTTTCAACTTTTAGCTCTATAAAATAATTCAGAGATGCTTTAACTTTTTTAAGCCGTTCACAAATATAGATTTTGAAATGTCGTAAAAAAGTCGCTGGCAGTCCAATCTGGAAACAGCTCGAGCTTCAACTCGTCAATTATGTGCTATCAGTTAGAAAAAATGTATTAAATCGGTTAACATTAGGAAAAGTTGCAAATGTCAAGAGTTTTTTCTCAGCCGAGGTGTTCTGAAAGCCTTACTCTTCCTTCTGATCAGTAGCTTGGAAGTAACAGATTTACTACTATTTATTATTTATTTTATTGTGCAAGGGATGGCTATGAAATCGTTAAGGCCGTGTCAGATACAACTTTGTCGCTTTGCGTGACGTTTCTAACTTTGATGGAAAAGTTTAAAGCAAAAGGTGTATGACACAATGAAAACTTTGACAACACTCGCGCATTGCTCGTTTACCAAAAAAGTAGTTGATAATTTTGCCATTTATTTATTTTTTTGTTATAAAAATAAAAGTCAATTATGTTATTTTACGATTTATTATAAATAGTATGTAATAAACATACATATTTACCTCTTATTAAACCAGATTCAAACGCACGATATGTTTCGTTTGGCAATACAGTAAAAGAAAATTATTCCAGCTGATTATCAAAGCAAGCAAAAAGATGAGAGTTGCCGAACTTTTCGCTTCACGCTGCGTTAAAAGTGCTTTATGTAGCATGTTTCGTATAAGTATGTACATTTCATCTTAGATGTCAAAGCGAATCTGTAACGCAACGCGAAGCAAAAGTTTTATCTGACATGGCCTTTAATGATGGTTGGAAAGTGAGTTCAACAATGCAACATAGCTGCCAGATGAACTAGGGGTAAAATTGTTTGGAGAAAAAATCGTAAAAATCGTCAAAATGATCCATCGAAATCGTCATAAAAAAATATCACTTTCCTAAGCAATATATGTAAGTGTCATTAAATAAAACACAAAAAGCCTTAACTAAAAACTATTCTAATGGGCTTTTTAATAAGGTGCGATGCAGTTCACATACATATGTACATAACTACGTTCAAAATCAGACTTTCCCGAATAAATACAGCGATATAATTAAGAAAATCTAAAAACTACGTGGAAAATTACATAATTTAGTGTATTTATTGCTTCTCCTGTAAATTTATGAATATGTTAGTTAAGGCGTTTTGCATTTTAGGCGACGATATATATTGAATTAATTTGAGATATTTTCAGATATTAATTGCATACTTGAAATTATTTTTATCCGTAGACTTGCAATCACCATGTCTGATGCCTTTCTATGTTTTGTCCCACGATGTCAACAATTCGATGTCGTTCTCTTATTTATATTGAAAACAAAAACAAATTTAAATTGTTTATTATTATTTTCAATATAAATAAGAGAACGACATCGAATTGTCGAGATCGTTGGACAGGCCCTAAAACTGCTTGAATAAATTTGGACAAGGTAGGAAATAAAAGGCTATAATGCATAAAAAAAAGTATTTGCTTTTTACTTAAAAATTTGTTTTAAAACACAAAATTCTGCAAATTATGGAATAAGAGACTACGAATTTTGGGGTTTAAAACTAATTTTTAAGGAAAAAGCAAATACTTTTGTTATCTATGTGAATCATCAAATTTTAAGTAGTGTGGCATCGATTTGTAGTTACATATTTTTGCATATTTTGGTACTAAGTGCATATTTTTGCATATTTTGGCAATAAATGTATATTTTTGGAGTAATTAAAATTTTTTTAATTTATATTTCTATATGGATGGGAACTGAGCCTCAGTTGGGTTTCCAGTTGCTGAAAATGATACTACTGAGGGCAATTGGCAACTGGGAGCTATCAATTTCAGTTGTTATTTAGTCCCTTTCTGGCAACCATTAATATTCAGTTACCGACTGGTAACGCAACTAAAGTTCGTTTGCATTAAATAATATACCATATACTGTTTGTTTTATGCTTTTTCCCTAATAATAATTAATAAATTTAAAAAAATATTTTCATATTACTTTAGTTTTGGTACTTTGTTCGTAGGTAAATTCATATTTTTGCGCATATTTTCCATTTTTAGGTACGGTTAAAATCAATTATTAACTGAAAAAAATTCCGAACGCTGATAATAACCTTCAAGTAATATATTGGTAAAAGTGAAAATTTCTTTGTATATATGTGTGAAACCGATGCTTCTGAATGGAAAATCAACAAATTTTGCTTTTTGGCGTGCTGGATGAGCAACTTTGTGTTGCGTTTACTCTTCAAGAAAGTAAACATATTTAGCGAGATTTCACAGATGCCAGTTTTTCAAGATTTTGGACAAAAAAGTACGTTAGAATTGATTGAAAAGGACGATAAATGCATATTGTCAACAAATAAATGTTGTCAACTTTTAATTTTTAAAAATCGTCAGATCTAGAGCAATAATCATCAAATCGTCAAACTGATATTTTTAGGCACAAAAATCGTCAAAATGACGATTAATCGTCAAATCTGGCTGCTATGCAATCAATGCAAGTAGGACAGTTTGTTTGACGGATTTTTTTTTTTAATTCTCTATTAGGCATAGATTTATTGGTGTTTATTTCTGTTTTAAAAGAGCAAAGTATATTCGAACAGCTGTAAACGTCAGCTATTTTAACCGAAAAATATTTTCTTCATGATTGATATTTGTTATATTATATTTACAATGACGCCTTACTTTCTCCATCTAAGCTTTTTAACTTTTCATATTCTCTTTCTGATTTATTCTCCTTTGTAATGTTTTTACTTTTCAATCCAAAGTAAATATTTACAATTTCGACACATGTAGGTGAGGTGATAAGCAAAAACATGAGCACTGATGATGGAAGTGTAGCGGTTTCCAAAAACAGCGTTGTTATGTTCCGCTGCGTACGTTGAAAAGTAAATTCGTGTTGATTTTTTCCTTGTTCCTTGAAAATATTGATCAGGTATACTTATTTCTGAATATAACGTTACGAACTTTAAGACCAGATTTTGTAAATATAAATGCTTTTTGCGTTTTGTAATTTGAAACGTATTTGCGTTACTTTTCATTCAAATTTAAAACGTTTAGAAACTAGATTTTTTACAAAATCTGCCTATTATCCTATATAATCAATTTGAACATTTTTCGAAATGAGGAGTTATCTCACACAAGTTTTGTCTATTGTAAATTGCTTATTGGGTAGCAAAAATATAAAAATATCAAAAATAACTTTATTGGTTTGTAATAGACCAACATTGTTTGTTGAGAGTGTGTAAAAATTTGCCCTCTTGTTAATTTAAACATTGACTTTATCAATAAAATATTTCTACACCGAATAACAAGAGAAATTTATTCCATTAACACACCCTTGATTGTATTTATTTTTATTCATACTAATTTGAACAAATAAATTATTATTTTATTCTAGACGTACTTATGTTTTCTTATAAAACGACTAGCACCATCATTTATAACTTAATTTAGCATATGTTTGAGAAATAAGTATAATTTTGTTTCTGTTATTTCGTTGAGAATCTTTTGAAAATTATTCATTGAAATGAAATTGAATGTATAAAAAAATTAATGACAATTGCTTTTATTTTTATACGTGTTATTGGATGCAAAATTAATCTAAACTTTAGATCCTAAAAGAAAACATCTACGTTATATTTTGTCAGAATGATGTGATAAATTGTTGGATTATCGAAAACTGGTTTCAAAAGGATAAAAAAACCACTAAAAAGGAAATATGTAAGTCTTATTAATTTGACATTTTCAGTTTTCAATTCTATTTATCAGAGTACGAAAAAACGCAGGGCAGCGCTGCTCTTTCCGCTCTTTTTTGCGCTTTGCGCTAAGAGCTGAGCCAATTTATTATTCCGCTTGATCCGCGCCATTATTTTCGCGCGGCGCATAAAAGCATGGCGCATTTATAATAGTAAAACATGTTAGTGAATGCAATGAACATTATTTCCATGAACGTTATTGCATACGATCGTATTTTTTTGTAAAAATTACCAACCACACCGTGTAACGTTGACTACGGGCCGTGCCGCCGACAGAGTGTCACCATACCAATTGTGGATTGATTATCAGCAACCGAGGTCCCGTTTACGCAATTTCAGTAGTACTGGAGAGAACGAATCCGAACAGTAATACCGACGCACACTGGGGAAGAATGCTAATCTAGCGGTGGAAAAATCATATCTTATATGGAAGGATGTAGGATACAAGGTGTGTAAAATTTAGGTAACTATTTTTAAGGAAAATTTTTATATATAAGACCAATTTTACCGATAAAACTCTTTAGTCGTCGGAAAGCCTATATCTTACAAACTAATAGTCTGATCCACAAAAAACGTACGCCTGGAAAGGCTGTAGGCTATAAAGTCTGTAAATAAATTAGCTAGTTTTAGCACAGTGGGCGCTATATGTTGTTAGATAAGACTAATTTTACCAATAAAATTCTTCGGAAAACCCACATCTTCCAAATTAATAATTGATCTACAAAAATGTATAGATGAGTTTTAGGCAAGAATGTAGGCTATAAATGTTGTAAAATTTAGACAGCTATTTTTAACACAGTGGGCGCTATATGTTGTTATTTAAGACCAATTTTACCGTTAAAACTCTTTAGTCGTCAGACAGCTTACGCCTTCCAAATTATTAGTCTTATCGACAAAAAATGTATGGATGAATTATAGGCAGTATGTAGGCTTTAAGATCCGTACAAAATTAGTCACTGTTTTAACACAGTGGGCGCTATGTGTTGTTGTATAAGACTACTTTTACCAATACAATTCTTAAGCTTTTTAAGAACCCATATCTTCCAAACTAATAATTTGATCCACAAAAACGTATAGATAGGTTGTAGCCAAGAATGTAGGCTATAAATTTAGTAAAATTAAACAGCTATTTTTAACACTGTGGACGCTATATTTTGTTATATAAGACCAATTTTACCGATAAAACTCTTTAGTCGTCGGAAAGTTTATATCTTCCAAATTAATAGTCTGATCCACAAAAAACGTATGCCTGGAAAGGCTGTTGGCTATAAGGTCTGTAAATATATTAGAAATTTTTATCAAATTGGGCACTGTATGTTGCTATATACAACCAATTTAAAAAAATTCTATATGCATTAAAAAACAAATTCAAAGTGCATTAAAATTTCAATATGCATTAAAAATGTATCTTAAAATTTAAAAACGACTATTTTATTGGTATTTTAATTTAATAACAAGTGGTTTCGGAAGCAAATTACAAGAAAATCATATATAAGTACAAACAGGTAGAAATATTTTAAAAAGGTGTATACAGTGGACGTCCAATAGTACACATTATATAATGTCAGGCCTTTTCGTAATGTTGGAAAATTCGTATTAGGTGCTATTTATATATTACGTAACGCTCCAGGGGGAGGGGGCTTAAAGATTTGTTACGGACTAGATACTTTATACTGAAAATTAAAAAAAAAACGTTACGAAGGGACCCCCTCCGAAATTAGCGTTACGTAATATGTGAATAGGCCCTTATTGGGCTATAGTTTTTCCTTCTTTTATATAAAAATAATTAGCTTCTTTTTGCATTTTTCACTTTAACGCAGAAAAAACTTCAAAGTAAAACTAAAATTTCATTTATATTTAAAAAACATAAATTTTTTTTTAAAAAATACATTTATTCGTCTAATCGAATTACGAAAAATTCTTTTTATTCGTACTATAGAACAGCCAATGCAAAAAATTTGCCTTTCGTACCTTTGGACTATTGGAAATTCGTGGAAACGAAAGTACGTAATATTGAACGCCCACTGTATTTAGAAAAACTGATGTAAAAGTCATATACTCAAGTCTTCGGAGCTAATTTTTGGAGTAATATTACTTTATAATATCTATATTAAGATTCCACAAAATTTTTGCGGACTCTCGGCTATACTTTTTTTGTATCTCTACAAAGATTTAGAAAAGTTAAAATTTTTTTTTCTGTATTTGCGCTATTTATACACTGCTATGTATATACTGGCGATTTTCTATTTTATTCGTTTCCTGCAAATCATTCAGGGCCTAGAATAGAGACTTTATTTTTATGCCCTTCACCAAAAATGGTAAGGGTATATATAGGTTTGTCATTCCGTTTGTAATTTCTACAGTAATCACTTGCGACCCCATAAACTATATATATTCGTGATCCTTATAAAAATCCAAGTCGATTTAGCGGTGACCGTCTGTCCGTTTTTTCTGACCGATGTTGAAAGGTATAGTTCAGAGATCCTAGAAGACTTATGGACCTAAATGTTGAAGTCGCGTGACTTGCTTTTCCTGAAGATTTTTGCATGTGTAATTCAGGAAAATCGGTTCATATATAACACAGATATATATATTAACGACTAAGCAATTTGTACCTTAAATTTGACGATTTTTAAGAATTATAAATTAGTTAATAAAATTTTTTAGAACTTTTAAAACAATTTTGAGCTTGATTAAGAACTTTTCAGCTTTTGCTACAATATGTAATAAAAGCAAGTTCAAAATTGTTTTAAAAGATCTAAAAAATTTTATTAACTAACTTATAATTCTTGAAAATCGTCAAATTTAAGGTAAAAATTGTTTAGTCGTTAAAATCTCATTTTCGACACTGAAAATCGTCAAAATGACGATAAATCATCAGATCTGGCAAACATCCCTATCATCCGGTCTTTTGTAGGTCGATTCATATAATATTAGTTGAATTATTGTATGACTCACCCTGCAAGTCAGAAACTGGTTAAGTATGTATATTAAATTGAATCTTTGAATGTTGCTGTTTGGCTAAAAGTGCTAAGCGGTTTCGCTATAGTCAATTTTCCTCTGCGGAGCCGAGTTCAAATCACGGCGCCTGAGTCTTTTATTTAATTTTTTTTAGTTGTTTCTCTTAATGTTAATATACTTACTTTTCATATGATATTAAAATCAATAACAGAAAAAATAGATTTAGCAAATAAATTAATAGTTAATAAATAAAATCGATAAAATAGTTATTTGGGATACAATTTGTTAGTACCAAATAGAAAAATTGCAAAAAAAATTTTAGAAAATCAATATTTTTGAGCTCAAATGATTCTAAATTTATATTTGCATACATTAATACGAAATTAACTGTATATAACCTAAAAATTCATGTTTAAGAATACCAATTTTGTAATATACTTTTTGTACAACTAATACACGTAATCTCAACAAATAAGTATCTGATGCGTAAATTACACATTAGATATTAAAAAAAAAACTCTCAATTGAATAAAAAATACTTTATTCCGTAATAGCTACATATATAGAAAAGTTTGCGTATTTTACGAAAACAGTAATTAAGAAAGTTATATGGAAATTATTGCATATCTAGTTCGTGTATAATTGTATGTAAATGTATCTGTGCCCACAAGGAATAATGACTAAACTCGATTTTTGCAAGTGGTCAAAAGAGAATTTTAACAGTGATCAGGGAATTTAGATTAAGCGAATGCTAGAAATTTTATACTATATTCATTTGTAATTTAATTTATAATGAAACAACAGTTAAGTTAAGATAAATAAACAAAATTATAATGATAAATACACTTTGTCCTAACTCGACTTAACTGTTATACCTTGTGACCACAGATATACTTTTTTTTATATTACTTTATGAAGGGTATATAAGATTCGGCATAGCCGAATATAGCCCTCTTACTTGTTTTACTTTGAGTGACTATCTACAGAAGGTATCGTGGCTGAAAAATAGCCGTAACTTAAAGATTGTGAACAGAGAATTAAATTTCGTAATTACCAAGATAGGGCTATATTCTGGCACGTTCTTATATTCGTGCAAATTCATCCTGTTGTAAAATTTTTGACAAAAAAGGTAAACACATTAAAAAACACTGCCAATATAAAACAAGCTTACATAGTTTTGACTAAACCATTAATGACAGTAGCCAATGCAAATATTTGTATAACAAGACATATTTTCTGACATTCGCGATAAAAATTATTTTAAAATTTGTTGGACCTTTTACCAGTTTTAGCGATTTTTAATCGATTTTTGACAGCTATAGGTCCTATTCGTAAATGAATCACTGCGCTGCAAATGGAAATTTAAATGTTCTAAAAT
The DNA here is from genome assembly GCA_956483635.1 of Panzeria rudis. Lineage (NCBI taxonomy): Eukaryota > Metazoa > Arthropoda > Insecta > Diptera > Tachinidae > Panzeria > Panzeria rudis. The sequence goes on from OY101449.1 coordinate 84,267,935, forward strand.
AATTTACTGAAGCAGATGACGCACAAATAAATGTTACATATGGAGTACATAAACAGCTACTACTATAAAAGAGCATCAGCAGTTTTGAGATCAGTATTGACATTGTAAAGTCAAGTTTTGTCATATGATGCAGTGCAGTAGTGCATTTACGGACAGGGCCATATTGTCAACGTTAAGCAGCCCACACACGACATATTTGTGCGTGTGATTTGTTCGCGTACCAAATCTCATTAGCTCTTTGCAGATTTTGTGTTCCAATTTGATGAATAAGCTAGTTCCGTTATAAATAATAAAACCGCAGTGAAAAACATGGAATGTTATTTTTAGGGAAATTTTTTTAGCTGCTTCCAAAGTATCAAAATATTTGCAACTTCTGAGGAATTTATAATGATCAACATCTGTGCCAGAAGTATGTATATATTTCTCAGCTACTCTCAAAATTATTTTATGTATGTGTTAACTTCGCGCCGTATCTTTTTTAGATGATAATGCGGTTTAGGTGGTAAACGCGTAGATTCCCTAGTTCAAGTCCAACTCGTCTCAGTTTAAAATATATACTGTTAGGTTTTTAGACCTTTTGTGTGAAAACGCTTTTATTATTTTCTACACTCGTATAAAAATGTATCATCGCATTGATTACGCCCTATCATTAGAATTCAGACATCAATGCTATGACAAAAGTCACAAATAAAGCGAAAAGACATCAATCTGATGACAAACGTCAGCATAGAATTTTGTCATAGTTTAAGTATCATCAATGATATGACTGGAGTGACATCATTACAATGTCAGTTTTTATATATTATTAAAGTGTAAATTATGTAAAAAAGAAATAATTAAACTATGTTATAATCTTTGTAATTTATATTTTAACACAAATGCTATTGATTTATTTCTTATTTTTAAGTTTAAACGCATTTATAAAAAGTTAAAAGCATGACATTGCATTGATGTACACCTTGATGCACAGACAATTCAATTCATTTCAATTTTATTGAGACTTTTCAAAACAAAGATTACAAAAATATGAAGAACTAGGTAACGGAAAATGTGTTATTTTAATGGAAATTCTAAATATTATACGCAACATGCTAAGGTAATATGTGTAAATGAAATGTTTAATGTTGACAGATAAATATTAAATTATATTGCTCAAAGAAATATAATAAGAGTGTACGAAGACAGTACGTGCACAGACAGAACATTGAAACAAACGATAGCATGACACCTTTTCATCATATTGATGGCACTTAGTCATCATATGTATGTCATATCACTAATGTTTAGCTTGACTTTGTGCTGCCGATGTTTTGGATGGTGACATAGCTGAAATGGTATAGTCGTTTGTTTATAAATGTGCGATGAATTGAGGAGCCTGGGATTAAGACCAACATTAAAAGGAAAAATAAAATATTAAAAAGTAAATCTAAAATTAAAGTAGAAACAAATTAAAGAACATATAAATATGTATAATTGTTTCAATCATTCCATTGATGACAGGTGATTTAAAGGTTAAAATTACAATTAAAATGAATACACTAGATGTAGCATTGCTACACCATATTGATGATATTTTGTCATTAAATTGATGTCAATTAGTCATTTCCCTGACATCGATGTGTCATTGCATTGATGATAAATTTGTCATCAACCGTTGATGTAAAGGTTAACATTACAGTGTTGAAAAGTGTCATGGGGTCAAAAATGAAGACACTTGTCATAGCATTGATGGCAAATTACAGCAGCGTTTTGACGGTTTTTCTATTAGTGTATAGGTTCGCTGAATTGCAATAAAAATTGAACACGGATATTTAATTTTATAAATAACTTCTTGGCAACACTATTTATTTATTTCCCAATTCGAATAAATACACGTATGACTAAACACGATGCAACCATTAACTATTCTTGACGATGTTTACTTGTCTTAGATCAAAACTAAACTGACTGACTACGAAGTCTACACAAACCGGTACTATGTAACACTGACTCGCCATTTGAATTGGGACCACTATTTATACTTCTCATCAAGTGAGCTAGATCAGTATGTATGTAGTTTTCGAAAGTTCCGTTTCCGTTATTTGGAATTCCATAAGCTGCTGTTTATTAAATTGAGTCCGGCAGCGGGGCGATTTATTACTTACTGGACAAAGCTTGTCGGAGACAGCAAAATTAGTGCTCTCAATTTATATCGTTAAATTTTGATCTGCATTTTCATTTCGTAACAATACATAACAATAACTTATTTTTTTCCTGAGACATATTTTATTTTGTAATGTTTTTGGGAAGGGTTTCAAAGCATACTTCAGTGATGAGCACAGTATAAATTTTGAACTGGAAATCGTGTGTGTGTAAGGTAGTACTTCTTTTTTATAGTTTGTATTCGCACCGTTTTCAGAGCTTTTTCAGCTATTCGACGTGAAAAATTTTAAAGTTAGTGATCGGTACTTTTTTAGTTTAATTTTTGGTGCTTTTTTTGTGATAGTGGGATTAAATTAAAAAAATTAATTTCTTCATTCAAAAGTATTTTTTTCAAGTGTAACATTCTTTGTTAATGCAACTATTTGCTGAACATACTTTTTTAGTAGGTTTGCAGAAGAATAAAAAAGGTAATTTATATTAAGTGCATTCGAGCAATCAGCTGCGGCTTATCTTTTGTCTTTTAAAAGCGCAAAAACCCGTTGTTTCTTGGATAAAAACAACCAACTATTTTGAAAATAGCATGACTTTGAAGACCATCATCATATTTTAGCAGTTTAATAAATATCAGTTGAAAGATCCAGGCTTTTTGCAAATATGTACATAACAAGGACATTACAAATGAAATAAATTCTTGATCATTATATATCCTGAAAAGTGGTACATATATGTTTTTAGCCGACTGCGCGGCGCAAAGAAGGGTATTGTGTTTATCAGCCTATCTCTGTATGCATGTGTGCTCCTTTGCGGAACTATATAAACCGAACGCTTGGGCAGATTGATGATTCTTACGTCAATCGATTTGTCTTAATCCTGCGAGTGTCACTAAAGATATGACAATGGTCTAAATTTAATATAACGGCCAACTGACGACATTTTGCGAAAAAGAATAATTAAAAATCGGCGAATTATATTAAAATTGAGTATGTATATGAAAATAAACTTTGGGTTTCTCATATAATTTTTCATTTCAAATGACCATTTAGAATCTTTAGCGGTTTAAATTTGGATAACAACCAAAAAACCCAATTACGTAAAAGTGAACTTTTAACAAAAAATTAAAACCAAACAAACAAAAAATAAATGTAAAATATCAAAAAAAAACCGACTGCGTAAAAAAACTAAAAGAAAAAACAGATAACATGCCCAGTGTTCGGAAAAGGGCGACTTTTGCAGTCAGGAAGCATTAACAATCGGATATTTAAATCTTCACAATAATGATTCCCGGATGTAAAAGTCGCTATGTTCCGCACACTGGACTTGCTTTTTGTTTTTTCTTTTAGTTTTTTACGTAGTCGGGCTTTTTAATTTTTTTAAATTTATTTTTTATTCTACTTGAAATCTGGTTCCGCTTTGTTTGTTAATAGCTCTATGAATTTCTATAAATCATATTCCAAACAGCTCCTGCATGGCCACTCATCTGTCGTGCATGGCCCAATTAGATCCTATTGGCGTATGCTAAGTGACTACTTGCCGAAGATGGCTTTCATTTTTTTCATATCGTCCATTTCATTTATTTGTTCGACATACACAATTTATATGCATGTTTCGGAAGCACCCACTGCTTTTCTGACTGTCCTGGTCCACTCATCCACTCATCCACTCATCCACTCATCCACCATCATCTCATCAACATCCTGCCTCAAATGCATATTTGAGGCAGGAAATCTGGCAATTCACGACAAATCGTTACTTAAACCTTCTACCGTTCAAGGCTTGCAGGTGCTGAATTGCTTTCAAAAATGTTCTTTGCAGAAATATGTATAGTAAAGACTTGCTTCGAAATTAATATTTTTAATGGTTTTACAATTTACATAACGAAATTCAAATTTATCGGCAATCTTAAAATTTTATTCATTCAAAATAGTTGCCATAAAACACAAACAATTTGACATAAAAACAAATCAACCCAACTCAACTCTGATGTTGTAATTCCATTAACTGAAACTAATAATTTTATGCAAAGTACGTCATTAAATTGTTTAACGCAAAAAATAAAAATCATCAATTTTATAAAACACTCTGAAAATATTCTGACCATTTGCAAAAAATTCACACGCTGTTTAAAATGCGTGGAGAAAAAAATGCTGAAACAACTGCAGATGGCCATCTGCAACAAGTAATTAATGGTATTGAATGGACAAGAACAAAAAAAAAAAAAACAGAAGAAACAAGAAAACTGAAATACTTTGGACTAACAACGTCATGACTCGTTATTTGCAAAATTTCTTTTTTTTAACAGTTTAAAGCCTGAGGAATTCAAGTTCTTCAGTTTAAGGTTTGTTGAACCTTTCGCACCAGTACACACTCGCTCTCACATAGAAACACACCTAAATGTTGCTTAATTCTTTAAAGGAATTAAAGACTGAGTGCATGCTTCTCTGTCTGTCCGAGATGGTCAAAATACCAAAGCAAAAGCATGTTTTTTGTTTTAAAATTATTAAAAACAAACTGAAAAGAACGAATCCAAAGAAAAATATCCCTTTTGGATATTGTAAGGTAACATGGTTAGGAGCGGTTAAAGGACAGTGGGTTACAACAGCTAAATATTAGAAATAACAGCGATGTAAGATTTAATAATATGACTTGATTTCTTACTGCTGAATTTTAATTGTTCTCAAATAAATTTCTTTTAAACAAACACAACCCGCGAACCGGTTGCCGTTGTGGCCTATCACCCACAACGGCACCCAAATTGCTAATAAAAGTTCGATTTTCGAAAATCTGAGTAAAATCAATAACTTACCATTTTTTTTAGCGGGAAATTAAACAAAAGTAGAAGTAATATGTACATACATATGCAATGATTTAAATTTTAAGCTTCCCGCTATCAAAAATAATAAGTTACAGATTTCACCCCGATTTTTGAACATCGAGTTTTCAACAGATCTCGACCTTTTGAGGTCATGGGAATCTATTCTGGATATTTTTAACGATGATGTCCGTATGGATGTATGTGTGGGTGTGTGTGTGGGTATGGAAGCCTCTCATAACTTAACCGAACGGACCCAAATTTATGGCATTCTAAAGACATTGACCTAACTTAATGATGAAACAGAACCCCGGCGCAACTTGGCTCTTCTATACAAATTGACATTTTAAATACGTTGACTGTAGCAGTTTTTAAATAGAGTTTATTTAATTTTGAATTGCTTTTGTTTTAAAAGTCTCATTCTCACAAAAAATAAACACAAGGTTGTTTGGTACTTTTTTTGAATTTAGGGGCCGAAAAAAGTAAAATATATATTTTTTACTTTTTTTGTTAAAATTTTGTATGTAGGTTTCTCTTTCCAATAAGAAGGAATTTTTAAATGCAAAGACAAAAAGGAGTAAAAACGCGTAAATGCGGTAACCTTATATCTCCGGATCTAATTAAGGTGGGCACAAAATTCCAAATGCATCATAATAATATTAAAAAATAAACTGGAGGGTGTTTGTTGGTCCTTTCTTAAATTTGTACATTTAGGGACCAAAAAAGGGTAAAAACATAATGTTGGTAATTTTTCGTTAGCTCGTTCATTTCCCAAAGTAATAATGATAGAAATTAAATTTAAAATGCATTCTTCTCCCCTTTAAAAGCTCTTAAGCTTTGGTACATTTGAAAGCTTCTAATATACAAAGGATACAGTTTTTACCTCTTTTTGGAAACTTTTAGGGTTCCGCACACAAAAAGTACAAGGGAACCCTATTGTGTGTTGTGGTCCAGGCAAGGTAGTAGAAAATGAACAAGACAAAAGGATTACCCAGAAACGTACAATTACGGATCATTACCTACGTAGGGATAAAACAACTGAGAACTAATAGAGCAGATTATAAACAAAATATTAAACACAAACATAATAGTAAGACGAAAGTAAGAGAAGGTACCATGTAGAGACACACATAAGCATATAGAGGCGATAGAGAGAGAGAGAGAAATAGGGAGCAGAATTCAAAGGGATCAAGGGAGGAAGTTAGGTATGCAAACGAATTATAAAAGAAACAACGGACAACAGAAAAACGATTTAGTACTCAATAGAACTCTGAAGATGGCACATAGCCCAAACCAGTCTGCTTACAAACCAAATTTGACGTGGGGTGACGGAAAATCGTTCCAAATTCGAACCCTATTGTCGGTATCTCTATCACAGGCTGCTTTCTCGAGAACCGTTAGGGATACGGACCTTAATTTTCAGAGCATATGTATAGCTATGGCCGCTACAACAAGTATATGATAGTTAAAATATAAAGGGTGTTCCAAAGCGAGCAACGAAATATATTGAAATCCTTATGAAATTATCAAAGTTAGTGTATTATTATATATTTAAAATACAACAATTAATATTGAAACTTAAACAAAATACAAGTTAGAGGGTATTCTAGGGATGGGAAATATAGATCGATATTTAAGAAAAAAATATCGATATTCCAAAAACAGATACATCGATTCTTATTTACGAATATCGTTTTTGATGTTTTAAAGAGCTTTATGAATTTTAGCTGTTTTGCAATTGTATATGAAACTGTCATCACTGCATTCATCGTGTGTTTTTCAACTGACGCGAAGAAAATGGTTTTTTTTATAACAGTCAATATGGAGACTCTACATGCCCATTTTTTTTAATGTGGTTTTAGTATGATAGACGTTGGTTCGTGTAAATAAATATGTCTTCTGTGTGGCAATAACAAAAAACCGAACCCGCTTCTTGTAATTTTTGTGGTACGACTTACAAAACACCTAAAAAGCAAGCCTATTTGCAACTTATGAAAACATCAAAATTAGACAATTAGACTGAAGAAGATGCTTTAAAACTTTGGATTTGCCAGTCATCTTAAGTATCGTCCGAAAAAGTCGTTTCTGCTATAAATTTAGCAGCCCCTGATTAAAGAAGCAGATTGACATGGGAACACATAAAGTAAAGAGTTCTCCTGATGAACATATCCGATGAGTACTGGTTTAACTAACATATAAGTGTAAGATAATGCTCTCGTAACTTATTTGATGCGATTTAAAATTTTGTCATTTATTTTTTAATATGGCGAGCTGACAACTTTTTTAATTCTTACTTTGTTTTTCTTGAACTTATTATTTTATTGTTTATATATATATATATATATATATATATATATATATATATATATATATATATATATATATATATATATATATATATATATATATATATATATATATATATATATATATATATATATATATATATATATATATATATATATATATATATATATATATATATATATATATATATATATATATATATATATATATATATATATATATATATATATATATATATATATATATATATATATATATATATATATATATATATATATATATATATATATATATATATATATATATATATATATATATATATATATATATATATATATATATATATATATATATATATATACGTTTCGATACATCGAAATATAGATGTTTTTAAAAAATATATATCCATACTGTTGAAAAGTATTGATACGATATATATCGATACATTTTTTCCTTTTGCCCATCACTAGGGTATTTTATCAGTTAACATAATTATGACAATGTAACTTTGACAATTAGCTGTATCTTGAAAACAGTAAGAGGCAACCACTTGAAATGGTCACAGCTAATGCACGTTTTAAAGGAAACAGTATAAATTGATTCCTATAGCTCCATTTAGAGTAAAAGGCCGCAATAAAATTCTTCCATCTTGACCTATCTTCTGCCATCAGTTTTATTTCGGACCAAGTTATTCCCGTTTCGCTAATCTCTGCTTCTATTAATCTTCTCCAGATGTATAGGCTGATAGACACAATACCCTTCTTTGAGTTGCGCAGTCGGGTAAAAAGGCAACAGTAGTGAATGCTAAAAAAAGCGAATGCTAAAAAAATATTTAGAAATTGGCGAAAAATCGTCAAGACGAAATAAAGCGCCAAAACTAAAAAAAAATCGCCAAAAACTCAAAATATCGCCCAAAACTGAAGAAGTCCAAAAACGTAAAAATCGCCTAAGCGAAAAAAGAGCAAAAACCAACTAAAATCGCCAAAACTAAAAATATCGTCTTAAACAAAAAAAAAAAAAGTACCAACACTAAACAAATTCCCGAAAAAAATCGCCAAAACGGAAAAATGGTAATACTAAAAAATCGGCAAAAGTAAAAATATCGTCAAAAATCCAAAAAAATAATATAAAAATCGTTATTTAAAAAGACCCCAAAAATAAACGAAAAATTGCCAAAAATGATAAGAGATATATTTATAAGGTATTCGCACGGAACCCTTCGTTTGCAAGTCAAATTCACGCTTAACTGCATTTATTTATACACATTGATATAATGAATGAATATAAAGGAGAAAAATGGGTAAATTCGGTAGCACTATATCTCCAGATCTAGCTAAGGTACACTCAAAATTCGAAAAACATCAAAATTGAATCACGAATCGATTCATTCGGGTCCTCTTCAACACTTTGCTCTACAGCGGCAATTGTTTCTTTGGTGCGCACTGTTCGACGTCTCTGCGGATGCGTATTATCACATAGAGTAAACGTAGTGCGAAAACGATCCATGGTTAACCGAATTAATTGCTCTGATGGACGATTATGTCGACCATAAAATGGACGGAGCTTGCGGTAAACTTCGCGAACTGAACCATTATTTTCGAAATAAATTTGCACGATTTGCAAGCGTTGTTCTTTTGTCAACCTGTTCATGATGAAATGGCAAACCAAACTAAATATTAATCACTTGACAGCTGACAAAATGGCCGCCAGTTAAAAAAGTGATGCCAACTTAAAGTTCTATACCTCAATAAAAAACACCCAATATATTTAATTTGAAAAGTTTTTTCTTTAATAAAAATGTATGAAGTAAATTTTCCAAATTCATAACATTTATTAAAGCAAGAAAAATCCTTAAAATTTTGTTTATAAGTTTAATAATACACAGCAAAAACTACTGCTTCGCGATAAGCAGGTTTGTAAAGGAGAGTTTTGTTGGTGTAGCTTACAAACATGCTTACGTATGTCATGATATTTGTTCGCGATGTCCCACTTTGGAGCATTTCTTGTTAAACGCTTATTTCAGCGCATTGAGTATATAATAAAATCATACATTTCTTCCCATACTTTATTGCATATATTCAGGTAATACATTTGTCACTACTGTGAAGTGCATTTCTATAACAGGAAAAGTCTGTACTGCTTCCTAAATCTCGATTATTTTTTGCTGGGTATTTACTTACCAATACTTAAAAAAGAAAAAAGAAAAATATGGCGTGCCTCTATTGTTTAAACATTTTTCTGCTTTTTTTGAGACAGATTGCTTAATATTCAAAATATTATTGTTATTTAGACATACTTTGTTCAAAAATAAATACTTTTAACAGCAGATTTGTATTTTTGCGAAAAATTAGGCAAATTATGTTTTTTGTTACAAATAACTACAAACTCGATGCAATATTAGACAACCAGAATTTTTCAACACTAATTTAGACAATACATGATACTAAATTTCAAGCAATGTTTTAGAGTGTATCAAATAAAGTTTTTTTTAATTTTTCAGAAGATTTGAGATATAATTAAAATATATTTAAATAAAAATTAGTTTAAGCTTCTTAAGATTTTTGTTTAGTTGTGTTAGACAAATTTGTGCTTCCGTAACACTGTGTCAAAATCAAAGATCAACAAGAACAACAGCAACAGAAAAATTGCAACACAAACATTATCATTAACATAATCATCATATTCGAAAGATACATTCATCCGCAACGACACACATTCTTGAGTGAGTTTCCAAGAAGTAAAAAATCTCACAGGGAAGAATTTTTGCAGCAATATCAGGAATGTTGGTCGTACGTTTAAATTTGTCTGTCCGTCATCAGTCCTCTTTTATGAAAGTATTATGAATTCAAACAAAAATGTATATATTCCGCTCCTTGATTCATCTTTATCTTGTATTCTACTTGCACTGCCAACTGGTTGCTGATGATGCTTTTGACCAAAAGAAACTTAAGCTATTTTTAGTGTTAGATACATTTGTATAATTTTAGTCGTGCTGTGTGAGCCCATGCGGTGCATATGTGTTGAAATAGTACCTTTTGAATAGCTTGACTTTAATGTTTTTGTGTCATGAATGTGCAACTGCAACACTATGAGGCAGTAGGATTCTTTCTTAAATTCCAGTAGCATTTTACGATGACCATTTACGATGTCTTGAGAATATTTAATGTAAACTGCAGGAGATTTTTCTCTTTGTCCGTATCATAAATGTTGTTGGTAGCTAGTTGTTGGCAGCTAGTAGTATTTAGTATTTCTATAATGTTGTCTTTCATAAATTTTCATGTTTTTTTATTTCTTTTACGCTTCTAAAATTATTCTTAGTTACCACAAGCAATTTAGGTATTTGAAGTTATTTAAAGCTGTTGAGTAAAGTTTCCCTTTTCTATTTTATTTATCTTTTCTTTGTTTTTATTACAATCATTATCATTTTACTTGTTATTCAGTAGGAAAAAATCTTGGTAATTTCTTTTCAAGAAAAGGAAATTATAGTTATTTTATGGTTTCTGTCTTTTTAATTGGATTCATTCTGCATTGGAAATCGTATATGAAATGAAAATGTAGAATTTCTAGATCTTTTGGACTGAAGCAATTATGATCAATCTCAGGTGACTAGTTTATTTATAAACTTTAAACAATTTAAACGAATACATGTCTGATGATAATAATAGTCTTAGAAAATTTATTTTATTGTAATTGTAGTATGTAATTTAAAAATGCTATTTTTAATTTAGGCATGAATAGTAACAATGAATCCTACTAATATTATAAATGTGAAAGTCTGTATGTTTGGATGTTGGTTTGTTTGTTTGAGCCACAATCACGTGAAAACCGCTTAATGGATTTGTATGAAATTTGGTAGACGGATAGATCTGAGTCTGGAAGTACACGTAGGATATATATTTGTTCAAAAATAGGACAACGAGAGAAGGTAAGGGCAATTTCTGCCTCTTTGAGACTATCTAGCAAATTTTGATAAGATTATAACATTGATTGATATAAGTCTAGCAAGATACATAGGCTATATATTTTTTCAAAAATAGGACCACGAGGTGGACAAGGGGCAATTTCTGCCTCTCTGAGACTATTTAAAAATTTTCAATGAAATTTAAAACATAGATAGACCTTACCATACTAGGACACATATGTTATATATTTCTTCAGAAATTCGACCAAGAGGGGATGTAAGGAGCAATTTATGCTTTTTTGAGACTATATAACCAATTTTAATGAAATTTAAAACATGGATAGATCTAAGTCTAGAAAGCTACATAGGCTATATATATTTTCCAAAATAGGACCACGAGGGGCATGGGTAAATATCTGCCTCTGAAACAGTTTAACCAATTTTAATGAAATTTATAATATGGGGAAATTTCTGCCTCTCTGAAGCTGTTTAACCAATTTTAATGAAATTTAAAATATGCATAGATCTGAGTCTTGAAGGACACATAGGCTATATATTTTTTCAAAAATGGAACCAAAGGGGAGGGTAACGGGCAATTTCTGCCTCTCTGAAACTATCTAACCAACTTTAATGAAATTTTAAACACTGAGAGATCTAAGTCTGCGAGAGTACATAGGTTATATATATTTTTTCAAAAATAGGACCACGGGGGTGAGGGAAGGTGTAAGGGGCTATTTCTGCCTCTCAGAGACTATGTAACCAATTTTTATTGAAATTTAAAACGGAGATAGATTACAACTAGAAAGAAACATAGGCCATATAATTTTCAAATATCGGACCACAAGGGGTGGAAGGGCTAATTTCTGCCTTTCTGAAACCTATCAAACCAATTTAAATGATCAGCAGGGTGCCCCTTCTTTGTTTAGGGCACTTCCAGTATAGCTAGAAAGCTGAAATGTGGTACACAGGTATATCCTGTGGCTGAGTGGTAGCGATGCTTACCTGTCAGTCCAGCGGTCGTGGGTTCGATTCCCGCCGTAGACCCTGGATATTTTCCGCAGACAAGTTAATCGCTTCGCGGGTTGTGTTTGTAAAAAGAAATAAAAAATTGAAAACGGGCACTTTTCATATCGGGGGACTAGGGTTCCCCTTCTTTGCATGGGGCACTTCCAGTATAGCTAGAAAGCTGAAATTTGGTACACAAGTAGGTCCTGGTGAGCAATTAACAAAACATATTTGAAAAGGGGATTTTTTTTTCATCTGTGGGGGACTAGGGTGATCCTTCTTTTTATGGGGCACTTTCAGTATAGCTAGAAAGCTGAAATTTTGCACACAGGTAGGTCTTGATAGTAAAGTACTAAGAAATATATGAAAACTGAAATTTTTCAACTAAGGTGGAGTGGGCTAGAGTGCCCTTCATTTGTATACGGCACTTATTGTACCAAATAAAAGTTTAGAAAAAAGAACATAAATGTGAAATTAAAACGAAATTCCTACTTAACATTTCGGCCGTAAAAAGCACTGAAATCAAAATGAGGACCAAGTTCATGATAATTACAATTTCTAGCCAACCTGTTAGCTTGGCAATATTTATTTTTGTTTTTCTAATATAGAAAATAATTACAGGAAGAATGTTGCCAAGCTTACAGATTGCCTAGAAATGAGATGGTATTGTACCTATCAGGAACTTGATCCTTATTTTGATCTCAGTGCTTCTTACGGCCGAAATTTTTGGATAAGAACTTGGCCTTATTTTCACATTTATGTTTTTGTGCGGATTAGTTTTTCTCTAGCAACTCTAGTTTTAAAGATATAGTAACATTTAGCATTTGCATAATTTACATCTTTTTTTGTTATTCGCTTAATATTTCACGAATGATTCTCCACACTTTAAAATATTTTCTGGATTATTAATCTACATAAAAGTCTATTTCATTTGTGTGGAGCCATATTGATGAGTATATCCAGATATCTTACTGTTATTATAAGGCTAATAAAAATCGTTTTTTTTTTTTGGTTTAGTCCTTAAAACTTTTTTTATTTGAATATCTTTAAATTAAAATAACTGATGAATAACTGAACGCTTATGTATTTTCATCTGTTGATTACGAAAATAGCTGTATTATTTTTGAAGAGCTCTAGTTTTAGAGATATTGTGCATTATATAAAAATATACTATTAATTTTTTTTCTTACGCCGTCATTAATACAAATATTACGTATAAAAATTTTTGTGTTATTGTTATATAATAATTATATCCTATAATTAAAATCTGCAGCTTTTACGAAATAAAAAAAACTATTTGAAACAAAAATTAATATTTGGAATACAAAATTATTAAAATATAATCACAACGTATAAAAAATTGAGGCTAGATTTAAAATCAGCGAATTCATATTATAAAAAATATTTTTTTTTGATGGCGTAAGAAAAGAAAAACTTAAAATATTTTTTTAAATATAATGCACAATATCTCTGAAACTAGAGGTGCTAGAAAATGAATAAAGCAATTTTCGTAATCAACGGACAAAAATACATAAGGATCAGTTAATTCAGGCTAATAATAATAATAATAATAGTATAATAAAAAAAAGTTTTAAGGAATAAATTAAAAACACACGATTTTTAACATCCTTGCAATAACAGTAAGATATACTAATATAATCATCAATGTGACAACGAAAGAACTTTTTGTGTAGATTAATAATCCAGAAAGTATTTTTAAGTTTGGAGGATGATTCGTGAAATATTAAGCGAATAATACAAAAAGTAGTGTAAATTATGCAAATGCTAATTGACATTATATCACCAAAAATTAGAACTCATAGGGAAAAATACATAAGGATCAGCTATTTTTAGTTAAACAACACAGAAAAATCTTCATTTTGTTGTGCTGTGCTATAAATATAATCATTAGGATTAGCCGATGCAGTGCAATAAAGCCATGTGCAATAAGACCATAAGGCCTTATTTCACAATCAATTGGTAAATAAGATCATATGGTATTATTTCTCAACACTTTTGAGAAATAAAACTAAAATCATGGCATTATTGCACAATTCGTTGACTAAAATTTTTTGCATAGCCGGCCTTTGGCCCGGCTTAAGGATTTTTTTCCACTCAGCGGCTTCGCCTGCATTCCCTCCTCTTTTTCATTCTCGCAGCATTATTGCGTTACGTTTTTGCTCTTCCTTTTTCCCATCATAAAAAATCAAACCAACCAGTTTATCCTTCCATCTTTTATTTAAACTTATTCGTAATACATACACAAAGAAAACAGATTCGTTGGGACAACCGATTTTGTTGCCAATCGAATTTTGTCGGTTCCATGTACTATCGTGCAATTCTAGTACAGTAACTGAAAGAATTCTATTCATGGTACTGAATATATTGAAACAACAAACTTGTTTCTACTTATTGTGAATAAAACACAAAATTATTGTACATAGTTGTAAATTCATTTTAGTAAAGCCACATACCAAACAAAGTCTACAGAAAAATCACATACATATATTCATACACATTCATAGAAATAAACTATACACTTTTACAATGCAACAGTTTTGATGTTTTTCTTAATATCCTTGAGCGCATATTTTTGGCGATCTTGAAAATGTTAAATATTTTGCGGTTATAAGGACCGACTACGATGACCAACAAAGTATTTTATTTCATGACATGCTTAGAAGTTAACACTATTACATATTATCTAATATTCATTTAATCGGGCTTCTGCTTTAATCGGTTAATCGTTCGATTACTTAATCGAAGTTTTGGTTTAATCGGTTGATGGTCGCTTCATTTCGTTATTAATCGGTTAACCGATTAATAAAGTTTTTTTTATAAATGAAAATACATAAATTATTTATTAACCCATTCATTTAAGTGTTTCACTGAGAAATAAGAGATAGTAAGCTAAAAATTCGTATACACCTTAATTTTTGTGTTCTAAAAGTTGTCTCAAAAGTCTCGTAAAATCTCGTGTCTGCGCCGTAAATTATTCAAGGTCAAAGGTCACAAAAATCAGTTTTTCTCAATTTTCTCGGTTTCTATGATGTTAACAGTTATTATAAAAATTGTAGAGCACGAAATTTGCGACAAATTTTGTTTTAAAGCTTAAAACAAAATTTTAAAATTTAAAAACAAAATTTTAAAATTTTAAAATTTTTCCATACGCCCAACCATTTCTGAGATAGAGAGCAGAGAGCCCGCAGCGCTCAGCCATACTCACTGTAATGCAAGTTCAACCGGTAATCTCAGTGAATAATACCTTGTATAAAGTTATTAAATAATTGAAATATCATTTGCAAAATATAATTTGTATTATATATTAGTTAATATATTATAGCTAATAACATTTTGCATATATCTAATATATTCGTTTAATAATACTTACACAAAAAGAAAAGCGCCGTTCTAAATTTAAGTGTTTTCTACTTACTTTGAGTACGAGTCGTACTAAAAATTTAAGTACGTATAACACTAAAATGTTCTTAAGTCAAGCCGAAAACGGGACAAAGTTCTTAAATCATGTAAAAAATCTTGAATCACGTACAAATTTCTTAAATTAAGTACAAAAATTCTTATTTTAAGTACGAATTTTTTTATAAACTTTATAAACGACTTTGTAGTGTTATCCAAAGAAATTTATTATTCAGGCTTAAGTTCGTTCAATTTAATTTTTACAATTAAATCATTTTTTATTGAGAAATAATTTTTCAAAGCATGTGGCAATTGAAAAGTCAATTTCTTGACTTTTTGTAAGGGTCGAACTGAACATCGATGTTTTCGGGATTAACCACAATCCCATCGTCAGAGCTCTCTATACTCTAGGCTACTCAGCCTCCAAAGTCAAGCGGTAAATATCTGGCATTAAACCAATTTGCATTAAAGCTCTATGTTTCCTGGCTTTAAGCTTATTTTATGGTGGCTTAGAAATTTACCATACTTGGCACTTATCCTAATCAACAACCACACTTGTGCTTTTGTTTATATTTCTCACCCAAGTATGTTGGTATTTGTTTGCTTGTTAATAGCCACAATTCAGTATTGCACACTTGTTGTTGTTTTTTGTTGGTATTTTTGTTTGCTCGTATTACATGCTGCTGGTGTATACTGGATTTTAGGTGTCGTTCTTTCATGTACTGATTTAGCTGAGTTGTCTAAGGCGTTGCTTTACAAACATGATCACGTATTAAGTATTAAATTTAGATAAATATTAAAAATATAAATATAAATGTTCTAGGATTAAATAAGGAGAATTAAATCTGATTCGGACTTGATTTAAGTACGCGGCGCGATTGATTAAATTACGCAGCAGGAGTTATTCAAGTATGCGGCGGGATTGATTCAACTATGCAGCGGGCTTGAATCAAGCATGGAATACGACATTTGTCGCTAATTGTCGGCTATGCCAAAGAAATGCAACTAAACAACAACAAAACAACAACAAGATCATATCAGTGAATTGAGGCTATCATAAAAGCAAACAAACCTCAACACAGTACGAGTATAACTGTGTATAGTTTATAAACATTGTGGTAATTAAAATAAGAATGTTTTACATGAATAAAGACGAATCAGGCTAAAATTAAGTGCGCTTGAATATTCTGTGATTGAATCAATCTTTCTTTTATTGCTTTCAGGACTTGCCACCGCTTGGGATTAATTTAAATACCGATGGATTGATTTTTCTTTTCTGTGTACCTAGTTTTTGTAATTAAAAACTGATTAGATGAAATACTTATTGTGTATTCTAGTTTTATGATAGTTTATTTAAATTAGATTGTAAGTAGAAATAAAACGGGTAAATATATTATTATCTTTCATTCCATAACTTAAACAAGGTATTATTCACTGAGACTCACGGTTGGCCTTGCATTACAGTGAGTATTGCTGAGCGCTGCGGGCTCTCTGCCCACTATCTCAAAAACGGTTGGGCGTATGAAAAATTGTTTAAAAGAAAATTTTTCGCAAATTTTATATTTTAAAATTTGTTTAATAAATGTTAACATCATTGGAGCTATAGAAACAAAGATAGTCGCGAAAAACGGATTTTTGTGACCTTTCACCTTAAATATGTTACCGCGCACACATGAGATTTTATAAGACTTATGAGGCAATATTTATAATACTAAAGTGAAGGCTTATACGAGTTTTCAGCTTATTATCTCTTATTCCGCAACTTTAAACAAGGTATTATTCACTGACATTCACGGTTGACCTTGCATTACAATAAGTATGGCTGAGCACTTTTTATGCTCTACAAATTTTATAATAACTGTTAACATCATTGGAGCTATACAAACCGAGATAATCGCGAAAAGCTGATCTTTGTGACCTTTGACCTTGAATAACTTACGGCGCAGACAAGAGATTTTATGAGACTTTTGAGACAACTTTTAGAACACTAAGCACAGAAAAAAATAAGTTTCGTTTTTGATAACAAAAATCCCGGTATTCAATAATTTTTTTTTCAAATTTCCTGTGATAAAGAATTCCCCTATATTGAAAACAAAATTATTTCAAAATAAAAATATATATATATATATATATATATATATATATATATATATATATATATATATATATATATATATATATATATATATATATATATATATATATATATATATATATATATATATAAATTAAAAAAATGTTGACATGGCTGGAATACGAACCCGGGCTTTCCGGACGTAAAGCATACACTCTGTAGCCGAGCCATATCCCATTTATTGTTTTATGGGATACAACTTGTTTTAAGTACTTATGTATAAAAAGAAAAGAAATAACCGGCATGGAAAAGAAATACTTACAACGACATATTTTATTATGTTAAAGATAAATGTTATTAAAATTCATATTTTTTTTAATAACATGGTTTTATTGAATATAATTCTTGTCTATTTTTTTCTGTGAAGGGAAGCTGCATACGAATTTTCAGTTTATTATCTGTCATTCCGCAGTTGGTCCCCTACGTCTATACCTGATATATTTTTATCATGACAAATGTCAAATTCCATATATGAAAAACAGCTAACATAAAATAAATTATTTTTCAATATAAAGTTAGATTTTTGTCTTGATAAAATATATCAGGTATAGACGTAGCGTAACAACTCTTTAGCTAAATCAAGAAAAAAGAATTCATAAATATGTATTAATTAAAAAATAAACAAGTTTATGAGATCATTTTATTACGTTTTTCAATAGTTCCTTCTAAAATAATCTTTCAGAAAAATAATTTGGTTTAAATGTTTATGATTTAAGCGATTCTTTTCTTTAATTTTGATAAAACTTGAGTCGAAAAATCCTATCATTTATCGTAGATGTGGGAGAAATCGAAAGCAATTTGTAATACAGAATATCTAGTTTCTTTATGCCATTAGATTCTTGCTATAATTTTTTTTAAATTTTATTTTGTTAAAATATTGCTTGTACTCGTATTACTATTGATAGTTTCTACTGTTGTACGTAATCATCTGACTCGTCCTGGCAAAGCTTAACACCCAACATTGCGCAAAAAAAATTTATTTGCGAACTCCTTAGTTTCCATTTTTGTACTGTATTTTAAAATACTGTTGCTAGAAGGAAATATTACTGAGTGGAGGTATGAAATAAGTACAATAGTATTATTAAATTATTAGTAAAAAATTTAGTAATTCTCTCAAGTTCCACTAGAATAGCAGATTTCTTTTATGGCCACGTTCAAAGGTTTTAAAATTTAACATAACTTAAGATCACTGAACACACATCTTAGTTTGTATTAAAAACTAATTTCTAAACACATACCTTTTGCTTATGAGACAGAAGAAACAAATACTACAAAAAATTAAAAATGTTGTTACATCGGTTAATTGAGTGAAATTAGCCGGTTTAACCGTCAATCGAAAATTGCAAATTTTAAATTAGCCCATGGTAGAATAATATAACAGCCCTGCAGCTAAATGTACAACTAGTTTCGTTTTGGGACAGTCATATTACTGGTTGTAACGTTACTAGTCAACAAAGGACTTTCATATTACTAGTTGTAATGAGGCTATTAACGATACTAGTCAAACAATAACGTTTTGAAACAGTCATACAACTAGTTGTAATGATACTAGTAATTTAAATTATTTTTTATAAATTGACATATTTTCAGGTGTAAGTACATAAAACGAAATTTTAGCTCTAAATATAATAAGTAGAAAGTGTCTCAGTGGGAGTACATGCCTTGAAATATGAGGACTGTGTGTTCATACCCCGGTTGAGCCAAATGTTTTTTAATATTTAAAAAACTATAAATAAATAAACTAGTAAGCGCACTAGTCTATAATAACTAGTATTTCAACTAGCATATAACTATGCACAAATGAACTAGTTGGGTTCCTATAACAATCTAACATTAAA
Organism: Panzeria rudis; assembly: GCA_956483635.1. Lineage (NCBI taxonomy): Eukaryota > Metazoa > Arthropoda > Insecta > Diptera > Tachinidae > Panzeria > Panzeria rudis. Next base: position 84,287,488 of record OY101449.1, read on the forward strand.
ATCGATAGTTCGATATATGGAAAAAGGACAGTTAGGCAACTAGTCTGAATAAAAAAGCAACTAGTATATTTCTACCCACATACTAGTCGTTTTGTCTGCAGGGAGGTACGAAATTTCAAACATTAATAGAGAGGGGGTGTGTTTGTAGAACATAAGCAGCAAACATACGTGTGGTATTGTGTATGAAACGTAGTTATTTAGCTATTTCACATATACACAAGATTTGATAGTTCGTACCATGAAAAAAGCAAATAAAAAACTAATCAGCTGGCGTTCCAGGGCTACCTTGTATATTATTCTACCATGAATTAGCCGATCAGTTTATCGGGTAGTTATTAACCGGTTAACCAATTAACGGTTAACCGATTAAATACCCTAATAACTAATCGTGGTATTGACGGAATGATGCTAACATATACAAATAATTACTGTGAGTGCAGCTGAGAGAGCAAATGTTTTGGCAGCAGAAGTAAACTAACTTGTTAATGGATTTTTAATTAGTTGCCTAGATGTTGATAATATAAATTTTAAACAAGATTAAATCAGTAAAAAAATTATTAAAAGAATATGACTGCCCTGCCAAATGATACGTCAATCATCAACGAAACCATTTAGTCATATAGACATTTCCATTATGAATTATGCTAGGAACACAACTGGGACGAACGACGAATATTTGGTTGCGAATATCGTCGCCAAAAATAAAACAGATATGTGTATATGAAAATACACACAATAACGGCGTCGGACGAAATTCGTCATATGCGGCGAACTCTGAATAGATTTATTTCTATTTCTTACGCCGGCGAACGACGAACATATCAGTGCCTAATTGTTTTAGACCTTGAGCTTAAAGCAATTAGGCAACGTATTATTGATATATAATTAGTTATTAAGGTACGATCACACTTGGCAAATACTTTCCGAAAAAAACGTAGCCAACAGAAAATCTAAAATTTTAGTTCCTTTAATTGCAATATTTTTTTAAATATGGGTTTGCATTTATTAAAAATAATATTAAAATAGCTTTTTGCTACATAACTAACTTTATTTTGCGATATAAAAATCAAGTTAAATGACACTAACTCTGAGCAAAAGTAGTGGTTACGTTTTTTTCGGCAAAAAATTGCCAAGTGTAACCGTACCTTAAGAAATTATTGCTTTCCATAGATCATATGAAATCTTTTCTTTAATGTATTATCCTTGAATTTTATTTCTATACAGATCAGTTAAAGTTTTCATTTCACATAATAATGTATTTTTCAAAGTATGCAGTAATACTATCAGCATTACTTGGATATATATATATATATATATATATATATATATATATATATATATATATATATATATATATATATATATATATATATATATATATATATATATATATATATATATATATATATATATATATATATATATATATATATATATATATATATATATATATATATATATATATATATATATATATATATATATATATATATATATATATATATATATATATATATATATATATATATATATATATATATATATATATATATATATATATATATAGATATATATATATATTTATATATATATATATATATATATATATATATATATAGATATATATATATATATATATATATATATATATATATATAGATATAGATATATATATATATATATATATATATATATATATATATATATATATATATATATATATATATAAATACGTAGTTGTCATCACAAGTGATATGGGCTTTAATTTTTTAAAGTCCAATATTGCGATCATATAATGCAATTTTTTAATGTGAAAATTTTCTTCTTCCATTATTAGAATACTGATAACCGCATCAGAGGCGTTAATAAGCCCATTCTAAAACTATATAATATACATATATGCATAAATTATACACAGGTACATGCGAGATGACAAACATACGTTTCATATTTGACTGCAAACGATTAATGCTACTGCGGCGAACGACGAATTTCGTCCAAAACGACGAATTCGGCGATAAAAATTCGATGTGTAAATTCGTCGTGAGAAGCACAATAGCGACGAAAACGCAACAGCTGTAACAATTGATAAAGTTGTTTACTGTTTGTGAAAAGTGTGACCGTATTAAATAAATAATACATACTTGAATAATTAAACATTAGCAAAAACACAACTAACCCCAATTTTTATAGTTAATTATTATCTATATTTACTACAAAATAGAAATAAAAAAATAATTAAAGCAAAAATTATCTCTTTTTCTTTTCCCCGACTTTTTCATTTCCCGGGAAAGCGGGATTGATTTTTAAATTTCCCGGGAATTCCCGGGAATTGCCGTCCAATACAAAACGATACAAAATAGCATTTCACTTAATTTATTTGAACAAAAACAAATACCAATTCACGAGATCTATTAAATAAGTTTATGAATGCGTTAAACGTTATTAAAAAAATTATAAAATTTTAGGTCTTTAGCCGTGCATGCTTTTTAATTTAAATTAAAAAATTTTATTTTTTATTGTATAACTTCTGATTAGTAGCCACCCGAAGTAAAAAAATTTACTAATTTCATACTTTTTTATAATTTCTCTAGCTTCTTAAGTAGAAAAGATATTGCAATGATTTGTGCTTTATTTCATAAGACATAACAAATGCTCATTATTTCATACTGCTAAGCAAAACTGAAATGAAATAATTAGGTGGCGGAAAAGTGACCACCTGCAAATTAAATTTTTTCGTTTGTATCGATTTTTAACTGAACCCTATGTGAACCTGTTGTTTTTTTCAAAAATTTATAATTTTTAAAAAATTCAAAATTTTGAGCTTCAAAAAACTCATGTGTGGCTTAATATAACAATCTGATATTTTCAGAAAATATAGACCAGTACTTCTTTATTATGCCCACTTTCGCTATGTCCACTTAGTGAAAATTTTCATTTCTTCACGAAATATGATATTTTGAGAGCTGCTCTTAGAAAAATGTGAAAATAAAAATGGAGACAGATAAAATGTGCTCAAAAATACATATTTTTTTTTATTTACATATTTTTCTAAATAAAAGCAGCACTAAAAATGTGTGCGTACAAAGAAAAGTTACCATAATAATATTTAAAAAATCCCAGGAATTCCCGCACAATTTTCCCGGGATTCATTTCCCGAAAAATGTGCGGGATCCCGGGAATTTTTTTCCGGGAAATCCCGAATGAAAAACAGTACTATTTACTAAAACACTTGAAAACTAATACGTTGCCTAATTGCCTAATTTGCAAATAATTTTATATTACTAATTATATATCATTAAAATAAGTTACCTTTTGAAAAAATTAGCCAAATTACCTGAAAATAGATATAAAATAAAATAATAAATTGATTTAAAATGCTAAAATTGATATAACAATATGTAATACTAAAAAAGCAAATGAATATTAAAAATTTAGAAAAAACTTAGCTGTCTGTTTCTCTAAATGCGAAAGAAAATTTCATTATATTTAAAACAAAAACATATTTTAGTTTTTTATTATTAGCGCAGTTCACACGTCATTTGTTAACTATTATTTATTGAATTTGTAAAATTTCCCATACATTTGGTTGTTGAAAATTTTAAAAATAAATTTTACAACAACAAAATATGTGGGAAGTTTTACAAATTTCACGTGTGAACTGCGCTACTGTTTTGAATATGTATAAATGTTTAAAATAATATGTTTTTCTAATTTAGAGGAACAGGAAGGCAGACAATTTTAAGAAAATAATCAGAAAGCCAGTTTCGGATCACACTGTGTTCGGAAGGAAATACTTAAAAATAACACTTAAATTTTTGGCTTCTGATATTCTGATTTGTATTTTTTCATATGAGTTCTTGCATTTTCGCATATCAAATTAAAGTTCTTTGGTAAAAATTTTCAATGGTCTGAACAAGCAACCAATAATTTAAGACTCCTCATCAGAGTTTGAAAAACTAATTTAAATGTGCGTTAAAAAGTATAAGTAAGTGAATTGCCATCAAGAAAGAATCAAGCAATTTCGAGCCTCTGAACAAAACGAGCCGTGTTATATGTTTGAAGTGTGTATCTGTGTTCTTGTCTGTCTGTCATCATAGAGCCATAACAGATGGACCAATTTTGATTTTTTTTTGTTTGAAAGGTGACTTGGTCGAGAGTGTTCTTAAGCCCTTATGAAACTTGCTTATTGTTGTCTTTTAAATATTTTGGAAAACAGTACAAATATATTGTAATATAAAATTTTATCAAGGGCGAAGAGGTCGGATATATTGAGAAAAAAAATCCAAAACGTCAATATTTTTAAATGAGTTATCGCTGAGAAGAAAGCATAAGCTTTTAAAAAATCTAAAAGTGTTTAACTTAAAATTGACATTTCGGGCTTAAAACGTTATAATGCTGCCGATTATTTAACTTTATACACAAATATTGCAATTTTAGCGTTTATTTATTTAAATTGGCATTTTTTGCAGAGTAAAAAAGGCAACATTGAAAGTAAACAACAACAAAAATATATTAAACAAAAATAGCTGTGTTCCCTTACTTTAAATTGGGTACCCGCGGGATCCAATTTGTATGTATTTATCAAAATATCTAAAAAAAAGAAATATGCCATCTGTATATGAAATCTGTATGTTGCTTTATATTTTTATGTTTATTTTCGCAACACTTTCATGTTATATATCGGGATGGAAATGTGTTTTTTTGCCTCCCCGTTTTTTGCATATTTCTGACACTTAGTGTTTCTCACTGAGTGTCAGAAATATGCAAAAGAAAAGAAAGAAATTCTAAAGGATGTAAATATTGAACATTCAAAGAAAAATTTGGCAGTACGGAAGGTTGAACTGACAGCTGTTTCGTGACCACCAAGTCTACTTATCAGAGTCCTTTACCCACACTACCACTGACAGTGGCAACAACACTGTAGCGAAAATCCTGCTAATATTAGTAAGCTCAATTAGCAGACTGACGCCATCTTGTAGTGAGTCGCACCTTAATGAACTTTTCAACCTTTCGTACAGCCAAATTTTTCTTTGAATGTTCAATATTTACATGCTTTAGAATTTCTTTCTTAAATAAAAATAATTTGATCGAAAGATTAAATTAAAAATGAACTTAAGTCAAACTAATTAAATAACTTTGGATAAAAACCATACAGTTCGACTAAAAATTCATAACTCAAAAAAATCTATGTCACGTATTTTAAAAGGTGTTGCCAGTTTAAAAATATATCACCCTGTAATGATCTTTCTGTTGCTGTGACTACAAATCTTAACCTTTCTTATTTTTTTCTTCTATATCATTTTCAGATATCCTTCTGTAAATGGCAGTTAAAAATTCATACTGCAGTGGCCTGATTTTCAAAGAAAATCTTACATTTAGCCAAACGACGAACTTAAATGTATTACTACTCCCAACTTTAATCGGCCGTGTTAAAAAAAATGTACTAGGTACTTTTGGTAAGTGACATCATAAGTTGGCGCGCTTAGCACGAATTCTAAAATGGTATAATACTTGGTCGATTTGTTTTTCAAACTGCGAAAAAATTTTATTTAGCCGTTGTTCGAACGGGGTTTCAATATAAATAAGAAAACGTTCGAATAACGACTAAAATAGATAGTACTATACGATTTTGGAATTCGTGCTAAGCGCCCCAACTTTTGATGCCAAACGTACCTAGTACATTTTTTTTTCAACACGGTCGGTTAAAGTTGGGAGTAGTAATAAATTTAAGTATGTCGTTTGGCAAAATCTAAGATTTTCTTTGAAAATCAGGCCACTGCAGTATAAATTTTTAACTGCCATTTACAGAAGGATATCTGACAATGATATAGGAGAAAAAAATAAGAAAAGTGATGATTTGTAGTCACAGCAATAGAAAGATCATTACAGGGTGATTTTTTTAAACTGGCAACACCTTTTAAAATAAATGACATATATATTTTTTCTAGCTTTTTTTGGAGCAGTCACTACTTGCCCTATCATCCGCTTTCGGCTTAACGTTGATTAATTGGACACCCTGTGTAAAATAAAAAAAAAATTAATAAAAAACGTCGCTTTTCATTTATTTTAATAAACACTCACACATGCACACTAATTTACTTTCACGTTCGTGTGTTTTTTGACAGTTCATCTCATATGATTGTTGTTATAAGATTACTTATAACAACGCTCTCATAATAATTCTTATAACTTATAGATAACACTTAATTGAACTGTATACGTAACATAATGCTCTCTGCGATTGAATTTGACAATCAGATCTTACATATTATGTTACGTGTGGACCTGAAGTTAAGAAAAAATGGAAAAAGCAAGTGTCATAAAGGCTTTAGCAACGTTTGAAGAAATTCATAAATTTTTTTCGGGGGTTTTAAAAATTAACAATTAATTTATGCATTTAGTCGAAATGTATGGCTTTCATCCAAAGTTTTTTAATTAGTTTGCTTAAAATCGCTTCAATTTAATCTTAAATTGTTTTAATTAGAAAGAAAAATTTGTTAAAACTCTAAATGCACATAGCTTAAGAATGTATAATGTTCAAATAAAGGGACAGAAATAAACATTCAATAAAACCCTAGAATTTGTAAAAACTCATTTGTTTTCAAGCTGGTAATAATGATATAAATGACAAATTTAGCTGAACATGATAAGGAAAATAGTGAAGCTCCTGACCTTTAACCAAAAATATAATTGAGAAAAATACCACAAGGTGTCCTCAACTGGAAGTTGATAAGAAGTACACAAGGATTTTGAACTAGTTGCTTGTTGCTTGCTGTCTGTGGCAGTGAGTGAGGCTTAGGCGGAAAAGAGTTCTGATGAAAAGACTGCGGTGGTCTCGAAATACATAAATAAATTTTTCTTTGTCTGCTCAATTATTATTTGCTTTAGAATTTCTTCTTAAATAAAATAATTAAATACGGTTTTTAAAATTTTTAATTTAGTATTATTAATAATTAATATTTTAGTTTTACATGTTTGACGCCAAATTGTATAAAAAATGTAATATTTGTGGTATTCACAAGGTGTCTTATCATCTAATAATGTCATAAAGTGCTAATATTTTAAGATAGCTTAAAAACATTGTTGTTGTGCTTCAAACCAAAAGTCCCAAAATAATAAGACTTTTTGTGCTGTGTTTATTGTTTTGTCATAACTACGTAGTACAAATCTGAGCCGAACGGCCGAAATTCTTTCGTCGAGCCGTTGATAATATTTACAATCCGCCGCCGTTGATATAAATAAATGTATGTAATATGCATTAATTATATTTTTATAAGTAAAAATAAAAAATCGAGACATTTAAAAATATGCAAGCGAGAAAATTTTGATTGTATACTTTAGCTGGCTGGCAGCCAACTAACGTTTTTCTACTAGAAGCCGCGTGGAAAATTAGTCGGCTCAATCGCCGGCAACAGCTAGTTTCGTTTATGTTTATGTATTTGAACAATTTCACTTTCTGTGTGCGCGAAAATTTGTTTTTACTTTAATTAAAAATTAAGAGTTTAAAAGATATCCAGTTGGTTTTATTTACTTTATTAACAAGTTGAATAATTTAAAAACAAACTGGCTATTATTTAAATTTTATCACTTGTTCTTAGCATTCTGATTTCAAGTATTTATAATTGCTTTTTTTATCAGCTGATACAAATTTGAAATAGCACACTAACTTATGAGGGGTTGCTCACAACAGTCATATATTTTCGTGTTATTATTTTAAAACATATGACTTTATGACTACCTTGTGAATCCCCCAATTGTAATCTATTCTGTGCTATTCTACTCTATGTATCATGTTTGTATCTACGTACATTTTTCATTTTTAAGATTTTCTTAAAGTGTGCAATAATTTTTAATTCCAAATGGTAAGTTTTATTCTAAAGCTATCCGAAACTCTTCAATATCTCCGAACATTCGAATGAAAAACATGTGAGAGAATTTCGAAGAACAAAACTCTGCATTATCATAAAAAAGGCAGAGTGCCAAATGCAAAATAAATTTCTTAGCAATAAATAGCCAAACGTCACGATTTAAAGATTTAACATAAATTCTAAAATATAAAATATATAACACATATACATACATATATTATTAACTAGAGTCTCATTGTCGTTGTTCTTGCAAAAAAAAATATGCAGCCAGTATAAAATAAGAAATAAATTAAATATTCTGCAACGTTGTAGTCATGTTTAATATATGCCTCCTTATTTTAACTAAAAACTTTTTTACTTTTAAAAAATTTAAATTCTTTTCAATGACCAACTAACTTATCAGCCTAAACATTAGTTGAAAATTTTTTTATTATTTTAAGATAACTTAAATTTTTCTCACAACCAAACCGGCTTGAAATAATTATATTTTAATCTCTTGCAATTTTAAAGATTGACTGATGACTCTATTTTGATATTAATGCACAAGTTTCTATACATACAATTATTTATTTCCGATTTTGACACCTACACTTATTTTTATACATCAACATAAATATATAACCCGCAAACACTTGGATGTGATTTTAGATTAATAGTGATTTTAAATTCAACTCTTTCTCAACCTCAATGTATCTAGTCTATTAAAAAACTTTCTTTCCCACTATTGCATTTAGAGGTGAATAATATGAACTCAGTGCTTAGATTTCAAGCCCAATGCACCTTAATGCTGACGAAAATACGCATTATAATATGCTGTTGTATAATTGGGCGTGTCATTTCGGAAAAAGGACTCTAAAAGTATTTGGGATACAAATATGTGACAGTTACTTATTACATTACTCTAATCTCATTCAGAAGCAAACGAGCCCGATTCTCCTTGTTACGACAAGAAAATATCAATTTTTTATTATATGTTTCATACTTATGCTATGAACTTTTTCTAAAAAGTAAATTTCTAGGAAGTACACTTTTCACAAATTAACTTGTGCACTAAGTATCTTTTTCAAAAAGTACATTTTACTAAACGCAGCATTTTAACCAAAAACGTTTCCAAAAATTACTTTTAAAAAAAGTACCTTTGCCACAACTTACTTTTTTCAAAAAAAAAAAATTTTCTACAAACCTTTTTAAAAACTAGTATCTTTTTCAGTAAATACCTTTTCCAAAAAGTAACGTTTACAAAAACAACAATTTAAAGCAGAACATTTTAAAGAAGCATATTCTTTAAACATTTTCAGAAAAGATCATATTACAGTGGATTCGTATAGGCCTATAAGCCTATGGTCAAATATGTTAGAACTATTGGAGAAACTGCTTATGTACTAAAATGTATTATATGAATCAAAATAAGCTCCGCTGTCACTAACTAAATTTTATAAAGATGTCAAATAAAGTTCATATATTTATGAAATAATGTGTACTTTTAATTTCCCGTTTTCCCGGAAAAAGCTAAAAAAAAGTCCCAGGAATTCCCGAATCCCAAACCCTAGAGTGGATGCATCTCAGATCATCAGTTTGGTTACAGGAGACAACATAGCATTATCGAACAAACGCATAGGCTTGAAAATGTGGTTAGAAGAACATTCGAAGAAAGGAAATATTGTTCTGCTCTCTTCATCGATGTTACTCAGGCTTTGGATGAAATATGGCATGAAGGATTAATCCAGAAATTAAAATAAACTCTATCCTCTAACACTCACAAGCTACTAAAAAGCTATTTAACTGGACGAAAAGTCATCATCAGGGAAGGTAGTTTTCTAAGCACACCTCAGATGATTCAAGCCGGGGTTCCTCAAAGCAGCATTTCTAGTCCTGTATTATACCTGATATATACCTCTGACATGGCAACAGGCTATATAGTTACAACGTTCTAAGCGTAAACGCAAGCCCTCCAGAAGCATCCACAAAATTGCAAGAATATGTATTGCATCTGAAAAAATGGTTAGAGCAGTGGATAATAAAATTAAGCTAACAAAAATGTGTATATGTTACGTTTACACTGCGCAGGGAAACATGTCCGCCTTTTTATATCAACTAGTTTAGCCAACGGTCGACTTACTAATGGCTGCCAGATTTGACGATTTTATGTACCAAAAATATCAAAGTGAAGATTTGCCGATTTTTTCATAAAAATTACGATTTTAGGCAGTGCTAAAAGTATAGCAATTTTCTTTTAATAAATATTTTGTAGCACAAAAAAATATATTTTTGTAAACGAGACATTTGGATTTTCCTCGTGTGAACTGAAAGGGCAACACTGCTTCTGTCAACAGGCATCTTTCAGTTGACTCCTGTCTAAATTCGAGCAAGCAGTGTCATTTAGCTTGTGTTTGAGAGCCATCGATAGCAGGATACCCACAATATAGAAAAAATGTGGGCCGTACATTTGCCCAGACCCACCTATCTACAAATATCTCACGCGCTGAATCGGAATCCGATGTACGTTTGGCTCGTTGCTCCTCAAATTAAGTAAATAGCGAAAAAAAGTTTGATGGTTTTTTGACAAAACTGTCCGTAAATATACTGAATTTTCTGGTGCCCGATTTTTGACGATTTTTAATAGTTGAAATTACGATATTTATCTTTTGTATCGTAAAATTGAAGATTTTTCCGCAAATCTATCTGGCAGCCCTGTCTGTACTTGATTTACTCAATTTTTTATTTTTGCTTTTTATTTGTGCAAAAACAATCGAATATTTACTTGTGTGTTTTAATTGTAGCTGAGAAAAAAAAAGATACATGTTTTTGTTTATTGGTGTTAGCAGGAAGTGGATAGTCGTATTACTCCTAAAGTACTGAACCGATTTGAATAAAATTAAGATTGTCCGGTTCTATGTGAAAAACCCTTTAAAAACATATAAATCTTTCCAAAATCGGTTTAGTATTACGGTTGTAAAAGGGATCTAAAAAGACGTGTTTGTCTATTAATTATATAGATAATCATATCATACCGCAGCACTTTGAGGTTAAATACCTAGGAATTAACCTTGATCGTTGTCTAACATGGAAGACCCACATAGATTCAAAGCTGACCCAAATGAAATTAAAAGCAGTTCAACTTAATTGGCTAACGGGAAGAAATTCTTAGTTCAGATTGTAAACTTCTTCTATACAACACGATACTGAAACCAATTTGGTGACATGGTATTCAGTTACGGGGCACTGCCTCTGCATCAAATATAGAGAAAATTCGTAGGTGACAAAATAAAATTCTTTGTTTGATTACAGCAGCAGCTTGGTATGTCAGAAACCAGCGCATTCATAGAGATCTAGATACTCCATTAGTTAAGACTGTTTACATATACAAAACATGTGACAACATGTATGATCGAATAGCATCAAAATCCCCTAGCCTACAACCAGTGATGTCAACTTTTTTGGTGCAAAAAGCACAATCGAATTTAAAAAAGCACTAAATAGTACAATTTCTATGGAAAAGCAGCTTAAAAAATCACTAAAACATTAAAAAACACTAAAAATAGGGAGTTTTAAAACATCAAAAAGCACTTCTAAGTAAAACATACTATTTTTCCAAACTTCTTTTAGAAACTCTACAAAAAATTTACTCGTTTTGGGGAGGGGGAATTTCCGCTTTCCCACTACCCTTTTTATCCGCGCCTGAGAAGGAGGGAATATAAACAATTTGCAATCGGTAACTGCAATTGGGTTTTTCTAAGTGACAGTACCATCAGCAGAACATAACCTAACCTATCATAATTAAACTGCAGCAGAATGGAGTAAGCTCTCTTTGTGCCGTTACACACTTAGTCAGTGTACTGCTGGTGTTGTTTCTTCCACCTTGTAACCCGACGGAATTTATTTGATGGCTTGCAACTTTTCCAATATGTGGATATTTGTAAAGAACTCAAATATTAATTCTTTTATTTCGTTGGCATAAATTTAAAAAACCTTAAATTACTTAATTTACTAAATTTAAATAATTTCACCAATTTGTTTTTTTTTTTATAAAATACATACTGTTTTTTAACTAAATAAATACTCACATCTAACAGGAATATTTCTGGTTATCGTATAAACAACAAAAATTTCAACAATTAAAATTCCATTTTGAAACAAAATACAACTGACGACACCCCACCTTTCTTATTACCGAAATAATTTTATTGGAATTATTTTGTTGGTAGTGTAGTGATTGACCTAACCCAACAATACGAGTATCATTATAATTTATTTAAACAAAAAAATTAATATAAACATTTTAATAAATTATTTATTTCATGTTTCTTAGTTGGACTTTCATTTGCTTGTATGGGTGAAACAATTTAAAAATGTTTTTTTGACGAAATGAAATATGATTTGATTTTGTTAAAAAGCGACGTTTCTCATTTGTTAAATTAGCATATGTTTAAAAATTTTTTTTGCATATTTGTTTATAAAAAATGCTAAAACTGTTTTTATGGTTTAAATTTTAGCCATGTTTTTGCTTTCAATTAAATTGTTTGAATAATTATTTATATAGAAAAACCACAAAACTAACAATTTAATATAACAAAATTCAAAGTAGTTTTAAGCTATGAAATGAAATAATACTAATAAATATACGTGGGTATATGGAAATACCTCCTATTTAGCATCTCAGTAAAAAATTTTAATTAATTTTTTAAAAACTACAGTTTAATTGCTTCCAGGGGAAAAAATTTCTAATTAGGTTGCAGTTTTAGGACATCACAATGTTTCTTAACAATCAATTTTTAAAGATATATCGACTTTGTTGCGTAAAAAGAGCCAATCTGCTATGTAAAATGGTGTGAGATTGGCGCTTTTCACGCAACAGGGTCGATATTATGAACTATTTAAAAAAATTTATATTTATTTATAAAAATTTACATAAAAAAACTGTTTTCTTCTTAAACTCGCATAAAAAGAGACATACATATTGCAAAAATGTACACATATTTCCCCTCTTTACCATAAGAATATATCACAATAGAACACTAAAAACGAAATTTTTGTTAATATCGCTTCTATTCTGGCGAATAGGAAACAAAAAAAAAAAGAACTTGTTGCAATGACACACGAGAACAATTGTGCTGGCATCCCAGCAGCTAAAGTTACAACTAGTAACGCTTTGGGACATTCATATTACTAGTTGTAATGGTGGTAGTCAAAAAACGACAGTAATATTACTAGTTGTAACAAGAGTAGTAACGCTACTTGTCAAAAAAGAACAATCACATTACTAGTTGTATCGAGACTAGTAACGATACTAGTCAAAAAATTACAAAATTTTCAGGTATACGATTTTATATAAAACCAATTGTTAGCTATTAAAAAAACAAGTAGAATGTGGCTCAGTGGGTAGAGTACTTGCCTTAAAGTATGAAGAATGCGTGTTCGTACCCCGGTTGAGCCAAAGTGTTTTTAAGAGTTACAAAACTCTTAATAAAAAAAATAGTAAGCGCACTAGTTTACAATAACTAGGATTGCTCCCCTATGACAACCCAATGTTAAAATCGATAGTTCGATGTATGAAAAAAGGATAGATAGGCAACTAGTCTGAAGCAAAAAGCAACTAGTATAGTTCCAACTACATACCAGTTACTTTGTCTGCAGGGATAAAATGCTTGCTTATGGGCAAGAGAGGGGAAGAGAATGGTTTTTGGTTGGCATAATTTTTCAGCCAGGTATAACCCCTCATTAGCAGCACAAAACTAATACATGCACACTTTGCAAAAACAAATGAATGCAAAATACACTAATACAAACAATGCTTTGTGTACGTATACATTTTAAGCGAGATGAATTAGTTTCGTGTGTTTGAAAAGAACAAAAATTGTGCTGCTTAAAAATTGTGCTCGTGTGTTTATAGCCATTGAGAATAAAATGTTTGCTGGAAAACAAATCAAAAGAATCTTAAAGGAAATTGTGAATCCAAACTGATTATTAGAGTAAGGTTCGGAAGGTTATATTCAGAAAGATTCAGACATGATTAATATTCCAAGGAAAAAGGGCAAAATTAACATAAATTTAACGTTTCAACGTACACAGCAGAACATAGCAATGCTGCTTTCGGAAGCCGCTACTTTTCCATGATCAGCGCTCCTGTGTATTTTTGCTTTTCACCACTTGTGAGGTGGCTCTGTTGAATCTGATTACAATTCTTACATGTATATGGGTGATTCTTTTCTGTTATTTTTTTTTTATAAAAAATGTTCAATTCTAAAAAAAACGTTTTTATTTTATTTTTTGCAAATTATTATTTCGTTTTATAGTAAAAATTCAATTGCAATGGCAACTGTAATTACTTGGCAATGAATTTGGCAATATCCAACTAACATATGATAAAAGTTTGTAATATGTACAGAAGTGCGTTATTTGTGATTAAAAATAATAACAGCCAGGGAGAAATTGCATAACATATGTACCACCACAACACAGTAAATACAAAATGACGACTCTTCCAAAAGTTTTGTGCCACCACAGTACTGGTGGCTTAGTGGCCACAGAACCATGTGAACATGTAATGTGTTCAAATCAGTAGTCATTCAAATCGCTCAATATAAATAAAAGGAAATTTTAAAACCAACTACAAACTCAAATATACAAAAATTGCATACAAAAAATAAATAAATAAATGCTGCAAATATAAGTTTACAGTGTTGTGGCAACATTGAAAACAAGGGTCGGAGGAAGGTCATTCAGTGTTATCATTTAAATGTTATGAGTACATTAAATTTTTGGTAAGCAATATGCAGTGGTAATGTTAGTTGTACCCTCAAACCATCGTTCCTTTTCTGCATGGGTAGATCACCAATCCCATGGAGCTGACAGATTAATTTATGACATATCAATTATGCTACATCCAAACATTACTTAGTTGACAAAGTTTATATCGCGGTAGATGGCACAGGAGCTGCTCAAAGCCGAATTAAAAATTTTTGGTAAAGTCCGTGGACAAAAGCTATTAGGACGGCATTTCATATTAAGCAGATATATTGAGATGAAAATTTCCGCGTCTATTAAATCTTATTATATACAAGAGAATCTGGAAGAAAATTTTTTTTAAGTTATTTGTTGGGACGACTTCAATTTGCAATTTCCGAAAATTTTACGGAATATGCACATGAGGACCGAATTTATGTAAAACATTTATTTATAGATTTATAATTATGACCAGTAAAACAAAACAGTACAGGACAAGAGAAATTAAAGTTAGATTAGAATCACCCATATACAAATCTATCGTGAAACGTTTTTTGCGACTTCTTTCGTATAGGTTATTTTTTTTTAGCTTAGGCGGTTTTTTTTATTTTAGGGATTGTTTTTTTTTTTTTGGTTGGCGATTTTTTTTTTCGTTTTGTCGATTTTTTTCGTTTTGGCAACAAAATAAAGCTTTTGCCATGACCTTTAATCACCACTATATTTATTTGATGTGTTATGGTCCTCTAACTAAAAAAAATTTACTTCTAAAATTCTATGGATACGTTTTTTTAAATTTTTTTTCTAAGATTTTGGATTTTTCAAGAGGCTGCTACATTAATTTCATAATAACTTAGAAACGGGTTATCCAATTTCCTTACACAAAGAACTAAAAAACGTGCAATAAAAATATGTTTAAGCCATTTTAACATTATTTGTTACATACTAAATGGTTTCGGAATTATTCAGACCGCAATGATGAAAAATATATTTTTTTATGCAAAATTGGAAAATTTTTGTTATTTACAAATTTGAAAAACAACGAAAATAGCAAAAACTAACCCATTTTATTAACTGATCGTAAAGCGACATATATTACAAATAAAATAAGCTTTATTTCATGAAAACCGTTGGATAAATATTGGTATTAGTCATAAGAAATTGAAGTCACTTATTTTTTGCAAAAGATGCGAATATTTACAATTTACAACAACATCAACTTGTTTTTAAATAACAAGGTTTTTAAAATTAATTCTGGTAGAAGTCACCAAAAAAATACGTACGCGTATCGGCGTTTTGAAAGTTTACATCTGCCATTTATCTTAGGGGGAGTTAATAGATAGAATACCCTTTAAATTTTATATGGTTAAAATTTCATTACTTATTGGTGCAGTGTGTATAATAGTGCACTAACTGTAAAAATGGCAAGTGTCTATATATCAAGTGTTTATATATTATATGTTGCCTTGCTCGCTTTAGAATACCCTTTATTTAGGTAATTTTTAAGATTCATGAATTTTTAGTATTTCTTGTTGTAGCGAATACGTAAAAGATCACTCACAAGTGAATGAACTCCAATCTGTTCACTGGTAAGTAAACTTGCCACCAAATATCTCAGAAATCAATCGTTCCATTTTCTTGAAACTATGTATTTTAGTTATACCCAATAAATACCATGTTCAAAACTTCAGCGAAATTGGTTCACGCTTTCGGGTAGCGGGCAATAATGCGTTAAAATGGGATAAGTAAAAAAAAATCGGCTGTATAATGTAAGCATAAACTCCCTCACAAAGAATGGTCTCGCCTATTAATTATATAGATAATTTATATTTATTTTTAATCTCATATACACTCTAAAACATTACTTCAAATTTACGATCATATGTTGTCTAAATTTGTGTTGAAAATTTCTCCTTGTATAAAATTACATCGATTTTGTAGTTATTTTATTAAAGAAAAAACCTTTCAAATTAAACATATTTAGTCCAAGCGGAAAAAATGTAACATAAAGCATAATACGGCTATAGCTGAATGGTAGATACGTCACACTATCAGTCAGGAGGAACCTGCACGCAGCCAATCGCTTTTTTTTAGTAAAAACATTTTGTTGAAAAATAATGCGTGTGTAAGTTTAGGTTGATAATAATCTGTAAAGTGTTGCCGACTATTATCGACCTAATTTTCAACAAAAGTGTTTTAGAGTGTACATATACTATTTAACAAAAAAACTATTTACGAAAGGTTTTCGTACTTTTCGCCAAATTATAAAATTCAAACCTTAAAATTTATTCCGTAATATGCTCAAAAATTTTGTACATACACTGAAAGAATTTTATTCATAAATTCTGAGAATTTCGACATTAATCTAATCAAAAACTTCATTAAGGCTGAGGCCACACGGGCGTTTTTAAAACGCAGCGTTTCTGCTTTTTATATTGAATTTGAAGTTTTAAGAAATTGAGAACTTTCAAATTTAATATAAAAAGCAGAAACGCCGCGATTTAAAAACGCCCGTGTGGCCTCAGCCTAAAACCCACCCAACGTCACGCTTCATTCGATTAATGAAACAAGTGTCGTTAAAATTATATTAATGAAAATTTCATTAAATATGTCGTCACAGAAAATGCAAGAAGCTCTATCTAACATTTTCAAAGTTTAACAGGAGAAGCATAAAACTTGTTTACATAAAAAATATATTGATAATTAGTACAAAATTTTACAATAAATATATAAATTTGAGGGTCCTTTTTACCCGACTACTCGACGCAAAGAAATGTATTGTGCTTATCAGCCTATGTATATAAAGCGAACGCGTAGGCCGATTTTGATGATTCTTACGACAATCGATTTGCCTTAATCCTGGGAGTGTAACTAAAGATATGACAGTGGCAAAAATTCAATATGGCGGCCAACAGACGCCATTTTGTGAATACGAAAAAAATAAAAATTCGGTGAACTATATCAAAATGAGTATCATTCGACAGGTATTTAAAAATCATCTTTAGTTTTCTCTTATGATTTTTAATTTCAAATGACCCGTTAGGATCTTTAACTTTTTAAAGTTGGTCGCAAACAAAGAAATTCGATTGCGTAGATAAAAAGAGAACATTAAACACGCAAGACATAAATTTAACAAGACATAAATTTAAAAAATCAAAAAACCCCACTGCTTAAAAAACTAAAACAAAAAAAATACAAGTCCAGTGTGTGGAACACAGCAATTTTTACATCCGGAAACCATTATTGCGAAGATTTGAAGATTCAATTTTTAATGCTTCCCGTCTGTAAAGGATGCCGTGTTCTGCACACTGTAGTTGTTTTTCTTTTTTCTTTTAGTTTTTTTACGCAGTCGGGTTTTTTGATTTTTTAAATTTGTCTTGTTTACTTGTATTGTAAGACCTTGCACTAATTGTCAATATAGTTTTCATTTAATCCTCGTCAGGCGGAAGGGGTACAATTGTAACTTTTTCATTTTATAAGTCTTAAATCTTAAATCTAGCAATAATGTTTAGCAATAAGTATTAAAAATAAAAAAAGTAACGGCGTTCCCCAAATTGTAGGGCTTCGTTTTCTAAACATCTTTAAAAGGCGATAGGGTACAAATCTACCCCTGTATATTTTGTATGGAAAATAAACGAGAAAATATGGTTACAAAATTCAAACATTTTTATTTTTATTGAAATGATGTGAAACTAAATAAAAAATGTACGTAAGAGGATATAAAAAATTTATTTTTGGGAATACATAAATTAAGTTTATTCAGTCTTTGCAGAAACACAGAATGTTTCCTTTATGGAGTGTTCACCACACACCGGTTTCATACAAAAATTAAAAATTTACAAAATATATTTAAAAAAACATAAACAAAAATAGAGTTGTTGCAACTAATTGTTTATTATATTTTTAGAAAGAAAGTCATCAATAATTTACTATAAAAACTTATATGTACATCCAAAAATAATTATATGAAGTTACAATTGTACCCAGGGCTTTTTGAGTTTTCTGTGACGATATGAAATAATTTCGTTGATCCAATGTAATGATTTCGTTAAGCTAATGAACATATTTCATTATTTTCTTGAAATTATTTCATCGTTGAAATGAAACTCTTTCATGATTTTAATGAAACTATTTCATAATTTTATTGAAATTCTGTCATTATTTTAATGATTTTAATAATTATTACATTACCTAATAGCCTCATTAAGCTTATCTCTCTTATTGACTATATATAATTTATCAACAGTCCCATGCAACAAATACGTACGATAGACGCCAATGCACATCAGAAAAATTTTTAATGTTGATGACCGGTCACAGTATTGAACTCAGACTCTTGATCCTTATCATTCGCTTTATTGGCAACGTCTTAACAACTTCAGCCAACAGCACTGGCAAACCAATGTGTCTATGAGTGTATAATAATAAGAAAGAGTACAACAAACACATAAAATCACAAAATGTTGTCATAAATCCAATGAAATTTTCTAACGAATCTATGAATTCTAATGAAGCAATTCCAAAGAAATTCTTTCACAATATTCGTGAAATTTCATTAGAATTGTGAAATATTTCATTAGAATTATGAAAAAGTCTAACGAAATTGTTTCATTGGATTTAGGAAGCGAAATTCTGTCAGTGTATAATCTATGCAAAACAGTAACTAGAAAAGTTTTGGTCGTAAAATGTTGCATGGATTATTTTCAGTGTACTAAAATGAGTTTTATTTTCATAAAGACATTTGAAACAAATGTTATTGAAATAAATATTTATTGAGAAACCATGACAACTTATTTCAAATGTTGTGGTGAAATAAGGAAAAAAAAACTTTCCTGGCAGGGTAAAAAAAATAAATAAAAATCAAATTAGGAAATAAAAATTCGATTAGAAAATTGTAGTTTTTTCAGCACTTAGTTGCAATAAGTTGCATGTATTAATTTATGACCTTAAAAGCTAGTTTCTAATTTATTTTTTGCCAAACGTGAGTTGCAACCACATTTATTGATATAATTAAAAGTTTTATTCATGAGAAATTAATATGATACACAGGCCTACAAATTTTGTATGTTGAATCGCTTTTTCGAAAAATTTCAGCCATTTTTCGAATTTAAATTGCTTGAATAATCACAACATCATGCGACACTGTGATATTTTTCGAGAAAAATCTAATTTCTATTTTTAAACATTTTAGTATAAAGTAAACTTTAAAATTTGTGAAGTTTAATTATGTAAATTCTCTTAAATTTACAAACAAGACATAAATTTAAAAAATCAAAAAACCCAACTGCGTAAAAAAATAAAAGAAAACAGCTTTAAGCCGCCACAGATCGTAAATGGTCATTCGAAATTAAAAATCATAATAGAAACCTAAAGATGATTTTCAAATACCTGTCGATTGATACCCATTTTGATATAGTTTGCCGACTTTTTATTTTTTTCGTATAAACAAAATGGCGTCTGTTGGCCGCCATATTGAATTTTGACTACTGTCATATCTTTAGCCACACTCCCCGAAGACGATTGACGTAAGAATCGTCAAAATCGGTCTACGCGTTCGGTTTAATAGTTCCGCAAAGGAACACACATACATACATAGGCTGATAAACACAATAACCTTGCTTCCGTCGCGCAGTCGGGTAAAAAAGAGCTTGTAATTTTTATTCGCGCAAATAATTTTTTGAAAAAAAATAAAAATAAAATTATATGTATATCGGAAAAATTACATTTTTCGTATGTAGTTTACTTTTCATTTGTATCTGCAACTATTTTACCAATAAAATACGTTCAAACCATTAAGCCACAATCGTACTCGTTACAATTTGTTGTAAAATAGATTCACATAAATGAAATAAACGAAATAAAAAGATATCTTTATGATTGCATTGTTAACAAGAGATACATAAATTTGTGTACAAATAACAGTTATTTAAGTAAACTAATATTAGTTTTAACACTCATACTCGCACTTGTATTAAACTTTTACCACTTTTCTAGAGGTAAAATATCGATTACAAATATGGAGCACTCCACTATGTACATAACTTGTAATCTAGAAAACAATAAAAAAACTCAAATGTATTTCACAGATGCATAGATACCCGGTGTTTTACAGTCGTGCCGAAATGACGTTATAAAGTCATATTTGTATTAATATCCATACATATAAAAATGTACCACAAAAATTTTCGTTTTTTTTTTTGTTTACTCTGAAATCTACACCAAAAGGGAAGTAAAATAAAAAACCCTTGTAAATATAAAAACAACAAAGGTGTACGTATAAAAACAGTTAAGTGTTATTACTGCGGTATTTTATAATAATATCAAATCGAAACTCAGTACTTTAAAGTTTGAAGTCATGGTAGAATGTAAATTGGTCTTTAAACATTACACTAGAAGTCGCTAAAATTATTTGACTATCAATCCTTTTAGGGGATGTAAACATATTAGGTAACGCGATATTCGCTATTTTCGTTGCTTTTATACCCCCAACTTTGTACGCTTTGTAAAAATTCTCGCTATAAATTATTTAAACCATAACAAATCTTCAACACCCCTCCCACCTCCCAAAAAGCGTTACGTAATATGTGAACAGCTCCTTATACATATCGATGGTCATACGTTGACAACACGTCACTGTTTTTTAATATTATTTTTCAAAAACCTTCGTATCCTTAAAATAAAAAAAAAATAAATTAATTAAGAGTATCTACTAAAAATTGCTCAGTTGTTTTATTTCATTGCTAGTAACGCTTTCAGTACTTTCTTCAACTAAAATATTTTAAAAATCAGTTACTTGTTGTCAACGTATGACCATCGATATATGACTGTCATATAATTTTCATTTGGCTCACGAAGAGGGAAGTTGGTAAAAATGACTATATAAATTTTTTTTTTGTTCTCAATTTTTTTTTATTCCTGCTTCTTGATATACTCAAGCAATGGAAAGGCGCGTCAATGTGCTGTCAACATTTACGTAACGCCATTTTTGATGTATTTAACACTCTCTTGCCCTTCGTAATGCTTCTTAACAAAAGTTTTAGTATAAACTTTCAACTGCGTTAGAAGTTTGCAACACCCCTAAGTACGTTACGTAATATGTGAACAGTCCCCAAAATCGCTTCAATATCTGTCTGTGGATATAAAAAAATGGGTTGATTAAAAAATTCAAGTCCTCTGAGTCCCTTTAAGAATTTCATCCAGGGAGCTAAATAATTTTTTCAGCGTATCTAAGGCTATATAGCATAGATTCATAATACAGGAAAATTAAATTAACGAAAAAAAACTTTTGCGAACTCTAATGCGAATCTGCTGATTTGCGCCTTAAAAGGCTTCGAAATCCCAAATTCCAATTACAAGGACAGAAATTGATCTAAAAATAATTAAATTATATTTCATAAAACATACTACCATGTTGTGGAAACCAATTTAAATCATTGTATAGCACAATTTGGCTGAGATAATTTCGCATGTATTCTTACCCTCTTTCATTGGGTCGTCTAAATCCAAAACTATTCGTATTCGAAGGTTTTTGGTTTCGGGTTTTTAATAATCGAACTTAAATATGCACTACTTAAATCTGTATGAAAATTAACTAAATTCCTATTTGGGTGCCGCTGTGGCTGACTGGTAGCGATGCTAGCCTGCGGGTTCGATTCCCACCATTGACCCTGGGTATTTTCCGCAGACAAGCTAAATCGCTTCGCGTATTGTGTTTGTTTAATAAAAAAAATTAATAAAAAATTAATTATGGATTCCTTTAGGTATCTGAATTCTATAGAAATGTACCTTATTTGCAAAAATGTGTAGGGGTTAATATGACAGCAAATACCACCATGAACGTAAATACAAATCCATACTTCCATACTATGTATATAACGTTATCTGAAATGTAAAACAATTTGCTGGCAAAAATTCATGTTTTTATCAAATCATCATCATAGAAAAAAAGTTGAAACTAAATACATTTATGAAAATCGTTTGTTCAACTAAAAAATTAATTAGTTTTCAACTAATCACAAAATTTCTAGTACTAACTCAACAGTTCTAATTAAAAGTATTTTTCGAGTATTTCATTTAAAAATGTATTATATTAATTAAAGTAGTAATTGAAATTTTGAAAAAATCAATATATTTTCTGGACTTCTCTATGTTATTTATACACAACAGGTATTTTGTAACATTTTTCATTTTATGGTATTTTGATCTATTTAAAGCATTTTTTTAAAAGAAAATGAAAGCTGATAACATAAACGTTGATTTAGTTAAAATTAATAAAAACAAATTGGGCAATTATTTTCTGTGTATCCATAAATTTTTTTTAGCCTTTTGTTGCTATAAAATAGCGATAACATAAACGCAAAAAATTAGAGAGAAATAACTAAATCACTTGAACTATATATATATATATATATATATATATATATATATATATATATATATATATATATATATATATATATATATATATATATATATATATATATATATATATATATATATATATATATATATATATATATATATATATATATATATATATATATATATATATATTACATAAAGTTTAATTTTTAATAAAGTGTAGTTACAACGTTTTGCATTTTAGCTACCGATAAGTGCGTCATTGTTATTCATTCTTATAAAGCAAAACAAAAAATAAATAAAATCGAATAATAAAGCAAAAGAAGCAACAAAAAGCAATCTCATAAACAATAGCTTGTACTCATATACACGAAATATTTGTAGTTAAAAAGTAAAATTATTACCTTGAATATGAAGTAAAACTTCAAGTTACATGAGTTCTTAATAAAAAATACATGAAATGCTTCGAAAAAAGGCATTCGTACCTTCTGCAGGTATGAGTGGAAACAAAAATTTATTGTATAAAATTTATAAGAAAAAAAAAAAAACAAAGCAAAACGCCTGATTTTCAAAAACTCGACGCGAAGTGAAAATTAATATGAAAAACCAGAGCCAAATTTCAAAAATGGATTGGATGGATAGAATACAAATTCTATCGTCAAACATAGAAAATTCAGGCTTTGCTTTTTTGCTCTTTATTAACGAAATTTTGAAAGTTTAGTTCTATTTTCTTATAAACTCTCACTGTACTCATGTGTTCGAAAATTAGGCTCAAATGCTATGCTTGAAAAAAAACTGAATTAAAAACTAAACTAAAAAAAATCACTAAATTAAAAACCTTTTATTTTAGCTGTATATAGTTTTAGTGCACCAAAGTTAATAAGAAATTACTTTGGCATATAGATTTGTTAAAAAAATAATTAGGGCCTGTCCCACGATGTCGACAAGTTGATATGGTTCTCTTATTTATATTGAAAGCAAAAAAAGTTTTTAATATACATAAATAAGAGAACGGCATCATGTGACAGCCCTTATTTTTTTTGGTATCATTAACTTCGACTTAATTTCTAAAAATTTTACAGCATTGTCAACGAAATTCCAGTTTCTATTGAAATATATTTTTATTGATATGTTTTGATAGATATGAAAAATTTTAAATTTGTTCAGCATCAGTAAGACTTATACTGATAAACACAATACCCATCTTTGCGTCGCGCAGTCGGGTAAAAAGAGGCAATTTTAATATTTGCCATAAGATTTTACTACAAGTCAGATGTCGGTAAGTAGTTTTAAGGAAAGTCCAGATAGTGTTGAAATTTTTTTGTCGGGGTCCAGAAAACAATCTCATAATACTTACTAGCTTAAAAATTTTTTTGAGTTATATAAGCAATACAATAGTTAAGTTATTCTTTCAAATCAATGCGAAAAATAGTATATACCGCAGCCTTGGTTTGCGCATAGAAGAGCTTATTCAAAGACTCTGTTATTCTCTAACGATGTTTGTTTTTCCACAAATTTATTTTTGAGAAAGATGATTTCTTTGCAATTTTTATATTTTTCTGTAACAACGTACTTGTGCTATTACTGGTGAAAATGGGAACGGTACAAAATGTTCCTGGTTCGTGACCGGTGAAAAGAAAACATATCACAAAACTGGAACGAAAATGTTAGCAAAATATCCTCACAAGTACATTAAAATAATTTTTGGAATGTAAAGTATGCTCCATAGGGGACTAGGACTAGTTCAAAGGTAACAAAAATGTATGGAAAAAACATGGACGATTGAAAATTACGATGTCCTAGGGCTGGACTATATAACCAAACTTTGCACTATATGGGAGTAGCCTAAAAACTACTCCATGTCACCACTTGATGGAGCACTCAAGTCATAGACTACGAACTAGACCCGTCACTTAACAACAACATTATGAAGAATGTATGAAAGAGAAAGCAAATCTTATTTTCTAATCTGGTTTCTAATTTAATTATCCCTTTCATATTATCTTAGTAAGAACATTTTGCATGTATAACGGTATAACACTTGATAACATCCTTATATAGCTGCCAAAGGTGAGTATTCTGTTCCATATTCTGTGACTCAAGTGTTCGTGTTGAAATGACATGGTCCATGTCTGCATTACAACGGACTAGTTTTAAAACTACTCTATATCACTATTAGATGGATCACTCAAATGTTCGTGCTTTAACGATTGCACTCGTTAAAACGCAAACACTTGTCTGTTAGCTAGAAGCAGGGATGATAAAGTTGGTACAATTGTACTTTTTTTGGTACTTCTGAAACCAAAAAAGTACGACGGTACTCCCGTGACACATGTGGTACTATTTGCAAAATTTCCCAATTTGTTGGGTGGTATCCATTGATTATTCAATAATAATTTATCTCTATTTTGGCCCTTAGCTTAATTCCCTCGTAAATCAACTTAGGCGGTTAATACATAACAGGTGGTCTTGAGAGCATAGCTTATAATATTTGCTTGTTAGTGTTCAAGGCCAAATATCAACAGTGATACTGATGGAGTAGCTTAATGTCAAACTCTTGAATAAAGGCACAGAACAAAAACAAAATACGTATTTCTGAAATTGTGTCTACGGTATGAACGAACATCTTTGATTTTTTTTAACACTTTCGGCATATATTTGCCAAAATTACTTTGTGTAAAAGTTTCAGACAAAAATTAATAAGTAAAATAGAAAAAAAACATATAAAAAGATTTCAAAATGTGTTTAGATAACATCGTATCTCTGCTTGTGCGTTTAAATAATCCATCACACATGAATACTTAAGTCGTAATTGTGAGAATTTATGGAATCAATATAGAAGTCAGGTTATTGTGCATAAAAAATATCGAGACTAGTCCATGATATTCCGAAAATTTTTAGTCTCATGGAAGAAAGAGCGCTTAAAATAGAGCTATTTTGCATTAATTAATCAAAATCTACGTAAGTCGACTTACATATTTAATGAAGAAAACCACTGAAATGTCCGATTTCAAATTTCAATAAAAAAAATATCTTGGGCTATAGCTTGTTTATCCATCGTGAATGAACTTAATTTTATTTGGCAAATTTCAAGTTTATAAGAATAAAGAAATTAGTAAGTAGGTTCATTGTTATATGGCAGAAGAGAAGTTTCATTGAGATTAGCTGAAATTTAAATTGTTTGATTTTTGGCACCAGTATTTGAAAAATAATTTATCAAAAATATTTTTAGAAAACAAAGCCATAACTGATATTTGACACAATGAGCACATAAAATCAATCAAAATCGTGTGGCTTACTTGATTACAATAATTTAAAAGGATTTTAGTACTATTTGAGCCCAAAAAGTACTATTTTAGAAACTCATTCGTAAGAAATGAGTATTTTCATTTACCTGGCTAGAAGCTATTGTTTGCAAATGGCATGGTCCATGACTGCATTACGTAGGACCATGTTGTAACTACTCAATTTCAGCTTAAATGAACTACTTAGTGCAATATTATCTGTAGGGTATCACTGACTATTTATTAGGATATTCAATCGGTTAATCGGCTAGCCGGTTAATTAGTACCCGATTAACTAATCGGTTAATTTAAAATTTGCTATTTTCGATTAACGATTAAACCGGTTAGTTTCCGTCGATTAACCGATGTAAAAAAATGTTTAATTTTTGTAGTATTATAACATATTTTTTGTGTGTTTAATTATTTGTTTCGTCTCATATACAAAAGGTATGTGTTTAGAATTAATTTTTTCATACAAATAAAGTAGTGTGTTCAGTGATCTTACCTTAAGTAAATCTTTAAAATCTTTGCATATGCCTAGTAAAGACTGCTGCTCTAATTGAAGTTGAGGGAATTATTCAGCTTTTGATTAATAATATAATAAAAGCCAATAATACTATTGCCAACAATTTAATTAAAAATCTAAGGATAAGTTTCAATAAGAGACGAATTCAAGTATTAAATAGACTTATTTTATACTACCACTCAGGAATATTTCCTTCTAGCAGTGTTTTAAAATACAGTACAAAAGCGAAAACTAAGGAATTCGGAAATAAAAATTTTTGCCGAATGTTAGGTACTGAGCTTTGCCAAGATGAGCCAGATGATGATCTGACAATAGAAGAAACTACCGATAATAATAAAATCTAAGCGCACGGTAGTGCGCCAGGCCAAATTCCGGCCACACAGTGTGTATTATTACACGAAACCATTCGAGCTGTTTTTACCCCCCACTCCCCAATACTTTGCTCAACTTCATCAAGTTCCCTTCCTTGTATGCGGCACTTCCAGTATAGGTAGAAAGCAGAAATTCGGTATACAGGTAGGCCCTGATGAGCAATTAGCGAAAAAACTTGAAAACGGGCGCTTTTAATCTGGGGGAGTAGGGTTCCCATTCTTTGTATGGGGCACTTCCAGTATAACTGGAAAGCTGAAATTTGGTATACAGGTAGGCCCTGATAAGCAATTAACGAATAAAATTTTACAACGGGCACTTTTCATTTGTGGGGGGGTAAAGTTCCCTTCTTTGTATGCGGCACTTCCAGTATAGGTAGAAAGCAGAAATTCGGTATACAGGTAGGCCCTGATGAGCAATTAGCGAAAAAACTTGAAAACGGGCGCTTTTAATCTGGGGGAGTAGGGTTCCCATTCTTTGTATGGGGCACTTCCAGTATAACTGGAAAGCTGAAATTTGGTACACAGGTAGGTCCTGCTGACCAACAAACGAAAAACGGGCACTTTTCAACCGGGGGGGAACTAGGGTGCCCCTTCTTTGCATGGGGCACATCCGGTATAGCTAGAAAGCTGAAAGTTGGTACACAGGTTGGTCTTGATGCGCAATTAACAAAAAAACGGGCACTGGTAATCTGGAGGGACTAGGATGCCCCTTCCTTTTAAGGGGAATTTCCAGTATAGCTAGAAAGCTGAAATTTGGTACACAGCTAGTCATTGTTGAGCGAACAACCAGAAAAATCTTAAAAAGGGGAATTTTTTATCCTGTGGGCCTAGGGCGCCCATTATTTGCATGGGGCACTTCCACTGTAGCCAGAAAGCTAAAATTTGGTATACAGGTAGGTCTTGATGGGATAGTACTAAGAAAGGTGGGACAACGGAAAGTTTTCATCTAGGAGTTATTGAATGGGGCACATTTTGTATCAAATAAAAGCGTAGAAAAAAGAGCTGAGACCCGCACAAAAACATAAATGTAAAAATAAGGCCAAGTTCCTATCCAAAAATTTCGGCCGTAAAAAGTACTGAGATCAAAATAAGGACCAAGTTATTGATAGGTACAATACCATCTGATTTCTAGGCAACCTGTTAGCTTGGCAATATTTTTTTGCTGTGTTGCCAATGTTGCCAAGCTTACAGGTTGCCTAGAAATCAGATGGTATTGTATTTATCAAGAACTTGGTCCTTATTTTGATCTCAGTACTTTTTACGGCGGAAATTGTTGGATAGGAGCTTGGCCTTATTTTCACATTTATTTTTTTGTGCGGATTAGTCTTTTAACAGAATTAGGAGTATTAAGAATTTGAAAAAGCAAAAACGGGACTCTAATAGCATAAAGGAAAAAGTAATAAGAAATTAGATATTCTGTATTATGGATTGCTTTCGATTTCTCCCACATCTACGATAATTGAAAGAATACGCTCCAATAACAATGCCATGCAAAAGTTACGGGTCTCTTTATATATATACATTTTCAAAGAAATATCTTCTTGCAAGTGAATTATCTGTATTTACAGTAAAGACTTTGATAGACTGAATAACTTCCCAGCCACGTCAGTCCATTCCGCTTTCTGTATGTTCAAGTTTTGCAAAAAGGAAGCTACTTATTTTTTTATTTGCGAAAAACGTTCAATAACTTGACCTTTATTTAGCCAGTGGAAAGCTCTTTGAACTGTCTGTACTGAAGATCAGAACGTGTTGTAGCCCAGTCAAATAAGAAGAACAAAGAGCCTTCATTTTGGTGTTCTAAAAGTTGTCTAAAAAGTCTCATAAAATCTCGTGTCTGCACCGTAAGTTATTTAAGGTCAAAGGTTACAAAAATCTGTTTTTCGTGATTATATCGGTTTCTAAAGCTCCACTGATGTTAACATTTATTATACAAATTTTAGAAGAAAAAAATTGCGAAAAATTTTCTTTGAAATTATTTTTCATATGCACGATCTTCGAAACTATAAGAGCTGTGAAGCTGCTCTTGCTTTTCGAGCATAATGACAGAGGTTCGGGTCAGTCTTCGTTAGGTTTTTGTTTTGTTTTTGACCCAAGTAAATCGGTTGCCGGGCTCAGCTAGTGTATGAATATTTTTTCAAGCATGATTATTCATTAGGGTTCGACCGAAACCAGTTTTTTGAGGCCGAACCCGAACCGAACCTAATATTCGGCAAAAAGGCCGAATATTCCGCCGAATCCGAAACTTGCCGAAACTTTTTAGCATTAACTGAAATTAACATTTTAAGAACTTAACAGAACTGAAAAGTCATTTATTTTATTAACGGCCCTTTTCACAATGTGATTAAAAGTTAACGTAGTCTTTAACGGCGAATTCGACATACAAAACTCGCCGTTAAAATATACGTTAACTTTTAACTGTGCACTGTGAAAAAGGGCGTAAGAGTATTTCTACATACATAGAGTGTTAGTCTAAATAATAGTAGAAATTGAATATATTTCATTACATCAAGCAAATATAAAACTTAAACATTTACGAGCATATGACTAATAAAAACTTCGCATGAAATTAGCTTAAATGAGACTGGAATATTGGGTTCGTTACACATACATTGAGGAGTGGTTTATCACTCTATTGATGACATTACAAAAGCACCAATTTAAAAGTTGAGTCGGAATAACTAAAAAGATATAAAAAGGAATATTTACCTATTTTTGACACTAAGTTTATACGATTTCATTTATTTCTACTAAAGTGAAGTTTCTTTGTTTACGCCCGCGTTTCATCCATATACACAATAAAGAATTTTTCTCGAAGGTATTCAATTTATCGTGAATATTGAAAATTAGCTGTTCTCATATTTTGAAATTATTTAAAAAAATCTATTTAAAAAAGATCAATTTCAGTGAAAAATTGCAGAAGTAAATTCGATTGCGGAAAATCGATTTGTTATAACATAAGATAGATTTTCGATTGGAATCGAAATCGGCTTACCATTCCCTAGTTTATGCTATTGATTTCGGCAACAAACAGTTGAATACTTTATGTTATTATGTATATCTTTTGATTGCGCTTTATAATACTAAGTAAAATTTTCATTCAGTTTGAAAAGGTATGGGACGGGAAAAAACAGATTCATGGTGGTGACATATTTTAAATGTGGAAAATACTATTTCGATTAGCTTCCTTATTTATAGCGAAAGTTTCGGTTTCGGTATTCGGCCAAAAACCACAATTTTGGTCGAATCCGAAACCGAATATTCGGTCGGACTCTATTATTCATACATAATCCGATTTTTTTTTAAATAAAACTCAAAACTTATATTTTTCTTATGAATAATTAATCTGAAAAGAGGTAATTTCCAACATCCTTACTGCTTCAGCAATATTTTATAGAACGTACATCAACAAAATTATACTCAAAGAAATATAATTTTTCGTAAATTTTTCAAAAATAGGTAAATATTCCTTTTTATATCTTTTTAGTTATTCCGACTCAACTTTTTAATTGGTGCTCTTGTAATGTCATCAATAGAGTGATAAACCATTCCTCAATGTATGTGTAACGAACCCAATATTCCAGTCTCATTTAAGCTAATTTCATGCGAAGTTTTTATTAGTCATATGCTCGTAAATGTTTAAGTTTTATATTTGCTTGATGTAATGAAATATATTCAATTTCTACTATTATTTAGACTAACACTCTATGTATGTAGAAATACTCTTACGCCCTTTTTCACAGTGCACAGTTAAAAGTTAACGTATATTTTAACGGCGAGTTTTGTATGCCGAATTCGCCGTTAAAGACAAAATATTATAATAAATAAAACAAAAGATTTTGTTGGCAATACTCAATTTGATGAATATTTCCTCAATTCACAACCTGTTGTAAGTGTTGTAGATCGTAAAAATGTTGTTGGTAATTTTCACATAAGCATGTTTCTAAACAAATGTTTATTTGAAAATTAACAACATTTATACGATCTACAACACATTCAACAGGTTGTGAATTGCCCAATTGTGTCTAAATCAAAAATTTTTCTACACCTTTATACAATTAGAAATCCATTGGATAACAATAAAAGTACTTATAAGGCAAAATGAAAAATAAAATCCATATTAAACATTTATGAAATTTATTTGATATATTGTCGTAATTTTATTTAAAATAAAATTTATTTGCTGGTGCTTAAGCATTGTCTAAATGCAGCATTTCATTGGTGCTTTACCAAAAAAAAATAGATTCATATCGAATTAAAAATTATTTGCTGGGGTTTGTATAATTTTCAAAGCCTACTTTGCTTATTTTTGAAAATCATTTACATATTTGTGATTTCTCAAATGGTTTTTGAAAGTCTGTACATAAGATAAAGTGTTTGTAACTGTTCAAAATTGTGTTTGAAGTCTACTGACGATTTGGTAAAGCACCAATGAAATGCTGCATATATATAATGCTTAAACACCAGCAAATAAATTTCATTTTAAAATTTCATAAAAATTTTTAATAAATATTTATATTTTTTAAAAGGAAAATAAAAAAACAGCAACTTATTGAATTTAGCTAAATTTTTAAACAGTTTTTTATTATATTTGCAATATTTGTTTTATTATCAGCTTCATTGTAGTCGATCAACGACCATAAAAAAAAATCAATAACACAGATGTGATATTTACCTTTAAAAACAAATGATTTTAGAGAAATATCGTGGAGGTTTTGCGTAAAATTTAAATCCATTCCAAGAAAACAATATTGCTGAAATTATTTTATATATTATTGTAACTAAGCCAGTTTTAGACAAATCATTCTCCCAGAATCAATAAAAATTTGTTTAAAGACAAAAATAAATTTACATTAAATTAAAATTTTTTTGGGAATTATTAAAGTACAATTAATTAAAATTTTTTAAAGTGCTTTCTTCGGAAATTAATATTTTACTTATTCATTATAATATTAAAGTTTTATAAAATACTAGCCTTACACGGTGTGTTTCGCTACCACATTGTTTCGAAGATATAGAATAATTACTACATCATTATTTTGTACCCCACGTCCTACCTCCTGTGCACAGGATTTTGTTTAAAAGTGCAATTTGTTTTTAGTGCAACCTAAAACAAATTAAAGAGTCTCCCTCAGGGGTCTCTGCAGATATAGGCTAATTACCAAATACTCTGTATGGGTTGTATGTCTACCCAATACAACCAGGCTTTTGTTGAATAGCACAATTTGTTCTCAGTTTAAGCTACAACAAATCTAGAGTAGTGGTTCTTCAGATATAAGAAAATTAATAATTACATTGTATTTCGGGTACTCGCCTCTCCCTCCTATACCTTAAGGCTGAACCCACACCAAGTGAGACAAAACAGTTTTTTGTGACTTATACGACAACCGAACACTAGTTCTTATGAGACAACACACATAAAATTTTTTTGGTGTGCGTTATAATCATACGAGCGTGTTTGACTTAAAAGACAAAAAAGTTTGTCTTATTCGGCGTGTTTTCAGGCTAAAGGTTTTTTTTCAACTTTCACTTTGTTCTAAGAGTTTTCCACATTCAATTTAGAGAGCCTTACTTTTGTACTTCGGCAGGAGTAGGAAAAATAATAATTACTTTGCATGACGGTTACCTGTCTCCCCTCTCCTATACCTTCAAAATTTTTTGGCACTTTGTACTTTGTTCTAAGATTTAGTTATCCACATCAAATTTAAAGAGCCTTAATTTTGTAGTTCTGCAGCTATAGGAAAATCAATAATTACCTTGTGTGGGTGATACAATTCTCCCCTACTATACCTCTAAGTTTTTGTTGGTGTTTTCATTTTTTTCTAAGAGTTATACATACTAACTATTTTGTGGGGGGAAAAACCGTCCCCTTTCCAATACCTCTAACTTATTGTTGAAACTTTCAGTTTATTCTAAGAGTTGTCCACATCAAATTTAGAGATCGTCAGTATTGTAGCTCTGCAGATATATGAAAATAAATTTTTTTTTTGGGTAGGGGCTATCCATTTTCCCCTCCTATACCTCTTAGTTTTTGTTCGAACTTTCACATTGTTCTAAGAGTTCCCACATTATTGTAGTTCGGCAGATAAAGGAAAATTAATATTTTTTTTCTTGTGGGGGGTTGTACCCTTCTTCCTTTCCTAGACACCTTAGTTGTTCTTAGAAATTTCATTTTATTCTAAGAGTTTTCCCCACCAAACTTAGAGAGCCTAATAGCTGTAGCTCTGCAGATATGTATAGGAAAATTACTAATTACCATTTAAGGGGAGTTACCCCTTTCCAACCACCTATACCTACAATATTTTGTTGGTAGTTTTTGCTTTGTTCTAGAGCTATCTGCACCAAATTTACAGAGCCTCATAATTGTAGTTCTGCAGATATAGAAAAATTACTAATTACCATGTATTGTGGGTACCCCTCTGCCCCTCCTATACCTCAAAGATTCTGTTTGAACTTTTACTTTCTTCCAAGAGCTATCCAAACCAAATTTAAAGAGCCTCGTAATTTAATTCTACAGATATACGAAAATTACTGATCGCCTTGTATGGGGTTACCCCTCTCGCCCTCCTACGCCCCCAAGATTTTGTAGGAACTTTTACTTTCTTCTATGAGTTATACACCCCAAATCTAAAGAGCCTCATAATTTTAGTTGTACAGATATACAAAAATTACTAATTACTTTGTATGGGGGTACCCCTCTCTCCCTCCTGTGCCACCAAGATTTTGTTGGAACTTTTATTTTGCTCTAAGAGTTTTCCACATTACAGAGCCTTACTCTTGTTAGTTCTGCAGGTATGTAGAAGAAAATTAATAATTACCCTGTATGGGAGGTACCCTTCTACACCAACCTATACCGCCAAGATTTTGCGTAATTTTGCGCTTTATTTTAGGAGTGACCCATGTTAAATTTAAAGAGTCTAACTAATGTAGTTGTGCAGATATAGGAAAGATAAAAATTTATTTGTATGGGAGATACCCTTTCCCCCAAAAAATTGAAAAAAAATTATTAGCGTATTTTAATTTCGCAATCGTAGGTAAGATAAATCTAAAATTTCAATGTAATCGGTCTTACCGATCGCTTCCTATAAGGAACAAACAAACAAACAAGTATACAAACACCGATTCATTTTTATATATAGACATTGAAAGTGATTATGGAAGGGTATTAGCTAGTTGGTATGCGGATTTCATTGGGGCAATGAAAATCGTTCGGGAACCTTTACCCAAAAATCTTTACCCAAAAATCTCATAGAAAAACTAGAAATATTCACCCGTATCGTGAATATCATTTCTCTCGAAATGATTTCCTTTTCCCCCTTTTGCGATCGTAAATAAAAAATCGAAAAATTCGCCTTATCATGAATGATTTTTTCACCTGGATTTTTTCACTTTTCCCCTGTTATTATTTATTTTATTTTAGTAGGCGAAATTGATAAAAACATCATGTAATTGCTATTTCAGCCTTCCAATTAATTATTAAAGCTTATAAACATTTATTTTAGGACAAATTCCGTAAATAGTGTTCATTTATCTCAATACTAACACATTTATCTTAACACTACCTCCATGGCACACATGATTTTCCCGGCACACATGATTTTTGTTCGTCTGTAGAGAATTATTCATTGCGTCCAAAATATATATGTACATATATAAAACCAGTTTTATTTACTCTTGAGAAATTTTAATTTCACACCAAAAGACCATTTGATTAAATTAGGCTGCCTGCAATGGCTCGGGCACTCCAAGGCATTGGGTGCATCCAGCAGTCCTGGGCGAACAATTCGATTTTGTTTATATTCCTTATGGAATAAAAATAAAGGGTGGTTAAATTTTAAGGGCCGATGTTGAATGTAAGCCGCACCGAAAACGTCAAGTTTTCTTCTGCATTGCATTTAACATTTCTCAATTTCAGACTAACTCAATTTGAACCATGGAAAGGCTTATTATGAAAATGGGCGTTCAAATCAAAATGCATATCGCGCACTTCGTCAATTTAATCGTCCAAATGTGCGCAGAATTACCGCATTTGGGCGAATGATAATCCAAGAGTGATTGTCGAAAAACCAATGCACCCACAAAGAGTGACTGTTTGGTGCGGCTTATGGGCTGGCGGCATCATCGGGCCGTATTTTTTCCAAAATGAGGCCGGTCAGGCAGTTACTGTGAATGGTGTTCGCTATCGTGAGATGATAACGAACTTTTTATGGCCCGAATTGGAAGATATGGATGTGGACGTTATGTAGTTTCAAGAAGACGGTGCCACTTGCCACACAGATAACGAAACAATGGCTCTTCTGCGCGACATATTCAATGGCCGTGTTATCGCACGTGGTGGCGATGTCAATTGGCCGCCAAGATCATGTGATTTCACACCGTTGGACTTCTTTCTTTGGGGTTATTTGAAAGAAGGTGTACGTCGATAAGTCAGCGAAAATTGAAGAGCTAAAGGATGACATAATTCGGCACATTAACGGCATAGAACCTCAATTATGCCTCAGCGTCATCGAAAATTTTAACCATCGGATGGAGGTGTGCCGCCGAAGTTACGGCGGCCATTTGGCCGATATTTTGTTCTATAAATAATTGAACCATACCATATTATCATAATAAAAAGAAATGACAATAATTTCTTAAATAATTTGTGTTTTATTCAAAATCAACATCGGCCCTTAAAATTTAACCACCCTTTATAATTCCAATTCTTAGCCCTGTATTTTTTAATTATTTAACAAAAATTTCTTTGATTTTTAATTTATTTTATTAGGCATCTCCCTTATTTACATTTACTAAGAACTGATAGCGGGAAAAATGTTCACGGGAACTTTACGATAGCAATTTTCCCTCCAAGGGAAATGAAAATTTCATGGAAACATAATTTCACTTGTTATTCGCGATAGGGGTGATTGTGTTAAGCTTCAAATCATATGAATAAGAAGTTTACAATATCAAAGTTAAAACATGAACTCCATAAACAATCATGTTTTTTTATTTTATTACTGGCCTAATAAATTTATTGGCGAAAGTGCCTGAGTGTATTTACTTAACTGGTAATAAAATCTACTTCCATCGATTTTCATAATATAATATAGCTTATTTTTTGCAAGACACCTGTCCTTAAGAAAAGTACACGGCTGGTCTGGGAGTAAATTTTAGGAAAAAAATTGCTCCACGAAAAGTGAGTACAGGGTTTCAGGTAAAACAAAATATAAAAAATAGTCGTAGGAGGAAATCAAGAATTATGACCATTTTGCAATTTTTGACTTGCGTTCCCATGGAAAACTCTAAATTTCGTATATTTTAAAATAAGTTTTTGCCAAGATCTATACATATGTAATCTAAAATCTAATTCGTATTTTAAATAAATTTGTTTTCACAAAATCGACAGACAATGCTAAAAGTTATGTCAATTGCAAATATTATTCGTACCAAAATGCGACCTACCTAATATTTTCTTCCAAAATATAACAACTCATTTATATTACATAACCACTTCTTAATTTAGAAATAAATTAGCTATTTCGGAGCAGATGAGTGCTTCTATTTAATTTAACAAGATGAGCTTTTCACACTGCTTAGGAGCGGAGATATGAGCTCCAAAATGAGGCCACTTCGGGCTTATAACTTTTCTCATTGCTTTTAATTTTTTTTTGTTTCATTCCCGTTTACATTTTTTTTGCTCTGATTGCCTTTATAAGGATCTTCGAAAAATCATGTCAGGTTCAGCACTTATCTTTTATTCTTAGTTCGATATACGCATTTGAAACTCAAAATTACTAAATTTTTCAAAACCTTGGTGCATTATTCTCAAGTTATTGGATCCAAATCACAACAAATCGATCCATCACTTTTGCTTTTATTTACAATTAAGGGAGGGAACTAAATTGATAAAATTTTCGTGTGTGCTTGTGTGTTGTATGGAAATATGAATTTTAAAATTTAAAATAGGTTTTTTAAAATTTTTTTAAAACAATTAAGCTATGAATTAATTCGAACTGTATGGTTTTTATCCAAAGTTATTTCTTAAAAACTATTTTGTTCGATTGAGTCCCCTTACTTAATTGTGAATAAAATCAAAAGTTGTGGTTAGATTTTAATGAAATATGTCTCATTTTATGTGTAACATATATGGGTATATAATTTAATACCAAAATTTAAGATTTTATTCATTTTAGATGTTTTATAAGGTAAAAAAAAAAATTTTAAACATTTTCTTGGCAAAATTCTTTTTTCTTAAAACTTTCTCAATATCTTCGCATTAAGAGTAGACTTAATCGCCATTGATTATTATTCAATATTCAGGTAAATCGGTCTATATTTGGAGGTTGCAATAATTCAACGAAATTCCGTGAATTTGATTTCAATGTATTAGAGCAAGCATTGCTTCTCTTCCTTATAAACCTGCTAATAGAAAAATTACGTTTTTTACCCAGATTTAATATTACAACAAAACTAGAAAATATTTTGTGCTTTTTACGCTCCGTTTGTCTCAAAATTACGCTTTGAAGCGAATGTCACGACACCAAAACATTTGGAAAAGATTCACTTTCACATGGATGTGAAGGGCATGACAGACACGTATACTTATGTTTTTTGGTGTAAAACATGTCAGGTAATAACGAAAACGGTAGAGATGTGCATTACAAATTTTTGTTAGAAGAAGCTCTATAAACATGCTCTTAATAAACTTTTCGCTAAAATCAATAACAAGAGAGTTTTTACGCTATTAACAGAAAAATTGCTCAATAGTAAAAATATTTTTGTCTCTAATTTTTTAATTGTACAATTTACAACAGAAATGTGTTTAGTGGAGTTGCAGAAAATATTATTAGCTAAAAGAAAGCTCCGTAAAGAAATGTTCATATGCCTTATAGTTTACGAGATACCCTGAGGAAACTACACAGAAAAAACTAAATTTCATTTTGTGTTAGGGAATTCAATGAAATAGTAAATATTTTGTCTAGAATCGGACCTACAAACAAATTTGTAAATACACAACAAAAAAATCTGAATAATTTCAATGAAAAAAACTTGTTTTTTTAGTGAACAAATTGTTTAAATCTACAAAACAATTTGTCTAAAAATATGTACAAATTGTAAACAAAACAATTTACTGCATCAAACAAAAAGATTTACTGTAATTTCTGAAAAATATCAAACAATGTTTTTGTCTCAATTTATTAAACAATTATTCTAAAAATACTAACAAATATTAAACAAAATAGTTTATTCATTCAAACAAAAATTGTTTGATTCATATATCATACAAAATTTTTGTCTGGGTCATCATCCTCATCATCCATTAAGCATTAATGAAATTTCACTTTGTTAAATGTGTTCAACTCTGAATGTTTATCTAATGACTTAAAAAATGAATGAGAATTAACCCAGCACAGAAAAAACTAGATTTCATTTCCTGTAACGGAATTCAATGAATTCTGAAACTGACTTACAAACAAATTTGTATATATAGACAAAAATATCTCAACAATTTCATTGAAAAAGAATGATTTTTTTTCAGTGAACGAATATTTTAACAACCTAGTTCACAAACAAATTTTTGATTAATAAGAGACTTATAAAACGAATTTTTGTATGAACATTTGTTTTATTAATCTGTTATGTCAGAAAAATTGTTTATGAATTAAGCATAAATCTATAAAACAATTTGTTTAAAAATATTTACAATTTGTAAACAAAACAATTTATTAAATCAAACAAAAAGATTTACTGGACTTTTTGAAAAATATCAAACAGTATTTTTGTCAGAATTTATAAGACAATTAGTCTAAAAATACTAAAAAGTATTAAACAAAGTAGTTTATTTAATCAAACAAAAATATTTACTAGATTTTTTCGTAATATATCAAACAAAATTTTTTTCTGGATCAATACCATCATCCATTAAGCATTTATGAAATTTTACTTTGTTATATGTGTTCAAATCTAAATGTTTATTAGAGACTCTAAAAAGATGAATGAGAATTGACGCAACGACATTAACGAATTGATTCACTGAAAAATCTTCAGTAAAGCCCTTATGACACTACATTTTTCTTGCTTTGCTTTGCTTTGCTATAGGATTGAAAGAAAGAAACAGCAAAAGATAGAAA
This sequence comes from Panzeria rudis, assembly GCA_956483635.1. Classification (NCBI taxonomy): domain Eukaryota; kingdom Metazoa; phylum Arthropoda; class Insecta; order Diptera; family Tachinidae; genus Panzeria; species Panzeria rudis. Next base: position 84,326,731 of record OY101449.1, read on the forward strand.
GAAACAACTATACAAAATGTAATGATTTCTTTAAGTGCTGCCTACTTTTTATTTATAGTAAAGCGCCAACAGAAGAAAAAGTTGAAAAAAGAGGCGTTAAATCGCTGAATTCGTGAATGAACCGCTAACTTGGCAACACTTTAATGCTTCAAGCTTGAAACGTCAGTTTTAAGTTGAACATTTTATAATTTTTTTTGACAGGCCCTCATTAGTAAAAGCTTTGACAATTTGGTATTTATCTTAATATAGCTGAACTCTTTGCACAAAATTTGTTATCATATTATATTTGCACTCTTCTGCAAAACTTAAAAAATGAAGAAAAAATCTAGTGTCATAAGGGCTTAAACAAACTTGTTGTTATTTGTGTGTATGTCGTCATCAGGGATGTTTTTTACGACACAGTTTTTCTTGTTGCTTTTTATGTTATGTAAATAAGAGTTATGTTATGTAAATAGGAGTCCAACAAAAAATAAAATTTATTTTTAGATAAACTTTTGTTTGAAAATATTTTGGTGATAATTTTTTCTGTGAACGACATTAAGGAATAGATTCACTCAAAAATCTTCAGTAAACAAACTTGGTACAATCGCAGTCTTTTTGACATCATTGTTGTTGTTATTTGTGTGTATTTCGTCATCGGGATTGTTTTTTTACGACACAGATTTTCTTGTTGTGTTTGGTGTTTGCGTCCTAAATAAGTGTCAAACAAGCAATTCTTTGATTATGTAAAGAACATTTACTGAAAATTAAATTCATTTTTAGAGAAAATTTTCTTTGAAAATTTTTTGGTGATCATATTTTCTGTGTAATCACTCCTTTACTTTCAAAATAGCGGGCGTTACTAATAGGGCTATCTAAGAATTGATAAGAACATAATTTGAAGATAATTTTAGTCGCAATTTTTTGGTATTTTATTTAATTAGATCGAACGGCTAGCTTTCGGTTTATAGGAGGTGCAGCCTCCTTAGTTTTCTGTATATCGGTAAATTAAAAAAAAATATTTTAAATATAGGGATTGACGCTCAGCTCTATGTGTATCCAAATTGAGTCAGAACCCAAGGCTGCCAAATGTTGTCTTATGTTATATATGGGTCTAAAAGGTATCTTCACAGAAATGATTTTAGAAAAAAAAAATTAATTAGGGAAGCATCGAAATGCCTTTTTGCCGATACGAGTCCCATGCCGAAAGCTCGAATATTAGCACGAATAATTATTTGAAATTGACATAACTTTTAACAATGTCGTTCGATTTTGTTAAAAATAGTTTTATTTGAAAGAAGAACTAGCCTGCTTAATCAAGTTTAAATCTTTGTCAAAAACAATTTTTTTTTCAAAATATCTTTCTAAAACTTATAATAATTACTATAACAAAATCAGGAATTATTTGTCTTATTTAACATTTAATTCTATATACAGAAACAATTCTGACAATATAATCCATTATTTTCTAGTTAAGTAGGTTTAATTAGTTTCACATTCAAAATATAATTAATTTCCTTAAATAAATTCCCTCATAAATATTTATTTAAATTTCGTTATTCGTTTTAATAAATTTCGTTAAGAAATTTCAAGTATGCATAAACTTTTAAATGATCTTGTCAAAAGGCAGATAGAGAGAAAATTACATAAAAAGTTATTAATATAGTTTTAAATTGTTTGATAAATGACTTAAATCTCTGTAGAGAAACTCAATTGATTAATACATTTTTTCGTTAACAAAAAGATTTAACGATCTTGCTTTTGCTACTTAAGGTGTTTGTTTGAACACAGATTTTTTTCCCAGCACGAATCAATTTCGCCTGTTCTAGTGCAACCGGCTCAGGTGTATTTGGCCTAAAGCAAAAAATCTGTTATTAATTTAAATATTTTAAATCTAATTAAATTTTAAATAAAAAAAAAACATAAAAGACGACAAACAAAAATACAATTATAAATGAGAACTGTTGGAATGATGGAAAATCTAAGCCAACAACGGTAATTAATAATTACAAATAATGAGTGTAATTATATCGAGATGAAAAATTAAAAAAAGTGCTAACAAATATTTTGTTAACTTGAAACAAACAATTTGTAAACCGCTTTAATCATGATTTACATCGTGTAATCCCGGCATGAATAAATTACTCAAAGCATTTAAAAACAGCTTCATTTTTAAATAATGAATCATCAGATTTTATTGTATTGTATTTTTTAAATGGGAGTTTTTAAATTACCTTAAATTTTTTAGCGCTGATTTTATGAATCATTTTTGTAAACATTTGTTTGGTGTTTTGAAATCTTAAACTTATATTAAAATTTTATAGGTAACTACATATTCAAGAAGTAATTAAATTTATATTTTCAGCTATTGAAGCTTTTCATGGCGTATTAGATTTTGGTAAATCGCAATGATTTTTTGGAAGAATTTTAGAAATCAAGGCATTTCATACAGTAGTAGATCTCTTAATGTTCTTAGTTTTCGAGCGATTAAGTTTAAACAGAACTTGATAATGGCTTAGTGGGTCTCTAAATCTATAGCTCTCACCCTTTTCTGATTCACCAAGCCCAATAATAACTAGTTAATTGATGTGAGAATGTAAATACATTTGTAAGGGGTACCCCTCATTTTTTGGATTTCTAAAACAAAAATAAATAGTTATCGAGTCAAATTGTAAGTACTTACGACTTAAATCAACATATACTTTTTTGCCTACCAGTAAGGAAAGTTTTTGCTGGATAAAAAATACTATTTGCTTGTGGAAGCACTTTATTGAAAGCTTTTATTTAGTTTCACTTTTGTTTGGCTGTGTTTTTTCGTAATAAAATCTTGCGGAAGCTGCAACTGCTAAATGACCGATTCTTATGAAACTTTGAATTTAGTGCCCATGAATACAAATACAACATCATGATAAAAGAAAGTGGGCAGTGTCAAACCCATTTAAAGTGAATAATATTTTTTAAATTTTTACGCAATTTTATTTTGAACTGAATAGGTAGAATTTTTCGCGGTAAAATGTCTAAAGGGTGATGAAAAACGATGACTGTTAAAAGCGGGGCTCTCAATTTTAATATTTATAGATCGCTCATCGCAGATATCTATTTACCATACAAATTGGCTGAACGCTGTACAAAAACTGTCTCATATTTTCTAACTGTTTCATTGCAAATTTCTTATATTATTTATTATTTATTAACTAGGACTTGAACTTTGAGTGAGTTTGGCACATTTTGATTTGTAGAACATTCAGTTTTCTATAAAAATATGTACGTATTATGTAGATTGGATGATTAGTTCGTAAGATACACTACTTTTAAGAAAACAAAAAATGTCCCCATGTAATTTGTATGAGAAATAAAAATCTGCGATGACCGACTTCTAAATATTAAAATTAAGAGCTCCAATTTTAACAGATATCTTTTCGCTGTTAAAACTAAATGTAAATTTTTTTGAACCACTCTAATGTATATATTATGTCCTGTGGTTCTTATTAACAACAAATCAGCAAAATCGCGGTAAAAGCTTAAATAATCGCAGAACGCGATTATTCTCGTCCTACTATTTTTCTATGAAATATAAGTAAGCGAACAATCTCGACAAAATTGGAATTGCTCAAAAAATCTTCAAAAGTAAATAATTAAAAATTTGTAAGGCTCTGAATAAACTGGGAATAAATAAATTAATGGAATAAGGAACATTTTAAGTACATTGGGGAAAAATACATTAGCGTAATTTTAAATCGCAAAAGAAACATTTTCTAAATGTGGAAAAGCTTAAACATTTTCCGATCACAAAAAAGATTTTTTGGTTTATTGTAAATATGCATATTAAAACTTATGAAAGCCAAAATACGCTGCAAAAACAGCGAAATAAGCCACAAAAATTAGAAAAATTTCATATATATGAGAGTAAGTGTAGAAAATTTCAAAAACATGCTGCAGAAGGTAAAATATGCAAAATTATGCATTAAGAAATCGATGCCAAAATTATTAAAATGTTCTGAAACGTATAAATATTTTATTTTTGTTTACATATATCATCGCACAGGAAAAAACGTGTAATTGCATATTTGCGGATACCCTGTTTATGAACTGCAGTTAAGGCAGTTGCTTCGCTGTAATTCACAATATATTTTTAAATGGCCGACGAATTAAAGTTCGTGAATGACTAGAAGCCATATGCAAATCATATCATAACTTAGGAAAAGAAAAAATAAATAAATTAGCAAACAGGTTTAAAAGTTTTGCTTTAATAGCTAACTGAAATAAATCGTTCATTTCGAGATCCCGATGAGTTTATTCGCTGATGTTTTACTATTTTCCTAAAAAAAGTAAAAACATTGAATATGTAATAATATTACGTATAACACTGCACAGAAAAAAATAAGTTTTGTTTTTGAAATCACGTTATTTGTTTTGAAATCAGGTTATTCAATAATTTTTTTTCTCAAATTTCATGTGGTACAGATCTCCGCTATATTGATAACAAAATTATTTCAAAAGAAAAAAAAAATAGATAAATTCCAAAAAAATGTTGACATGCCTGGGATACGAACTTGGGCTTCGCGGACGTAAAGCATGCTCTCTACAGCTGAGCCATGTCCCAGTAATTTTTTTTTAATGAGATAAAGCTTATTTTAAGTACTTATGTATGAAAAGAAAATACAGGGTGTTTTTTAGAGGTATAGAACTTCGAATTGAAATAAAACACAAGAAAATCGTTTTAATGTCCATCAATTTGGCTTTATTGGAAGGATAATTTTATGCCATTAATGTTTAAATATGATTTCGGGCATGTGGCCGCCGCGGCTGGCTCGAATAAAGCCAATTCTACAGGTCCAATTTTCAACCACTTTTTCGAGCATATGGGGCCGTATGTTGGCAATAACGCCACGAATGTTGGCTTCCAAGTCCCCTAACGTTTCTGGTTTGTTGGCGTAGACGAGCGACTTCACATATCCCCAAAGAAAATAATCCAATGGTGTCAAATCACACGATCTTGGTGGCCAATTGACAGGTCCATTCCGCGAAATTAGGCGCTCATCGAATGTTTCCTTCAATAAATCGATTGTGACGTGCGCTGTGTGGCATGTAGCGCCGTCTTGTTGGAACCACAACTCATCCACATGCATGCCATCCAATTCGGGAACAAAATAGTCGGTTATCATGGCTCTATACCGGTTTCCATTAACGGTAACTGACTCTCCAGCATTATTTCGGAAGAAGTATGGCCCAATGACTCCACCAGCCCATAGAGCACACCAAACAGTCAGTTTTTGTGGATGTAATGGCGTCTCAAGGGTCTCATGTGGATTCTCTTCACTCCAAATGCGGCAATTTTGCTTGTTGACGTAGCCATTCAACCAAAAATGAGCCTCATCACTGAACAAAATTTTGCGATTTTGCTTGCGGTAAACTTCGCGAACTGAACCATTATTTTCGAAATAAATTTGCACGATTTGCAAGCGTTGTTCTTTTGTCAACCTGTTCATGATGAAATGACAAACCAAACTAAATATTAATCACTTGACAGCTGACAAAATGGCCGCCAGTTAAAAAAGTGATGCCAACTTAAAGTTCTATACCTCAATAAAAAACACCCAATATATAACCGGCATGGGAACGAAATACATACAATGAAACATTGTATTAAGTTATTGGCAAATGCTATTGAAATTCATATTTTTTTCAATAAAATGGTGTTATTGAACATAATTCTTGTCTATTTTTTCCTATGTGCACAACAATATGTCAACTTTTGTCTGATGGTTGCCTTTTGTCAAGTGATGTTTTTTTGTAACAGCTTTTCTTTACGAGATATAGCTTTCACGAAAAAAAACGCTGTGTTAGTGTGTTAATTTGCTTGTAATTAAGAAAATATTAAGTTTTCTTGTTTAATCATTCAGAAAAGCTCTCTGCCCTCAGCTTTAACAAGAAAATCATTTAAGAGAACGTTTTTTTTTCACTATAAGAATTAAATAAATTAGAATTATCTATAAATGTATAGTGTTTTATTGTGTCATATTTTTTATCTAAAGCTGATACAGAAATTTCAAAAATTATAATAATATCATGTAACATAACCCAATCATCAGAAATGCTGTTATGCAGTGTAATCATTAGTAGGCTAACTAAGCAAAGAAATCCCGAACATTCGAGTACACACGAGTTTCGTTGTAAACAATTCATTTGCTTGGGTTCAAATTATTTCCTTATTCCTGATTCTCCAAATGGTTCGGTAAAAATAGATACGAGCCGAAAGATGAAGTCACTCGTTAGCAGAAGCCTGTTTTACATATCTTCTGAAATCTTAGTTTGTGGAAGTCTTAAAAAAGTTGCAGAATATCTATATGGTGCGGATTGATGCGAAAAAAGAGTCCATTCAAATAATGTGTTTTTTATTTTTTGTTAAGTTTTTTAACTTATCCCTGTGCTACAAATTTTAGAAGATCGTAACTATTTAAGTAAAAGTTTTTTTTAAGAAAGTTTAATTGTTGCGGGTTGAGCATGTCTACATGCCTGCATTGTATTGATGATTTGGTAAAGGACCAATGAATTACAGGTATATAGACAAGCTTAACCCGCAACAAATGAAAATTTTCTTAAATACAATTGGGAGTATATCTCAAATAATAAATTTAATAAATGTAAAACTTTTCTTGTACTAGTTTCAATGAGATCATGGCGTTGATTAAGTGCTGTTAAAACTTTCCAAACCATTTTCAAATTGAGAATAGTTCTGCCAAAGTATTGAATAGAGGGTACCAACTATTCGCCCTTTTCGTATTTACTACACACTGCAAGTTACTCCATACTTTAAACATTTTGTTTTTATTACTGAATTTAGTGGACATTTCAGCAGCAAAAATAAAACTCTATCTTACAATATATCCTTATTTAAGCGTCTACCATGAACAAAATAAAAGTGTTGAGTATTATCGAGTATTCAAAAGAATAATATTGACTAGTATCGTGTATTTTAAAGTAATAGTATTTGCCAGCTCTAATTGAAGAAGCACTAAGAGCACCTTAATATCGTGCTAGATTTCAAGATTCACAGCTTTATTTTTAAAAGAGTTTAACTAAACCTCCACTGGCAAACCGGCTTTTTGAAATCATTAAAACAGGTGCTACTTGTATAATTAGTCAAAGTAATTTAAATTTAATAGAAAACACATTTCTATGTGAATTTTACTCTAAATCAGGTTTTATTTAATTTATTTTTATTTCAATAAAATTTAATCAAAATAAAGTGAGTCACTAAACTGCGCTCAACTCAAAACTCATTCATTCATTTATTTGTTTCTAACCATGACTTGACACATATTTTTATTTATTTTTATTTTTATTTGAAAAAAAACTTTTATTTTTGTGCAAACTTTTTCCTTAAAAACGATTGTTTAGTTTTATTTCATTTTACCTCAAACGGCGTTAAAGTTGTTTATTGTGGATTTTCCACTTATATTTTTTTTCTTGCTAAAAATTTATTATTTGCGTAAACTTAACTGTTGTCAGCTTTTCAAAAAAAAAGTCGTTATTTATACTCGGCCACAAATGGCTACAATTTTTAACTCAAATTCACTACTTAATGTAAAGAAGATCTTTAATATTTATCTACTTGCAGGAATGAGTGAACATGCGATTTGGCTAAATTAGTGAAACATGTTAAAAGAAAACCTGTCGACGATAATAAACAAATATTACCCATTTCGTGGAAATTTAAATGATAAACTTTTTTAAGTCAATAACTTAAAACTGTGTCAATAATTGTGTTCATAGGGTAGGGTAGTATGGAGAATTCGTATATGACTGAAGTGAAAAATGTTTGTTTAGTGTTTAATTTCAACTTGCTAAAATAAATTTCAGTTAAAATCTTAATCGTTTCTTTTTAAAAATTCAACAAGAAAGACAAGAGTGGAAATATAAGTTACAAGTACACCAAAGTTTAATTTTCATATTCTTTATTTTTATGGAATATTTTATGTTATTTAAAAAAAAAACATAATTTCAGTGTACAATAATCATTAAAAGATAAAATTACGTAATAAGTAATGTATAGTTGTTTTAAAATAATACTTGTTTTTTTAAACCTTTAAAACAGTGTTAATGTGTCTGTTATTCCTAAGACTTGTTTTCTACATATTCAGAATTTATTCTTCTAGTCCTTATGTCATAAGTATCAAGGAGCAGATATATTTTTTCATGTCAAAGAACACTTTCGATAAAGCTAACTTTTAAACTAACAAAAAAAAACAACAACATCCAAGTTGCACACCTGCAACTTAAATCAACTTATATCCGGTGCCAACAATTGATTCCTAAAAATTTTACAGATTTTTTTAATTGTTTCTAGTATGTGATGGAAATCGTTCGATTTGAAATCGACGCCGATTTAAAAAAAAATTCTACTGAAAAGAGACTTATGTATAATTTTTATTGTTTTTTTTATCGAAAAAAATTTTTTAATAAAGTATTCTAAGTTTTAAAAGAATAAAATGGTTAAAAATAAATAATCTTTCAGCAGAATAACCAGACTATTTTTCATTGATTATTTACATGCTGTAACATTGGAAGTACTCGTAAAAAACGACGTAGTGAAGCTTGTAGGTCTAGCTTAGTAGATAATTTTGCCATTTTGAAAATTACAAAACACCCTGAAAATCGTTAGTTATCGATAAAAAAAACAATTTTGGGTCTTCACGAACAAAAAAAAAATAAATACATTTCATCGCATTGCTTCTGCACCGATTTTTAATTTGTAAACGGTGTGAAGTAGAGAAGAAATTAAGCTTTTCGCGAATATCTAAAGGATTTTATTTTGACTTATATTTCATGAAAATTTCATCAAAAGATATATGAATTTTTATATTCTTTTTTCACGATTTTTAACATTTTGTGTATTCATGAAAATCAAAATGAAAATAAAATAATATTTGACTGGTATGCAAAAGACTCATCATCCGGCAGAATAATCAACTTCAACGCAACGCAGCCAAAAAATCAAATTATTAACACGGCAAAAAATTTTGTGCAAAGAGTACTGGACATCAGCGACAAAAAATTTTACGCAAAAAACATCCAAAAAATCACTAATATATTAATAAGTAATAGTTTTCCCACAGGATTAATTAAATCTCTAATTAAATCCTACAAACCTACAAAAAACAACGAACTTGGCAACCACAACCAAGATAAACGTTTTTATAGTGTAAAATATATTCCCGGCCTTACTGACAACAAAAACATTAAAACAACAATAGATAAAATGGATATACATTTTGCTTACAAACCAAATAAAATATTAAATTCAATATTTACAAAAACAAAAACACCAATACATAAACTACAACAAAACAACGTCGTGTATGAAATACCCTGTAAAGGCAGCGACATGAACAGCTGTAATCTTTTGTACATTGGTACAACAAAAAGAAGTTTGGAAATAAGAGTAGGTGAGCATAAAGCTGATATAAACAAAAACAAAGAAAGCACTGCTCTGTCACAACACATACTACAAACACAACATAAACCAGATTTTGACAGTATAAAAATACTGGACAAAATAAACAACGCTAGAAAAAGATACATAACAGAAAGCTTAAGAATTCAACAGAAGATAAACAAAACAATGAATATTAAAGAGGACACGGATAATTTAAGCGCCAGTTACAAAATTGCAACTACATAAACAGGCTGTGATACTAAAAAGAATTATTTTAAATTTGTGATTTTAAAGTTAAAAAAGTATTTAAAAACTTTTAATGTCAAAAATTTTATATACATGTGAGTTAATAATTGTAAAAATTTCAATAATTTTTTAGAAATGAGTTGATGTTTTGTTTTTTATTAAATAGACGAAGATCCCTTGAAAAAGTGAACATAAAATTCACGAAACGTCGGGACAATATGAAATAAAACTTGAATTTTTATTTACATACAACACGGTAGGCCAGTAGCTTATATTACAAATCCAAATTTTTTTATTTTCGTAACAAATGTATTTTATAGCGATTACAATAAGCCCTAAATGATTAAAATCGGTTGGAAATAGTCTACCCAAAAAGTTGCTTACTAGTAGGCAAACAATTAAATGAGGATTTAATTCGTAACTACTTATTTTTGTTTGAGATGTTCAAAAAATAAGGGGTAACCCTTGTAAATGTATTTACATTGTCACAGAAATTAACTAGGTGTTATTTGACTTACTTGAAGCTAAAAAGTAAGTAGTCAAATACACAAAATAAAATAGAAAATTAATATAATTATTTCGAACGTATTTTTGTTTGTGAATTGTGAATCCAAATTGTCTCTTAAGCTAAGATTCGTAGCGTTTTAATTCAGAACGAATTGGGCATGATTAACATTCCAAGGAACAAGGGAAAAATTAACATCAACTTAATTTATCAACATACACAGCAGAGCAGAGTAGTGCCACTTTCGGAAGCCGCTACACTTCCATTGTCAAGTTGATATTAAATTGCACTTTCCCAGCGTTGCCATTACTTTATTTTTCATCATTCGCATTTTTCTGATTTTCGTTCTACTCAAGACAAAATTTTTTGGTTGGATTTTATACTTAAGTGCACAGAAAAAACTATAATTCGTATTCTATTAATAAATTCATAAATTCAAATATATATTTTACAGAAATGGGACCTATCACGAAACTCGTAAAATTAAACACCGAAATTCGTAAATAGTTAATAAGAAACAAATCGATTTTTTTTTCTATCAAAATTTTGTTGCAGTTGGTCACTTTTCCGCCACTTAATTATTTCAATTCAGTTTGAGCAGAATGAAATGCTCTTTAGTGTCTTATGAAATAAATCATAAATCATTGCAATATCTTTTCTACTTAAGAAGCTAGAGAAATTATAAAAGAGTATGAAATTAGTAAATTTTTTTACTTCGGGTGGCTACTAATCAGAAGTTATACAATAAAAAATAAAATTTTGTAATTTAAATTAAAAAGCATGCTAAAGACCTCAAATTTTATAATTTCTTTACTATTTGTTTTTGTTCAAATAAATTAAATTAAGTGAAATGCTATTTTTAATCGTTTTGTATTGGGCGGCAATTCCCGGAATTCCCGGGAAATTGAAAAAACAATCCCGCTTCCCCGGGAAATGAAAAAGTTCGGGAAAAGAAAAACTCTAATTAGGACATATTTCATTTTTTGTTTGGGAGTTATTTCTTTATGATTCAAGTTTCAAAAATTGATACTAATTTCATTTGAAGTTTGGGAATAATTTAATTTTTCCTTGGAATTATTTCATTATATTTGTTTGGACTTATTTAATTTTTTTTAGGTCCCATTTCATTGGGAGTTATTTCATTGGCACTTATTTCATTGGGCGTAATTTCATACAAACGTGCAAATATATCCGCTCATCTTATGAGATGTCCACTTTCAAATAACTCTGACCAGTAGCTTAGCAGTTATACATTTTCTACCATTAATTTTGTGAGTAGCTCCATAATACAGTGGGAAAGGTTTTCATGTGCTATCTTACATTGAAAGTTTGTTTAAAAAAATTTTAACTTTTTCAAATCCCAATCGATTTTGACAATTTAGGGCTTATTGTAATCGGTATAAGATACACTTCTTACGAAAAAATTCCTAGATTCTCAAGCAAAGTGTGGTATCAAAAGCCGCAAAATTTTAATAAAGTAAAATCTTTTAAAGTAAAATCTTTTAAATATACACGGCAAGCTTAAGTTCTCTTCTATTCGACACCGTTTAAAGAATTAAAATCAGCGCAGAAACAACGCAGTGAAATTTTTACCCGCGAAGTCCCAAAAAATTGTTTTTATTTATAACTTCCAATTTTGAGGGTATATTGCAATTTTTTAGGATGGCTAAATAATGATCTACTCAACTAGACCTAACGAGTAAATAAACGTGATATTTTGTAACAGCGTGTTATTTAAATACACAACAATATAAATAAAATACTTTTTTTAAATATTTTTTTATTACTTACATATTTATATTTTTTTAATAGAATATTTTAAACAAGAACCATTGAAAAGTATCTTAAGAGACCTGTTTTAATGACCCTTGAGAAATTCTTAACAAATCACACACTCAGTGAATACCAGACAATATGACAAATTAAAAACAATCAAAAGATATAATAAAATTTTTTTATGAATTAGAATTAATTTGAAAACCATAAATAATAATGTAAATGAAAGAACAATTTTTTATATGCAATCAAAAAGCAGTTGAAATGCTAAGTATGTAATAAAAGCTAAATTTTCGAGAATATTGTTAAGAATAAAAATAAAGGAAATTTTTTTGGCTGTTTGGTTTTAAGTAAAGAATTTTGAATGCAACTTTGTATTCTGCGACTGATTTCACAAGGCAATACACTTAACTTTTGTTTCGTTTCGACAAGTGTCTTCTATAAATTTATTCATATTTTATAATATTAACACGACAAAGTAACACAATATCTTAGAGAGCTTAGAGCTTATATTCGCTTGGAAATAATAATAGCATCCCAACTAAAACACCACTTATTTGGTGGCCTTTGTGAAAATTGTCTTCATGTATTTGCGTAGAAAATTATCTTAAAAGCTTTGTAATTTCATCGATATATTCTTTTCACATGTTTTGAATTACTGAAAGTCAATAAAACACATTATAAATCACTAGGACAACGTTTTCTGGCAGCTAGCGGCTACAACCCCAGCAAATAATTCTCGAAGCAGTACTAATATTTCGTGCCTTCCACAAAGCGCCTCCAAGGATGCTCGAAAGGGAGGCAGAGATCTCTCAGTGTTCATATTTTTTAAATTGCGAAGTTAGCCGGCTTTGGACAACTATTCAACACGAACTTCAAAATAAGCCAAATCTTATTTAATAGCATTTAACTTTGAACAAAGTTGGTTTTAAAGAATTTTCGCTTGCATTGTTTCAAATAAAAACTCCAAATTAAATACATATGCCCATTTCACGACACAATTGTTTAGAAGCCATACCTCATTTCTTTTTATACTCTTTATTTAGTCGTTAATGCGAGAGCGAAGAGTGTACATGCATAGTACCTGTGTTAGCATTTTACCACAAACAGTATGTAAAATAAATGATGATGGAAAAGAAACTGCTTTTTATTATAAATAAAAAGATATTTTTGAAAAAACTAACGGGATTGAGGCAAAATGTATTAAAAATTACTATATTTTACCAAGTAAACAAATAGGAAATTCAGTGTGAACTGCATCATTATACATTTTTACGACCAACATAATTTCTTGTGACAAAATGTTATTGAAAACCTTAACGTTTACTTTATCGTGTCACTGTACTTCGAAATTCTATCAGCAATACAAATTCTACGCCAAACATCATCATGCTATGGCACCGATGCCCGAGTACTTTTCGTCATTTTCACATATACAACACGACTGTTAACGAAACCCACTACAAAGAGTGTAAGGCAGAGCATACACTACTCCAGTATAATGGCACAAACATACCATACAAGCATACTGCTGCAATAACTGATTATAGTGCGCACCGCATTTATTATTGATGTTGTTTTGAATATATAAATTAAGGAAATTGCGTGTTTTTTAATAAAAAAAACTCGAAATGACTTGTTTTATTTCAGAAAGGCTTTACAATAGTTATTTTAATTATTAATATTTAAAAACATTTTAAAATTATTAAAAAATAAAAACCATTGTGCATTTCCATTGATCCTGAAGATGAACAAAATGGTTCGAAATATATAGATAATGGAAAGCTAAACACGTTTTTTATTTAAGAAGAATCCTTAGAAGCAACACAAAACTAAGAATTAAAATAGTTATTTTGTTTATTTTCATAATTTATGAGCAATTTATTCAAGTAAACGTATTTTACCCCGATGTTTATTTACTCTTTGACAACTTTTCTCAACTGAGCTAATTTCACAATACCACAAACTGGTACCATCACCAAAATATTAAACTCAGTTTGACATCGCTACAGTAAAGCGTACATTCACACAAAATGCCCATACACGACCAAACCACTGGCCCCAAAACGTGATTGCGCGTGCTTACTGGTGTAGTGTATGGGGCCCTTAAGAAGCAACAATTTCATTCAGTGGTATACTAGCTTTCAAAGAAGCAGGTCGCCGTTTTTTTATGATAAAACAGAAACAAAATACATAGTTGAGATTGAAAATAAAAACAACAGATCTCAACTGAGTAGTTTCATGTCTCTTCTTTTTCAGCATTTGAAAAACTACTAATCCATTTTGATTTTTAGAGTTTCTCTTTGTGATGGCCTCTGTTCTAAACCATTGTTGCCTAAAAGTATTGTACAGCTGAGAGCATTTTGAAACACAGTAACACGATGAAGTAAACGCAAAGACTTTCATTAAGATTTTATCACAAGAAATTATGTTGGTCGTAAAAATGTATAATAATGCAGTTCGCGCTGAATTTGCTATTTTTTACTTTGTAAAATGGAGAAATTTTCAATAAATTTTGCCCCAATCCCCTTAGTTTTTCCAAAACGTATCTTTTTATTTATAATAAAAAGCATTTTTCAATTATCATTTATGTTACACACTCTATGTGGCAAAATACCATATCGCACACTAAAACATAAGCAGTTACAACTCAAAAAATGTTCAGGACAGGCAAAAAACTGTTTTTAGAAACACGGTTAAAGTTTTATAATTAAATTGAGTTCCACAGTAAAGGATTCCTTGTTAAAATAAAGTTAGTTTTTTTTAGTTTTGTCTTATAGTTTTCAAAATATTTATAAAATTTTGAGCTGTGGCGCTATAGTTGAAGTTTTTTTTAATAAATTGTTTCATAAAAAAGTCACTTCTCAAAATAATACAGGGGACTATACTCACTTTTTTCAGTTAACGGGACACAACTCTAAAGCCCAAAACTTCACACTTTTTCATCAAAAGCGTCACAACTCTAAATAATACTGTTTAGGTGAAAGAAAACTACTCAATTGCTCATAAGCGCATTGTCATAACAAGCGACACAATTAACATAAAAATAGACATCACGGTATTTTTCCACTTAAAGAAGTTCACAGTCTTTTCTTGATCATTAGAGATTTGTTCTGTGAATTGATTTGTGTAATAAAAACGGTTTTAAAAATTTTCAAGTCTTTACTGTTTATGATTTAGTGTGCGATACATAAAGAAATTTGAGTTGGACCCAAATACACTAGCCCTCAGTATTCCAAATAATGAGGGTCAGACTTGGCTGAGAAGGAGGGATTCTCTTGCTGTTGGCTAAATGGTTATCGCGTTTGGCTGCAAACTCTGAGGTCTTGAGTTCAAGACTAGTTTCAGGCAAGCCAATAACACCATTAAATATTATAGTTGTGCTATTGTGTTGATTGTTGTTGGATTGTTAACGTGATGAAGGCATAGATAGCACTGATCACTTTGGCAGTACCGTCAGCGATTAATACTAACATATCCTAATGCACTTTACAGCACTCTCCTGGTTCGGTATTGTAGCAGAACCGTCGGCGAAGTAAAAGAACTAATAAAATGGCTATACAGCTTAAACAACTCATTGCCAGCACTTTACACCAGAGGGGCGGTAACTCTGCTCTACAAAAAACGCGCAATAGCAGGGTTGTAAATGGATTAAGCTGCCTTTCTCTCTCCCTCTTCACCACCTGTAGTCTCTACACTATGCCTTTCCCATAGAAGGTAACACATTAATTAATTAACTGGTAGGCATTAATTGGCTGATTGTGTTACTTTTCTCTTTATAAAAAAAAACACGGGAGAAGTAAGACAATTGAAGAAGCAACCATTGAAACTAATATTTTGTCAAGCACTCGCTAGACTTACAATTACCCATTTTGGAGTTAAAATTTGAATACTTGTTGCTAGTTCAATTTTTAATTGCCGATTCAATAAATAATAAACGTAAAAAAATAGAAAATATCTATCATTACTGTTGTTATTTCTCGCCACTGTGCGTTGTGCTCCTAATATTATAACACTTGCAACGGACGCTTAATGCCAGATGAATTGTTGTGAATGAGAAAACTATTGCTAAATGCAAAAATAATCGAATAATATTTATACTTATAAAATTATCTTCGAAAAGTTTGGTTTAATATAAAATATTGAACGGTTAAATGATTACCCTATTAAAATTTAATTTCAAATATCATGTATTTAACAATAGTTGGGGGTGTGATGAATATTTTAAAGATGTTAAATGGAAAGATAAGAAAATCGTAAGTGCAACCTGACACATTAATTGGAAAACTAATTATGAAATAATGTAAATTTTATAACATATCGAATAAACCATAAATGGCTTAATTAAAAAATTTATAGTTTATACTTAATATTTAAGATTGTAGTGATTTATAGCATTAAAAATACAGTCTCAAATTGTGTATTATTTAAACATTGGGTCAACAGAAAAGTTAAAATTCACATTTAAATAAATAAAAACGTTTATTTTTTCTGTCTACGCGTTAAACGTTTTGAATTTTTAATGAATCTTCATTCAAAAATTGTTTGTATTCATTTCGTATGTTTTTATTTTCTTTCTATTTTTTCATTACTCGTATGTCAACGTAAATGTTCAAATATCTGTGGTTAATAGTCAAATAGCTAAATTTAGCCACGAGTTTTGGATTTACGTTTGAAAACGATGTTTGAATTTTAACTGGCCTTTTGATTAAAACTGTAAGTGATTGCAACTAAAATTAAAAAGTTTCAATTAAGTAGTTGTTGAGATAGGTTGGCTTATGTTGGTTTGTATTGGACGAATTATTTTCAATTTATTTTATTTTTTTATTTATTTATATAGCATTAGAAAATAAGTAAAAATTACACTGGTTAACAAATTTTCAACTTTTTGCCATCACCTGAAAAATTTGATATTTTCAAAGCTAATTTGGGGTCGCTGAATACGAATATGACATTCATTTATTTTTCTCAAGAAGCGCTTTCGAGATATTTGGATGTGCTCACTAAATAAGTTGCAACTTTCTCATATTTTGTCCGATATAACCAATTTTACGCTTGCTATATTTTGGACAAAATTATCTTTTAGATGTGGGTCTAAAACTAATTTTTAAAATATTATTTTGTCTTACTGGAGCGACTTAAAATGGCGAATTTAAAAAAAAAAACCAAAAAAAAATAAATTCTTTTTTCTAATATATATAGGCTTGTAAGTCAGTGAATTTTGATCCGATCAACACAGTATAAATATGAACTGAAAGAGGAAAAACATATCTGTGCAACAGTGTAAAATTCGTTTAATTCAAGTAAATAGTACTAAAAATTTTTGCAAATAGTTTTATAAGCTGCAAAAAACACGTTTTTTTGCGAATATATCGAAAACGCTTCTTAAGAAAAATAAATGAATGTCATATTCGTGTTCAGCAGCTCCAAATTTAGCTTAAAAAACATTTAATTTTTGAGGCGCATTTTTTTGTTGCATAGTGTTATCAACAAATGTGGAAACACGGCCATGGTAACGAGACCTTAAGTAGAGAAGACTTGTCGAAATTGAGTGACAGTCTAAAATGCATCAGTTTTGAAGGATACTTTTGACTGACCAGACTGTCGATCATGTTTGACATTCAAACCGTCATTCAAGAAAAAAATTCGACACTTAAACATGGAAAATGGAAAAATTTGATGCGCTTTAAGGCCATGATTCACTATCCTACACAATCGCGCGATCTGCAAAATATGACATGTGTTCTAATATATATAGGCTTGTAAGTGTTACTAAAAATGCAACTGTAGGACAGATTTTTTGACAAGTCGTCCGGTTTGGAAAAATTTATCAAAATTTTCATAAAATGATAGTTTCCATACGATCATGTATACATAGCAAACAGATGTTTTTGCATCATTTTTGTATAATTGTGTGGCACCAACTTTGAACCGATTTCTTAAAGTCGGTTAGACTTTTGTAAAATTTTCATGTGAATAAATCGTGCGATCGTGTAGGATTGTGAATCAGGCTCTTTATTAATGACAAAAAATGTTTATGATTAATTTTTTTAATTTTTTCTTATTATTTGACAACTCCTTGTACAATTTTGTCTTCACATCTCACATAGACCACCTTGCATTTCATACAAATATAGGAATTACTTAAAAAATAATTTTCCGCGTCAAAGCTGTAAAGTTTATGCTTTAAAAATTAACTCTAGACTGAAAGTTTTGGTATACACTATCAGTCAGCAACCAATATGGCCGATGATTGTCGCTCAACCGCAAAAAACAGTCGAAATTTTAAATCTTATGGATACGATGTCTTATAAATGTTTTTTCTAAAATTTGGGATTTTTCCAGAGGCTGCTAAGGAGAATTTTTTGTTCCTTATTTATTTAGAGGCCAAAAAGACCCATACCCTGATGAGGTGGAGGGTTAAAATGTTCCACAAAAATATTAACCGTGATGTTTTACATAAAAGTGCTAACATATTTTATACTATGCGGAGTCAGTATAACTACATATGTGCAAAGGGGGCAAATTTAACTCGCCCTAAAATGAGTACGCTTGTGGGTGCTGTTGGCTGAAGTACGAGTAGTTAGGACTACAAAGTAAAGAGCCAGGTTCGATCCTGTGGCAAGCAAGCTATCATCAACATCACATTTTTTTCCTGATGTGCATTAGTGTGGTGTTGAGTCCGTTGTTGTTGGACTGTTTAAATGATGAAGGCATAGCACTGGTCTGTAAGCAGTACTGGCAGGGATTGATTCTTTTATCTGCTTCTGTACATCACAGCACCCTCTTACGTCGGTAATATTAGCAAAATCGTCGGCGAACTAAAACAACAAAATGGCTGCAAATAAAATTTAATACATTTAATGCGTCTACTTAACACCAGAGGCGCTTCAATTACTACTATAAAATTAACATAACGCGCAATAGCAGAGTTGTAAAAGAATTAATCTTTCTACCTCTATTTCGCTTCACCATCTGTTCTTTCTACTCTATCCCTTTCCTAAGCAAAGCAACGCATTAATTAATTAACTGGTAGGCATTAAGTTACTGAGAAAAAGAAAAATAAGAAAACGCCGATACAGAGAATCAGTTGTTAGAATATTGCAACTAAAAAAATTGATTTTTTACAGTGTAATATTCACAGTTTTTGCAAAAATCAGACGATTTCACTTTATTATGAATAAAATCAATATTTATCCATAGATTTTTATGAAATAAAGCTTATTTTATGAATTGTTAATGTTGAACCGTGTTCAAACTATGTTGTAGCGTAAGACAAACATATGTGTCAACGATGCCAGAATGAAGAGTTGAAGATTTTTTCCCCAAAATTAAGATTTTTGAGATTTAGTTGCTTAACACATATTTAAATTTATTAAATGGATTAACGTTAGCTCAATAAAAGAATAAAGTATTGTAGAGAATTACCATTTGATAATATATAAAGAATATCGTCATATAAATTCATAAAAGCCCTAAGTTACATTGATATAATTTAACAGGAGAAGGTAAAGTTCTGTGATATACGGCCATGTCACAGAGTTCAATTCCGTTCGGAAACGGAATTCAGTCCACCCCAAGATGTCAAGCCCTACACGGAGCATACCCCAATATACAAGCGCCGCCAACAGTCTGGACACATCTGACAAATATGCGTATTTTAGTTTTCTTTTTTAAACACCAACTGCTACAAAAATGGGGTGGATTGAATTCCGTTTCCGAACGGATTGAACTCTATGACATGGCCGATAGTTTAGTTTAACTCTGTGATTTATTTTATTTTGATTATTTAATTTATTTGTTATTTTTAATTTTGTATCGTGCTGTCCATTAAATTATACAATGATAAATAATTAATAACACTGTGATATAAATCGTAAGTTAAGCTTTTATATATTCAAAATAATTTTATACAAAAACATGTTTTCCAACATTCATACATACTTATGTATAAAAAAAATTATTTTTTCATTAAACAGAATTTAATAAAATCGTAATCGAAGTCGACAAACATTATCGACGAAACGTTGAGTAAAAGATGAAATAAATTGTTTTATTCGCATCAATCAGTGAAAGTATTGACCAAAACAGCCATGAGATATTTACCTCAACAACAAGAATATTATTTAGAAAATTGGTCACAAACAAAAACTAAATGAAATAAATTTTATCTAATAGAAGATTTTTAAAAGAAAAATAAGATTTTTATTGTGTATTTGAAGATTTGCGAGAAAAAAAGTATGGCAACACTGGCTACCGATAACACAAAAAATATTCTACACAAAAATAAGAACACTGTTAGTCGAAATGACTGGCATCGTACTGCATGGTTGGTTAAGTGGCTGATGCTGAGCCATGGCTTACGAGTTGCTAATGTAACAGAAGCTGCTTTGTGGTCCGATGCTGTGGAAGGCTAGTCTGTAATGGCGTTTATCTTTATGACAGACTTCTAGCTTACTATTTATTGCCTTTATTTATTGCATTTCCTAAGCTGTTAATGTAGTATGAGTTTAAATGGCGCAAACCCTTTAGACAAGTGTTCGTACATGTTTTGGTAACAAATCTTAAGGAAAATTAGCTGTTTTTTTCTTAAATACTGATCATTATAATGTTTTATTTTGTGTTTTTATGTTAATTTTTGTTCTTGTGAAAAATTTAAGATGAAACTATGAAAGAAACTAATGAAATATTTTCTATGTTTTGTAAAACTTTTTATAAAATAATTTTTTTATTCTGGCTTCAGTTCAGTATCTGAATAAGAAAGAAATGCATATCTTGTTTTTCACTATTTCCACTAACATACTCGTAAAACATAATTAGCTCAATTAAATATTATAAATTCACAATTTAAATTTGGTTTCACTTTCTCAACTTACATCAATCTTTAATAAGTTTACCCCATTTCTGTATAATTTTTCTTCCTATAAAATATTCTGCATTAATTTTTGCAATTAAAACTTAAATTGCATAAGATTATAAATCAAGCAATTAAATAATTAAATGTTTCGTTTACTTTTTCTTTCGAAAAGTATTTAAAAAATTAATTTCATTTATCTCATTTAACTTTCCAGATGAACACATACCATATTGAAGAGTAGATAATTTGTATGTTTGTTTTAGTTTTATTAATATTTTGCAAACAATATTCAACTGATTTTCACTTGTTGCACGTTTCTTAAATTTTATTTAATAACGAATTGCAAGTATGTGCGAGTAAAAATCTGCAGTTAAAATCAATCCATAAAAGATTTCTTACAGGCAGAAAAAAAAAATTAATTAGCATTAAAAAGCAACATGTAAGTACAAATTACAAACAAAAACATTAAAATTATTTTTATTTTAAATTAACTTTTGTTAAATAAATGAATGTAGGACTATTTATCAATAAAAAAGTGATCGTATCTGTTATTAAATTCAGCAGAACGAGAGTGGGGGATAAAGCGAAATATCGTAAAAGTGGAGATACACATATGGATTGGAATTAGTTAGATGTGTTGTTCAAGTATCGAAATAAAACTCATCAATATCGTAAACCGTAATTAAATAAATTTAAACAAAATGTTCGTTAAAACCTCATTGATAATACATGTGTATATGAATAAAGGAGACTACATGCACTTAGTGTGGTGGTTCGGAATATAATTCAAATTACACTGTACAAAATTAAAAAAACAAGGTTTTAACGACTGATTCTAGAAAAGCAAAAAATAATAATAATAATTCTTGGTCGTAATATTGTACATTCACGAGAACTAATTGTGTGTGCAAAGTTTCATAACAATCGATTAAGTAGAAGTAGTTAAAATAAATATTGTGAATCCAAATTGATTATTAGGCTAAGGTTCGTAATGTTATATTCAGAAAGAATTGGGCTTGATTAATATTCCAAGGAACAAGGGAAAAATTAACATCAACTTAATTTCTCAACATACACAGCAGAACAGAGTAGCGTCACTTTCGGAAGCCGCTACACTTCCATCGTCAGTGCTCACGTGTATTTGCTTATAACCACTTGTCAGTTGGCTCTGTTGAATGTGATTTTAATTCTTATATATACAACTTTTTCGTTAAAATTGAATACAAGAATTAATCACTCTCAAGCTGATATTAAAGTGCACTTTCCCAGCGTTGCCATCGTTTATTTTTCTCCATTCCCATTTTTCTGATTTTTGTTCTACTCAAGACAAACTTTTTTGGTTTGATTTTATACTTAAGTACACAGAAAGAAAAACACCGTACTAAATTCAAGTATTTTCTACTTACTTTGAGTAAGACTAATTTAAGTACGAATAACACTAAAATGTACTTAAGTCAAGACGAAAACTTAAATTGTGTACAAAATTCTTATTTTAAGTACTGCTATTAGTATATAACTTTTTACATACCCGTAGTGTGTTGGTTTTTGTTTGCTTGTTGATAGCTTCAGTCGCATGTTGTGCTTATGTTATTGTCTTGTTGTTGGTGCACGAACAAACAGAAGTTCGTGTACTGCCGGCTATAAGCCTACAAACGTTGTATTACATGCTGCTAGCTTATACTGGATTTTAGCAGTCCTTCTTTCTATACCGAGCTAGCTGAGTTGTCTAAGGCGTTGGGTTATAAAACATGATGAGTTAAGTTCAATACCAGGAATGAACAAAAATAAATTTAAATTAAAACAAGTAAGTAAAAAAATATTAAATTTATATAAGTAGAAAAAATAAAAATTCTCAAGTCTGTTCCAGGATTATTAAATAAGTAAAAGTTAGCCTGATTCAGGCTTTATTCAAGCACGCGCGGGATTGATTAAAGTACGCAGTTTAAGATTGATTCAAGTACGCGGCGTATTGATTCAAGTATACAGCGGGCCTTGAATCTACATGCAAAACGACGTGTATCAGCTACTTGTCGGCTATGCCCGAGTGATGAAAATAAACAGCAACAAGAGCAGAACAGTGATTTGTGGCCATCATCAAGCAAACAAACACCAACACAGTACGAGTACGACTGTGTATAAAGTTTATAAACATACTCGTACTTAAAATAAATTTGTTTACATGAATAAAGGCTAGTCTGGCTAAAATTAAGTATTTTGCACTTGAATATTCCGACTTGAAACAATCTTTCTGTACTTGATTTCAGAAAAACCGGGATTACCGTACTTTTGACACCACTTGGATTAATGTAAGTACTTATGGACTGATTTTTCTTTTGAGTGTATATATGAACATGTAAACATGTGAAAAGCTCAAGCCAGTAGCTAATTGTTTATTAATATGATTATTTCGAACGTATTTGCTTTGTGAATCCAAATTGATTACGAACCTTAGCCTAATAATCAATTTGTATTCACAAAGCAAATACGTTCGAAATAATCATATTAATAAAATAAGTATTTATTTTACATTGGCGTAGCGTTGCCTACTTTTCTAACCATAACTGTAACAATAGCTAAATGTGTACTCAAAGTTCCAAAAGAATCGTTTGAGTAGAAATTGTTTAAGAGGGCGTAACCCTGCTCACTTTTCAACAGGACCAATATACTTTTATCCTTTTCAATAAAGAAAAAAATCCGAAATCGGTTTATAAATGTTTTGGGCGAACATACATAAAAAATACATGACTAATTGATAACTTTTCTCTCTTTTTTAAAGTCGAATAAAAATACATGTGTACGTATTAGGAGCGGTTAAAGTTTTCCCTTTTGAACATTGTTATAGTGAAATAGCACAGGATCTCTTGTAATCCTTACATTTTTGGTAGAAGGTGTCTTCAGTCTTTTTATGTAAATAATTTCCAAATTTTTTGAGAAAATGATTTTAAAATGTCTCAAAGCAGGCATTCCCAAACTCATACATACTTACATTTTTATTTTATGTTTGTTAATATTTGTACGTAATTATTATTCCAACTGAAATAGGTTTAAGTCGGAAGTTATTATTATTCGGCTTAAGTTCAATAATTGAATTAATGTAAATTCAAATTATTTTTAATAGTTGAATATTAAAATATTTAAGCAGACTAGCAGAACGGATTAGTACTACTAATTTCGACAGCCGCTTCACTGTCATCATCAGCATCTTTTGTTCACTTTTACCACGTTGGATCGTGGATACTAGTAATAACGAAACATCAGATATTTAGCCAAATTTTATGACGAAATAGAATATGAGTATCTTATTCGTTTTTTCTTAATATGGTAAGCATGAAATTTCACCTTCTGATTATATATTCCAATTTTCCAACTCTTATTTAAAATAAATTGGAGTACATAATCAGAAAAACGAATAAGATACTCATATTCTATAAACAATATTCATTTGCATGAAAGTCCGAGCCCTGCTAATTAACTTTGAATCTTTTTCTTTTTATGATTTGCTAAGTTTTTCCCTTTTTTATCTCATTTGTTAGTAATTTACAATAAAAAACAATACTTGGTAGCACTACGTTTTTATTTGCAAATAACGCGTGCGTATAAACTATGTATGATACTCATGTTCATGGCATCGCAAAATAATATTGTAAAGTGGCTGCTAAACACATCAATAATCTGCTTCAATATATGTGTCTGTGTGCGTTTGTTTACAAAAAATATGTACACATATACGGAGGGGAAATATTGAAGAAAATCAAAATATTGAAGCTAAAATATTGACCTGTCTAGCACCCGCGTAAGAATTCAAAATGAAAAGCTTGACGAATGAATGTAACCTTGTAACCAGCCTTGCCAGCTTAGCTTTTCAGATGCTGGATTTAGTTTTTTATTTTTTGGCTTTCTTTAGCCCTGCACATAGAGCAAAACTATATCATCTCTTGATAAGAAAGATTGGTTCCAATGGAAAAGTAATTTTCTAAAGATATAAAATGTGTAAAGATATCATAGCCTTCCGAAGAAATTAAAAAAAAAAAACACAAAAACAAAAAAATATATTTAAAAACATTTTATTAATTTTTCAGTGTATATGAAAGCTATTATTATTATTATTATTATTATTATTATTATTATTATTATTATTATTGTTATTGTTATTATTATTATTATTATTATTATGATTATTATTATTATTATTATTATTATTATTATTATTATTATTGTTATTATTATTATTACTCCCATGTGTAAGAGGAAATAGGTGCTTAACTTTTGGTCGTGGCATAAAGTGAGTATATTAAAAGCTAGATATACATATTTTTAGAAGGGATTTATTGTCATCTGCAAAAATTGGACATTAGCAGGGAAGGATCCGAGATGGCATAAATGGCGCCCAAAATTTGACGTCGGATTAAAAAGCGACCAAAGCAAAAACTAAGCCACAGTCCACCCACAACCAACGATATGCAATATGATGAGATCAGACTTCAAATGGCGGCGCTATACATATATAATAAAAAACAGGATGTAAAAAGTATCAGATAAATCAGAAAAGAATTCGTACAGAATTTTCTTAGATATTTCGACATATTTTTTTTAATTCTTTCAGACAAAGAGGTCCGGTTTATTGTCAACCACTAATATAATTTTCCGCACATTTTCTGACCGACTTCGGATAAGAATTTGGCATCTCGGGAAACATTGTTTGCTGGGTTTTACTTATTAAATAATAAAGAAAACATTGAGTTGTCAATAAAAAATATTCAACCTTTTTTAGGTTTCATTTGTGCAATTTATCCTTTTCTAGCATTTTAAAAAATTGATTTAGCTTCTTTTTTCCTCCAGCTCCTGGCAACACTGCTTGTAGCCTGTGCCGAAGGCTATGAAAAATAAAAGCGTGGAGCACACACACATGCATTTCCCTGCATTTGAAGTCTTAATCAAATTACTTCAAATTTCTTTAAAAAAAAGTGGGTTAATAGGCATAATATACTATAGATTTTATGATAAAAGTTTTAACTATTTGGTTTATATATTAGTGCTTTTGTACTAAAAATACAAATCATTAACATTTGGTAAATTTTTGTTAATTCACTAACATATTCTGTATTTTCACATACAAATAACAATAATGACAAAAAACATACATATTTGTTATTTATGTAAAAATTTATATTTTTCGTTTGTTTTTTCATAACAACTCTTTACATTCATTCACTCACCATAGTTACTGCCTTTGGCAAAAGTGCAACAAAATTCGGATTAAAAAAATAACAAATATTTGTAAATGCATGACATATTTGTTAAATGAAAACAAAAAATAAAAAAGTGAGCAAAAGGTAAAACGTATAATAAAATTGTGGAAATTAAATTCATTCATAATAATTATTAATTAAACACGGTAAAACAGTGGCAACCAAAAATTAAACAAGACCTTTTAGTTAAAAAACGAAATATCGAAAAAGTCAATGAGATATTAACCACCATTCCCTCCCCCTATTATGATAAAATTGGTATTTGCGTGCCCGTTGTCGACAACAATTACCAAGGTCTAACTATTTTTAATAATAGTAATGTCGGCTTAGTCTTCTTTTGCCAATATTTTTATAAGCAGGACAAGAATTTGAAGTTAACTATTCCTTTTTTGTTCATTAAAATCTTAAAAAAAAAACTGCGCTAAGTACGGAAGTAGCATGAAATCTTCAGCGTTTAAAAGTATGTACGTATTACACAACTTGAAGAATAGTTACGTAGGAAATGTTAATGAACTGAAAGACTTATTGAGAAATTCATGGAAAGAAAAACAATACACAAAATTCTCATAAATAATAACTACATACATATACATATATATATATATATATATATATATATATATATATATATATATATATATATATATATATATATATATATATATATATATATATATATATATATATATATATATATATATATATATATATATATATATATATATATATATATATATATATATATATATATATATATATATATATATATATATATATATATATATATATATATATATATATATATATATATATATATATATATATATATATATATATATATATATATATATATATATATATATATATATATATATATATATATATATATATATATATATGTATATATATATATATATATATATATATATATATATATATATATATATATATATATATATATATATATATATATATATATATATATATATATATACATATATATATATATATATATATATATATATATATATATATATATAAAGTAATATCTTATAATAGTTTTATTAATGTCTGATATTGTGTTCAAGACAACAAATCACAAATCAATGACCGCACACAAAATGAAAAATAAAACAAAGAAATAAAAAAGGAACATTGAATCAAAAGGCTGTCACTCAATCACTCACTAACTCACTTTCAGACTTAAAAAGTCATGAGCAAGTACGAAAAAAATAATCAATGAATCAAATACAATTAAAGTACAAACCCAGCAAACATGCGGTTAGAAATAGAAAAATATTCTAAATCAAACTCTTTGTTAAACACCGAAATTTTTTTTCAAATAGGAAATATATTTATTTGCAAAAGTTTTCAATGTTTGCTTTAAAATAAAGTGGTATGGTTTATTATTGCTAACCAGTCGTGAAAAAAACAGTTAAAAAAACAATTCGTAAATTCAGATTTATTATTTAAATTATTTTTATTAAGAAAGTAAAACAGCTAATTAATTCTAACAACACTGAAGCATAACGTAATAGTTACGTTCGAAGGCCACTACACCCTCTCATTTGTTTGTATTTTCTATTCTGTATTTATTTTATTCCACTTTTAAAGTGGTTGTACACTGATCCATTAGATTTTCTCATTAATCTAGTAAAATATTTCACAATATAACTGAAATTTCCCAAAAAGTCTATGCATTGTCTAGTGAGAAACAAAACTAGTTCCTTGCATGGAAGAGAACTAATGTTTTCCAGGGATTTACCATCCCGGCAATTTCCAGGAAATCGCCTGTTTTTCGTTTCCCGCTTTCCTGGGAATTTTATGCGGGTATTCCAGGGATTAAAAAATTCAGCTTTTCCTTTAAATTATTGTCGTTCATCATGAAACCAACGCAGCCTCAAAGTATACATTAAATTACTTTGGAATGAAGAACGAAAAGAAATAAAGTATTCCCGGGAAATTTTTGAGATTTTCCCGGGAAAACGGGAAATGAAAAGTGCACACTATTGCATAAATAACGAGTGATTTTTTTGCTATTATCTTTTTGGCAACACTAGTTTTGACAGCTCACGCACGTTTTGTATCTTGTGTCTCTGTCAAACATCTTCAGTTTGGTCTATAATTTAATCATGAATCGTCTTACAAACGAACAACGCTTGCAAATTATTGAATTTTATTACCAAAATGCGTGCTCTGTTAAGTTAGATGAAGATCCACTTTTTTATCGAAGAATTGTGTTCAGCGACGAGGCTCATTTCTGGTTGAATGGATACGTGAACAAGCAAAACTGCCGTATTTGGAGTGAAGAGCAGCCAGAAGCATTGCAAGAGCTACCAATGCATCCACAAAAAACAACCGTTTGGTGCGGATTATGGGCTGGCGGCATCATTGGGCCGTATTTCTTCAAAGATGATGCGAACCACAACGTTACTGTGAATGGTGAGCGCTACCGTGCGATGATAACAAACTTTTTTCTGCCCAAAATGGAAGAGCTTGACTTGCATGACATGTGGTTTCAACAAGACGGTGCCACATGCCACACAGCACGCGAAACAATGGACCAATTGAGAGGCGAGTTCGGTGAACAGTTTATTTCACGCTTGGGACCAGTCAATTGGCCGCCCAGATCGTACGATTTAACGCCTCTAGACTATTTTTTGTGGGGCTATGTTAAGGCTAATGTCTATAGCGACAAGCCCGCTTCGATTGACGCACTGGAAGCCAACATTGCCAACATTATTCGTGAGATACCGGCCGAAATGTTGGAAAGAGTATGCCAAAATTGGACTAAGCGGATGGACCATTTGAGGCGCAGCCGCGGCCAACATTTGCATGAAATAATCTTCAAACATTAAATTATATCGACCCAACTATCGATCCAAATAAATATTTCATGCATTTTTCTGAATTTTATGTGTTTTTTTCTTTTTTACTTTCCGATAGTTCTTATAAAATCACCCATTATATGGACTTTATTTGACATATTTATAAAATGTCGTGACAGCGAAATTTATTTTGATTTATACATACAAGAAATTTGTATTACAATTCTGTTTTTCTTTAATATCAATAAAACTTTCAATGTTTATTTGAAATATTACAAAAGTTCGTTTGACTGATTGTACGAATACATTTCTCCTTTAGAGTTGCTACGTATTTCATCGCCACAATTTTTTTGCAAGATGAATTTATTAACGATTGCAGGAGTGTCGTTTAATCACTATATCAGAACAAAGTGGAATACTTTGTATTAGTATCAATAATTGTAGTACTCTAATAGTCTTCTAAAGTAAATAATTCGATCTTAAAAGAACTTTGAGTCATTTTCCGTAGAATTAATTAAAACATTTTGGATATTTTAGTGTAACTTTTAAGCTGATAATAGCTTTAAAATCTTTAAGTTGTCACTACTTGAGTTTGTCAGCGCTATTATGAAAACCCTGAAGGAGATGTTTTAAGAGAAATAAAATGAAAAATCAAAGACATATAGACAGACTGTGGCTCAGGCTATGCCAAATTCAGCGCAGTTGAGTATAGTATTGTAACTTGCTTCTATTTAACGATAAGATCCCTCCCAGAAATTTGGCAAGAAAAATAAAAAACATTACGGCAAGTTATTAATAAAATGATTTGGAGGCCTTAAAATGACATTTTTAACTAGATAATTACGATAATAGTGGTCAATTAGTCTTTATATGATCCCTTACTATGTAATAGATGTACATTCTATTTATCTGAACTAACTTACAAATTCTTAAAAATTACTTTTAGAATTGTTATTATATTACATTTTATTTAAAAAGAATGTTCACATTAATAAAACAATGAACATCTCGCCAATTTTCATTTAATAAATTTACTTAATTTAGAAAATCAACTTTTCCCAGAAATCCCGGGAATTCGCGGGACGCGATCTTTCTATTCCCGTTTCCCGGGAAGTTCGAAAGTCCGGAAATCCCAAACCCTAGCCCTCTAACAGCCACATGTTACAATCATTGACGAATGATCAGAAATAAATCTACTTTGTTTTCAGTTCATCAGTGATTTTACTAATGTCTAAAATAGCTTTGAATTACGAAGTTTCCATAAAATTTAGATAAAAATATTCTTCTTTTGTAACTAATTTACTTTGAATCTTTTTGTGATTTGTTAAGTCTGTTGTTTTTTTATACCACTTCTTTAGAAATTGTTTTGTTTGTTAAAGACGTTTAAAATAAAGCGCAGTTTAAAGTAAAGAATGATTCAATGATTCATTTTGCTTATATAAAAATAAATTGTTTCCGGAAATTAAAACTTCTTGCAAATACTTTATTATGTTCTTCAATTCCCGGGAATTTCTTTTTTATATCCCGCTCTCTTAGGAAACAAAAAATTCCGGGAAAAAAATCTTAGTTGCTATATATGTTTATATAGATTTGATACACATGTTCATTAGCATGGAACGTCAGATTTTTTTTTGCGAATTTAAGTTTCGAATAGCAAAAAAAGGTTGCATTTTATTTTTAGTTACAAAATAATGAAAATAAATATTGGGACCTACTTTTAGCCCTCTACCGCAGCATCAAGATTTTGAATATCAGATCAAATCGATCAATTTGTGAAACATCATATGATGTAATATTATATATTCTTTATAGCTGTTATAACTCATTACACTCAATATATCCACTATTTTGTACATACAAGATCAGATTTCAGACAAACTTAAGATGAAATAATGAAGGAAATTTTCGAACTTCTAAGTCTTTGTCATATCTTGCAAAAAAAAAACTTATTTTCTAAAATGATTTGAGGTCGCTGAACATGAAAATGATATTTATTTATTTATTTATTTATTTATTTATGCGTGTTTTCCCGATATTCGCGAATAAAAAGATTTTTTAAAGTTTTTTTTTAGTTTTTTCGTTTATTGGCAATTATTTCTAGAACGGCTCATCTGAATAAAATAAATTGCACACTGTTGTATAGATATCTCTCTATTCTTTCATTCAATACACTGATTGTGCCGATTGTTTAAAAATGTATAGAGTTACAGGCATTAACAATTAAAAAAATATGTTTTTAGACCTTCTCCCAAAAACTATCATTTTAAATTGCTCCATTAAGATGACAAAATATACTAAGTATATCTTTTTCGGACTGTATTTGAAAGATAATTTTGTGACGATTACATTATGGGTGCAATCGCTACATTCTGATACAAAATAAGAAAGTTATTACCCGTTAAGCGAAAACAGCTATATTATTTTTTACTTATTTTTCATACAAAATTAATTTAAATCAGTTTGGATTTAAAATTTTTTTTTATTGAAAATAATTTTGTATGGGAAATAAAATAAGCTTTTTTCACTTAATGGCTTATAACTTTCTTATATTTTATCAGATCTGCTCGATCTTAAACTTTTTTCATTCGGCACGAAAATGTTGTTTACGTGTAGGTAAAAATATATTTTTTGTATATAATTTAGCTAGATGCAACATTCCGGAGGTATTCGAAATTTATTGGAAGGCCTTTTTTTCATACACCAACGCTCCACTCTAATGTTCATGTCATTGAAAATTAATATTGTGAGAATTCAAAATTGAAAGCTTGACGAATGAATGTAATATTGTAACTAGCGTTGCCAGCTTAAGCCTTTTCGAGGCTATATCTAGCCTTTTCTATTGTCTTTTACCCTCGGAATTTGCGTTTTAACTTCGCGGCTTTTTTTTTAGCCATTTTAAATTTGGCCTCAAAAAGGCAAAAATTTTTTATGTATTGCACATACACAGAAAAAGTTATGATAGCTTTTTTTAAGCAGACATGTTTTTGAAACTGATTTTAAATCTTTATTATTGTCTCTATTTCGTTTGATAAATAATTTTGTTTGACTTATTATTTTATTTCATTTATCTAACGCCAATATTGGCAACCTGATAATATTATGAAATTCTTTGATTTATTTTTCAAAACAATTTGTTTATTGAAAAAATCAGAATTTTTTTTCAAACAAATTATTGGAAATTTTTGCATTTGAATTTACAAATTTGAAATTGAACAAATTTACATTTGATTCAGGAAATTTGGTGTTTGAAGTGAAAAATAAATTTTTTCTGTGTAGGGGCAAAAGTATATCAAACCGCGCGATAAATCAAACCGCCATCTTTTGATCAGAAAGATTGGTACCAATGGAAAGGAAATTTTATATAGTTATAAAATATGTAAAGATATCATAGCCTTTCAAAGAAATTTATTTAAAAAAAACCCAAAAATAAAAAAAATATATGGTATATATTTTTTAATTTTTCAGTGTATATAAAAGCTTTTACTATTTTTTGCTACTCCCTTATGTACCAATTGTCTTCAACGTAGTTGTCCTTTCATTGGTGAATATAGGAGTGAAAATGGCGATTTAATACGTAGGTGAAAAGGAAAAATTGAATTATTTTTAGGGCGTGACATAAACTGAGTATATTAAAAGCTAGACATAAAAAGTTTTAGAAGGGCTTTTTTGACATGTGCGAAAAATTGGACACTAGCAGGGAATGATCCGAGATGACATAGCTGGCGCCCAGAATTTGATGTCGGATTAAAAAGCCACCAGATGCAAAAATTAAGCCACATTAAAGCCATAAACATCGATATGCAATATGATGAAATCGGACTTAAAATGACGGCGCTATATATAAAAAATAGAAAGTTTAGTATGTATTTTAAGGCGTCACAAATATCTGTGGTTTTCATGAATAAGGTCGGATGTCCGTTTTTGTCGATTTTGAGTTATTGATGCCAAATAGAATTATTTTATATGCTCTTTTATATTGACCAAAAATTTCGCTAATAACATGGACCAATTCCGACTTACAATTGCGTGCGGGCAATTTATTGCCGTTGAAAAAAACACATAGCCACATGCGTTGTTACTTTTGAGCACATTCCCGAAATATATTTTGGTTATTGTTCAGTTAATTAAAACGTTAAGTGACTTGTGCGCATGTATTTTTCAGGTAAAAACATCTTGTGTGCTTGGATTAGTTCAAGCTTTTTTTCTGCACACACTTTTAGTGACCTTGGCAAATTGTTTTTTTAATTATTCTCTAGGATCTTACCATTAGGGAATTTTTGCCCGAAATTTTTACACAAACTTCTTACAACATATGTATGTTTAATAAAAATCACACAGAGTCCATAGTATTAAAAATAAAGTATTTCGGCGCTGCTGAAAAAATTAGTTTTTAGACATACGCGCTTATTCAAGAAAAAACAGATAAATTTTTTGTTTGTCTCATATTTTAATTTCATATTTTTCTAAGAGCAACAGTCAAAAAAATCAAAATTCGTGAACAAATGAAAACAAGAGATTGTCACTAAGTGGACCTAACGAGCATATATTTTTTAAAAATTTCAGATTTTTATCTGTATCCCCACATGGGTTTTAGGGCCCATTTTATTTTACCCATATTTTTATAAAAATTGCACTTTAAAAAAAATTATATTTCGTAAACGTTTGAAAATAACAAAACGATTCTAAGTGGGCATAACAAAGTAGTACTGACCTATATTTTCTGAAATTATCAGATTATTATTTTTATCCCCACTGGGGGGTTTTAAGCTCAAAATAGTGAATTTTTCGAAATATATAAATTTTTGCACCCTTTTTTACAGAAGATATTATGTTAAGACAATGAAACTTATGTCATGTTACCAGTAGAGTTCCTTCTACACTCCACAAATAAAATCGATGCTTTATGTACAAGAGGGTTCACACAGGGTTTAATTGAAAACCGATAAAATGACATAAAATGGTGTAATTTTGAGATGGCAACTTTCCAGCCACTTAATTATTTAAATTTAGTTCTACTTAACAATATGAAAGAAATACTCAAAAAAATATGTAATTTTTTTTCCTTAAATTAAAAAGCATGAGACACGGCACACCTATTTGTTGATTTCACTTAGAATTACTCTATAAAGAATTGAAATTTTATATTTTTTAATTAACGGTCACTGCATTTATAAACTTATTTATATAAGAGATCTCATGAATTGGTATTTGTTCAAATAAATTAAATGATATTTTGTATCATTTTGTATTGGGCAGGAATTCCAGAGAAATTGAAAAATCAATCCCGCTTTCCCGGGAAATGAAAAAGGCCGGGGAAAGAAAAGCTCTAGCTACGACGATTACCTTATACTGTTAACAAAAACTGGCGGAGAATAGAATGTTTGAACTTAAAATATTTCACAAGAAACAACACTTGTTACTTGGAGGAAAGTTAGCTCCGAAACTCTTTTCTTGCAGTGAATAATTCCAAAACGCGCTCCTTGCAATTTAAAATAAGATGATGTCCCCACATTTTTCAACAAGAATAGTTTTTTTTTTTGCAAACATGGCGTATATGCCAGTCAATCCAATAAAATAGCTAAAAGGAATCAGCTGAAAAAGACACAATTAGCTTATTAAACATTTTTTTGAGATTTGCGGAAAATTATTGCAGATGCAAGTACCATGGTCAGCTCCGTACCATGTCCCGACCTAGAGTTTGTCTGTAAATTGGTTATTCTCTTCATCCCAACAAATTATATAAACAAATTTTCTTCCAGCTTCTTTCTATTGTATACAGTAAGATTTAATAGACACATACATTTTTATCTCAATATGTCTGCTTAGTATTAAATGCTGCACTAATAAGTTTTTGTCCACGGATTTTACCAAAATTCACTTATTCAACTTTGAGCAGCTCCTCTGCCATCTACCGCCAGATTATTGAAACACCTAGTAAGCCATATTAAAACTTGGCAAACTAAGTTATGTTTGGTTGTAGCATGGATATGAAACAGTGAAACGAGTTTGTGTTACACAAAATCAAACTTTTTATAATGGTTTGTTATAAATTAATATGTCAGCTCCAAACTGTTATTATTTCTAATCACAAATAACGCATTTCTGTACTTATTTATTTATTTATTTGTGTGACCTTCTGCAACAAAACTTATGTTTTAAAATAGCAGAAGTATACAATTAGCTCTAAATATTTACTAAAAAGAAAAATAAAAATACATAAATAAAATAAAAAATTAAAATGTATGAATTATCGTAATGCGAACTACATTATGGTATGGAAATTTAAAATAATTGAATTTGAATAATAGTATGTTAAGTTGTGTGATTACTTTATACCAGAATTTACGAAATATAAAAGTTACGTTCGAGAAAAAAACTGAAAAAGTTTCCTCTTAAAATCTAATGCGTTGCTTGCTGCCGTAATGTTTGATGGGATAGTATTCCAGAGACGTATGGTGGAAATAAAGAACTGCCATTCCGCTATTAGCGTTTGATATCTCATAGGTATAATTGTTTTGTTCTTTTCAGATCGGGTGAAATTAAGACGATTGTACATTTCTTCGGGTTGATGAGTGCTGATTGTCTTGTAGAGTAGTTGTAACGTTTTTATTTTCATAAGGTCATCGAGAGCTGATGTGTTGACGATTCCCATAGGAGTTGAGGCCAAAAACGTATCTGGTTATATTATTAAATGTAACGTTTAGCCTCGATCTGCTTTTTGCGTCACAGTTTGAAAATATTTCACAGGCGTTGAAATGTGGTCTGACCAGGTTAACGTGTCATTGAATGTAATACCCAAGTTCTTCACTTTTCGTACGACTTCAACTTATTGTTTGTTGATATACAGTCTTGGTTCTTCAAATTGGTGATACGATCTTTCATGAAGTAATATAGATTTTAATTTTTTGGGTTTAGGCTTAGACCATTGATGGCAGCCCATACCGCAACTCGTTCTAAGTATGCATTAAGCTTATCTTCAAATCCGTTTGTTCTGCTGCTTATATATAATTGCACGTCATCAGCAGACATCCTGATACGACAGTGTATTAGCTGACTGGGCAATTCGTTCGTGTATACAGAAAAAAGGAGAGGCCCGAGAATTGAGCCTTGTGGTACGCCTTTGGTAATGGGGAGGAACGTTGACACTGTTGATGAGTTAACCTCTACATACTGTTTTCTGCCAGTGAGATAGGACTGTATCAATTTGCAAGATGTTGTTGAAAAATACATCATTCTTTTCAATTTCTGAATTAAGATGGTATAGTCGGCGGTGTCGAATGCTTTGGAATGATCCAATAAAACTAATATTGCAATATACCCGTCATTTAATTCTCCCCTAAGATCTTCAGCTATGTCGGCAAGAGCAGTTACACAACAATGATTAGCATGAAGACCAGATTGTTTTGATGTTAATAAATTATTATCTTCGAGGTGTTTAGTTATCTGTTGATGAAGAATTTTTTCGAAGACTTTCGACAGGTATGGTAAAATAGCGATTTTTAGGAAAAGTGGCTGGATTTCATCGACTCATACGGCTTTAGATTTAATGTTAAGGCAGCCCATCATGACATCAAAATCGCTAACACTGACTCGTCAAGTTGTAAGTCGTGATAATACGATTGATCCGCGGGTGGTGTGGGTATTGTGAGAAAGTTAGCGTTTCAGATGTTTGGATATAAATTTGGAATCTCAGCAGCGCGTTTTTGTGGAACTATACCAATTTCCCTTAAGGCGTTCCAGTTCTTTCTTGAATCTACTGAATTTGCGAATTTATCCGCGTAATATGTTGCCTTTGCTTGTCTGATTGCTTAAGTGGTGATTTTCTGGATAAGCTAAAAGTTTTATACAAGTCATTATTTCTGTACTTCTTCCAACGCTGCAAAAGCTATATCGCGTTCTGCCAATTGTTCATCAACTGTTGGAAGGTAATACATGCAACTCCAATAAATTTTAAATATCTCTTCCGCTATCAGACTTTGTCTTGCCCGTTTAAAATTACGATAAGTGACTGTATTATTAATAGGGTGAAACGGTATGTTATACGTTAGAAAAATAAGATCATGTTTAGAAAAACATGGCGTGAATAGCTGGTCATATATTAAAGCCTTGGATATGTCAGAAAAAAAAATATCAATTAGTGTGGAGGCAGTCGATGAAAAATGAGTTGGCATTATTCTGTTTGTAGGGCTTAGAGCGAGAAATTTCATGTTTTCGGCTAGACTTCAATCTAATAGAAGATTGCAATTAAAATCGCCAGCTATAATCACGTCTGTATACAGTGGAGTGAACCTTTCCATAATTTCATAAGCTGGAGATAGATCAATTCTCTTATTTGACCTATAAACGCTACAAACTAAAAGCTTCCTACCAACGCAACTTATCTCCAAAACTAGATATTGTAACATATCGCCAGTATCTGCACGATTTGTGCTTTTGATTCTACATGTCAATTCACGTTTTACATATATTGCGACACCTGCGTATCCATCCTCCCTGCCATTTCTGTGTAGTCTATACCCATTCATCGATACTATGGCATCTGTTATGGAATCGCTAAGCCACGTCTCAGAGACGCAGATAATATGTAGGTCTGAGTTTTCAAAAACGTAACGGAATTCGTCTATTTTTCCGAACAGGCTTTGCGCATTTATGTGACAAATTTTTAGCTCCTTTCTTTGCGCGCAAATAACTTTTACCATATTTGCAGTAACGTCTCTGGAATGTGTCCTATTATCTCTTATTGGGGTCATATGTATATTATATAAATTCTACATTTATGTACACAAATGTTTTCGTAGAATTTCTCGTATGAATTTCGTGTGTGCATAGATGTATATTCTTATGTATATACTTATGTATACATGCATGTATATGTGTGTGTACATACATAGCCACGACCAAATATACATATATAAATACATATATACACACTTATATACAAAAAAACATACATTCATACACACACAAACATACACACGAGTACTTTCGAATATATTCGTGCAGCCCTCTAATACCTATTACAAACCTTTAGCAAATTTATAGACAATTAATTACAGTTGCCATTTAAGTTTAAGAATGTCAGTTCCTTGGACGTCTGTTCCAAGTTAAATATTATAAAAAAAATACTTACGTCCTCGGTTACTGCAACTAATAAAAACCAAGGCAGTGGGAACAACCGCGGTTGTTGTATTAAACAAATTTTTATAGGACAATTACACAACTTTCATATACAACCATTGATTTAATTATTTATAAACAAATAAAATCTAGTTTATGTGGTCCTAAAGATAATTTTGAGCATAATTAATACACACATTTGTTTAAATAGATTTACGGACCTTTTCACAATGCACGATTAAAAGTTAACATGGACTTTAACGGCAAGTTCGGCATATAAAACTTGTGAAAAAAGGTCCGTTAATATTTATTTATGCATTTAACTTTAAGTTGTTAATGTTTCAAGAAAATTTAATTAACTTTATTCGGACATTTGAATTTGTGTTTGTTGGGAACGCAAGCAGTTGAGCCATAACAATTCGCACCGAAACCCAACCCATATAAAGAGGTCTTTATCCAACATGTTGCTTTTTTATTTCCTTTTGTTTCAAAAATTATGTTTTTGCCAAGAATAATAAATAAAAAATAAAAAATTTAAAATAAAAAAAAAAATTATGAATTATGAATAACAAAAATTTAACGAAGGTTTATTGTCACTCATTTATGTATATACAATTGACTACCTTTATTTTAACGATCATGCGCCGCCTAGGAAAAATGTCATTGAATTAAAAAAGTTATTAAAATTGTTGTAGAACTTGTCGTCATTTTGCTATAATTATTTTGTTATTTTTATTTTTTTCAAAACTTTTAATAATGTCAAAACATTGAAAAAGTAAATTAAAAGCGAAATTTTAGTTAATTAGTATGAGATCAGTGAACATTTCAGTAGGAGTTCTCTTTTTTTAATTCCTTAAATGGCTGCAAAATAATAATGCATTAATTTATTAATAATTTGTTTAATACTTGTTCACATTTATTAACAAGTTTATGTGAATGAATATAAATACAATAAAATTAAATAGCTTAATAAATAATATTTTGTTAATTAACTCAAAAAATAAAATGTGGTCAGCTACAAAGTTCATATTATAATTTTAAAGATTTTTTCTTTTTATATTTCGGATATGTGTAATAAATGAAACTTATTACCAACATTAAAAATCTTATTATCAAAGTCGAAATAAATCACTTAATATAATATTTTGGGCACAGGTCCACAATTAGCTGTGGGGCCTATTTGCGGATATTGGCCTCAATATCCGAAAATTCACTTAAGCTCCAAAATTCTTTTACAAATCTTCGTTTCCAGTAATTCATAAAGAAACATTCAATATATAAATAAGTATAAAAATAAAGGAGAAAGAAAACCCCTGCTATAAGACAGTAAATAAGTAAAAAAGTTATATGACACAAAATCCGAAATTTTGTTTCAATAATAAAAATGGGATTTTTAAAGAAATTTTTATGTGATTTAAAAGAGAACACTTTTCACACAACACTTGTTTAAAGCTTTTTTCCTTCTGTAATCCGTGGTTACAGCCCAAATTCAAGTATAAAATTTATTTTAATAATGCTAAGCAAATTTTTTCAAAAGAGAAAAGTTTGACATTAAGACAATGACGTTTATCATTGAGGAATATTTATTTTTGTTTTCACATTGTATTTATATGAGTGTGTTCTTAGCTATGTTTAAAGAAAATCGGTAAAGCCTTTTATAAATTATCACCTCTGTTCTAGCTTTATTATCTTGATCTCTGTGTCTATTTAACCATAGCTCCTGAACGAGCTTTTAGCATACATTTGAACAAAAATTGGTCCAGGCTTTATGAACTAATCATTCATTTTCTTTGGAGGTTTTCAATATTTTTAATTTAATGTTATTGAGTAAAAACAAAAATTTCGACGCGGTCTGGATTTTTATCCTCTCCGATTTTAATGAAATTCGACCAATATATAGTTTTGTGCGCGTAACATAACGCAAAATTATTTCGATACCTCTTATGGTTTCTATTTTATAGCCGCCTAAACATGGGCATCTCGCCAAGTTTTTAGAAAAGTTCGTCATATTGAAGTTTGAACAACTTTAGAACGCGTCATTTGTCACAGGTCTCAGTCTCCTCTTAACGAGTACTGAAAGAATCAACTGTAATTTTTAAGTCTGTTTTCATCCTATCGTGAAAATTGTACACAATAAAGACATGTCAGTTGGCTATATTTAAGGATAAATGATACTATGGCATTTTAGAGGTACTTATAGTAGAAAGCTATGTCCTTTTTAATCAGTACTCTTTAAAAGCAGACTGAAATTTTTCTAATGACATCGAATTTATTTATATTTGATGGCACGTTCTAAAGTTACTCAATGTTCAATATGACGAACTTTTATCAAAAATGGCCGAGATGTCCAAGTTAGAAGCCTTTCAAATAAAAACCATAAAAGGTATCGAAATAGTTCTTCGCCACGTTACGCGCACACAAGAGTAGAACGTATACATATGTAGATTTTCATTAAAAATCGGAGAAGATAAAAATCCAAACCCTTCTTTTTGTGTCGAATATTTTTGATTTATTTTACTCTATTAAAATTATGGTCAATTCTTGTTCATATTAATGTTTATATGAAAGGTATTTTTTACTTTTTACTTTTTAAAAGTTCAAAGGCATAAAAGTTGTACAAACAAAGAACAGAACATAATTTTTTAGTGATTGAATCGGTTTTATAACCGGTTTTTAAGCCGGTTCAGATTTATTTTTTGTCAGATCTCTTAGATTTTAATCTTCTTTTATTCGGTACAAAATTGTTTTTTACGTGTAGCGTTACACTAAAAGAAAAATCATTTATTCAGCTAATGAAGCGGTTTCATTGATATTTCTTCATCATATGAATGAAATGTTGCAATAATAGAACGGTAATTTTCATTAGCTTAATCAAACTACTCTGTTTCTGCATTTGTTTATTTTTTAACTTTCATTACATTTATGACAATGTTTTCGTTGATATTATGAACCTAAATTTTCTTCAATTTTAAGAAGACTAAAAGTGTATCTCATTAGATTTGAGTATTTATTGCAAAAACACTTTATAATACATGAAATAAAATCAATTTTGATACAAACAATACCATTTAATCGATTTCTTTCAAATTCCCTAATAGTCTAAGAAAATGTTTCATACACCCAATGAAAATGTTTCTCAAATACTGAAACAGTTTTCATAAAAAAACATTTTTATACAAAACACTTTAGAAGCGTTGAATGCATGCTGTTTTTATAGTGCTGTTGGCTGCAGTAGTTAGGGCGTTGTCTAAAAATCTGATGAAGAAAATGAAGAGGTCGAGTTCGATACAGTGAGCGGTTGTGAACGTGGTACCATTGGTTCGTAAACAAGGTAAACTAATTAATAAAATGCTGGTATTCCGTTTGGGTTAATGTGCTTAATTAACAACATTTACAAAAGGTACAATCTATGACATAAGTTCAGCTGTATAATGAAATTATTTAATGAAATCCATGAAGTATTTTATATGAAACTTTATGAAATATTCTTCATTAATACAATGAAATCTTACGTTAACTCCTTATTAATGACAAAATTCATTGATCCAATGATGAAATTCATAGCTGGGACACGAAGATTTTCCTTTCAGTGTAATAACGGAAAGTTTTTACCTAGTTTTTACCCTACTTTTTTCGCCAAATTTTTTATAAAAAAAATAATAACTTAAAAAAATGAAGTCAGAAGCCCAAAAAACGTATATGTGAATATAAGGCCAAGTTCTTGATGGGTAAAATACCATCTCATTTCTAGACAAGCTGCTTACTTGGCAACATCTCTCCCCCATTATTCTTTCCCATATTATAAAGGTAAAAGTTACCCATGATTATTTCTCATATAGAAAAATAAAAATATTGCCAAGTTAGCAGGTTGCCTAGAAATGAGATTGAGTTTTACCCGAAATTTTCGGATACTAACTTGGCCTTATTATCACATTTATGTTTTTGTACCGATATCTATTACAAATCGCACATATTGTTTGTTGCAATAAATACTAGCCGAAAGTTGTACGCACATACAAAAATTATATTATCTTATTTTCGTTAAAGAGTAATAATTTCTAGATATTTGCTTCTTTGGTTGGTCCAAACTAAAGCAGTCATACATACATATATAGTACAACTGCTATTTTTTACTTTCTTTGATAAATATATTTTTTACTGGGAAATTTAAAGTTCAATAGTATTATACTAATATGTGTTAAAATAATTTCCTTGAAATAATATATTTTTTTCGTGTAATAATTTCATAATTTTTCTTACTGCATATGCATATACATGCATATTTAAATATAATTTATAAATAAATAGTTGCTGTTGGTTTTCCTAATAAATTATTTTTCAGGTATTGATTTCTCGATTACTAATTCAATTGAATTAATATTTTTGTAAAGTAGATATATGTATGCTTAAAACTTTTTCTTACCTTAGAAAACATCAATGATACAACTCAATACGGGCACAAGTTTTTCTTCAATACCACAAAAGCCGGCTGTAATATAACACTTTCTTAACACTTTTTTATTTTTATTATTATTATTTTTTTATAAATATTATTATTTTTTAGATATTTTATCTTTCTTTTCACAATCAAAGCGACAGCCACATAAAACGGTAGCAAATCTCAATTACACACGATTTGAAAAGTAATTTTTATTTTTATGAATGATGATGCTGATTTTGGAAAAAAAAATTTACTTTCAATTTATTTCTTGCAGCTGAAATTTGAATTTGACTTTATGACTGAAATTAAATTTAATAGAGATATGAAAATTGACACAATTTTTGTAACGATTTTTTTTAATTTACTTTTTTAATGAAATTTTTTTATGGAGTTAGAAGAAGAAATAAAGATTGAAGCTTTTGGAGCAAGGAAAAACTTTTGGTTAAACAGAAAGAAAGGTTTTCTAAACAAATATATGTTTAATGTTTTTGTTGTTATCGTTGTTGTTTGTGCAATGTTGGTTGCTATTCTTGTAATAAATCTGCGTTTCTCTTGGTAACCACAAACAAATTGAAAATAACGATTTAATAGACTCTTAATACGTTACTTTTTTGTTATTGCATTTCTTTCTTTTACTTGAAATTGATTTAATGTTGCTTTGATTTTTAATTAGGCTTTTTGATATTTCATTATTAATTTTTTTTTTCCAACTTAGTGAATAAAATAGTTTAATACGTTTGGTACTATTAATAAAATTTGCTTTGATTTTGTGTTTATTTCATGTTGAAAATAGATAATATATAGGTTGATTATTTTAGTGCTTGGTTTTTAATGGACTTGTTGACATCCGATTTATGATTCATGACATTTGTCAAAGTCGCAATCATTGCCTACTGTTGATGATACTGCTGCTGATGGTAAAAACTGCCCAAATGCACTGTTTTCGACAATGAATTAGTCGTTGTCATTTTGAATTGTTTTTGTATTTTGTTTATTTTATATTTAATTTTTTTATATTAACCTGTTCTGGCTAGAATATTTAAAATTATTGGGTGTTATTACGGTTGTCAAATCGATGAGCAGAAATAAAACTACTGTGATTTCAGTTCCTCTGTGATTTTACTAATGATTTGTATGCTATCTTTTTGCCCGGTCTAAAAATGATTTTTAAATACGAAATTTGCTTAAAATTTCGATAAAAATATTTTTCTTTTTACCAAATTTACTTGCAGTCTTTTTGTTATTTGCTTTTTTATCGCATTTCTTTAGAAACTGTTTTGTTTGTAAAATGCTTTTAAAACAAAGCTCAGTTTAAAATAAAGAATGATTCAATGATTCATTTTGCTCATATAAAAATCAATGGATTCCGGAAATTAAAATTTGTGCTAAATATTTTATTACGTCCTTCAATTCTTGGGAATTCCCGTGATTCCAGGAATTAATTTTCTATTTCCCGCTCTCCCGGGAAACAAAAAAGTCTTGAATAAAAAACCCTAACGCAGATAGACACAGCTTTTGTATTGAGCTTTATTCAACACCATTGGCGTAGCTAGGCTAAGCCACCCCGAGATTCGCTCTAGCCCCCCTAGAAATTTAAAATATTAGATTAATTTTGATAAGATAAGCGAACTGTAAGGAGTAATGAGGGCTTTAGCCCCCATCCCCCTCGAAATATTTCTAGCTACGCCAATATTCAACACCTTTAATTCAAAATAAGTATAACTTAAAAAATTTTTTTGGAATTATTTAATTACAATTAATTTTAATTTTGTAACGTGTTTTCTGCCTAATTTATTCAAATGTGTGCATTGAAATTAGTTGTGGAGAGCTATTAGCAAGTTCCTATGCGCATTTCATTATGGCTAAAGCAAATCATCAGGGAACCTTTACTCAAAAATCTCATAGAAAAACTAGAGATATTAAAGGAATTCACGAGGTGTACT
Organism: Panzeria rudis; assembly: GCA_956483635.1. Taxonomy (NCBI): domain Eukaryota; kingdom Metazoa; phylum Arthropoda; class Insecta; order Diptera; family Tachinidae; genus Panzeria; species Panzeria rudis. The sequence goes on from OY101449.1 coordinate 84,371,111, forward strand.
AATGTTATAGGTACTAACATAGTACAACATTTCAAATAGGACATATTTGAATATCCTGTCATATATTCAAATACTAAAAACTAAAAAACTTCAATAATTAACCTCAAAATATTAAATAAATAAATAATAATGTACATACAAAAAAAAATACAAAAATTAAAATTGTAAATAGAAACGGTTTCATGCGAAAATTATTCAGCTGAACACATAGCACACCATATAATCATATCTACATAAGTTGTAGTGTCATATTTTATTTTTTATTGAGAATATCAACAACAAACATATCACTATTGTACAACGTTAGTACCTACAACAGTTAGAACACTTAGGACTACCTTGTGTATTCTTTCATTATTTTAAACTTCAAATCATATGAATAATTGATGAATTATTGTATGAATTTTATTCAAATAATTTCTATTGAAATCGCACATTTATAGGGAAAGTTTTTATACGAATAATTTTTATTCGAATAATATTTCTTCGAAAAATTTTTATCCGAAAAATTTTTATTCGAAGAATTTTACTAGAATAATTTTTGTTCAAATATTTTCCTTTGCATTATAAACTTAAAAGTAAATTATAACTTAAAACAGCCCATTTTAACTACAAATAATATTCGTCCTCCACTATACAAACCCGTAAGCTTGCTCAAGCAAACATCTGACCATGTAAGTGACAACATCCTCAGAAATGTCCCCTTTCCATTTTTTCGTTTGTTTCTTTTTTATATGTGTTCTACAATTTTAGGAATTTGACGTTCAGAGAGTATTTAATACAAGAAGATTTAATAGACATTGTAACAGAACTTTTTATCAGCTCAAATTCGCTCATTTTTAGCAAGCAGGAATGTATCAAAATTATTCAAACTGGTGACAGACTGAGCGACAATGTCCAGAAGAAGTTCATTTGCTGGTATACGAAGAGTAGTGCTTTTTTTTAAACAAAATTATACAAAATTTTAAATTGAACATTGCAAGACTAGCTTGTGGATAATATCTAACAAATAGTTGGTATGACCAGTTGAGTAGTTTTTCTTTTACCCATTCTTTGAGTACGGTTTCTGATAGATTGTCTTAAAAGAAACTATAATCGAAATTTCCTTAAGTAGTCATTGATGAATATATCCTCTACGACGAGTTGGCCCACCGGGATCCTCCCGCTTCAGCACCATCACAGCTTCATTAACAGCAGCCACTTTGTATGTAGCCTTAAAAAATTATTTACAGAAGCCAGTCTATAACACCTATCGATAAACATAGGTAGGGCTGGCAAAGATATTTAGGCTTAAAGAAAATATACACCTCAGATTGAATATGTAATGCTGGACTATGATTGCTTTGAAAGGGGTTTCATGTCGCATTTCAACAAATAAAACTCCATCATATTGGAAAACTACAAACACATTAACACTAAAATACTTTTTGTATTCACCCGCGGATTCGCCAAATCTTTTTTTAAATTTTTTTTATCACGTACAAAGCTTCGAAGCAAAAAAGGGTGAGCATTTATGTGCAAGATTTTTGAGCACCACCATGGTTCTTTAGCGGAAATCGTGTTCGCAGCCTCCTAGCTTATGGCATAGCACTCACAGCACTATCCCACTTGGCTCGGGCAACCTCGTACTTTGTTCTTGCCTAAAGTTTTTCTTTTCGACGATTTTTTTGTTACCCCGTAATCGGGATTTTTTTTAAATATCCCCGAATCACATGCATTCTTGCTAAGAACAAATTATTACAAAATAATATATATATATATATATATATATATATATATATATATATATATATATATATATATATATATATACATATATATATATATATATATATATATATATATATATATATATATATATATATATATATATATATATATATATATATATATATATATATATATATATATATATATATATATATATATATATATATATATATATATATATATATATATATATATATATATATATATATATATATATATATATATATATATATATATATATATATATATATATATATATATATATATATATATATATATATATATATATATATATATATATATATATATATATATATATATATATATATATATATATATATATATAATATATATTTAAAAAAAACCGACTACCAAATAGGTGTGGCACTGCCCCCATATTTTATCATCCTGCACTTTTACGAGAGCTAATTGCTTATTTGCTTTTCATGGTGGTGGCACTGCCCACTTTTCTAAACATAATGTTGTATTGTAACGATAACTAAAGGTTTATGTAAAGTTTCATAAGTATCGGCTTAGTAGAAGTTTTTGAAAAAGAATATTTACTTTGCATGGGCGTGGCACTGCCCGTCTTCCAACGGGACCAATCTGGAAGCACATCCTTTTAAATAAAGAGGGAACATACATAAAAAAAATACACGACGAATCGATAACCTTTCTCCTTTTTTTGAAGTCGGTTAAAAATTACAAAAACAAAGAGAAAGCTTTAAAAACTCAAACACGCGAGGAGTTCGAATCAACACACATAGTACGACAAACATAATTCAAAGTATATTTTTAATTTTTGTTATGAACATATCAGTCTGTGGAAAAAAGCACTAACTCGTTATCAACGGATGTATGAAGGCCGTATTGCTAGCAAAGATTTCAACAGTTTTTTAATACTTTCTGCTTTAATTTTTTATTGAGCTTGCTATTTGATTTGGGTTTTCAATGTCACTATTATCAGTGCTTTCAATTTCTTATAATGCATCGCTGTTTCCACCAAAAAGAGGATTTAAATTTGTTCTGCATGCAAAACTAAATCATATTGATACATTTCATTGAAAGATAGAACTATTAATGTATTTTGTAAGAGCCGTAAAGTTTTTTGGGAACTCCACCACGAAATATCCTTATTATGGGATTGAAAGTTACGTGTAGTTATCGGGAATTCCTATGAAAAACTTAGCCTATAACATTTTTCATATTTTAAATACATTTATTGGAAATTAGATCTCTTGGAGAATTTCGATAATACTTTTAAGTAAAGTTTTTTCCAAAGTTATATAATTAGTTTGGCGAAAGTTCGACTAAACTATTTTTTATTTAGAAAGAAATTCTAAAGCATGTCATAACTGAACATTCAAAGAAAATTTTGGATGTACGGAAGGTTGAACTGACATCAGATGTTTCGAGACCTCCCTACACAGTCTTCTCATCAGAGCTCTTTTCTACCTAGACGACACTGCCAGCGAAAGCAGCAACAACAAACGAGCGAAAAATCCTATTTACCTTTTTAACCAATTAACAGATGAGTCGCCATCTCGTCTCGACTCATCTGTAAATTGGTTACAAAAGCAAATAGGATTTTCGCTCGTTGGTTGTTGGTGCCTTCGCTGGCAGTGTCGCACAGCGGTGTAAATTAAAAAAATGTGGTACTAAGTATTGAACTTCTAAACTACTAAATGGATTTGCATACAAATTAAAATGGTTGCAGAAGAGCAAACAGACTTTCAGAATCGTATCCCTTTAACGATTTAGCTACAACAGGAGCGGAATTTCGAGGGCTGAAGATTGGCTACCTCGAGTGTGAAAAACATTGTGCGGGTGGTAACTCTCGTAAAAATTATCCGATTTGTAAAATTTTAAGGGCATTGGATTTTACTAGATAATATAAAGAAAAAATGTACTAAAAAATGTTTTTCTATCTTTTATAGTTTAAGAGATATTTTACTTCAAAATTAATATTTTTAATATTTTGCCTCAATTTTTGTTTGTTTTTTGGCTGTAATTTTTTTTACTACGCATCTGATTTTAACTACTAGCACACCATTAAATTGCTGATAAAAAGCTTAGAAATATTTTGAGCCGTTAAGTTGTAACAAACGTCTAAACTCAAAACTTTGAAATTTAACTAAAAATAGTAATTTTTTCCAAAAAAATTTTTTTTTTTCAATTGTAAAAAAATTTTTAGAAATGTAAATCTTTTTGTACACGGTGAAAGGCAATGCTTTTAAGATGAATTTGGCGGACAGATTTGTTCACATTTACCTTTTGGACATGTACCTTCCATTTGGCAGTGGACGAAAATCATCAATTTTCCAAATAATTTTTGTGTTTAGGAGCCTGAAAAAAACTTTTCACAGTGTGCCTTAAAAATCCATGAACAAGGTTATATTAGGTAGATAGTTAGCATAGTTCTTGATTTTAATGAAGATATCGACGCACTGAATCTAAAAACGAGGCCTGTTTTGGCCGTTACCCCTCCAATTTCGAGTAAATTGCGATAAACAGAAATATTTCGATATTTTTCAACGGTTTTTTAGCTCCGTCCCTGGTGTAGCTACAGACTTAAAGTCTGGTTTCTCCTCTTCAACCATTTATATTTTTATGCAAATCCATTAACTATTTTAGAAGTCCCATACTTATTACCACTTTTTTTTTAATTTATACCACAGTGTGACGTCTAGGTGGAAAAGAGTTCTGATGAGAAGACTGTGGTGGTCTCGATACATCTGATGTCAGTTTAACCTTCCGTACAGCCAAATTTTTCTTTGAATGTTCAAGTATGACATGCTTTAGAATTTTTTTCTAAAATAAAAAAAAATTAATCGAAAGATTAAATCGAAAACGAACTTAAGCCAAACTAATTAAATAACTTTGGGTAAAAACCATATATTTCGACTAAATTCATAACTTAATTGTTAAAACTCTAAAGGCACTTAGCTAAACAAGAATGTATACTGTTAAAAAAGTTGGACAGAAGAAAACATTAAAAAAACCCCAGCATTTGAAAATATCGATGATATTTCGTCATGCTTTTAATGACAGAAATCAGAAAGCTTAAAATTAAATGATAAAGAAAAACATAGTGAAGTCCCGAACCTTAAAAAACCGATAATAGTCGAGAATAGTCACGAGACGGTGACTTATTTGGTAATTGGTTAAAAACTTAATCGGATTTTCGCTCGTTGGTTGGAAAAAGAGCTCTGATGAGAAGACTGTGGTTGTCTCGAAACATCTGATTGATGTCAGTTCAAACTTCAGTACAGCCAAATTATTTTTTTAAACCCAAACTAATTAAATAACTGTGGATAAAAACCATACAGTTCTACTAAATTCATAACTCAATTGTTAAAACTCTTAAAGTTTTTTTCTTTAAAATATACTATATAAAAAAACTATGTATGTATTTATTTTATTTTATTTTTTTTTAATTTAATGTTATTAAATCTAATTTGTCCAAAAATTTGTCAGTTTCAAAATTATTTTGCATGTTAAAAGAAGCTGCTTATAGTGGGTCGCGTTGTTCTGTTTGTTCTGATATGCAATCAGATATAATACTTGAAATACATTCAGCAACATCACAGCTTGTTGCGATGGCCACATTATAAACGCGAATCTCAGAAAAGCCTCATGTTTTCTTTTGGCCTAAATGAGGCCATGAAAGGAAACGGCACCCAATGCAAGGGAAACATAGTCAGCAACTTATTTTTCGGTAATAGCAAGTGAGACGAAAAAGTGGGACTAAAGACCTTCAGATGTTTTTATTTTGAGCTTACGTAAATATAACATATGTATCTATGTACATAAAAGCCAAATGCAACTATAGATTTGAAAAACATTTTTACACGTACTTACAAGCTAACCGGCGTTTTGCATGATTAATTTGAACATTATTATGGAGGCAAATAATTACAGTATCTTTTATTTGACGGAAATAAATCCGAAACGTAATTTATATATCAACTGGAATAAAAATGTCTTGCACTTAAATAATTTTCTGCAAATTTATACTTTCGTTTAAAAACCAAACCCTAAAAAATCACTCCACGAAAAGAAAATAGGTATTTTATATTTGGTGTAGTTGCTGTTAATGAATTTAACACTTAATAATTTTAACAATTCACTGCATGTCTTTTTTGTTAATATTTATACGAGTTAAGATTTGTTTTTGCTTTATTTTATTTTTTTATGAACAAATTTTTTCTCTTTTAACTTTTCTTTTTCAATTGAATATACATATTTCGAATTTTAACTTAGACTTAAATAAAAACAAAATTCGCTCTCAGTAAAGAAAAAAATAAATCTTAATACTGTATCTGAGTTGAATGTTTAAAAAACTAATATAGTTGTTGTAACTCCTATAAGAGTTGATAAAAGTATCTTTAAGATAAAATGGAGCAAAGCTTTAAAACGGTTGTTAAATCAAACAGACCTTAAAATATATTTTGTTTTATATCAAACTGAAATTTTATTTTGCAACTTGTATCTTAATTTTGAATTCAACAAGAAATTCTTTATATCTTAAAAAAAATTTCATTAACTCCACTCGACTCACACAAGTTTAACGCTTGAAATCTCGCCACTAACTAAAATAAATTAACTAAACACACTAAAACGACCGACCCGTTTGAGTTTTTTTGTCGCTTAGTGTGTGTTTTTTGTTGCTTTTCGTTCATGCCGTTGAGCGCTGTCGAGTTGTTGTAAGCGAGTTGTATTAAAAAAAGCAAAAACAAACGTATTAAGCAACTTAAAACGTTAATGCAGCCAAAAGTCAAACCGTAGCTAAATAATAATGAAAATCCAGCTACAACAAACACAGCTTAAGTTAGTCTGTCTATCTGTCCGTCTACCAAACAGCCAACCAAACCCAACATTAAAAATAAATAAAATAAATAAACCCATTTACGTTCGACATCATACCTTTTGTCTTGAAAAAAAAATAGTTTTTTAGTCAATCGAGTTTTACAGACAAAACCAAAGGAATAAAAGAGCGCAAATATAGCCCAAGTTAAGAATTTAAGCCGTTGCACAATGGTCTGAAGGTTAAAAATAGCTAAAATATATTTTTCGTTGAAAAGGAGTAGCGAAAGAGTATGTGGGATATCATACTAATTTCGTTGCTCAAAAAATATATTCCTAAAATGTTGAACAAGTAACTTAAAATTGGTCTCAGTAAATTTCGTTACTGAATCAGTTACTGATGTAAACAACAACTAAATTGCCAACAATTTTCACAAATTTAACATATTTTATCCGCAAAAAAAGGGTTGGGGATTTCTCGGACTTTTGCAGTTCCCGAGAAATGGGAATGAAAAATCGCGTTCCCGGGAAGAGTTAATTTTCTAAATAAAGTAGATTTATTAAGTGAAAATTGGAATTCTACAATTTGATTCTTTCACTAGCTTTGAAAGTGTTGCAACAAAAATTTCATCCGATGATTTGGTGAGCGATGTTATTCCTACCATGATAGAAGCGCTGCAAAATTTAAAAAAGAAACTATAACGCTATTTTCCAATAGAGTTGCAAGAAGATAATGGTGATTGCTAGGTACTAAATCCATTCATAACTAACTGCGTTGAGTTCGCCGATCTTGCCAATAATTTGAAAGAAAATTTATGTGACCTGGCAGCGGACAGTATGCTCAAAATAGAATATTTATTTCAAAATAATTCTACATTTCGAATACCCTGAGCTAGCTAAAAAAACGCTTAAAATATTAACTCAATTTTCAACATCTTATCTGTGTGAAATGACTTTTTCACAAATAGTGAATATTAAAAAAAAGGAATAACCTAAATTTAGAAAATGATTTGATTGTTGCGTTTCACAATTGCAACCACGTTTTTCGCATTTAATTAAATATAAGCAAGCCCAGCGTTCCCATTAATATAAGTACTTCTATGTTTTTGAAATATTTTTTTTTCATGTTTTTGAATTAAACAAATTAAATATTAAAAATAAATGAATAAAGCCCTGTACAGACGGTTGTAATATCTTACAATATTGTCAGATCTGCCAATGTGCTGACGATGTACTGACAATAAAAAAATGTCAGCACAAGGTATGTTGTTAGTTCACACGGCTATATCAAAGTTGTTAGAAAAGCTTACAAGACAGTTGTCTGACAATATATTTATCTGACAATATTGTCAGTAAAGAAATTGGCATTTCAAACGATTGTCAGATGCAAAAATTGTCAGATCTGTTGTTTGGCGCTGCCAGACGCATATCATTTAACAGAAATCTTCAATTATTTATCATCTGTGCTTCTGTTAACTTTAAAAAGTAAAAATATAAATTATTATTAAACATAAAATTTTAACTATTTTAGCTGCATAATTTTTCTTATTTTAATTTTTCCCTAAAAAATATGTGTGCAGTGCTGCCAATATAAAAAAGTTTTTGACAATGACGCCATTCGCACATCTGGCAATTCAAAAATGTCTGACAATTGTCTGTCAATAATCTGACAATGGTAACGCGATGTGTTCACACGATTGTGAGATGTCTGACAATTTTTTGTCAGCAGGTAGTATTAAAATCGACTGACAATGCTTTTTCTGCCAACGTTGTCAGACAAAAATTTTCAGTTCAGGCGATTGTAAGAATTTTTTAGCCAATTTTACTTACAATATTGTAAGAACTGGCAATCGTTTGTATATAGCTTCAGGGTCCTCATTAAAACGTTTACAGCCCTCGCAAATTGCGCAAACTGTGCATGTTTCCACTCTCGTAAATGAATTGTCAAAAAAAATTTTAAAATTCATTTGCACAGCTCGTAAACTTGCACTGAAAAATAAAAATAAACGTCATAAATATATAAATAAACATTTTTATTTATAAATATTTTTATAATAATTTATGTGAAAAAAAAGAAAATATAGAAAAAAAGACAAAGTGATAAAAAATGCATATAACTCATTGTTGTTGTGATACAGAGGCAAGCACAAGGAGTAGCTGGAGAAGTAAGTTGGCTGTTAAAAGTTGCACAACAGTTTCACAAGGGGCTTCGTGAAACACGCCTCGCGAGTTTGCGCAATTGAACAAAAGGCAATTTCTTCCGCTTTCATGAAAACCTTTAATGTATTTTATTTAGATCAGCTGCCGACCCCTGAGAAAGGTCGCCGCGACCCCCCAGGTGGTCGCTACCCTCCAGGTGGTCGCTACCCCCCAGGTGGTCGCTACCCCCGAGGTGGTCGCTACCCACCGGTTGAAAACCACTGTTCTAAACCATTTTAGAAACTTATGTAGTATTATCATACCAGAGGTGTAAACATGAAAAATACTTACAACAAACTTTTGTTCTCTTTTTTTAAGCACGAAGAGAATTTCATAATATTTTGATTCTACAAAGTCTTTAATACTTTGTATTACCATGTAAAGACAGTTTTAGAGATGATTCAAATAATAATTCCGGCTCGAAAATTCAGCTTTTTAGTGACTCCTTTAGAATATCTCTCTTTAAGGGTAAGTTTTAGATTTGTATGTTATTGAAATGGAATGTGCACTGCAGAAAATGTCGATGATAAAATTGCACTCATTCACTATTGACGTAGTCAATAGATACTATAGGCAGTTCTCAGTGCTATCTGCATTTAGCATGTTCTTGCCATATACTACGTTTATACGCACGTGTTATTTGCAAATAAAACAGTAAATTGTTGACATATAATTGTTTTATTGCGACTTATTAACTCACGAAAACTATTCACTATTAACGCACTATTTGCAAATAAAATGTTTGAGGTTGCCACGCTTACAAATGTTTGTTAATAAAAAACAATAAATAGATAAACATTTAGCGAAAATTATTGATAGAAGAAAATAATGACAATTAAATCGAATAATTATTTGTTATTTTATACATTTCAACAATTTTTTTTTGTAAGAATACAGAAGTTTTCTATAGAAGTGCTACCAAGTTTTGTATTTTTGCTATGACTTATAAACAGTGAGTTAAGTTATTTACAAATATTTTAATTTGCAAATAGTGCCCATATAAACATAGTAATAGAGATCCTACTAGTGGCCTCAGAACTAGTGACTACCTATTGACTATGAAGTTCTTATGAGACCACATTGAGACATTGGCACCAGAGATTCACTAGTGCATTTTAATGATTCTACTCAGCTCCTATGAAACTTTTTACTAGATAAAGCAATTTAAATATATTTTTTATGAAAATTTTTATTTTTGCGTGCGGCCGAATATGTTTTAAACACAACAACATGAAACAATAAAAATCGTTTTGTAGCTGTCAAAAACTTTTCTTTTCATTAAGGGCAAAATAAAAAGTGTAAGCGATTCGTTGACAATTTCACCAAAAATTCACCAAACTTGTCGACAAAAGTGTAGACTTGGAGGTACTCGGCCCCTGGATTCCTTCAGCGTAATGTTATCACACTGTTTTCATACGCACAGTATTTACACTGCAACTTTTGATCTCGCTTATACTCTCTCAAACATGTTGCGAGTAGCTGCAACGTGCTGTTAGTGATTTAGTTTTTTGTTCCTATACTTATAAGAGCGTTTCTTGGCAACCTTAAAAACGATTTCCATAACAACACCTCTTTTTTATTTCCTATAAAAAATTAAGCAAATTTTACATTTTTGTTGTTGCTTTTTGTGTATTTTCTTAAAATCATTTATAATTAAACAAGCCCCACCCGGTGTGCTTCGCTACCACACCAGGCTTTTGTTTACCACCAAGATTTTGCTGGATTTTGCACTTTGTTCTAATAGTGCATTTACATTGCCTCGAAATATAGTAGCTACGAGATTTCGAGCTAAATCTAGTTTACAATACAAAACGAAATCTACACTCTAAAACACTTTTGTTGAATATTAGGTCTAAAATAGTCGGCAAAGCTTTACTGATTATTATCGACCTAAAATTAGACAAGCATTCTTTCTCTTTGTTGATTTTTGAACAAAATATGTTTAATAAAAGAAAGAAAATATAAAATAAAAACGCCTGCGAAGTGATTGGCTGTGTGCAGCTCCGAACCGTGACCTCCTGGCTGATAGTCTATTGTAGCTACCATTCAGCCATAGGTGTATTATACTTTAAGCAAAATTTTTCCACTTGGGCTTAATATGTTTAATTTGAAAAATTTTTTCTATTATAAAAATGTATGAAGTATATTTTTTTTATTCATAACATTTATTAAAAAAGAAAGATCCTTAGAATATTGCTTAATATACAAAATTTTAATGTTACTTAGACATACTTTGTTCAAAAATAAATTATTTTACAGCAGGTTTGTATTTGTGCGAAAAATTATCAAATTATGTTTTTTTGTTACAAGTAACTACAAACTCGATGCAATTTTACACAACCAGAAATTTTCAATGCAAATTTAGACAATATATGGTACTAAATTTCAAGTAATTTTTTAGAGGTTACTTTGCCGCTAGATTTGGACGAGATCTACTCAAAATCTAGACGTTTTTTTTACTATCTTGTAAAAAAATTTTCTATAAAAGCTGAGTGAATTAGCTACGTGAATATTACGCTCTAGAAGAATTTTCTATAAAAGTTTAAGATAAACTTCAGTCAAAGGATTTTGTCTTGCATAGGAAATCTTGAAAAAGGTAAAAAATATAGATTTCGATAAAGATTTCAGATCAAATCTACTAGATTTCGAGACAATGTAAATGCACTATATCAGTTATCCACATCAAATTTAAAGAGCCTCACTGTCGTAGTTCTGAAGATATAGAAAATTTTAAAATTACTGTTCCCCTTCCAATTTACGTCTAAGTTCTTGGATTTTGCACTTTATACTAAGAGTGACACACGTAAATTTTACAGAGACTCACTAAGGTAGTTATGCAGATATAGGGAAATTAAAAATTTATTTGCAAATGGGTACCCTTTCCAATAAAAATTATTTTTTTCGGTTATATTTATTTATTGTGTCTTCAATAAAAATTAACTAACAATAAGTAATCAAATCTTAACTCAAAAATTTTAATTTTTTAAGTCCAGCCAATGTCAGACAAAAATATTTGTTTCAGCGGTTGATTCTTTGGTTGTTTTCGTCTCTCGTGTTCGGTTAAGAGCAGCCGATTGTGGCCTCTAAAGTTAATGATGTTTCGAGCTAAGGGAGTTGGGTGCAACTCCCATGGGGCTACTGTAATCGTACAGAGTATTTTTTCGCTTGCCTTTGAATTATTTCTACATTTGATGCCGAGGCAGTGCCCCATAACTGGATTCCGTAGGACCATATTGGTTTTAGAATGGAGTTGTATAGAAGAAGTTTACAATCTAGGCTTAGAGTAGAGTTCCTTCGATTGAGCCAAATCATTTGAGCTGCTTTTAATTTCATTTGGGTCACCTTTGTATTTAAGTGGGACTTCCATGTTAGACGACGATCAAGATGAACACCGAGATATTTTACTTCAGTGTGTTGAGGTATAGTTTGGTTATTTATTTTTATAGGTGGGCAGGATTCTCTGCACAATGTAAAAGTAATGTGTAGACATTTTTGTTCGTTAATTTTTATCCGCCATTGTTCCAACTGGGGTATATAATCTAGCAAATTGCGGGTGGCTTCTTGATGGATTTTGTGAACACTTAGAAAAGCTGTATCATCAGCGTATGTTGATATGTGTATGTACCTGCTTATCGGCAAGTCAGAGGCATATATCAGATATAATACAGGACCGAGGATGCTACCTTGAGGAACTCCGGCTTCTTTAACAACAAATTTTCGCTCAGTTAAGTAGCTTTCTAAAAGTTTAAGGATGTTTTCGGGTAGGTTTTTCTTTAGTTTATGTATTAAATCTTCGTGTCATACTTCATTAAATGCCTGAGAAAGATCGATTAAGAGCGCAGAACAATATTTCTTTTCTTCGAAGGTTTTTCTAACCACGTTCACGAGTCTATGTGTTTGTACAATCGTGCTATGTTGTCTCCTAAAACCGAATTTGTGGTCTGGAATGCATCCAGTACGATTTAGTATAGTATGTTAGCTTAGTCATAAATAGCTTTTCAAATAGTTTTGACATGTTAGACAATAGGCTTATAGGCCTATAGGATTCCACCTTCGTATTATCTTTGCATGGCTTAGGTATCATGGTAATAAGCGAAACCTTCCATTCTGCGGGATAGCATTTGAGGCGCAAATACTGTTAAAAATAAATAGAGTTATCCGTTTTGCAGTATAGGGTAGCTCTAAGAGCATTACATTGCTTATTTTATCAGCGCCAACAAATGTAAATAAATAAATTAGCCTATTTGAATTTCCCGATAGTAAGACAGTTCCGAAATTTTAGCACGATTGGTCTTACCGTTTGGCTTCCAATAAGGACAAACAAACAAAGAGACACACGAACAAAGAAACACAGATTCATTTTTATATGTATATGTATATAGACAATAAAAATAATAATTAATAACAACAATATAAATAAATACTAAATACACACATACTTAATTGCTTACACAAATCTACACAAATCTAAATTTTACACTTTGCTTGTATCCAACGAATAACGTTTGTCATCTAATACTCAAAATGATGCGAAGGGATGAATGAATTAATGAATGGCACATTTATAAGTCAAAACAAATACATGCCGGGTATGTCTATTAAAATAACAACAACATGATTGTTTTACCGACTGATTTAGATAAAAAATAATAAATAAATAAATCATTGAATTTGATGTTTTTCTCTTCACTTCTTTTTATATGTTAACTGACTCATAAGTAGAGAATAATTTGTGGAATGTATACAGGTAAGTTAACGTAAAAAGGTTATGCAAAGATAGATTTTAAAGGTACATATCTATATATATATATATATATATATATATATATATATATATATATATATATATATATATATATATATATATATATATATATATATATATATATATATATATATATATATATATATATATATATATATATATATATATATATATATATATATATATATTTATTTTAAATGTTTCGAGGTTTATTTGATGATAATTGATTCAGACAGAAGTAAAAAGTTTAGGCCGACAGCTAAAAACAGCAAAAGTGGAGTATTAGAGCACTTTGATAGGTTCACTCTAACATCAGTCGTGGGAATTTTGTGAGTCACTGGGTAAAATTTTATTTTAACATCTCAAAAATTTGTTTAGAAAAAACTACAGAGTTATTTATTGAAAACAAATAAATTCTAAGATTCTCATGATCTAAAACTTCATTAGAGAACGTTATAAAAATTTTATAAATATATATATAGAACAAATAAGTCTACCATGTAATTAATAAAAAGAAAAAATTATATATTTTACTCATTTAGAGGATTGCATATTGATGCAGATATCTTCATATTAAAAGAAAATAAATAAATCAAAACTATCAGCAAATTATGCTTACTCGTCTTACGGCTCTTTTCACAATGTACGATTAAAAGTTAACGTTGACTTTAACATGAAGTTCGGCATACAAAACTTACGGTTAAAGTCCACGTTAACTCTTAATCATACATTGAGAAAAGGGCCGTTAGCGGGAAAAAATTATGTTCATGCTGTTGTCACATGTCACATATTATCAATAATATTTTTTATCCATGTTTCCACTACGGCCTTAGTCGTAATTCGCTCTCTGATTCGTAATTCAAACCCCAAACACATACCAAACTACGTACTTCGTTATAGAAAATTTTGAGAGCGTATTACCATAATTATTGGTATTTCAATTACCTTCTAAACTATGAAAAAATCATTGTAATCCCTAATTTTTATAGAAAATTTATCAAAACTTGTTTTTAAACAAATTAATTATATAAGGGCCCAATAAACTCGCATACATGAATGACATACATGAAAACTGACAAAAATTGGTGTTTGTCAGTTTTTCCCCTCACACTGTTCATTGAAACTGGCAAACATTTATTTAAAAATTTTTTAAAAGAAAACTGATAAAAATTTTCAATTTACAATCATATTTAAAATAGACAAAAGTGCGACAAAACCAATTGTGATTTCAAATTTGAATTAAAAAATGTAAATAATTTAAAAAAATAAGTCGTTACATATGAAAACATCTAAATTTTATATGTTTTCCCTTGATATTTGCATTCAAGTATGTCAATCTTCCCCTTACACCATACGAAATGTGTGAGCAAAGAAAAATTATTAAAAATTATTAATATTCATTCAACATGTTTGTCACTCAACAAAATTAACCGTACACTAGCTATGGGCAAGTGAAAAACATATATCGATATCGATATATTTTTAAATATCGATCGACATCGATATATTTTTAATTATCGATCGGCATCGATATATATCGAATAAAAAATATCGACATATCAAAATATCGATATTTTTTGACAATGACAGTTCATACATAGTCGCCAATTTTATTTTTTTTATAAAACAAAAAAATACCTTTCTTATAAATAATTAAGCTGGAAAGAGTTAATTTCCAAGATCCTTACTGTTTCACCAATATTTCATGAAACATACATCACCAAAATTACATTCAAAGAATGATAATTTTTCGGATAGACAAAATATTATAAATAAAACAAAAGATTTTGTTAGTAATATTATATTTGATGAAGACTGTGCCGAAATGTTTTTAAAAATTGCACGAAAAACAAAACCAAAGGTAAAAATATCGAATTTGATACTGTCGATATATTTGGAAAAATATATCGATACATCGAAATCAAAAATATCGACGATATATTTTTAAGAAAATATCGATATCCTTACCGTACACAGAAAAAATTATTACCAAAAACTTTCAAACAAAATATTGTCTAAAAATAAATTTCATTTTCAGTAAATGTTCTTTACATAATCAATGAATTGTTTGACTCTTATTTAGAACGCAAACACCTAGAAAGACTGCGTCGTAAAAAAAACAACACCGATGACGACATACATACAAATAACAACAGCAAAAGGAATGCGATTGTACCAAGTTTTTGAGTGAATCAATTCGTTAGTGTCATTGCGCTAATTCTCATTAATTTTTTTACAGCCTTTGGATAATCAATCGTCAAACACATACTAATACATTTTGCTTGTATGGGTTTTATTTTACAACTCTTGCTCTTACAAAGTTTTTGTTAGTGTATAACAAGCAACAGCAAGAAACAAGCGATAACACAACCTGCTTGTTTGAATGTTCATGCCACACTGATTGATTTTATTTAGTTTTAGTTAATACATGTGAGTACATACCTGTGAGAGTAAAAGAGTAAAAAACCCTATGTGATATGCTTTGCAGGATCCTGATTTAGATAAACATTCCGACTTGAACACGTTTAGCAAAGTGAAATTTCAAAAATGCTTAATGGATGATGATGGTGATGACCCAGATAAAAACTTTACTGGTATATTACAAAAAATCCAGTAAATATTTTTGTTTGATTCAGTAAAATATTTTGTTTAATATTTGATAGTATTTTTAGACTAATTGTTTTATAAATTCAGACAAAAATATTGTTTGATATTTTTCAAAAAATACGGTAAATATTTTTGTTTGATTTAATAAATGGTTTTGTTTACAATTTGTAAATATTTTTAGACAAAACGTTTTATAGATCAAAACAATTTGTTCACTGAAAAATAACACGTTTTTTTTTCAATAAAATTGTTGAGATATTTTTGTCGATATACTAATTTGTCTGTAGGTCCGTTCCTAGACAATATATTTACTATTTCATTGAATTCCTTTACAGAAAAAGAAATAGTAAATATTTTGTCTAGGAACGGACCTACAAACAAATTTGTAAATATAGACAAAAATATCTCAACAATTTCATTGAAAAAGAACGTGTTTTTTCAGTGAACAAATTATTTAATTCTATAAAACAATTAGTCTAAAAATATTTACAAATTGTAAACAAAACAATTACTAAATCAAATAAAAACATTTACTGGACTCTCTGAAAAATATCAAACAATTTTTTTGTCTTAATTTATAAAGCAATTAGTCTAAAAATACCAACAAATATTAAACAACATAGTTTACTTAATCAAACAAAAATATTTAGAGGATTTGTTGTAATATATCAAACAAAATTTTTGTCTGGGTCATCTAATCATCTATTAAGCATTTATGAAATTTCACTTTGTTAAATGTGTTCAGGTCTGAATGTTTATCTAAAGACTCTAAAAAATGAATTAGAATTAACGCAACGACATTAATGAATTGATTCACTCAAAAATCTTCACTAAACACACTTGGTAAACTCGCATTCCTTTTGCTATCATTGTTGTTGTTGTTATTTGTGTGTATGTCGTTATCGGGGTTGTTTTTTTACGACACACTTTTTCTTGTTGTTTTTGGTGTTTTGTTCTAAATAAGAGTCTAACAAACAATTCATTGATTATGTAGAGATCATATACTGAAAATTAAATATATTTTTAGACAAACTTTTGTTTGAAAAATTTTTTGTGATAATTTTTTCTGTGTGTGAGTATAGGGTTCCCTTTAAAGAAATTATTAAAAGTAAAATATTCAATACTAAAAGTGCAAAACAAAATCAGTAAATGTTAAAAAAAATAATAGTGCGAAAACTACAACAATCTGGCATGTTCTGAAAATCACGGTGATTTCAAATCACGTGATTTCAAAAGTAAACTGTTAATAACTAATTTGTTAGCGGGCTTTTGTTGTATTTTAAGTTTTTGTCATTTATAATACCACATTTTATTCGAACTTTCAACCCTATAAATCGTGCAATTTACGAAAACAATAATTTAGCCTATATAAATTTTTTGAAATCACCGTGATTTGACATCTCGTGATTTTCAGAAAAGCCCCAAATGATAAAAAAGAGTATAAAAAGGCAAAAAAAAATTACTCGAAGAAAAACTGTCACCACATATTACGAATTTGTAGTGGAAACAAGTAAATTCATTAGAGCAAGTGTATAAAGTTTTCTTGTTATCATTTCAAAGAACATTTTGAATCGGTAAATTGTTGACAAAAAATCTCTTGTAATAAATTTATACGATGAAATCTTTCACGAAATTTTCCTAATGAAATTGTATTTATTTGCTTGTTGCAAGCGCGCATAAAGCAAATGGGCTAAAGAAAATTAACCACCTGAAATATTATTTGCTAAGTATTGTTAAGACTAAGTTTACATGATGAAATATTTCATGAAATTCGTGGCATGAAACTTTCTTTATTTGCCAATAGAATGGACAGTGAAACAAACTGTGTGGAAGAGGTGGTAGGAAATACAATTTCAGAAGGTTTTTGACACTTTTCTTTATTTAATTTTCTTTTCCGCGCTAAGCAAATAAAAATAGTTTCATGAAAAAAATTTCATTTAAATATTTCATCGTGTAAGTTTCGTCTTCGACTAAATTTACATGATGAAATAATTCATGAAATTTGTGGCATGAGACTTTCTTTACTTGCTAATAGAATGGGTAGAGAAGCAAGTTGGGTTGAAAAAGTGGTAGAAAATAGAACTTCAGTTGTATTTTGTCAACTATCATTACCAAATTTGCTTTTCCGAGCTTGCATTAAGCAAATAAAAAAAGTTTCATCAAGAAAATGTCATGTAATATTTCATCATATAAATTAAGCCCCTAATTGTGTAAATCACATCACCGAATTTATATTAAAGCAAAAACTAAATTTTAAAAAATTTTAAAAATTAGTGCCACGATGTTGACAAATCGATGTCGTTCTCTGATTTATATTGAAAACTATAATAAAAAATTTTAATTTGTTGTTGTTTTCAATATAAATAAGAGAACGACATCGACTTGTCGACATCGTGGGACAGGCGCTTAGTTTTTGTTTTTCATAAAAATTGTTCACCAAACAAACGCATAGAAATTCAAGCGTTGCTTTGCTTGTCGAAAATTTTTTAATTTATGTGAAAAATAAAACAAATTTATAAAATATTTCATGATAGAAGGTAGTTTCCATTGATAAACATAGATAGCAAGCTCTCGCACTGTCAATAAAATAATGACAACTCTCTTTACACATGTAGATATTGCGAATTCAACAAATATGAGAGGACACCATTTTTTGAATTTCAATACACTTGAGAGACTACCATTTTTCCACTTGAAAATGCACTAAATCGTAACTTTTTTTCCACGCACAAACACTTTTTAGTTTTATTTAATTTTTTTATTTGTTTTGATATAAATTTTATATTTCTTCTTGCTGTAATTTTAAAATATTTTTGTAATTTTGTTGACATTTGTGCGTTGAAATTTATAAAAGTTTTCAACCCTATTTTTCATTGAGCAGTATTGTATTTTTGTTCCTATTTGGAATAAAAATTTTTGGTACCAAATTGAAAAATTGCAAAAAAATGTTTAGCAAAAATATTTTTTGAGCTCCAATGTATTAAAAAGCATTCTAAATTCATATTTTCATTAATAAATACAACAATTGCGTAAACTTCTAAAAATTCATGTATAAAAAATATAAATAGTTTAGAATACTTTTTGTTACAACCAAGTGCGGTTTTAGTGCTGTGGGGAAATTTTTATTTTAAACCAATACTAATACAAAATCTTCTACTAATACATCCTTAGACTTAGGTTTTTGACAGCACACTTAGGTTTTTGAAGTTTCAGTTTGGTCTCTATGTACCCTATGGTAGTTTCATTCTCTCTTAATTTATTTTAATAAGGATTTTTGAAGTTTGTTTTTAAGGTAAAATATAAAAAAGCGTTGCCATATAATGGAAAAGTCATATCAACTCCTGGAGTTATTTTACACAAATGTGTAATTGTATTAAGAGGAAATAAAAAAAAAAATTCAATTCAGAAGCCCCGCTTATATCGTTTATCTTAAGAATTTATCGAAATGTCCTTTTGTTTTATTACTTACAAATATATTTATGGTTGAATTCGAAAGCATTAAAAATGTTCGTTGTAATGATGCGGTTTTATTACAACATAAAAATTAAACAACAAAAACATTTACTAAACTTTGCAATTTCCGCGATATTGGCAATCTAATTTTTGCGATCTATATGATTTTCTGAAATTTTGTTATACTTCATTTTTGTTGTACTTCATTTTGATATACTTCATTGATTTCATCAATACATATATTTTGCAATTTTTCGCAAACTTGTAAGTTTTTCGCTTTTTTTCATTTGTTTTATTTTTACGGTTTTGGCGGTTTCTAATCAATTTTAGGACTTGTTTCCAATTTTTGATCGTTTGGCGAATTTTGCAATGTTCGCGATAAAAGCGCTTTTTTACAAGTTTTTTACAACTTTTTTACAGTTTTCGCGTTTTATGAACAATATTAGACGTTTAGCTGTTGACAAGTTTTTGCGAATTTCTCAAATTTTCGCGATTTTTACCGAAATTTTGGCATTCCTTAAAATTTTATCAAATTTTTATCAAAATTATGCCTTGTTCAAAATTTTGCAATTTTTCGCAAATTTTTGCGAATGCCGTAATTTTTCTAAAGTTTTTGGCTTTTTACATTTTAAGGGAATTTTGATCAATATTACGCTTTGTAATCTTTAAAATTTTAGCAAACTTTTGACGAATTTTCTCGAGTTCTTAATATTACAGTTGAGTGATTCCACGTAAAACGGCCCCATGCAAGGAAAATTTTTTTTCTCATTTTTAATAAAAATCTCTTAATTGATGTTTTTAAGAGAATCACAATTACAGAAAAAATTAAAAACTATACTATTTAATATTTTTTAATCAATTTGAGGCACTTTTAAATGATCATCCACGAACATTTTGCTCTCCCTCTTTGTATGTTTAATATGTATTTCAGATTTTCTTTTATTCCCTTTCTCATTATTAATAAAAACCGTTATCTCTGAAAATAATATACTTGTTTTTGCTTTTTATTGAATTTAAAAAAATATTCTGCTAGAGTATTCTGCTGTCTACAACACTGATTCCCAAATTTCAACCAAAGACTTTTTTAGAACTTTACAAGGTATATAAGGACACAACAAATTTTTGGAATCGATTGAGAAACAGAAAAATGACAAGCGTTGAAAAATTTTACATGACCGAAGTATACTACTTTGCTCTTCACATCTCTGAACCTGAGAAATATAGGAAGCTCATCTTCCTAAATCAGATAAGAACACTCTGATATCTCCATGTAAAATTTTATACTGATCGGACTAAAGAGTTAGAAATGGTTGATATATTTCCAAAATATTTATTTCTGCCCCACTGGCATTTTTCTTATGGAGTATGAGCCATACAAAATTTTTTTTTATTAAAATTCAAATTCGGATGTTTTCACTAAATCTATTGTAACTTTCTAAATTTTTGGACAAAATTTTATTTAAGATATGGGTCAAAACAGAAATTTAAAATTTTTTGTTTGCTTTAATGGAGCATTTCAAAATGATACATTTTCAAAAAACGCAAAAAAATGTAATTCTTTTCAAATGTAAAGGCTTGTAATTCAGTGAATTTTTATCTGATCAACACAGTATAAATATGAAGTGAAAGAGGAAAAACATATCTATGCAACAATGCCAAATTTGCTCAATTCAAGTAAACAGTACGCAAGATTTTTGGAAATATCTTTACAAACTGAAAAAAAACTATCTTTTCGCGAATATCTCGAAAATGGTTCTTAAGAAAAATAAACTAATGCCATATTCGCGTTCAGCCGCCCCAATTAGCTTAAAAAACATCTCATTTTTGATGTGCATTTTTTTGTGAACCAGTGTAATAGAACGGATAGCAAATAATTTAATGTCTTATTATTTTCTTATCAGCTTATCTTTATATTATTTATATTAATTAAATCAATGAAAAGTTTTATTTCTTCGAATTTTTTAAATATTCGTACTAGGTCACACCCGTGGGTCACACCCGTCCCATTTTAAAAATAATTTTTTATAAGAAAAATAATTTTTTGTTAAACAGTAAATTCCCAATACAATTAAAAACACTTTGAACAGATATCTATACCAAAAATATTGTGTACCTTATAGTCAAAAATTTACAAAATTTATACTGAAAGTCATAATTCTTTAAAACTGAGATTTGTAAGGTCACACCCAACGCAGCTTTCTGACGACTATTCTGAGCAGACATCGTGTTCTATCAGTGTCTACGCGTTATTCAACAACTTTAAGTTTAATGTCCTTGCGAGCCGCAACGTTTTTTTAAGTAAAAAAATTTATATTCTTGATTTATAACAAAATGTGTGTAAAATGATCACACCCGGCTAAATGGAATTACTCAGTCACAGTTTTAGCAGTTTTAATTAATTTTAGGGCTTGTTTAAATTTTTGCTATTTTTGCGAATTTGCGCGATATTGGCACTCATTCTTCTTTAAAATTCTGAGATTTATCAATATTTTTACGGTACAAGTGAGTTTGTCTTTTGTACGCATGGACTACTTTTTTAATATATTTTGCGGCGTGTAACATTGTTAAAGTTTGCATGGTTTCGTATAGAAGCGCGTATTGCAAATTAGCCTGCTTTAGTTTATATTTTTCATATTATTTTCATGCAAATCACAATTTTAAGCATAATAACAAAAAACAGAAATTGAGGGGACATATAAAACTAGTACGGTAACATGATTTTAACGAAAATGTCACAATCCTTATACTTGTCAGGTAGTGAATGTCAAGAAAAATTGAGAGAATGAAACTACCTTCTATTTATTATATCATTAAATATTTCAAATTTTGATTTTGTTCTCTGTAACGTGATTTACACAATTAGGTTGATTCCAGTTTATTCAATTTACAAATACTAAATTTTACACTCTAAAACATTTTTGTTGAAAACTAGGTCCATAATAGTCGGCAACACTTTTCTGATTATTATCGGCCTAAAATTAGACAAGGATCCTATCTCTTTGTTGATTTTTTAACAAAATATGTTTAATACAAAAAAATAAAAAAAACACGCCTGCGAAGCTCCGAACCGTGACCACCTGGCTGATAGTCTATCGTTGCTACCATTCAGCCATAGGTGTATTATACTTTATGTAAAATTTTTTCACTTTGGCTATATATGTTTAATTTGAAAAGTTTTTTCTTTAATAAAAATGTATGAAGTACATTTTCTTAATTCATAACATTTATTAAAACAAGAAAAATCCTTAGAATTTTGTTTATAAGCTAACAATATTTACTTACTCACAAAAAATTTATATTTCAAAACTTTTAAATCCCAGAAATTAAACGTTGATGACCGAAGAAAAATATGGCGTGCCATTATTAAGAACAAGCCAACAAAATCTTATTTCCAGAAAGATGGGGCTTGATTTCAGATTGAATGCATGACGGACGAGGATTAGGTGGATGATAGTCCTCCATCATCCAAAAAATCCACGTCAAACATGATCATGCATTTAAACAAAAATCAAATCAAAAGCCTGTCGCGTACTTGAATCAAGTCCGCCGTGTACTTGAATCAAGCCGGAATCATGCTTATTTTTAATTATTTAATACTACATTCACACTACTTTAGTTTATCGTGTTTAATTAAATATTTTAATATATTAAACAAAGTTCTTTAGACTACGATCTTAGTGAACTTTCTGTTTACAGAATGACGATCTATGCACTCTAAAACACTTTTGTTGAAAATTAGGTCTATAATAGTCGGCAACACTTTACCGATTATTATCGACCTAAAATTACACACGCATTATTTTTGAACAAAATATTTTTACTAAAAAAGCGATTGGCTGCGTACAGGTTTGAACCGCGACTTCCTGACTGATAGTCTGACGTATCTACCATTCAGCCATAGCCGTATTATACTTTATGTTAAATTTTTTCCATTTGGACTAAATATGTTTAATTTGAAAGGTTTTTTCTTTAATAAAACAGCTACAAAAACGATGTGATTTTAGACAAAAAGAAATTTTCAACACAAATTTAGACAATATATGATCGTAAATTTGAAGTAATCTTTTAGAGTGTGGGCAAACATCGAAAAGCTAACTTGCTTAGCTCCTAAGCACATAAACGTTAGGTTGATAATTTTTTGCTATTTTTCCAAATATCAAAATTTACATTCCCTAGCCATGTATTTTTTTTGAGAATCTTAAAAATACCATTCTTCGAGAAAATCGACCGCGAACATAAGGTCCGTAAAATTTACCTCTGAATAATGCAAAATAAAGTCAAAGGGCCATTTTGCGCCCTTTAATATGACACCTTAATGGAATATCTAGGATAAGTAGTTTTAAATATATACATAATTTTGTGAAATAAGTCTTATAAATTTTTGATGAATTTTCCTATTTTAAAGTAGCGATATATCGCGAACTAGGCAAAATAGAAAGCTACGATTTTGCGCCAATAGTAGTTTTGCCAAAGTCATCATTCGTACTAAATTGTATCAAAATCGATAAGCAATGTTAATGTATACTAACTTAATAAAAAAAAATTATCTGTGGGTTTTTAGAAATTGTATTTGGTGCGGAAGGTTTTTCTGCCAAAATGACTCGCAATCACGATTTTTATTATCAATCTAGTATTGGCTATCACATGGTGATAGATAAATTTGTTGTAAAAATTTATTCATACCCTAATAAACACGGTAGTGTTTAAGCAATATATAATATTTTTACTTACTTGGTTTAATTTAAAATTTATTTCTGTTCACCGCTGGTATTGAACATAGGTAACTTAATTCATCATGTTAGTAAACCAACGACAAAGCAACTCAGCAACATTAGCATATAAAGACCTGGTACGTTTATGCGGATAACATATTTGCAAATAGAACTGCAAAATGTTGCCGTATAATTGTTTTATTGCATGCAATTTTTGTTGCAGCAATTTTTTTCGTAGGAGAGTGTTGAAATAGAAATATACACTTCACCTATTTCTCTCTCGCTCTTTCTCTCTAAAAAAAAAGAGCAATTGCTACAACAAAAATTGGACGTGTGGAACGGGACTTACTAACTCACGAAAACTATTCACGATTAACGCACTATTTGCAAATATAATGTTTGAGGTTGCCACGCTTACAAATGTTTGCTAATAAAAAAACAATAAAGACATAAATTTTGCGCAAAAATCATTGATCAAAGAACATTTTGACAATTAAAACAAACAATTATTTATTATTTTATCTATTTCAATTATTTTTTTATTTTTATGTTTTTTGTAATAATATTTTTTTTTTAGAAGCGATACCAAGTTTTTGTATTCTGCTATGCCGTATAAACAGTGAGTTAACTTATTTCCAAATATTTTTATTTGAGAATAGTGTGTGTAGAAACGTAGTAGTAGACAGCTAAAAGCCAAGGTACACAGAGCGAAATTGTGCACGACTGGTGTCAAATCGTCAGCGAATCGTTCTCTAATTGCCATACTCTAACGGAGAATGAAAAAAGTTTTAAAATTATTTTTAATACTATTATGACCAAAGAAGACAGTACAGAAGAATGCACATAACAACATTAAAAACAATTTAATAAAATTTATTATTTTCGACGGAGTGAGTATAGGGATTCCATTTAACTCAAGCCCAACTAATAAAATTTATAACCAATACAGTTCGATTATAAGTAGTGTTTTTCATTCGGGATTTCCCGGGAAAAAATTCCCGGGATCCCGCACATTTTTCGGGAAATAAATCCCGGGAAAATTGTGCGGGAATTCCCGGGATTTTTTAAATATTACTATGACAATTTTTCTTTGTAAGCACCCATTTTCAGTGCTGCTATTATTTAGAAAAATGTGTAAATCAAAGAAAAATTATGTGTCATATATTATATTTTATTATATATTTTATATCATATATTATATATTTTATTTGTATCATATATTATTTGCACATTTTTTTAAGAGCAGGTCTCAAAAAATCAAAATTCGTGAACAAATGAAAATGACAGATTGTCACTAAGTGGACATAGGGAACATGTATTTCCTAAAAAAATCAGATTAATATAGATTTTTGGTCGCGTTGTATTTTACCCATATTTTCAGAAAAATTGCGCTTTTAAACAAATCATACTTCGTAAACGATTGAAAATAACAAAACGCACTAAGTGGGCATAATAAAGAAGTACTGGTCTATATTTTCTGATAATATCAGATAGTTATTTTAAGCCACACATGAGCTTTCTTGAGGGTCAACATTTTTAATTTTTCAAAAATGATACATTTTTGCACATTTTTTTGCAGAATATATTATTTTTAGTTAATGAAAGTTATGTCAAGGTATCAGAAGGCCTCCTTCTTCACAAAAAATAAAAATCAGAGCTTTATGTAGAGCAGGGTTCAGACAACAGGGTTCAATTAAAAATCTTTAAAAACGAGAGAAACTGTAATTTTCAGGTGGTCACTTTTCCGCCACTTAATTATTTCAGTTCAGTTTTGTTTACCAGTCTGAAATGCTCATTAGTGCCCTATAAAATAAAGCAAAATCAATTCAATATCTTTTCTACTTAAGAAGCTAGAAAAATTATTAAAAAGTATGAAATTAGTAAACATTTGTCTTCGGGTGGCTACTAATGACACGTTATACAATAAAAAAATTTAGCTTTTTACTTAAATTAAAAAGAATGTGGCACGGCTAAAGACCTCAAATTTTATAATTATTTAACTGACGTTTAATGCATTCATAAACTTATTTAATAGATCTCATGAATTGCTATTAACTTTTTGTTCAAATTAATTAAATAACATGATATTTTGTATCGTTATGTATTGGGCGGAAATTCCCGGGAAATCTATAAATCAATCCCGCTTTCCAGGGAAATGAAAAAGTCCGGGAAAAGAAAAACTCTAATTTATTATAAGTAAAATTAGTAACACAAAATAAGTTGCAAATGTTAATTCAAATTTAAGGTGCATTTCATGTAAATATATTTCTTATACAGATTTCTCTACTGCAAACAGTTATTATTTTTCATGAAACTTAAACCTGATACTATTATACACAAATAGAAGGAAAATGCGTTCTGTTATTAAAGACTCGTGCCAAACACACTTCAGAAAACACACACAAAAACAAAAATAAAATAAATAAACAAAAATTAAAAAATCTCTAAGCACGATTTCGATTTCAATGTTAATTCTTAAAACAAATGAAAATGTAAATAGACAAACCCCTCATTCACATACGAATTGCGAGTGTAGTTCACAAGACTTAAAACTCGTTCAAGTATTAAACTTATTTCAGATGCATGATATTGCAATTCAAATTTAGTACGTGTACAAGTTGTTTAAAAATGAGAAAAAAAACATATATTTAGATATAATTTTTATTGTTTACTCACACAAAAAAAGTTAATAATATCATGCTTAGTGTAACATTCGAAAAACTGCATTCCACACAACGTACTTTAAAATACGTACGACTGGTATTAGTATATGACTACAAAAACTGTGTATGTCTACACAGTTTGAGCACAAATGCACTTGGATCGAAGTACCCCAAATCAGCAATGCAAGTCATATGTGAGTCATTCTTTCAAGTACTTTGCAATAGTTAGAGAAATAAAATTTCAGAGCCATAAAGTCTTTTCATTTACTTAATGACTTACATACAAGACAAGTTTTTTGGTGTCTTTTATGTTATTCTTGTTGTCATTTTGATTAACAAAATAAATGAAAAAAATATTAATATTATATAGTATTACGAATGCTCAAATTTGAAAGCAAATAAATATTTTAAGGAGAAATTCATTTTTAAAGAAAATGTATGTAATAGAATTAATAAACAATATGATTTCTTACAGCTTCTTTCCGCTCATACCCAGTAAAGAGAGCTTTTAAGGAAGTCAATAAGATCCTGAATTCTGATCTGTATGTGGCTAAAATTCGGATCATTTATAATGAGTTGCAAAAAAGTAGGTTGCAAAGGGAGTTTTACATACATTGCAAAGGGCGACGTGGAGATATGGAATACTAAGTAATGGTCTGATCGGCTTTCACTTGGCTAAGCCCAGCACCTATCTTGGTCACTCCTTCATCTCAAGTGGTAGCTGCTTTAAACACTATAAGAACTTAAAAAAATGGCTGGACCGTTTGACTTGTAATTCACCCCTACAAAAATAACCTACAATGACATATATAAAGAATAAAAAAATGCCCCTATAAAAGTTGACGACCGCCGCAAACGAATAAAGGACCATGATTTACGGATTTGTACCCGGAACACAGAAAAAATTATTACCAAAAAATGTTCAAACAAAAGTTTGTCGAAAAATAAATTTAATTTTCAGTAAATGTTCTGTCCATAATCTATGAATTGTTTGTTTGCACACGACATGCACACAAATAACAACAACAACAATGATAGCAAAAGGAATGCGATTGTACCAAGTTTGTTTATTGAAGATTTTTGAGTGAATCAATTCGTTAATGTCGTTGCGTTAATTCTCATGCATTATTTTAGGTCTTTAGATAAACATTCAGACGTGAATACATTTATCAAAGCGAAATTTCGTAAATGCTTAATGCATGATGAGCCAGACAAAAATTTCGATTGATATATTGAAAAAAACTATTTGTTTAGAACTTGTAAGTATCTTTAGACTAATTGTTTTATAAATTCAGACAAAAATATTGTTTGATATTTTTCAAAAATCTAGTAAATCTTTTTGTTTGATTTAGTAAATTGTTTTGTTTACAACTTGTAAATATTTTCAGACAAATTGTTTAATATATTTAAACATATTGTTGACTGAAAAAACACTTTTTTTCAATGAAGTTTTTAAGATATTTTTGCCTATATTTACAAATTTGCTTGTAGGTCCATTCCTAGACAAAATATTTCCTATTTCATTGAATTCCTTTACAGAAAATGAAATTTAGTTTTTTCTGTTAACGTTCGTACGTTGTACAGAGCAGGTACAATGATCCAGTTGGCGGACGAAGTGAATAAGTACAGATCTGATGTTACTGCCATTCAGGAAGTAAGATGGAATGGACATGGTGTCACTAGAATATCACACGGCGACGACGTATACTACAGCAGCCATGATACTAGACACGAGTTTGGTTTCGTAGTCAGGAGGAGAATTAAACATCTTGTCTCCAGGTTAACTCCGCTGGACGAGCGGATAGCTACAATCCGCATCAAGGCAAAGTTTTTTATGTAAGCCTTATTTGTGCTCATGTTCCGACGGAGGATAAGGACGAGCAGGTCAAAGATAAATTTTATGAGCTCCTACCATGACGCTGCCGCAACCATGACGTTAAAATTGTTCTTGGGGATCTTAGCGCGAAAATCGGAAGGGAAGAGATGTACGATCCAACAATCGGCAGATTCAGTCTTCACGAAGACACCAGTGATTACGGCTTGAGATTGATATCCTTCGCTGCGGTACGAAACATGGTAGTGAGTAGCTCTAGGTTTAAACATCTCCATATTTACAAGCCAACGTGGCTATCCCCTGATCAATTAACGAAGAACCAAATTGATCACATTATTGTGGACGGAATGCATGATGATATCTCCGCAGAATGGCAACGTTATGCACACCCCATGGAAACTGCGGCCAAATCCATTCTTGTGTTTCGAAAGCCTCCCCAAAAAACTCCATGATACAACCAGGAGTGTCGTAATGCAACTGCAGAAACAAATGCTGCATACTTGGCAACACTGCAGTCCACTGTAACGCGAGGAGTACGGGAGAGGTACAGCGAGAAAAGGAAAGAGAAAAAACGCCTATTTCGCCACAAGAAAAGAGAAATGGAAAGGCGCGAGTATGAGGAGATCGAGATGTACAAGAGTAAAACCAAAGTCCGAAAATTCTACCAAAAAGTGAAACACCAAACAGAGGGCTT
Source organism: Panzeria rudis (assembly GCA_956483635.1). Taxonomy (NCBI): domain Eukaryota; kingdom Metazoa; phylum Arthropoda; class Insecta; order Diptera; family Tachinidae; genus Panzeria; species Panzeria rudis. The sequence goes on from OY101449.1 coordinate 84,400,614, forward strand.
TGGTACTGGTAGTTTCTCCTATAGAGATAAAGACGGAAACCTAGTGACAGATACTGAAAATGTACTAAAGATATCGAAACAACATTTTCCATGCTATTGGTGTCAGATGATAGTGATGAAGAAGATACCATTGAACCAATCATTGACGACGGTGTCGAATGTACACACCCTAGCCAAAATGAGATTGAAAAAGCAATATCCCGGCTGAAGAGCAACAAAGCTGCAGGTGCCGATGGTCTGCCCGCAGAACTTTTTAAGGCCGGAGGTGACGAGTAGTTAAGGAGTATGCATCGACTTGTTAGAACCATTTGACTAGAAGAACGCATACCCGATGACTGGAACCTTAGCGTGTTATATCCTATGCGTAAAAAAAGAGACAAAACCTTATGCGCCAACTATAGAGGTATAATTCTCCTTCCTATTGCGTACAAAATTCTATCGAGCGTACTAAGAGAACGATTAAAAACAAAAGTCAGCGAAATAATAAGGCCCTACCAATGCTGCTTTAGACCTGGTAAATGGACCACCGGCCAGATATTTACATTACGCCTAATCCTGGAGAAGACCAAAGAAAAACAAATCGACACCTTTCATCTGTTCGTCGACTACAAGGCTGCTTTTGACAGCGCGATACGAGCAAAGGTATTTGGGTTTGGTATACCTACAAAGCTAATACCTTTATGCATAATGACGTTAACTGACACAATATCATCGGCTAAAATTGGAAAAAACCTCTCCGAGACGTTTAATATCAAACGAGGTTTTCGACAAAGTGATAGTCTATCTTGTGATGTATTCAAAATTTTTTTTGGAAAAAATCCTGCCGGATGCTGCAGTTAATAGAGCAGGCACAATTTACAATAAAAAATACATGCTACTCATTTATGCCGATGATATTGATATCATGGGGCGGACTATGCTAGAGGTAACTGCAACACTCTCTGGTATCGAAAAGGAGTCGGCGAAAGTGGGTCTGGTAGTAAATCAAGATAAAACAAAGTTAATGGTATCAACGAACTAAGAAGCAACAAGATTGGGGCAATATGTGAACGTTGGTGACTATAACTTCGGTACCGCCATAAACCAAACAAATAATCAGTCTGGAAATAAAACGAATAACGATTCTTGCTAATACGTGCTATTTCGGACTAATCAAGCAGTTTTGAAACAAAGCCCTCTCTCGACGAACAAAAATCACACTACAGAACGCTTATATTACCCGTGCTACTATGTACATGGCGCCGTAGCGTGGACGCAAGCAGATGAAGCTGTTCTTGGGCTGTTTGAGAGAAAATTTCTTCGCAAAATATATGGACTTGTCTGCGCCATCGAATGAATCACGAGCTATATGAGTTGTACGAAGATATCAACATAGTTAAGCGCATCAAAGTGCAACGGTTGCGTTGGCTGGGGCATGTCATACGTATGGATGATAATGCTCCGACGAGGAAATCATTTGATTTCGATCCCGAAGGAAGACGTAGAAGGGGAAGATCCAAACTCCGGTGAAAGGATCAAGCTGAGGAAGATCTCGCAAAACTTGGTACCAGAAACTGGAGGCGAAGCGCATTAGATCGATGCGCATGGAAAGTAAGTGTCATTGCAAAAAGTTATCTTTCTTTATGCCTATTCATGATGTTAAGAAACTTTGATTTTTTTGTATGTTCTTTTTAAAAAAAAACATAGTTGTTTATTTATAAATAAAATATGATAATTCATAACATTTATTTCATTTGCTAAAAAAAAACAGGAAGTATCGTTAGTATTTGGGAAAACTTTGAATGAGCCTCAATTTTGTATAAGTAAAATTACTTTTTAATTAACTATCTGATTGTTGTTAATAACCACTTCCTAAGAAGTCTAAAATATAAACTTATTGATATTTTGGAAATAAAAAAAGTAGTTTCCTAATACTGACTGCAAAGTGTTTTCACTGGGTAGTGTAAAACCAATTTTGGGAAGGAAAAACTTGGTAATAATAACAATAATAAACGAGATGGAAGACATAAAATATTTTGAAATGTGAGCAAAGTATGTACTATTAAAATCGGTTAACTATATTGGAAGCATTAAGAGTTGTCACTAACCCATGCATAAAACTCTCATATACCCAGCAAACATGTAGGTTTGATCTTGATTTTACTATTCGTAATAATTCTCATTTATCTCTTAAGAGTACGTGAACAAATATTTGAGTTTTTAAGCTTATGAAATATTGGTAAATGTTGTCTGATGAGTTGCTATAAGCAGTAGAGCAAAGCATGGATACGTTTAAACGACACTTCTGATAAATTTCTTGTTTTAGGTCCGACTTTTTTCTGACATTAATACGACAGGTCAAAATTTCCTTTAGATTTTCCATAGAAAATTCGTCAGAATATGATTTTCGGTACTTTTCCTAACCGACTTCGGATACGAATTCAGCATCTTGTGCAGACTTTCTGACCGATTTCGGACCGAAATGTGTTTGCTTGTATGTTACAAAATACAACAACTTTTGAATTAGTGTTTGTTTGTGCTGCTGTTGTAAGAAAATTTAAATTTTTATTAGTTCAGTTCTCTCACTAAATTGTAAATAAAATCAAAACTTGAGCACCAATTTCTATTTAAAAGTGTAAGTTTCCTGTGGAATAGATTTAGCTACATGATACTGGACAAAAATATGCTCGCCTTTGCATTTTTATTTTTATTAAGTTCTTAAAAACTAAAATTTTTTAAATTCTTTTTATATTTCTATTTTTTTAGCATCTAATCTCTGAAACTACTGGAAGGACTTAGAAACAATATTTGGATGGCTTAAAAATAACTCTGTTGTCGAGGTGCCTTAATTTTGGTATAATGGTATATCTCAAAAACTGTGTAGAGCTGACAAAAATAACCAGAGCGTCCCCAAAAACTAAAGATACAATTTGTACACTAGGGAACGAAAAAGTTTACCGAAATAATATAAAAATTATATTATTGGTCATTATCATTTAGAGTATACAGTAGTGTTATGACCAGGGCTCAGACTTTCATGCAAATGCATGTTTTTTGTGGTGATAGATAAAGAGGTATTGACTAATTATCTATGCGAATCATAGCATTTTATGTAGTTTGGCATCGATTTGTAGTTGCATATTTTTGCATATTTTGGTGGTAAGTGCATATTTTTGTACATTTTGACAATAAATGCACATTTCTTGAGCTCTAAAAATTTTTAATGCATATTTCTCAGTTTTTGAAAACATATTTGTAAGCCGATTTAATTATGGCAACCGAGCCTCAGTTGGCTTTCCAGTTGCTGAAAATTATACTACTGATGGCAACTGAGAGCTGTCAATTTCAGTTGATATTATTTATTGTCTTTCTGGCAATATTCATTTTCCGTTGCATTAGATACACAGAAAAAAATAGACAAGAATTATATTCAATAAGACCATGTTATTAAAAAAAATATGAATTTCAATAACATTTATCTTTAACATAATAAAATATTTCGTTGTAAGTATTTCTTTTCCATGCCGGTTATTTCTTTTCTTTTTATACATAAATACTTAAAACAAGTTGTATCCCATAAAAAAATAAATGGGATATGGCTCAGCTAGAGAGTGTATGCTATACGTCCGGAAAGCCCGGGTTCGTATTCCAGCCATGTCAACATTTTTTTAATTTATATATATATATTTTTATTTTGAAATAATTTTGTTATCAACATAGGGCAGTTCTTTATCACAAGAAATTTGAAAAAAAATTATTGAATACCGGGATTTTTGTTATCAAAAACGAAACTTATTTTTTTCTGTGTAATAGACCCAATTATGTTTGTTCTATGTTTTTTCTCTAATAATAATAAAAAAATTTTAAAATCATTTTCATATTATTTTAGCTTTGGTACTTTGTTCGTAGGTAAATACATATTTTTGAGCATATTTTTCTATTTTAGGTGCATTTGTTAAGCGCTTAAAATGAATTTTTGGTTGCATGAAAGTCCAAACCCTGGTATTGACTTTTTTGCTATTTTTGCAAATATAAAATTTTCCATTCCCTAGCCAGAATGGCCATAAAAAAATATAGCCCTTTACATTTTGATAAAATTTAGTACGAATGAAGCCTCTGGAAAAACTAATATTGGTGCAAAATATAAGCTCACTATTTTGCCTAGTTCACCAAATATCGCGACTTTAGAATAGGAAAATTCATCAAAAATTTACTAAACTGATTTCACAAAAATATCTATGTATGTATTTGAAACTACTTATACTAGATATTCCATTAAGGTGTCATGTTAAAGGGCACAAAATTGCCCTTAACATGTATTATTTAGGAATTGTAAAAATACTATTCTTCGAGAAAAACGAACGTGAACATAAGGACCTTAAAATTTGATCTTTAAATAATTCAAAATAAAATCAGATCATATGAGGTTTTAAGAGCTATTTTGTGCCCTTTAATATTAGATCTGAATGAAATATCTCGGATAAATAGTTTGAAATATATACATAATTTTGTGAAGTAAGTATAATTTTGATGAATTTTCCTACATTAAATTTGCGATATTTCGCGAACTAAGTAAGCTAGTTAGTGAGCTAAGATTTTGCCCTAATAGTAGTTTTGCCGGACGCATCATTCGTACTAAATTTTATCAAAAATGTATATGTATATTAATTTAATAAAGAAAATTATCTTTGAGTTTTTTGAAACTGCATTTGGTGCGGAAGGTTTTTCTGCCAAAATAACCTGCAATCACGATTTTTATTATTAATTTAGTATTTGCTATCATATGGTGATAGGTAAATTTGTTGTAAAAATTTAGTCTAAGGCTAGTTATAAATTTAAAAAACAAATAGGAAAGATACGCAAAATAAATTATTTACATTTTGCTAAAACTTTCATGTTATAAAAAGTATTGTATCGAGTATGCATAAGAAAAAAACTTGAATAGTCAAAAGTGTCAATGCTTTTCAGCAATACATTTATTTGCCATCAGCTGTTTCCTTAGTCTTACGAATTTTTACTATTTTCCCGTTCGCTCATATTTTGCGCAATAGCTTTTTTTAAAGTAAATTTTTCAGTTTATTCAGTAATTACTTATTTACTGCATTTTAGTGCAACAGCAAACAAACGAACCTATTATTTGATTTAACTTTTAGCGTTTATGACAATTTTCATATGGTAATCCAACAGGCCGTTCACAGTGGTGCTATTTGGCCTTAAATAATACTTTATTATTTATCACTTTAAAAGACTTTGTGAATTGGCTAATTGATAAATATTGAAAGTAAATATTGGGAGTAGAAAATAAATTCTTGAAAAAAAGACAATACATATAATTGAAAATAAAGAGTTGATTTTTTTCTCAAATTACAAATTTGTTTATATTAAAAATTGTTATTGACTCGTTTACAATTAAAATTGTTGTTGTATGTACTTATGTATAACAAAATTAATTATATGTTAAAATTATTTATTTGTATGTAAAATAATATTTGCGACCAATATAATACTTCTATACATATCCAATATAAGACCATGCATACGTACCTATCAATGTATATAAAAAAGCTTATAAAAAATTAAAAAAAAAAGTGCACCCGAATAATATTTTTATGTAACAGTCAGCATGTCGCCATGCATAATTTAAAAATTTAAGTTTTTTTTTTCTTATATTTTTAACTTGATATTTGCACACACAACATGTTTTTATGCATATTTTGAAGTTTTCTTAAAAATATTTTTTGTATACATACATACGTATATTAATTTGCAAACAATTTTCCCCAATATTCCCCATGTCATCATATTTGAGTACGTAGAACTTGATACCGACCAAGAACTCTGTTTAAAAATGTGTAATAATTACTAGTTGCCGCCTATTGGTACACGAGTTTAATGATAATTTTACGGCCAGGGTGTCATATTACAATTTATGTTCAGTTTTTTTATGTTTTTAGGTAATTTTTTTCATGTTGCTCGTTGTTGTTGTACTTTACTATAATTAACAGGGCAACCAAAAACATACTCTAAAAAGTATTTTGTGTGCATAAAAATGCTTTAAAAAATAGAAGGCTAATATAAGCATGTGAGGCTACTTTGTTCGCTATATCGTATATTATAAGGCCAAAATCCAGATATGAAGTATGCACATTAGGCTGCACAAAAATTACTTAATTTCGTGCCGAAATTACTTACCAAATTAAAAGTGTTAATACTGTGTTTGACTTGATTTCGGCTGTCAGTTGGTACTTAAAAAATCTTCCATTTCATAAAGTTTCTATGAATTGCCCACTTTTATGGTCACAACACATTATTCACACAGAAAAAAAGGAATGTAAAATCCACATGCCGCAATTTTGATTGCAAATCATATTAAATTTACAAGAAATAATTTATCGTTTGAGTGTGTTAGTGTTTATTTGCTTTGTTCATTGCTACAATTCACTGTTCTGCTTAGTTGTGTGACTTGTTGTTTATTCTTACATGTGTCGTCTATGTAGACGACAAAAAACGAATTACCAGAGAAAATTTACTGCTGCTGGCTTAAAATTACTATTGTTTCGTATTAATTTTAAACGGAAAATTATTAATCTAACCTTAAATCACGGTTAAAACCATTTTGTTATAAACGTTAAATTTCATTTTCAATCGACATGACTATAAATTAAATTTCAAATTAGCTTTATGTTAAATAATCATTTTGAATTAAAATGAAATGCATTTTACTTACGATGGTATTTATTTAGTGTATAAGTAAAAAACAGTTTGAAGCTGTTGTGGCTGCAGTGGTTAGCACGTGGACTATCATGTAGGTGGCACGAGTTCAAATCTTGGCTGCGGCGGTCAGCTACAACGCAAAGTTTTCTGATGACTATCACGTAAGTAAAATAATTATTAAAATAGCTACATTAAAGTCATGTTGTTTAAGCTTGATATAACTTTAATTCAACATGATTCTTCGTGTTGTTTCAATATCGCATTCACGTTGTTTCAACTTAAACTAACTTTGATTCAACATGATTCTTCGTGTTGTTCCAATATCAAATTCACGTTGTTTCAACTTGAAATAACTTTGATTCAATATGATTCTTCGTATAGCTTCAATATCAAATTCACGTTGTTTCAACTCGAAATTACTTTGATTCAGTATGATTTTTCGTATTATTTCAGTATAAACTTCATTTTTATTTAACTTTACTGGAATATTAAATCAACATGAAATATAGTTAATTCAAAAGGAAAAATTTTCTTTCAAGAGTATTGTAAATCATGTCGATTTAACATGACACACCTATGAAGCAAAATCACTACCGAAAAATGTTAAATTAACCTGGTTTTCGACGATTTTACATGGAAATTTTTCTGTGTGTTTTCCTTCGTTTAAAATATTTTTATACGTTTCATTTTTATAAATTTTGTATTTTAATTAAAACAAAAGGCAGCTTATTTTTTTTACCCCCACAGTTGTATATATGTTGGTCCAAAAAAAGAACTTTAGAACTAAAACAGGTATGTTCATTGTAATTTCAAGTTTATTTCGCCGAAATTAAGGAAAATAACATAATTTGGGATATGACAAAATGTATGGGAAATTACTAAATTTCAAGTTGATATCAGCCGAAATCAAGAACAACTTAATTTGGCTGCAGGCTGAACGGGCTATTAGGGTGACAAGGGCCTTTTTTTAATTTCAAGGTGAGCCACTCGGAACACTAGATATAAGAGATCTCTGCTGAAGATTTGAACTAAATCGGTCAACGTTTTCGGAGCGCGCTTCGAGGTCAAAGGTCATACATATGCAAATTTTACTATTTATGTATATGAAATAAGTTTGTGGAACTCGTTGTATTTCTACATGAAAACAATTGCCATGCCTCTGGACTCCACCCTTTTAGTTTTTTTTGTATATTGGGCGCCACTTATGCCACCTCGGATCCTTCCCCCTAATATCCACTTTTTTGCACGTGGTAAGAAAGTCTATCAAAAACTTTGTCTAGCTACTAATACACTCACTTTTATGCCGCACCCGAAAAGTAAGCTCCACTTTTCTTTTACACATACATATTAAATTAACATAGGTCGATCAATATTTAAAAGTGTAAAAAAGAGGTTTATCATATCGTTTTTAGGGTTCCGTACACAAAACGTGTAAAGGAACCCTATTGTTTTCTCTACGCTGTCCGTCTGTCTGTTTGTCTGTGTACCACAGGCTGTTTTCTCTGGAACCATAAGAGCTACGGACCTGAAATTTTCTCAGAATATGTAAATCTTTTGCAACTAAAACAAATATATGACAGTTAAAAATTAAAGGTAGAACACCCGAGCAACGAAACATGTTGAAATACTAATGTAATATACAGAAATTTATATATAGACACAATTTTCAAAGTTAGTGTTAATTGGTATAGTCTGTATAATAGACTATACCAATTAACACTGATTTTAAAACAATAATGAATTTTTACTATGCAATTTAGACAATATGCTGTATCGTAAGAAGTAAACTCTTGAAAATTTCAAAAACGTTAAAACGAAAAAAATTCCAAAATTAAAAAAAGTCAAAACGAAAAATCGCCGAAATGAAAAAAAAACCTAAAGGAAAAAGCTCTAAAACTAAAAAGATCAGCAAAAAACTAAAAAACGTCAAAACCCGAAAAAAGTCGTAAAAACGAAAAAAAAACACTGCAACATCAAAAAATCCTAAAGCTAAAAATATGACCGAAAAACGAAAAAATCGCAAAAAAATAAATAAATCACCAAAACGAAGAAAAACAAAAAAAAGCTCCAAAACTAAAAAAATTACCGAAAAAAATCACTAAAACTAAAAATATCGTTAAAAAGTGAAAAAAACGTTAAAAAACGTCAAAACCAAAAAATCGCCAAAGCTAGAAAAATCGGCAATAAGCAAAAACTTGCAAAAAACGAAAAATCGCCAAAAAAGAACGAAAAAAACACGAAAATGAAAAAAGCGCCATAACCAAAAAAAAAAACACTAAAAACAACGAAAAATACTAACTAAATAAGAACACTAAAATTTAACAAAAAAGCACAACGCAAAACTACCAAAATGAAAAAATGGGCAAAAACGAAAAGGGGAATACATATCGCACTTGAGCAACAAGAGGGTATTAGCTCAAAATTTTATAATTTTCAGTAGAGGACAAAAACTGTTTGTGGTTACATTTTAAAGGAGTTTAAAAATCCGAGTACATCACAGTAAGTAAACTCCATTTGAAAATATATTTGCATTGTTTTTCTGTTAAATTTTTGCAACTATAGCAAGAAATTTGTTATAACTAAAGAAGGATTGAATTATTTCATGAAAATGGTCAGAACTCAAAAAAATTTGAACAATTTTATAATAAAAAGAGTCATATTTCGATATAAAATCATAAAGTAAAACAAATTTTATCAACAAAACAGTATCAATTCAAAATACAACTAAATTTATATAAAACAATTTTATTATTTTTAACTTAAATAAAGGCTCAAATCAAAATAATACATATTTTATGTAAATAGAAAATTAAAATTTTGTATTTCCATGATAATACCTTTTTGTTTATATAAAGGTAGTCACTACACTATCACGAAAATGGTCTCAAATGTGGTTTTCGAGATGAAAGAGTAATCGGAATACGTTGAAACTTTTACAGTAGATAGATATTGATGTTGTTAGTTGACTTTTTGCAATAAGTGAAATTTTAAAAATTTTGAGCTAATACCCTCTTGTTGATCAAGTGCGATATGTGTATTCGTACGGAACGCTTCGAGTGCGAGCCAAAGTTGCACTTTACTTAATTTATTTATGACTTAACGTGTCTTAATTTTCACCCCCGGCGACTTTTTAAGCCGATATCAAATTCTGGGCGCCACTTATGCCATCTCAGATCCTTCCCCCACAATGCCCAACTTTTTGAACGTGGAAAGTAAGCCCTTCTAAAACTTTGTACGTCTAGCTCTTAGAACAAAATAAGATACAAGAATAAAAAGTTGATAATCATCGTTGAAAATTGCAATTTGAAATTTGAAAAAAGTGCTTTAGTTGAAAATTAAATGAAAGGTAATGTTTGGAATATATATATTTTTTTAATATTCTAGAAGATAAACGATAACAGATCAGCCTAAATCAGAGCGTTGAGCGTCGCGTAAGCAACAGGGTACGTATTTACAGTACAATCTACCACAAAATGTTTACTGTAAATACGTACCCTGCTGCTTACGCGACGCTTGACGCTCTGGTTTCGGTTGTGCAGTTAGCGATATAATATATCTGTGGACTTTTGACAAAACAGTATAAATATAAAATTTTTTAGGAGAGTAAAAATACTATTAAATAGCAGAGTGAAACTTTTTTGTATGCAAATTTCGTGAATGGGCGAATATTTGCGAGACTAATTTCGAAAACATGCTTCTGTTTAGGAAATTAACGTAAGTGCAAACCGACTGTTTTTACGTGTTTTGTTTCTCAGTTATAACCTCATAGTTAAAAAACCATTATTTTTTATATATAACTGATATCTATTTACAATATTTACCATGTAAATATTGTAAATAGTAGATGTAAGTAGTTTTAAGTATGTTAAGTAGTCTAAGTAGTTGTAAGTCACATTTACATACATAGTAGTATGAAGTTATCGCAGTGCCGGGAGCAAGCACACATAATCTTTTTACCGATTTCACATTGAATTTTTATGCTTTACCCACAAATATTTGCAAGATGTATTTTCTTAGACTCCTCATCAGAATCATACACATAGTTCTAAGTACTCATTTGTTAGATCTAAAAGAATATCTTTCATGTTATCTAACATCTTGAAGTCTCAATAAAATTAATCTAATCTTAATCTCTTTGTGTATGCCTTTAAGAAAAAATTTAAATGCAGCATAGCCAACCTATCTCGATTAGAATTTTGTTTAACGATTTTTTTCGTTTTTTTGATACATTCGAATCAGTCGCAAAATAACAAAATAGCACATGTTCCATGTGTAATTATATCGAAACCGTATAATGCGTGATATGGTGTTGTCCCTATTGAATGGTGGTGCGAGTTTCTCAGAGCGCAGCTTATTTCTGATAAATTTACATCCCATTCTTTATGGTCTTTTTTAAGATACGATCTAATAGCACAAATGATCGATCTATTGACTTGCTCAGACGCATTACTTTGATAGAAAGTTGTTAAAATCATTTGCCTTAAATTGGCTTCCATTGTCTGACATAATGATTTCAGGTATCCCATAATGATGAAATACTTCATGTTCTAAAAATGTAATTATACTGGCGGAATTAAATTTTTTTAAGAGACGAATCCAATGATATTTTGAAAAATTATCTACAATTATGAAAATTCCAATAAAACCTTTACGACTACGCGTATATGGTCCTAGCAAACCAATAAATAAACTCTGGAAGGGTCTCTCAACTACAACCATTTGACCCATTTCTGGTCTCAAAATCTTGTTCGTAGCCTTGGTAGTTTTGCAAATTTCACAACTAGAAACGTATTCACGCACGTCTGTTACCATTCGTGGCCAGTAAAAATTATGCCTAATAAGTTCTAACGTTTTTGATATTTCACCGTGTGCACTAATTGGCGAAGCGTGTGAACGCTGTAAAATATCGCGGAGTAAACCTTTGAGAATCCACAGCTTTCATAGATTTTTATCTAATTCTTCATCTCCTGTTGCAAATTTCAAACGAATGTAATCTTGATGTCTGGAAAATTTGAAGCTTTATCAAGAAAATTTTGCTTTAATTTTACATAATCGGCTTCCATAAAATGTACCGATTCTAAATCAATTTTTGGCTCAACATTTTCAATACTAAGTACTTCACCTTCATGCATTCTGCTGAGAGCGTCCACGACTACGTTTTCTTTTCCCTTCCGATTGCTAATACTGAACTTCTAGCCCTGCAATTTAACGCGACATAAAAGCGATTGGACTCTTATTTTTGTCTTCATCTAGTTGAACTAATACAGCTCCAATTCCGAAATTGCTTGCATCGCAGTGTATATAAAACTTTTTTGAGAAATCTTGATTTTTTAATACTGGTGCAGTTGTCAATAAATTTTTAATTTTCTTAAAAGCTTCATCGGCGGCGTCCGTTAACTCGAATTTTTCCTTTTTTGAAATGAACCTCCTATACCATCCACTCAGCCCTAAGAAACCGCGAACTTGTTTAAGCGTTTTTGGTGTATTGATTCTTTTCTCCAATAACATATCCTAGATATTTAGCTTGCCGTACGCAAAATGTACTCTTTGTCAAATTCAACGTTAAATTTGCCCTCTTGAACTGTTCAGCTAATCTGGCTAATACTAATAAATGAGAATCGAAATTGTCAGGAACTACACAGCCGTCATCAAGATACCAGAAGATACAATATCTCAATTCTGGCGGCATTATTAGGTCCATTAACCGATACACAGTTTGTGCGGCATTACAAAGCCCAAAGGGCATGACCATAAATTGATATGAAGGTCTTCCCGGGATTGTAAAGGCTGTAATTGCCTTTGATTTTTGGTCCAGCGGCACATGCCAGTATGCATCTTTTAAATCGATTTTTGAAATGATATTTGCCTTCGCAAATCGAGAAAATATACCTCGAATACTTGGTAGAGGATATGCATCCTTTAACGTGGCTTCATTAATCCGCCTCGCATCCAGACAGATTCTTACTTTTTTTTAGCTTGATGACAATCCTCATAGGAGAACTCCAGGAACTAGAACTTTCTTCAATCACTCCCAAACTAAGAATGCGGTCTACTTCCTCAAAAATAAATTTTTTACTGCCGGCGATACGGGATAAAGGCGCTGTTTTACCGGCCGCGAATTTGCTACGTCAATGTGTGTGTTATCAGTGTTGTTTTTCCTAAGCCATCTGTTTCAAAATTGGGAAAAAGAGATTTAACTACCTCGAGCTGTTGTTGTTGCCTAAATGTAAGAGTATATGATTCCTGCTCAATGGATTCGTTATGATTATTTACTGGTCGCAAATTATTATATGATAAGATATTGTCTATCAAGCCAAATCTTTCGCATCTAATCTAATCCCAAATCTAATCCTTATATCAATCGTTGATTAAGAGAAGGCACAACATAGAAAGTAATTTTTCTCACTAAATCTTTATACTTGACCGGCACTTCTACAAATCCTATTGCCTTCAGCTCTTTTCCATCAGCTGTTTTTACATGTGATTGTAATTTTCTAAAACCTATAACTTTTGTATAACCTATGGTCGCTAAATCTTTTCCGATGCAGCTGATCTTAGCTCCCGTATAAAGCAACCCAAACTCATGTTGCCCTAACATTTCTACTTCGGCATAAAGCCTGCCATCTTTTTCCGAATTAATAATCGATGAAATAACTTTACGATGTGAGTACTTTTTCTTCTTGTAAAAATTACGCATACGCACTGTTGAACGTTTATATTTTTTTATTAATTCTTTACCAAGCTTGCGATCAGAAAAAAGTTTGCTTCGTGTTATTATATACGACCGTAATCGCTCATGATAAGGTTTAAAAGTTTTAGGTTCCACATCTCCTGCAAACTTAGTTTTATTTTCGCTTGGTTCTATTTGTACATTTTCGATTACAGGTTGGCTTCCTACACTGATATGAGAAGTATTTTCATGAAAAGAATTTATTGTTGGTGACGAGGATTCAAAAATCCTCGTTGCTGTTTTAAGTTTTTTGAGCATTACCTACAATGGGGCTTATAAACATTTGTCATGGCACATCCGTAGCAGAAAATATTTCTCTCTTTAATATACATGTCCCAAAACCGACCTTCAGAATCGCAATTCCAGGATATTGGTATCTTTCAGACTTACTTAAAGCAGTTACTGTTACATCTGTAATAGTAGGATCCCCATTAACACTATCAACATCTTCTTGGGCATTATCTGTATAAACAGCCGCTATTCTGCGGTAAGGAAAACCTCGAAAATTAATATTCCGTTTAAAAACCTCCTTGTTAAGAAGTTTTTCTCACTTTAAACATAATTTTTTTTAATTCTGCTAACGAGTGAATATCTACATACAAAAGTTCATGCCTTATTTCAAGTCGCAAATTTCTACTAATAATTTCTATTATTTCTTGATCATTCATAGGTGCTGGTAGTTGATCTAAAATTTAGCTTATAGCATCATAGAAAGTTTCGAATGGTTCGTTATGTTTTTGCTTTCTGTTGTGAAGTTCTTCACGAATATCAAAGAAAGTTCAATAGTCTTTATATTGCCTTTTAAAAGCAGCACAGAAACCTTCACATTCAATGGATTCTACCGATTTCCGATAACGCCAATACCATTCCTTGGCATTTCCTGTTAAAAGTATATGTAAGTTTCTGCATATACCACTGAAATTCCCATTGAAATTTTCTCTGGTAAGACATGCTATTCTATAAATAAACTCTTCGCAGCGTAATCCCTTCATAGAAACGTCAAAGCATACATTCCATTCTTGAATGGTTGTTGTAACTTTATCTAAATTTATCGGAATATTATTTGAAATATTGTTTGAATATTGTTTAAAATATTTGAGTTATTAATACTATATTGTGGCTGTTCTGGTGTTACATTTTGTTAGGGAATATTTATTACATTCAGATTGACCAGTGCCTGTTGAACAGACGAATTAATCATTTGTGAGATCTGATCGTAATCGATTAATGGTCTTCGATTAACATTACGACGACGAGACAAACGTAAAATACTACTATACGACTGTTTTTGTAATGCCTCTGATCTCTGTGTTTGATTGGGATTACTAGCAATATCGTCATCAGATTGTACTTGAATTTATGGGCTAAACTGTAAGCTTGTTCCCTGATTACTTTCCTCTCTAGCCGCGTTGGTATTACTACGAGTATTATGTCGTTTGACACAGGACCCACGACCCCTTCCTCTAAATAAAGATTTAGTACTTTCGACTGCTTTAGGGACTGGTACCTTTAAATCTTTCTCATGACATAATTTCTTACAATTAGGGCACTCGTTGGTAAATGTTCTGTCCATAACACTAGTTCACAAAAAAATGCACCTCAAAAACAAATATGTTTTTAAGCTAAATTGGGGCTGCTGACCACGAATAAGGCGTTCATATATTTTTCTTAAGAACCGTTTTCGAGATATTCGCGAAAAACTAGTTTTTTTGCAGTTTGTAAAGATATTTCCAAAAATCTTGAGTACTGTTTACTTGAATTGAGCAAATTTTGCATTGTTGCATAGATATGTTTTGTCTCTTTCAGTTCATATTTACACTGTGTTGATTAGATAAAAAATCACTGAATTACAAGCCTTTATATTTGAAAAAAATTTATTTGTTGCGTTTTTTCAAAATTCACCATTTTGAAATGCTCCATTAAAGCAAACCAAAAATTTTAAATTTTTGCTTTGACCCATATCTTAAATAAAATTTTGTTTCCAACGTACAAAAAGTAAAATTGTTAACATCGGACAAAAAGTTAGAAAGTTACAATAGATTTAGTGAAAACATCCGAATTTGAATTTTAATAAAAAAAATTTGAATGGAGTATGAGTATAAGAAAAATGCCAGTGGGGTAAAATTAAATATTTTGGAAACATATCAATCATTTCTATCTCTTTAGGCCTATCAGTAAAAATTTTACATGGAGATATCACAGGAGTGTTCTTATCTTATCTTCAGGTTCAGAGGTATGAAGTGAAAAGTATCACACATTTTTGCCCAAAAAAGCACCATAACTGTTTTCTCTATAAGCTTTATTTCTTAATGAACAAATAATTATTATATACATGTCTAAAAGGTATCTTCACAGACATGATTTTAGAAAAACAACTTAATCGGATTTACAATTTTGGTAAGCAGGCACCCTTCTGAAATCGGCTTATTTTTTAGATTTATTGGAACTTTCTTAGGAATTCTAATGATTGTCAGAAGTAAATCATAGTTTTCTATACTTGCTGAGTATTAGCTACATAAATTTCTATATAACTGCAAAATTTCATTGGAAAATATCAATAATGAACGATTTTATAGCATTAAGAAAAAATTTAATATGCACAAAGCACCACATAGCACCATCTTTCCACTTGTTTTGCCGCAAGTCTTTCATAAGAATTTTAATTATATAAATCTAAATACATTGTTGAAAACTACACATAGTTTTGGTGACTTTGATATGCAATATGTCGACCTTTCTTTTTCAAACGAGTAAAAGTACTGGAATGGAAGCAAAAACTCGTACTGACCTGAGGACCAAGGAATGAAAATTAAAATGTTCATGTGTTCAGTAAATATGTTGTAACTTTCTCATATTATATCCGATGTAACTAATTTTACGCTTGTTATATTTGGAACAAAATTTTCTTTAAGATGTGTGTCTAAAATAAATTTTAAAAATTTTATTTTTCCTTACTGGAGCGACTTAAAATAGTAAATTTGTAAAAAGCGTGAAAAAATAGAGTTTTTTTAAATCTAAAGAACTGTAACTCATTGAATTTTGATCCGATCAACATATTTGGAATATGGGCTGAAAGGGGAAAAACATATCTACGCAACACTGCCAAATCTGCTCAATTCAAGTAAACAGTACTCAAGATTTTTGACAATAGCTTTATAAACTATAAAACAGGTTTTTCACGAATATTTCGAAAGCGGTTCTTAAGAAAAATAAATGAATACCATATTCGTGATCAGTGACCCAAAGTTAACTTAGAAAACATTTCCTTTTTGAGGTGATCGCAAAAAGTTGAAAATTTGTGAACTAGAGTAATCTATGAATTGTTTGTTTGATTTTTATTTAGAACGCAAACACCAAAAACAACAAGAAAAACTATGCTGTAAAAAACCAACCTAGATGACGACATAAACACAAATAACAACAACAACAATGATAGCAAAAGAAATGCGATTGTACCAAGTTTGTTTACTGAAGATCTTTGAGTGAATCAATTCGTTAATGACGTTGCGTTAATTCTCATTCATTCTTTTAGAGTCTTTAGATAAACATTCAGACTTGAACACATTTAACAAAGTGAAATTTCATATATGCTTAATGCATGATGATGATGACCAGACAAAAATTTTTATTGATATATTAAAAAAATTTTACTAAATATTTTTGTTTGATTAAGTAAACTATTTTGTTTAGTAATTGTTAGTGTTCTTAGACTAATTGTTTTATAAATTGGGATAAAAATATTGTTTGATATTTTTCAGAAAATCTAGTTAATGTTTTTTTTTGATTTAGTAAGTTGTTTTGTATACAATTTGTAAATATTTTTAGACAATTTTTTTTATAGATTTAAACAATTTGTTCACTGAAAAAAACACTGTTTTTCAAAGAATTTTTTGAGACAAAATATTTACTATTTCATTGAATTCCTTTACAGAAAATGAAATTTAGTTTTTTCTGTGTAGTATCCACGAACAAACGTGGTAAAAGTGACAGTGTAGCGGCTGTCGAAATTAGTAGTACTAATACGTTCTGCTAGTCTAATTAGATATTCTAATATTCCACTTCTTAATAATATTTTGAATTTACATTAATTCAAGTATTGAACTTAAGTTGAAATAATAACTTACGAGTTAAACCTATTCAGCTCGAATAATAATTATGTACGAAAATTTTTTCCTATAAGAATCACTTATTTCTTATTTTCTAGTTCTTAAAATTTTTCTTTTTAAAACTGCAAAGTTTTCGCACCTCATAACTCGAAATAAAACATCATACAAAATATGTTTTTGCATACACATTTCTATCTACCAGAGCTGTAGTTGTACCAAATATCAAGCAATTTTGGAAAACAAAATTTTTTGGGGTGTTTGCTTCAAATATAATCCGTAATAAAATTATGTCATATCATATTACCGTAACTTATTAAAAGTGACTTGGTGTTTTTTACTTCGCAGATGTTTTTGAGCAGTACTTCTGTCCCTTAAAATGCAGGTCTTACTGAATTTTACTTATCGATGGAGGAAAAAATACTGATTCCAACAGTATAAAAACGTATTTGTAAAAAATTTTTTGTAATGAAAAGCGTACATAAACGTATTGTATAAATTAGAAATATAGCTTTGTTTTTTTATTTAGGTGGAATTTTAGAAATTATAACAGTTATGTGAATAAAAGGAAAGAAGTTAAGAGAATTCTTTATATTCCATGACTTGTATAACCTACAATCAAAATATCTCGAGACCAGTAGAATATATTCGAATAGTTTTTCCAGACGTAGTAAAGCGATTCCTATAGAAGTCAAAAATGTAAAATTGAGAAAATAAAACTAGTTTACCACATATTTTTAGGATACAAAATGACTTTTTCAGAAAATGTGCACAACAAGAAAAGACAGCGTAATTGTTTTTTTTTCTTTGTAAATGATGTATTATAAAATCTTAATTTTTATAAAAAGTGGAATCAACAAATTTGCTGACTCAACGTTTTATATACTTTCCCCCAAATTAATCAACAATGTAAATTTTTTATATCTTAAGTGACGGACATGATGTTTTTGATAAATAAATGGCTCATTTAAGAAACAGCAAATTAAATAAGTAACATAAAGATGTTACGCAAAAAGAAAAAAATTATCTAAAAATTCACGTAAAAAAAATATGCGCTTAAAAGTAAAATATATGTACTACATATTAATATGATGTAATAAATCAACGCAAAACATCTTGAAAATTTTCTAAAACAGATAAATAACAACTGAATATGTTTGTACAATGCACAGAAAAATATGACGTAGCATATTTTTGGTTGCCCTGATTATTACTAGTCATTAACCTTTTGCTAGCAAACTTTCGTAAAAATACAAACAAATAAGGTTACAGAAAAAAGACAAGCTCAAAATCATCAAAAAACTTATTTTTTTTAAATAAAAATATTATTTTATTTACTTTGCAATGCAAAAAAACACAATGGATCGTTCGAGTTAAATATATGCTAAAAATATTTGTAAATTATGTACAATCAAAAAAATAATGTGGGTAAATCTAATCAATCTAAATTGTTAACAAACTGTTAAGCTTGGATCCCGCTATCGTCGCAATGCAGCAATAGGTAATAAAGCAAAATGGACTTATTTCTCAATTAATTGCGAAATAAGGCCGTATGGCATTATTGACACTGCAATGTAGTGCAATAGCGACCTTGTTTCTCAATTAGTTAAGAAATAAAGCTATTTGGCTTTATTATATATGGCTCTATTGCAGTGAGATGACGAAAATCGGTGCATTGCGCCGATAATAGAATCTGGGCCTTAGTGTAAACTGTTGTGCTCAAATTTGTATAAAAAAAAATAAAATTTTATTGGCTAAAATTACCACTTTAAAATAATAAGAATGAAAATGGTTATTTAACAAAATTGCTATAACTTGACTGCTAATGTAAAAAGCTGTAATAATCAATTTCATTGTATTTTCAGAAAACTTTTAATGTCTTACTGAACTGTAAAATATAAATTTAAGAAAAACCACGTTACAAAATTAAAATTAGTTGGAATTCAATTATTCCCAAAAAACAAAAATTTATGGTTAAAATTGCTAATTTAATTCTTAAAAATTTTTGTAGTTAAAAATACAAATTTAAAATAAAAACAACACCCAGCAAAAGCTACTGCATCGCGATAATCAGGTTTGTAAAGGCGAATTTTGTTGGTGTAGCTTAAGGCCCTTTCACATTGTAATACAAGCTTTGAGATTTTTGGTAGATTTTGTAGGACGACATTTGTGACATTAGAAAATAAAATCAACAATTAACGTGCTAACAAAAAAAAAATATTTCTAATAAAGTGGGTTCTCAAAAAACGTTATGTTTTACAAAAAATATTTTCAATTAAATGTATCAAGAAAGCCGTAGGGTACTGGCTAGTGTGCCAGGCTATTACCCGGAAGGTTACAGTTTCGATTCCTGCCAAGTGCGTTCCTGCAAAAACCAAAAAAAAGAATGCCTTTTTTAATTTTTTTTGTTAGATTTTAAAATTATATCAGTTGAAATTATTGTTATATCAACAATGTGATTTGTTAAATTTTTGAACCAAATTTTATTATTTATTTTCATATATAATCGTTATATCTGCGAAAGCACCAAATGCCTTTAGCTGCAAGCGAACCGGCGACCTCTGAACTAATAGACTGGCGTACTTACTTCTCAGCTACAGAGCAACTCGTTAATAAATAAGTAAATAATAAATACAAACAAAACATGGTTTCTTATATTTCTTCTATATACGTGTGTACGTGTGTGCACTCTGCTATGATATAATTTAACAAACCATTTTATTAAGTAATTAATTGGTTAGAAAAATTTTAATTTGTATATATCAGCAATGATGATTGTTTGATTTTTCACAAGTTTTTTTTTTATCAAAAATATTTACAAAAACTGTTAAGATTTTTGCTCCATACGTAAAAAAAATTTAATTAACTCAGTTGATTATTAGGCTAAGGTTCGTAACGTTATATTCAGAAAGAATTGGGTGTGATTAATATTCTAAGGAACAAGGGAGAAATTAACATCAACTTAATTTTTCAACTTACACAGCGGAAGCCGCTACACTTCCATCGTCAGCACGGAAGCCGCTACACTTCCATCGTCAGATTCACAAAGCAAATACGTTCGAAATAATCATATTAATAAACAATTAGCTACTGGCTTGAGCTTTTCACATGTTTACATGTTCATATATACTTAAGTATAAAATCAAACCAAAAAAGTTTGTCTTGAGTAGAACAAAATCAGAAAAATGGGAATGAAGAAAAATAAACCGATGGCAACGCTGGGAAAGTGCACTTTAATATCAGCTTGAGAGTGATTTAATTCTCTTATTAAATGTTCACGAAAAAGTTGTATATATAAGAATTAAAATCACATTTAACAGAGCCACCTGACAATTGGTGATAGCAAATACACGTGAGCACTGACGATGGAAGTGTAGCGGCTTCCGCAAGTGGCGCTATTCTGTTCTGCTGTGTAAGTTGAAAAATTAAATTGATGTTAATTTTTCCCTTGTTCCTTGGAATATTAATCATACCCAATTCTTTCTGAATATAACGTTACGAACCTTAGCCTAATAATCAATTTAGATCCACAAAGCAAATACGTTCGAAATAATCATATTAATAAATTAACTAACTCAGTTTTTGAAAAAATTTTCTGTGTTTGTTGTATCAACATCCTAATTTGTTATATTACCCTGCGGAAAATTTGGCGACAAATGATCCAAAAGTACTTGTTCTATGACTTGAGAAAATGAGACTAGTACCAAAAATAAGGAGTAGTGAATGGTGAAAAAAGACATAGTGTGTAAATGGTGACATATTAATCATTTTCAGTCAATTTATTTGGGACTGCGGCTAGTATTGTAGTAAACGGCACTGAACAAATACGATGCACCTGGATCTAAGGCCTATCACATAGTATCTATATAATATTAATTGTCTCCCTTCAATGAGAGCTTAACTGGTGTTTATAACATTGAAATATAAGCTTCCTGTGGTGAAATGGGTAGTGTACTAGCCTGTCATGCCGGAGATTGTCGGTTCGAATCCTATCAAAGACACCGCTTAAAAATAAAATACAATTTCTACTTGGATTTGTAACAATAATAAAATAAATTAATCGATAATTACAGCTGAATTTTGGAATAATATTTATATATAATCTATATTATTCTACACCGATTGGGACTCTACAAGATAGTTCAGAGACAAGTTACAAGGTGCATACAAAGTGTCAATTAACCCCATCCTAGGCCATCCCCATGTAAAAGTGGCTGGTCCGCTTTATATGAAATGTTAGAACTCGGACTGGTCCCTACCGCCTGGGGATCGGTCACGTGACTTGTTTTGTGTCAGTTCCATTAACCGTAGGGTAATTACACAGGTCAACAGCAAAAAAGGGCTTGAAACTACATAGAATTGATGCATCATGGCTAACTAAGTACAAATATGGTAAACTTTTTAAATTCTATGGATAATTTTTTTAAAATAATTTTTAAGTAAAACTGTCAATTAATATGATTATTTCGAACGTATTTGTTTTGTGAATCCAAATTGATTATTAGCCTAAGGTTCGCAACGTTATATTCAGAAAGAATTGGGCATGATTAATATTCCAAGGAACAAGGGAAAAATTAACATCAACTTAATTTTTCAACGTACACTGCAGTAGCGCCACTTTCGGAAGCCGTTACACTTCCATCGTCAGTACTCACGTGTATTTGCTTATCACCACTTGTCAGGTAGCTCTGTTGAATGTGATTTTAATTCTTATATATACAACTATTTCGTGAAAATTGAATACGAGAATTAAATCACTCTCAAGCTGATAATAAAATGCACTTTCCCAGCGCTGCCATCGGTTTATTTTTCTTCATTCCCATTTTTCTGATTTTTGTTCTACTCAAGACAAACTTTTTTGGTTTGATTTTATACTTAAGTATATATGAACATGTAAACATGTGAAAAGCTCAAGCCAGTAGCTAATTGTTTGTTAATATGATTATTTCGAACGTATTTGTTTTGTGAATCCAAATTGATTATTAGGCTAAGGTTCGTAACGTTATATTCAGAAAGAATTGGCCATGATTAATATTCCAAGGAACAAGGGAAAAATTAACTGTCAATATTTCGAGACATGTCTCCACTTATGTTGTCATAACTGAAAAACAACTTATCCGATTTTGTTAAACTAAATTAACAAAAACTATTATCTATATAACCTTTAATCCGTTTATATATTACGTTTCAATCGGATTAGTACTTTCGGAGTTATAATAAAAAATTGTAGCCAAAAATATATTTTTTACGTGAAAATAGCAAGTTTTTATGTTTTAAAAATATCATGAAAAATCGAAAACGGCAAAAATTGTTCAGATTAATTACTGTATCGCAAAGCCACATGTAATAGAAACAAAATGAGATATCGCTCATAAAAATCGATTCAGTCTTTTCGAGTTTATTCATAATTAAGAGAATTCCCTCATTTTCACAATATTATAGTTTTTGTTTGATATACATACAATTGAGTAGTTATTGTTCTTCTTTCGATTGATTGAATTTTGAAAACATTTTCCCCATGGTATGTACAAAGTTTTACATCGAAAATGCATTACATAGTAACATTCGTGTATTTATTTTTGGCAAAACCGTACCTACAATACTGATTCTATTCTTCGGAAACACATTTGAACTGGGTGAGTTTAAATGTATTAAACAGTAGAAAATTTATATTTTATTATTTAAATTTATTATAAGAAATAAAATAATAAAATAGATAAGTATTTTATTTATTAATTTTTTTTATTATTAACTACAAACTCTTGAATTTTCTTTTATTAGATTTTCTACTGTTGTTGAATAACGAAGTGTTACTCTGAATAATCCAGCAATAAACAGCCATCATGTGTGCATCCCAGCGACAGTCGTATCGTTCCTCCATTGTCCGGATATCTTGGTGGAATCGTTCGCCCTGTTCCTCACTCAAGTCTCCTAAATTTTCAGGAAAACAATCTAAGTGACTGTGCACGTAGTGTAATTTAATGCTCATGTTACATCCAAGATTCTGGAAGTGAGCTAACATCTTTTCAACTTGAGCAACGTAATCATCACCCTTGTTATTTCCTAAGAAATTTTGAATGCCCATACAAACGAATCCCATGCATTCTTCTCAATTTCTGACATTGAATTGCCGAAGTCAGTATCTTTCACCAATTTGCGAATTTGTGGGCTGTCAAATACGCCTGCTTCTAGCTTTTCCATACTCAGATTCTGAAACTTCTTTGAAATATACTGGAAATATTCACTATCTTTGTTAAGTGGCTTAGCATATTGTTTCATCAGACCAAGTTTAATGTGAAGAGGGGGTAATATGATGCGATCTCGCGGCACTAGAGGCACATCTATAACATTTGGTTGCAGGTATGCCAAATGTTTCCTTTGAAGGTCATTGTTTCCCTTGAAGGTCATTGTTTTGTCTTCCAGTGTTCTGCTTTAGCTCTGCTGTGCCATAAACATATAAAACAAGGATATTTTATAAAGCCGCTTTGTTGACCTTAGAGGAAGTTTACTATCTTAAAATCAACACAAATTACCCAGTTTTGTTCATCATAATCTTTTCTATGACCAATGCAATTACAGAGTATTCTTCTTTTACTTTGGTTGAATGTGCTATCGGCAAGGAGCGAAATTTATTTCCATTATGCAAAAGGATACACTTCAAGCTGCGCTTTGATAAGTCGATAAATAAAAGCCATTCGTTTGAATCGTATATCTCTACACCCATGGCAGTCCTCAAACCATAAATATCTGTGCAGTACACAAAATCATCCTGTACAACAAAATAATGAAGTAATTCTTTTTCTCGAATACGAAACTTTAGTTTCTTTAGGTATGAGATCTGTCTCTTTCATCCGGGACGCAAGTAACTCAGAAGATGCTTTCGACAATCCAAGGTCTCTAATTACATCATTAAGCTGCTCTTGATTCCATGGTCTCGGCGAGAAATGTTTCTGTGGGATGAACTCGTACTTTTCAGATGTAGGTGGAAGTGGAAGATTTAGTATCCTGGTGAAGATGAAAGCACTTGACTAAAGGTTGGACCTCGGTCTTGAGCATATCGTCGCATTTCTTCTTAAGCCACGTAAGCGCCATTTTTTCGAAATTGGCTTTTTTGGTTTTTATGGTAGAAAATAACATTTGCACCCGATTGCATTCTTATCTTGACAACTTTGTATAAGAAAAAGAAAAGAAATTAAAGCCATTTCGAAAACCTCGTAAGAGCCATACAAAATGACATTTGCATGCAAAATAGAATTCTCTTTATATTTAAAGCTGGAAATGTTTATGTCTCACCCACCAAATTATTTGTTTTTGAGATAAAAAAAAATCTGGAAAGTTTCAAGCCAATCGAAGCATTCTTGGTGCGGCGTCAGGCTCTCAAAGTTAGTAACTTTGGTAAAAACGGTACTTCTCGTCGAGTAACTCAAAAACTATATATACTAAACAGCACAAATATTCCTCGAACCCCCCATTATTTCAATAAAATGCAACTTTTTTCAGTATGCGAAAGCTTTATCTCGATATGTAAACATGGCTGCCGTACAAAAAGCCGTTTTGAGCTGAAGTTCGTTTTCGGACCCTAAGAGGTTAACGCGTGCCCATAGAGGGCTAATTTCTAAAACCGACCCCAATTATTTTGATATAACCAACGTTTATTTCAAGGGATTCAAAGCGCTATCTGTACTCCTTAGAGTAGCTCCCACACAAACCGTAAATTGTACGGAAAAATATGAAATTGATCGAATTTGAGCTATTATTTTTTTACGCAATATAATGAACATGGCATGTTCTACAAATTGAATTTTGAAAATAAAATTCTTTTGTCTCCCCATAACAAAAATTATGTTGGTCTCAATTTAACGCTGCCTTCACTTTACAAAAGCTCCATTGGCATTAAAAAAGAAAATATGAAGATTTGATAAGTTTGAAAAAAGTAATGCCGGCAAATAGTTGATCATTTTTTGAACAACTCATTATTAATAATAAATGGTAAGATTTTTTATGTGTTTTTTAAAGTTTAATTAGTTGTCGGCCCTTTTCATAATGTACGATTAAAAGTTAACGTGGACTTCAACGCCAAGTTCGAAATACAAAACTTGTCGCTAAAGTCCACGTTATCTCATTGTATAAAGTGCCGTAAGAAAACTTTTTTTTTTACCAATTGAATGTTCTTTTTTTGATGTTATATCTTCGGTTTAGTTGTTAAGTTTAGTTTTAAATATTTTGAATTTTTAACGTGAGCTTATGACTGAAATAAATAATATGTAATAAGTTTCTTTGTATTCATTTTATATAACATCTTTTCTTACTTTTTTTAAAGAGAATAAACATTTTCTTTGAAAAATATAAGAATAAATATTAATTTACACACAGAAATTTATATTTTTTAATTTTACAAAACCTCGTAAGCGACAAAATTTGCGAAGTGCTGTTTGCACCAAAACACTTAAGCGACAAATTTGGATACAGTTACTTGCTAGTAACAAATTAAAAAAAAAATATGCTACACCCTTCAGAGAGTCGTAAAGCCATGTTTTGTAAAAAAATTTTGTTATAAAACACATATTTAAAAAGTTATTAAGTTTTTTTCGTTTTCTGAAAAATGAGTTGGCGCTTACGTGGTTTAAGAAGAAAGTCGACGATATTCAATTTCTTGTGAATATAGAACTGCAAGTGTAAACCCATCAGCAGACCTCGTGGGGTAGACCATCGCATATGTTTTTCGAAACCGCTTTTTGTACTTAAACAAAAATAACAATGTTATTCGTGGCTCGCTGTTTCTCTCCATAGCACAGGCTTCGACATCATATATAAATCCAATCGACATGAATTGCATATTGTACTCGGTGTCCAATGCTGGTTCAATTTGTGCGGATATATATTACAGTAATCTTAATATGACTTGCAGTGAATATGGCAAGCAGTTCCGTTGTTTCTCAGTGATATATTGGCCGCACACATAACAAAATAAATCCGGATTGTTTTTACATAAAAATGTTCTGGCTTTCTTGCTCATTTTTATTAATACTTGAAATTTGTTTTTAACTTGTAAGCTGAATGACTCTAATCTTTACGTAGAGATAAAATAATGTTTCCGTTATCGCAAACACTTTTTGAATGAAATAATACGGCTTAAGAAGCTCTTACAAAAACTGATTCTATAACTTGGGATAACCTTTTGTGAAGGTACAGTTTGTGTATGTTGAAAATTTTTTGTTATTCCCAAGAATCCTAAAAAACATTACGGAATTTAATGCAAACAAAATCCGTTACAGGTAGCCAACGCTAAAGAAGAGCAATTAAGCGTGCACGCACATTTATGAGCGTTTATTAGTTTGCTACCGCAATAGTAAAAATGGACCAACCATTTGTTTATAACTTATTTTTTTAATTCTGAGAATCATATAGATGCTATAAAGGTTTTTTTCCAAATAATTTTCTACATGTAAATTGGGTTTGCCAAAATCCGTGTCGGAAAGTGCACCTGCGTTTCTATGTTCTGCATTTGCATTATACCATTTTCTACAGAAAGTTCAAGAGTTTTAGTTAATATTAAAAAAAAGTTATTTAAATACAATACTTATTTATTTTCTTATTTTATTTCTTATAATAAATTTAAATAATAAAATATAAATTTTCTACTGTTTAATACATTTAAACTCAAGCAGTTCAAATGCGTTTCCGAAGAATAGAATCAGTATTGTAGGTATGGTTTTGCCACAAAAAAAAAATACAGGAATGTTACTATGTAATACATTTTCGATGTAAAAATTCGTACATACCATGGGGAAAATGTTTTCAAAATTCAATCAATCGAAAGAATAACAATAACTACTCAATTGTATGTATATCAAACAAAAACTATAATTTTGTGAATATGAGTGAATTCACTTAATAGTGAATAAATTCGAAAAGACTGAATCGATTTTTATGATCAATATATCATATTCTTTCTATTATACGTGGCATTGCGATAAAGCAATAAATCTGAAATTTGTTTGCCGTTTTCGATTTTTCATGATTTTTTTAAACAAAATAACATGATATTTTCACGTAAAATATATTTTTGGCTAAAATTTTTTATTATAACTCCGAAACTACTGAGCCGATTGAAACGTAATATATAAACGGATTAAAGGTAATATAGATAATAATTTTTGTAAATTTAGTTTAAGAAAATCGGACGAGTTGTTTTTAAGTTATGACAACATAAGTGGAGACATGTCTCAAAATATTGTCAATTTTACTTAAAAATTAAAAAAAAACCTCTCCATAGAATTTAACATTTGGATCATTTTTGTACTACTGGAACCACAATACATCAAAATTGTATAGTGATTTTAAAAGCCTTTGAAATTTTGTTGCGCGGTGTTAAATATATGTATTTTTGAATTTAAATTACATATTACTGACCTGATTTGTTAGTGGCTGTTTGATGATATTTTTTTCTGTGATCACTCTAAAGCTGCATCCAGCGTGAAGGCCTGGTTCTAATAAAGTAATATATTTTTAAGGCTATTAAATTACGCGTCCAATAGTTGCTTATTTGGTTTGATCGGATAAAAAGTGACTGAGTTACATTAAAGTTTAATAAAATTTTTAAAGATAAAATTTTTAATAATTTTCACCAATTGTTTTCATTTTAGAAGATGTTTTGTATAACAAATAATAAATATTTTATTGAATAGTTCATTCTATTTCAAACATTTTAAGCCATAATCGGACAGAAACTGAAAGTGTTATAATGAAAAAAAAAAACGAAAACACTAGCATTTAAATTTACTATCTACCAATTACTTGGTATCAAAATATTTTCTTTATTTCAAATAGTTATTGCATGATGGAAATATTGCCGAACTTCACTACAAGGTAACAAAAATGCTTCATTCCTTAATATCTACATGAAGCGGTGCAACATCATCGCATAACGATTGAATTAAATGGTAAATTTTACAAAACTTGCCAGTTTTGATTAAGAAATCTCCAAAAATGCATTAAAAAAAAATTTACATAAAACTTTTTACTCGAGTTATTCGATTAATCGACTTAAATTACTCGAATAAATTTTTCTCGAAATTGGAAATTTTTTTTATCGAACATAATTTGCCTTAAATTTTCCGATTAATTGAGCAAACATTTATCGAGTGAATACTATAATATAGATACAAACGAAAATTTTGGTAGTTTTTATTGTAATTGTGCAAAAGCAGTCATTTTAGTTTTCATGGTTTATCGCTTCATATTTGGAAACAAAAATATCAATTGGCTCTAGAAACAATAATCAGTAATTTGTTCTAAAAAATTTTCAGACGTTTTCCCTTTTCTAAAAATTGGATTCATCTTTCAAAGAACTATAGATAATAGTAAGAAATAACCTTGTATAAAAAATTCTATTCCTCTTCTTTCCACTTCTTGAATCCTTCCATATTTTAATGCACTCTTCCCTTAGAGAATTTCTATTTTGTTCAACTTGGAAATTTGGAAAATGACTCGTTCCAACTCAAACTGTTAATTAAGCTTTCTATAGATACAAATATAGGACAAGCTCGTCCTCCAATCCAATTTACTTTTGTCCGCCCATGTGTTTTTTATACAACATTGAGTACATATGTATCCATTCACATCATTTTCAAAAAAAAGACCCTTTGGAGTAAACTTTTTGAACAAACAGACATTGAAATTTACTAAAAATATTTAAGGCCGAACAGTAGCAACATTGGATTTTAAAGCCTGAATTGGAAAACATGTACCGAAAGGGTTAACATCTTATTAAAAAAAACATAAACAAACTTTTTGAAAATAAAACTAAATTGATTATGTTGGAGTTAAATTTCTTAAAGGTTGGTATTTATTTTCATCCAAAATTTAAGAATATCTTTAAGATTTTGATTGATTTAATTTTGTGATTATAATTGATTGGCATACATATATTTAAGTACTTTTGATATGATTTTTAATATTTTATAACAATAATTAACCGGAAATAAATTTTGGTATCTGAATTTAGTTTAAGGAATTATTATTCTGTAAATTAGTTACCAACAACAAATATAATTTTTTTTATTATTTAAAGAGACTTAATTAAAGATTTTATTTAGGTTTTTATGTCACGTGCATATATGATTTATTGGAATATCAACAACAATTAGTATTAAAAATAGTTAATTATTAAAAAAATCGGAGTTCAAGAAATAATTTTACCATAAATATACAGATATTTCATAAAGTTTCATAAATTGCTTTTAGTTTAATTTGTGTATCTTTCAAAGAAAATTTTTATTATATTTGTGTGACTACTATCTTCATCTTAGATTATTCTAAGGCTGCGATGCCATGCGAATGCGTGCGGTAGCTCTGGATTTTGTGTGTATTTCAGCAGTTCTTAACGTAATGCCAAATATGTCCTCATGGTAACGATTTTCGTCCTGAAAGTTGATATAGAAAAAACAAAAAATTAAAAATATTGTGCATAATTTTATGTACCGGGTGAGCCAGAATTAACGAAGGGGTTTGAATAGTCTATAAATCCATAATCTTAATATGTTGTTCATTTGTTTTTTCAGACTTTTGTAAAGAAGATATGGGAAATTGAAACTGGAAATATTTACTATTGAACAACGATCATAGAGAAAGAGACACAATGACGTTCTTACGGAGCGTTTTCAGCGAACGCATTATTTCAAGAAGCAGTGATTTTATTAGCTGCACTAAACAGCTCTCGAAACGATTTCTTTGGGTTATTTTAAAGATCATGCATACGTAATAAGTCGAAGACCATGACCCAACCAAAAATAATAATAGTCGACGAAAAATTCGAACGATGGCTTCGAAAATCGTGAAAAGTCATGGAAGACCACGAAAATGTCCGGTAATAGCGCCATTGTTTCCCTCGATGTATGTTCGTTGGTCAATAGTAAACCTTCCTAGTTTTAATTTCCCAAAACTTCTTTACAACAATCTGAAAAAATAAATCAAAGAAATGTAAAAATAATGGAGATATAGACTATTCAAACCCCTTCGTTAATTTTGGGCCACCCGTATATAGCTTTCTATTAAAATTTTCAGCAAATACATATATTTCCTCTTAACATATTATTTAAAGTTTTAAAATAAAGCCTTTTTACTTCTGCAAGTACTTTTATAAAATCTTTATATGCATTTAAGTTTGTTTGTTATACCTATTTTGATTATGTGAGCATTTCAAATAAAATAGTTTTTTTATTTATACATATAAAATATTTATAAAACATTTGCTGAAGAAACCAAAATATAACAAAAGATGTCAGCAGTTTTCCACTCCTGCAAGATGAAATACAGTGTAACGTATAAACAATTCTTGGAAAAACTATATGAGCAATTCCACGTAAAACGTCCCTACTGAAGGAAAAAATAATTTTCTTATTTTTAATAAAAATCACTTACTTGATGTGTGTAAGTGACTGACTACCAGGGTTTAGCAGTCCCAATCACTCTTTCAGTCTTATGCTTCAAAAAAAAAAAAAAAAAAATAAACAACCATCCAATAAATTCAGAAATTTTTTACAAGAGAAGCCAGCCTGAGTTACCCCGCGTTACTTTATTATCAAATTTTTACTATGACGTCAAACACCAAACTGAACTAAGAAACTTTGCTGACTATCAGTGTGGCCATTTTAACATTGTTGCAGCTAAATTTTAAATTTTTTATTTTGAATTAGCTGGAAATTTTTCATTTAGCAGTTAGCATTTTGTTTTAGCATTTTTCAATTAATTATTTGGCATTCTTTTAGCATTTTTCCCCAATAAATTTCAAATTACTTATATAAAAATGTTAAATGGCAAAACCAAATTTTATATGATTGTATAAGCCAGAACTCAACTATTGAGTCTTGGGGCCCGATTCTCAAAAATACAAGTTACAAATCTACAAGTAAAATACACAGAAAACAGTAATAATTTTACTTGTTTTGTGTGTACTTTACTTCAAAAACGGAAGAGGTTTTCAATTTGTTTGTATTTTTGAAACGCTCGTTCACTTTTAAATGCTCCATGTACAGATCGATGTGGAACAATTTTATTTCATATGAACGCGTACTTCCATATCCTATAGAGGGGCAAACGGGATAGGAAAATGTCATTACTTCAATTTTAGGTAATCTTTGTACACCTGTCGTACTGCATGGCAATGAAAGAGAACTGAAAAAAATCATTGAAAATTTAATCGTGTAAAATTAGTCTTTGTTGTTTAAAAAGTAAAAATGGGTATTTTAAAAGGCTCAATAATTGTATGGCTGTTTTATTGTGGCTTACAAG
Organism: Panzeria rudis; assembly: GCA_956483635.1. Lineage (NCBI taxonomy): Eukaryota > Metazoa > Arthropoda > Insecta > Diptera > Tachinidae > Panzeria > Panzeria rudis. Next base: position 84,432,432 of record OY101449.1, read on the forward strand.
TTTTTATATCAAATAATTCGTTAGCTATTATTGCAAAACGTCTATAACTCTTACAGATATTCAATTTTCTTTTTGAGCTCTTCGCTGTGAAAAAACAAGAAAAACTAATGTAACATTTTTAGCGCACTTAATATATTTCTTAAAAAAAATGACCGTTGCAAAGGATATATGAATATGTATATAAATAGCTCCAATTCTGGATGATTTTTGTAAATTAAACGTGATTCTGAAAACCTCGATTCGAAATAAATTACAAAATGAAAACGGAAAACAAAATATGAAAAATGGCCTGGCATAAATTGTAAAATTGCAAAGAAGCCCTAACATTGCTTAAAATTAGCTGAATTTTAAAGCAATGCCAAAAACTCGGAAAAAATCGTAAAAATTACGAAAATTCGCAAAAAATTTATGTTATCTGAAAGATAGAAGAGTCAGGAAGTGATTAAAAATCGATAGAACTCTATTAAAACCCAAAAAGTAGAAAAATCTCTTATCGCTAAAATCGCTAGAATTGTAAGGACTGCCACAAGATCGGAAAAAATCGCGATGTTAGCAAGCAAGTATTTTTTTGGTGATTTTAACCAATTTTGCCGAGACTTTGGAATTTCATAATTTTAGAGACTTTTAATCAATTTTAAATCATTTTCGGATACAGGTAGAAAGAAGCTTTTGATTTACTTTTACATAATTTCGCATTGGCATATCAAATATTATTTCACTTTTATAATATTTGCTCCCATTTGCTTTGTATCAGCTCATTTATGTTTCAAATAGCATACTAACAATTGCTCACAAGTCATATTCTTTAGTTATTCAACTGATATATTTGTATTTATATGAACAATTGTTTTTTCTTCAATTATAATTGGTAGTTGATAGGTTTTATCGTTTTTTCATTATAATTAGTTAACAATTAGTGAAAATTCAATGCCAGTGAATAAGTCCCATGTATGAAAAAGCGAGTAAAAGAAAAAAGCACTAAAATTAAAAAAATAAACACTAAAATGAAAATAATTAACAAAACCAAAAATAATTAACAAAAACTAAAATAAAACGGCAAAATACCTAAACAATTGCCAAAACTAAAATAAAATCGCTTAAACTAAAAATATCATCAACTATCGAAAGAAATCGTCAAAAACCGAAACAAAAACACCAAAACGAAAATAAACCCCAGTACTAAAAAAATCGCAAAAAAAAACAAAATTAATTCAGTAAACTGCGTCTCTGACTCGCACACGAAGGGCTCCATACGAATACATATACACACATATGTACAGTCGTCGGCACAATTATTTTGACAAATTGTTCTCTTGTCTATTGGCGTATTTTTCGTTCAAGTGCGTAAGATACCGTTACCTCAGCTTTGCTCAAAACAAAGTGCACATCAACAACAACACTTATGTAAAATATTTTGTCCATTGTTTTATGCACTTTCAAACTGCTGATAATAATCATAATAGGCAGTGACTTTCGCTTCGGCATAAATATTTTGACATGCACTTCATATCAGTTTTCTTGTGTGTTCTTTGCAATTGAAGGTCAACTAAAATTGTTCTAATTAATTTTTGTGTCTTTACATATAATTTTGGTTTATCAGTGATTTGAAAATATGGAGAAAACGGCTGAGTTAACAATATTGTTAGAGCCTCAATAGTAGCAAAGTTCAATGCCCGTTTCAAGGTAATAGACATAGCTAATGAATTCAATTTATCGCGTCAACCTGTTTATTATCAAATAAACAAATTTAAAAACAAAAACGATGTACAAAATTTACCGCGATCCGGCGCGAAACGCAAAACAACTCTAAGTGAAGACTGAATCATCTTGCGAAAATTTAAAACACACGTTCAGTTAAAACCTATAGATGCCGCAGATGAATGGAATGTCTTCCTGTACTTCAATTAATGAGAGGACGATTCGGCGCCGCTTGAGAGAAGCATGTTTTAAGACTTACATAGCAAGAGATATTCCATACATAATGTACATGTCCCAAAGCCAGTAGGGTTTTGGAGAAAAGTTCTTTGGACTGATGAAAGATCATTCCAATACAATGCATCGAAAAAGAAGATTTATGTAAGACTTCCACAATTTCAAAGAAAAAATACTGCGCCAGTTTGTGAAAAAGTTAGCCATTGCACACAGTGGCTTGGGTGATTTGGTACCGATCACTGGTTCCATGAACCAAAATCACCCCCTTGGGTGACAAACTGATAGGAGAATCATTTGTATTGTATTGTCACATGAGTAAATTAATCAAGAACTTCGTTAGAATTATTGGATTGGCCACCTCAAAGTCCGGACTTGAACGTCATAGAGAACGTGTGGGCATATATTAAACGTAAGAGAAATATTTCATTGAAAAAACCAGAGAAGAAACCATTTCTGAAGTCACCACTCTTTGGAACAAGGTCTCTACTGAAGTTCTTCAATCTTTGGTAGATTCAGTACTACGGCGGCTTCAAAAAGTTGTTCAACCCAAAGGGGGCTTTACTTTCTACTAAATCGTAATCAACTTCACTACTTTTTTTCAACATTAAGTCTTGTTTTTACACAATTTTCCTTTATCAAAATACTTATGCCAATGTACACAATTTAATTTTATTCACAACGTTTTAAGTTAATATGGAAAATGTTTATTGTTTTGTTTTTTTTTTTAATTCGAATTATCAATATGTTAGTAATAAAAATATTTCCGTATTTTCAATAAAGCATTTTTAAAGTTAGAAAGAAATAAGTGATTTTGTTTTCTTGTCAAAATAATTGTGCCGACGACTGTATATCCCTTTTATAGTTTTAGCGTAGTTTTGTTGTTTTGGCGATCTTTTTAGTTTTTTGAGATTTTTTTTAGTTTTGCCGATTTTTTCATTTTGCCATTTTTTTTTGTTTTTTGACGATTTTTTAGTTTTTGGCGGTTTTTTAGCTTAAGCGCTTTTTTCGCATTGGTGATTTTTTCGTTTTGGCAATTTTTTCGTTTTGACGATTTTTTTTCGTTTTTGACGATTTTTTGTTTGCGACACTTTATTGTTAGCTTTGGCGTCTTTTTTTTGCTTTTTGCGATTTTTCAGTTTTTTTTAGCGATTTTTGTTAGTTTTGGCGACTTTTTTCGTTTTTGCGTTTATTCCGGAGCTTTGAGTTTTTTTTTCGTTTTGATAATTTTCTCTGTTTTTGACGATATTTTTAGTTTCGTCGATTTTTTTAGTTTTGACGCTTTTTTCGTTTAGGCGATTGCTTTAGTTTTAGCGTTTTTTTTCGTTTTTTACCATTTTTTGCTACTACGGAAAATATTTTAGTCGATATTTTTTGTTTTTTGTGATTTTTTAGTTTTAGCGATTTTTTCAGTCTTCGAGCTGTTTGTCGTTTGTTAGTATTCTTTTGTTTTGACGATTTTTTTAGCTTTTGCGCTTTTTTTCGTTTTTTGACAATATTTTTAAATTCAGCGATTTTTTTATTTGGCGTTTTTGGAGTTTTTGTGATATTTTTCGGTTGTTGGTGATTTTTTAGTTTTAACATTTTTTTTTGTTTTGGAACTTTTTTCATTTAAGCGACTTTTTCTGTTGTAGGCGATTTTTTTCAATTGCGCAACTGTTGGATCATTTTTGTTTCGACCAGGTCTAATGTTCGTAAAGCGAATGAGTTTCACGATAGTTTGAAAAAAATCGTAATTTAGGTACATTGCATCAAATGGTTTGTAATTAGGGTATCATTCATTTTATTGTTTTTTTATGCTTTTTTTGTTATTCTGATATAATCGATAGAGAAGTATATTGATTGCTTATTATAGTTTGAGTTCTATTTTAGCAAATACACATACTAAAAGGTTTATAAGATTAATGTGATTGATAGCAGGTTATTGCATTAATAAAAAAAAATCATATGGTTGATAGCCAAATATTAGAGATTACAAAAAAGGTACCAAAATTGATTTTTTCTCTCTGAAAATTTTCTCAGAGGTGTGGCTGACATCGGCAAACAGCTTTCAATCAAAAGCTGATTTTCGAGAAATTGGTTCATAGCAGCTATTGAATATACGCCGTCGATATATGTATGTGTATGTTATTCGTACGGAACCCATCGTGTGCGAGTCAAAGTCGTACTTTACTGAATTTATTTTGCTTTTTATTAAATGTAAAAAATACTCACCTACGGTATTCTGCTAATAGTTTAATGACTTTTTGATTTCTTATGAGTTTATCTTTATAGTTAAGGAATTTACAAAGTGTACTAACGTCTTAGGTATAACGTTTCCAATAGGATATATTTGAATACCCTGCCATATATTCTAATACTAAACACTAAAAAACTTCAAAAACAAAACATCAAAATATTAAAACAAAAATATTTATATACATACAATAGAAATACAAAAATTAAAATTCAAAATAGAAATAGTTATATGCGAAAGTTATTCAGCTGAACTCATAGCACACCATAAAAACATATCTAAATAAGTTGTAGTGTCATATTATATTTTTACATGCAAATATTGTGTAACGTTAGTACCTACAACATTTATAATACTTAGGACGACTTTGCGAATTCCTTTATTAGTTATGAAATCAATAAAAAGTTTTACTGCTTCAAAATCTTCAAGTTTTCGTACTAGGTCACAGCCGTTTGTCACACCCATCGTATTTTAAAAATTGTTTTATTTAAAGAAAAAATGTTTTTCAAACATTAAATGCTTAATACAATCAATTAGCTACGCCAAAATTATTGTATACATTGTAGTTAAAATTTTACGGAATTTATACTGAAAATCACAATTCTTTAGACTAATGGCGTTTTCTTTGTTAGAAAAAAAATGTAACAGGTTTTTACTTTTTATTTACAAAATCGCTATTTAGCATCCATTTAAAGCCAAAATTTAACTTCATATTCTCTAATAAATTCAATAATTCCTAATAAATTCCCTTCCTCGAAAAATTATTATATTTGAAATTTTCATTAAAAAGTGCAAACAATGCAACATTTTTTTGTAAAAAAGAAACTCCATAACATTTTTAAAGTCACACTCGCAACCTTCTGACAACCATTTTGAGCAGAAATCGTGTTCTCTCAATTGCTACCCGTTATTTAACGACTTTACGCTTAACATCCTTGGCAGACGCAGCCTTTTTTAAGTAACAAATTTTATATTCATGATTTATAACAAAAAATTCACACCGAGCTAAGGGGCTATTCACATATTAGGTAACTCTATTTTCAAACGCTGCGCAGTATGTGAATAGCCCCTAAATGGAATTGCCCATATATATCCGAGCACACTTATGCAACATTAGAAACACATGCTATACAATGCCCGATGGCATTTTTCGAAGCCATAGAAGAAATATAATTTTTAGAAGTCCACGACCAAGTTAATTTTTACAGAAATTTTGTATTGACTTAATTTTTAGAAATTTATTAAAACTTTTCTCTCGTAAGCAAACTGTTTAGAATCACAAAAAATTTTTAGACTACCCTCAAATTCTTTTATAATAACTGATGCGTAAGCATGTATCATGTTCATAATACTTTTATATCCTTTCTTGAGAAAATAAACTACATAGTACATACACCCACGATTTTCCTTTTACTTTATTGTGGCAACAACAAATGTAACTCTTAAAAAGTTTAAGAAAAAAAAATTACGATTATTTAGAAGCAAGCATACTTACACGTAATGTTAGTAAAAATGTCTCAACTTCCGCTTCTGCTTTTTGTTCTTTTGTAGCGATGCACTTCCTGTCAAATGGCACACCAAACAACCGTAGACAATCCAAACATCATAAGGAAAAAATAACGTTTATATACCAGCACGGCAGCAATAGTGGCAACAGTTATAAAAATGTTAAAAAAAGAATCATCGTCATGTTTCAGCAGCACATGAGTATATTCGAAAATGATTTAAAGATGATATGCGAAAAATAAAGAAAATTAAATCAGGGTTAGTTTAAAAATATGATCACAAGTACATAATAGCGGTGTTCAGTGTTTGGTGCAAATGGTTTGGTAGAAGTGAAAATACAAATTATAGGAACGCTTCTTTACAACCCAGCAATAATAATTTACACTCGTAACGTCATTGGAGTTTTCTTAAAATCAAGCACAAATTAGTGTATTTCTTGTAGATTATTAAAAACTACGATATTTTGTAATTACTTTTTCGTAAGATCATTTGCTCCAAACAATGAACTTAGCTAATATCTTTCAATGTTTAGTATATGCAGTACATAGTGTCAAAAAATGTCAGGGGGCTATTAATAATTTTGATTCAAAAGAAAGCATATGCAGAACGCAATTTACAAGTCATTATAAATTTTTAGAAGACTTAATAATTAAATTAATAAGTTATTTAGAAGAATATTATTTGATAAATGTCCTTTTAAAAACAGATTTTTTAAAAAGCATGGCGAGTATTTTTTTAAATTATAAAGGAACTACAAAATTTTCCTTGCTTTTCTACTAGTTATCTACATATTTTTAATATAGATTCTTTGAAAGCAATGAAAATGTAGTTTCTTAAACATTACTTCCAATTTTTTATACTGAGTTAATATCAATTTTAAATATTAATAATCTCTTATACTGTAATTTTGTATAATAAAAAAATTTCCTTTATTCAGTTTTGTTAATTTAAACTTGAACTCAATTTCAATATTCGTATCGGTATCGGAATCGGTATCGGCGATATTTATTTTTAAGTATCGGTATCGCATCGGCGAAACTGCGTACCGTTACATCGCTAGTTTTAACCATCGGAAGATCTAGATCTTCCTGAATTCGCTGGTTTCTGGCATACCAGGAGGCTGCTTGTAATCGTACGGAAAATTGTATTTTGTCGCCCTAAAATTTTCTCTATTTTTGATGCCGAGGCAGTGCCCCATAACTGGACACCGTAGGACCATATTGGTCTTAGAATAGAGTTGTATAACAGAAGTATACAATTCAGGCTTAGTGTAGAATACCTTCCAATCGGGAATCGGGAATAGTTTGGTTATTGATTTGTATACGCGGGTATGTTTCTCTGCGCAATGTAAAAGTAATATGTACGAATTTTTATTTGTTAATTTTTATCCGCGATTGTGTTAGCCATTTTTTCAGCTGATGTATATACTCTAGCAGTTTGCGGGAACCTTAACACTTAAAAAAGCTGTATCATCAGATAATGTTGATATGATATCTGTCGTCGAAAGTTTTTCCAACCATGCTGTGTGTTTGTTCGATCGTGCTATGTTGTCTCCTAAAACCCAATTGGTTATTTTAAATGCATCCAGTAACATTTAGTATGGGTGTTAGCTTACTCATAAGTAGCTTTTCAAATAGTTTTGACATGTTAGGCAATAGGCCTATAGGACTCCACCTTTATTTGACCTTTGCCTAGCTTAAGTATTATGGTAATCTGCGAAACCTTACATTCTTCGAGATGGTATTCGAGGCGCAAAATACCATTAAAACAATTTAAATAAGCTAAAAAAAATTTTATATAAAAACTCCTTATTTTGCTTAACGGAAACATTCGCAACTTATCATAACTATTATAGTTAAATTTTATTTAATGTTCTACAATCTTAAGTCAATTTGAAATGTCCTTAAGCAAACTCTCTATTGTTTTGTGGTTTCATTTATTACTTGCATATAATAATTTTTGTATACATTTAAGTTAATAATTGTATTACCAAAAGTAACACTTCGCTTAATATCTTATTGAAAATTGCGGTTTATAAATCAATTTAGGTGTCGTTATTGTCAACAAAAACTTAGAATTTATTGCAAATGTCAATTTTGTTATTTTATTATTTACTTCTCATAAAACTAATCATAAAATAATTCACTTCTTCTTCGCCATCAGTTTAAGAAGAATTATTTACAATAAAATATCACAATACAATTTCCTCAATAATCAACTCTTGTATATATCTGTACGATACAAATATAAAACATGGTATAGAAATATTTGAATTGTAATTTTCCAGTTTTTTCTTGCTCGTATACAATAGAAAATTCACAACAAAAGATAGAACAACAGATTGAAGAGTGCAGTTAGAAAAGATGTTATTAAAACAAAACCTGATAAAAACCAATTGGTTACAATAATTCTATGGTTTGTACGAATAAAACCTAATGTTTTACAAACAGTAAAAACTCAATAAAGCAGAGGATTTCCTGTTCAATAAATACGTTATATTGAGAATTAATAATGTGACCAACTCAGTGGAGGTTATACTTTTCATCAAATAATCACATAAATTCATACACAGAAAATTGATAAAAGAACTTTATATATGACAGATGTAATTTAAATGGGAATTATACATTTTGAGAGAAAATTTTGTCAACAAAAACAAAATAGTCTCATGATACAGCAATCAAATTTGTACGAAACAAATTAGCAAATTAACATCAATTTTGTAGTGATTTAAATGTCGTATGCAATTTTCACGAAAAGATTATATCCTGCGTGACGAATGCTACACTCGTAAGCGTTTTCAGATTAATATGTAAAAACTTTTTGGTCTGTCAAAAGAGACACCTTCAACTTATGCATTGTATATTGGGATGTAATCTTAGTTTCGAATGGCATAAAACATAATTCTTTAACAGTTATGTATATCGAACATCTTGGAAAGTTGTTCGAACAGTGAAATTGTTGTTGCTGGTGATTTCAATGTTCACAACTCATCTTGTTATTCGCCGCGCACAACCACCTTGAGCAATTAGTGCATGAACCAACATACATTTCGTGTGTTTGTGTCTATAACGATCTACTGAACGAGTTCGAACTCGTCCGACCCAAGTAGACGCTGCTGAACGAGTTCGAACGAGTTCGACCTAGCTCTACATATAACGAGCTATTTTTCAAAACCGAATTATTTTTAATTTAGTGTTCCGCAAATTGTTCGATTTACTTCAGTAGAAGTTGAGTACAAATAAAAATTTTATAAATTGTGGGCATATTTGAGGTTAGGAAGTAAATAGGTTGCGAAATGATGAAATGTCAAGAATTGAGCTGTCATCCTTTGGCATTTATTTAGAGAAAACTTGAGAAATTTTAACCATTGAACGCTACATTCTTGAACAATGAATTTTAATTGTACAAATTTACTATCAACATTGTGAAAATTTTACTGTATCACTTCGTAAAATTCGAGGAGCTTTTCCTCGTAATCAGGCTCCTTTAATTCTTGGATGAGTTCAACGTTATAAGCGCGAAGATGAAGATTATTATGCAAAATGTTGCGCAAAGTGAACCAGTCACTGCCAAAAGGACATGAGTCACACTTTTTTCAAATTTAGTAAAAAAAATTTCAAATTTGGTAACATTTTAACCATTTTGATAATCAATTTTCACAATTAAAATTCTTTGTTGAGGAGTGTAGCGTTCCATGGTTAAAATTTCCAAAGTTTTCTCTAAATAAATGCCAAAGGATGACAGCTCAATTCTTGACATTTCATCATTTGACAGCCTACTTACTTCCCAACCTTAATTTTTCCACCCTTTATGTTAAAAATATCTAAAAAACCTCATAAAACATGTTATATGCAGATACAGGTGAAAAATAATAAAAAAAATTTAAATAATAAAGAAAATTTTTTTTAATTTCATCAAATATATTTTTGTTCATGTTTGCAGTATATATAGTCATATTGATAGTATTTTGTAGTGATTTTTTAGAAGAAATTTTTAAAAAAACAAATACATTTTCGCCAAAATAAATAAACACATTGAATTTTAAGTACGAAGTGCTTTTTTACAATTTGGAAAGAAATTTTTAAGGAAAAATGGCATTCGATTTACTTTCGATTAGGTTTGTTTAGTCGATTTAAAAACGAATAAAACTATGTGAATTCGGTTTTGAGAACACCAAAAATTTTAATTCGATTTGAAAACGATAAGTTTACTCGGATTCGCTTTACAGAACAGGGCCGACATACTAGGTTATAACACTCCACAAATAAAAATTTTTCAAGACGCGATCAGCGTTGCCAGTTTTGTCTTTTCGTGGCTAACTTTAGCATTTTATTTTTTCTTTTAGCTCCGAAATTTGTTTTTTAGCTTAGTGGCTTTTTTTAATATTAATTTATTCTCAAAAAGGCTAAAATATTTATTCTCATTGGAAATATTTGTTTAGGGTTTTCTCATTTTTAAAATAGATTAATGTAAACTATTGCAATAAATGAATATTTATTCTTAAAATAAAAGAATATTTATTCTCTTTTTGTTATTCGTTTCATTGTTATGCGGGTCTTAACCCATTTCGTACCACTACCCGAATCCGTGAAGACAACTGATGATTAATTCGAAAGATTTGAATGCCTAATTTGTTCGTTTTCGAGATATGATGTGATGGAAACACGCATTTTGGCATTTTTGAGGCACTTGTAGCAGGAAGCTATGCCCTTTTTAATCAGTATTCGTTACGAGGAGACAAATTTATTTATATCCGATGACGCGTTCTAAAGTTATTCAATCTTCAATATGACGAACTTTTGTCAAAAATGGCTGAGATGCCCATGCTTAGACGGCTATAAAATAGAAACCATAAGAGGTATCGAAATAATTTTTCGTTATGCTATGCGCACACAGGTTTAGAAGATATGTGTCCTTTTTCGTTAAAATCGGAGAGGTGAGAATCTAAATTTTCATTTTCATGTCGATAATTTTCATTTTTACTCTATTATAACATCTTAATTGCCACTAACGTGAGTACCTAAAGAGATTAGCTTGTTATTAATAAAACTATTTTTATTCTTATGTTTTCATAGTAGGTGATCTATAATACTAATTTCTGGAATTTTTTTTTTGTCTTTCAATAGATATGTCTGCCTTAGTTTTCGCACATTCGGTTTTCTCCTCATGTAGTAGTGACCCTCTAGCTAATTCATTTCTAAAATTCCAGCTGTGTCATATGAACATTTGTTTGTGACTTGTTATTTATTAGACAATGAATTATCCAAGCGTTTACAGCTGCTGAGTTGATGCAATTAGTCCATAAAGGCCACTAGCATTTATTACTATCACACCATCTTCGCCTGGAGCTCTGAATTTAAAATCGGTTGGCTTAGTTTTTATCCATCTTTTTGCATCTAACTGCGTTAAAAAATTTTTATATGGCACCTATTTACTTATTTTTATGGAAATTCAGTAACTGATTGTTGAAAATGTGCCCACTTTAGTTATATTTATAAAATTTCCACATTTCTTTGAAGTTGGGTCGGTAGTGCCGTTCACATTTCCGGTTCTGGTCTGGACCGGAAGTTTGGTCGTCAGTGCGGTTCATACTTTCCCTTCCGGACCGGAAGTTCGACTCATCTAGGGGCATCATAGGTACTGCAGGAGCCAATTTAAAAAATTCACTTAGCCAAAATATTTGTATGGGACCAAGAATAAAAAAATGAGGAAGAACAATATAATGCTAAAAATCGAAATGTCTTATGTCAACACGATTTCTAAGGCCCGTGTTTTCTTAGTCCATTTTCGTACTTATGATACTGAGCTCCACTACCTATAATTTAATTGACTCTGTATCTCGAGATTTTCCGTTATAAAGAAAAAACAGAATGTTGCATCACATAATTTGCATTTACTCAAGAACTAGTTCTTCGATTGAATTACGAAAACACAGAAGGATCCGATCCTTCTTCCGATCCTTTAAATTACTTCCTCATTCATTTTTTTAGAAGTCTTATAGTTTCGGAGATATTCAAAAAGTTTTATCAAAAGAATACATATTTTCAAAAAAATTAACAAAAACAAAACATTTTAAAAGACGAATTAAAATTTTAAACTGAAGAAAATTTTAAATTTTATTCTTAATTGTGATAACTTCATATGTTACAAATATAATAATCTAAAATTTATTAAAATCATTTCATAAGTTCTTAATTTATTTAAAATTCAATGGTAGCACCTAACTAAAATATAATAGGAAATCTCGTACAAAATGATTGTCTTACGGCCCTTTCCGCAATGTATGATTAGAAGTTAACGTGGGCTTTAACGACAAGCTCTGTACACAAAACTAGCCTTTAAAGTCCATTTTAATTTTTAGTCGTAGATTGTGAAAAGGACCGTTAAACGCTTTTCAAAAATTTTTTAAGTGAGTTTAGAACAAATAAAAATAAAAAATAAATCTGTAAAATATGTGCTACTACTAAATTGTGAATAAATTCCGAATTTATGAAATGATTTTAATAAATTTTAGCTCATTTTATTCGTAACATATGAAGTTATAACAATTAATAATAAAATTTAAAATTTTCTTCAGTTTAATATTTTAATGAATCTTAAAAAAAAAATCTTTTAACATTTTTTTTGAAAAAATTAATTTTTTATAAAACTTTCCGAATATCTCCGAAAGTATAAGACTGTTAAAAAATTAGTTAGGCATTAGTTTAAATGTTATTTTGTTTCCGATCCTACTGTGTTTCTTTAATTTAATGAAAGACCTAGCTCTCGAGTAAATGCAAATTATGTGATGCAGCAACCTCTTTTTTCTATATAACAGAAAATCTGGAGATACAGATTCAATTCAAAAACGGTAATTTATAGGCATTTATGCTCAGTACCAAGTGTATACCAATTGACTACGAAACCTTAGACCTTACAGAAGAAAAAAATCATTTTGTTGGTCTGTGTAATCTATAAAAGTTTTATGATTTTGAGGACCCGCCCGGAAATATGATCAAAGAATAAAAATATGCTACAATTTATGAAAATATTAAAGTCAATATATATTTAAAACTAGAGCCAATCGGAAATATTTATGGTGATTTCTGAATTTAGCAGATGATAATACATAAAAATTATGTGTTTTGATCTCCGAAACTTTTTCATTGTTGTAGAGTGATATTAATTATGTCTGATTTTTTATGAATATAACGTTACGAACTTTAGCCTAATAATCAATTTTGATTCATTACTATTTAAACTAACTTTTATTTAAGAACCATAATCATGGCAAACAAAGTTATTAAAACAATGTTCATTCTCCGATGAATGTTCATTGAATTTATATCGAATACAGTTCGATAAAGATTATTGTTTTATAAACAACTTTCATTTGTTTTATATACAACTTTCTTTTTTGTGCCAAGTTTTTTCGTACAAGAATTCTTTAAAAAATATCTACAGAACGCCAGTAAAAATATATACATATAGTTGGCAACATTTTTCATATTCTCTCTCAAGTACACTTTCTTTAGGGCTCAAGAATTTTTTGTTATACCAACAAAGAACTTACATTATAGATAACTATTTACACAAAACATGAAACCACCTAGACGAATAGTCAACGTTTATATGATTATGTTGCTAATATTGATGATAATGTCATGAACATGGCAATTTCTCTGATTATTTTGTCACACATACAATAAGCTGTTTACAGGCTATAATATTTGAGCACTTACAATAGTTTAACTATTTGTCCTTGCAATAATTCATATGAGTTTGATGAATGAAATTTTACAAATACTTTACCTTATAGTTTGATAGACATGTTCCGCCATTGTGACATCACCACACACATAAACATGGCCACGTTCTTCAACAATCAGGTTGTACAAGGAATCGAATTCTTGCTCAATCAAATCTTGAACATAAGTCTTCAAAGATAGAGATTTGTTTTCCATGCATTCAACACACAACCAACCAACAGTAGATGCAGCAAGGATAAAGACCACAGAGACAACAGGAGGATAATTTTGCCAGTATGATGAGATAATGCCGGAGGATACGACATGAAAAGTTGATGACAAGTATTTTTATTGTCAAAAGACAGAAGAAAATCCCAAGCAAGCATTCGTTGACCATGCAAGTATTTCATTTCCATCATTGAGACAATCATTAAAGTTGTTAGAGAGTTGATCAAGAAAAGGAAGCATCCAAATAAAAATAGAAACAAATGCAGTCGGAAATAAATAAAAGAAACAAAGACATATAGTTATAGCAAAATGAGGGAGTAAACAGGATATTTATTTTATTTAACAGTTTCAATAGTTTATAGTTGTATCAATTAGTTTATGTGTATGTGTGTGTTAGCAGAAATTCATTTTTGTCTATACGTTAGTTAAGGAAAACTATTTTATTCAACATATCCATTTCTAAACAAGCTAACAAAATTGAATGCTTCTTATACTTGACTGTATGTATTTATTTAACTTGGTTTCAATACAAAATATTTATTAATAATTTTTTATTTTTTCTTCGTTTAGTATTAAAAAAAAATAAAATAAATGCCAGTAATATTCTGTGGTGTAAGGCTACAAAGGATAATGGAAGAAATACTTTTGTAAGCTTTGAGGATTTACTATGATATTGAAATATTTAAGTAACATAAAACATTAATTTACTATTTATCACTGTATATTTTTCAAGCAATGTCTTGGGATGAATGTACACTATTCAACTCAAGTTAGACATTGTTTAAACATTGAAGAATTTTCAGACGACTTAAAGGGTTTCTGAGTATTAAGATAGAATAAAAATTATTTATTCTAACTGTAAACAAATTATTAATACATTTTTGTATGTTTGTATATGTGATTGCTAAATACGACTTTTTATAATAAGATTGATTTTTAACTATTACTGCTAGCAATGGCAAGCTAATCTGCCAAATTAGATACTGTTTGTTAAGCTATGTACAGTAGGGTGGCCGTTAGCGAAAAAGTTTCATTTGTATCAGTCCCACCCCCAAAGTTTGGTGAAAAAATCATCCTGAAAAAATTTCAGGTAAATCGGTTGGGGGTAAGACGTGCCGTGCCGCAAGCCCACTCAAATTTGGAAAAAAATCATAAAATTTTGTTTTCTTCTGTAATAACTTCCAAAATATTAATTTCACAAAAAACTTTTAGAGGAGAAAAATGTTGCATGTGAAGTTTTCAACATTTCGTATCCTAACAACTTTTCTGTTGATCTAATGCTTAATGACATAAATATAAAATTTTCAAGCATCATTAGCTTATTTTAATGTTTCATTCGTCCTCCCAGCTCATGGCAACTAAAACACAAATTTACAAGGTTTTGGAATGGAAAAGCTAAACATGGTTTCTTATGTGATTTCAGCTCCTGAATCCGAATCTGCATTCAGTTTATATTTTTTGGTTCTAGTATGCGAGATATACGATTTTTTCAAAAATTAAACAGTTACAGTGCAAAAGTTAACATAACTGGATAACGGGTTGCCCTATTCATTCAAAACAAAAACCCTAATTCTACAACAATATTGTCGTTAAGTTACACGAATATTGTTTTTCAATCTGCTATTTAGTTTTAGAGATATCGTAGAACTTGTCGAAATTTTTTTTTAATAAAAATTGTTATTTTTAAAGCATTCATAAATAATTAAAAACTATAATTGAAAATTCAGGTATATTTCAAATAAAACAAGCCATATTTCATCAAAATCGATCCACAACTTTAGATTTTATTCAGAATTAGATATGCGGAAAATTAGAAGCAAACAAAAAATGTGTTAATTAATTTACAGTTAAAAGAAATGTTAATATAACTGGAGAACAGGATGTCCTATGCATTTAAAACAAAAAACCAAAAGTCGACAACAATATTGTCTTGAAGTCGCATCCGTATCGTTTTTTTATCTGCTCAGTAGTTTCAGAGATATCGTGAAACTTATGCAAAAGATAAAAATGTTTTATCAAAATTTTTGGTTTTAAGAAATATGGCTTGTTTTGTTTGAAATATACTTTTCTATATATTAACGGAAAAATAAGGGATTTTTTTATTCGATTTTATCTGTTTACTAATGTTTTAAATATAAAAGTTTTATGATTTTTCCCAAATTTGACGTGCTTGCGGCACATGAAGTTGTGCACAAATATTATAGCAACTTCGCTGCTTTAAAAACGGCGAAATTTTTGTGTTGATGGTTGTACGTATAAGGAAAATGTTGCACAGCTGAAGTGTTTCTGTTTTAGTATCCAAGAGCTAGGAGGACGAGATTACACTTTTAAATTTTGTGTCTATTTTGTAAATTATTAGATTTAGAAAATAGTTGTAAAGGTAACAAATGTTGAAAACTTCATAAGTGCCGTGCCGCAAGCACGTCAAAAATATAAACTGAATGCAGATTCGGATTCAGAAGCTGAAATTACATAAGAAACCATGTTTAGTTGTTCCAGTCAAAAACCTTGTAAATTTGTGTTTTAGTTGCCATGAGCCAGCTGGGAGAATGAATGAAACATTAAAATAAGCTAATGTTGCTTGAAAATTGTAAACTTATTTCATTAAGCATTAAGGCTCCATTACTCATACGTAACGTTGATGTAGTTGCATGTTGCTGATCGTTTCTGTCTCATAGCTTTTCAATGTGTTAGAAACGATCAGCAACATGCAACTACATCAACGTTACGTATGAGTAATGGAGCCTTTAGATCCACAGAAAAGTTGTTAGGATATGAAATGTTGAAAACTTCACAAGCAACATTTTTTCCCCTAAAACTTTTTTGTGACATTAATATTTTGAAAGTTTTTAGGGAAGAAAGCAACATTTTATGGTTTTTTCCTAAATTTGAGCGGGGTTGCGGCACGTCTTACCCCCATCCGATTTACCTCAAATTTTTTCAGGATAATTTTTTTTACCAAAATTCACCAAACTGGGGGGTGAGTGTGAAAAAAATGGAAAAAAGTCCTCCATATAGCTAACGGCCACCCTAATGTACAGACGATTGTCAGATCCTACAATATTGTAAGTAAAATGTGCTAAAAATTTCTTACAATTGTATGAACTGAAAACTTTTGTCTGACAACGTTGGCAGAAAAAGCATTGTCAGTCGATTTTAATACTACCCGCTGACAAAAAATTCTCAGACATCTCACAATCGTGTGAACACATCGCGTTGCCATTGCTTCTCAGACATTTTTTAATTGTTAGATGTGCAAAGTTTCTGCATCTGACAATGGCGTCATTGTCAGAGACTTCTTTATATTGGCAGCACTGCACACATCTTTTTTTTAAGGAAAAAGGAAAATAAAAGAAACTATGCAGCTAAAATAGTTAAAATTGCTTCTTTATGTTTAATACTAATTTATATTTTCCCTTTTTAAAGTTAACAAAAGCACAGATGATAAATAATTGATCATTTCTGTCAAATGATCTGAGTCTGGCAGCGCCAAAAAACAGGTCAGACAATTTATGCATCTGACAATCGTGTGAACTGCCAATTTTTTACTGACAATATTGTCAGATAAATTTATTGTTTATCTGCCAAAAAATTGTAAGCTTTTCTAACAACTTTGATACAACCGTGTGAACTAACAATATACATTTTGCTGACAATTTTTTATTGTCAGTACATCATCAGCACATTGGCAGATCTGACAATATTGTAAGATATGACAACCGTCTGTACAGGGTTTTAGTAAATTACGGGAAAGTTTCTGACAAATTATATACGCGTAATCTTCCTATGACTTGAGAAAATGGGATTGGAATCAAAAGTAAAGAGTTTAGAATGGTGAAAATGTAAATGGTTACATTATAACTATTTTCTTGATATGTCCTCCCAGTAAAAAATGCAGCTTGCATATAAGCAGGTTTGTAAGGGAGAGAATCAATACGTCTGCTCAGTGTGGTCATATTAGCACTTTTGGAGCTAAATTTAGCTTTATTTTGTAATGTTTAGCTCGAAATATTTCATTCAGCTCTTAGCTTTTTTTTAAGCTTTTTTCAACAATGCATTTAGCTTTTTCTAGCTTTTTCTTTAATTTAAATTTCGTGTAATTACTTGCTATTTCAAAATAAATAAAACAGTTTATCAGAATAAATGTATGTGCCGTAAGCATATAAAGTAGTTAAAAAATAATAACAATAATCTGGCAGTGCAGAAACATTCACTAATAAGTATACAATGGTTGGAACTAAAAACTCACTTTCAACTTGTATCTATTTCGGAATCCTGCCACATCTGGCTCGTTCGTACACTGTAAACATTTTCAGCAATTTTTCCCAATATATCGACATTTTGAGGAATTTTCAGACAATCGGACAACAGATTCGGATTCAGCGCGATAACAAGTAGGAAAATAAAATTTTTTTGTTGCGACCCCGGCAATTAGTTACAGAATAAGGGGCAATATAAAGTTCTTTATATTTCCCCCTATTATGAATGGCGTTGGCGACGTCACATCAACACGAAAGCAAAAAATTGTCACTTGTCTACTCGTTGCTGACAACAATTGACTGCTATTCTCTTTCTGTTCTTTAAGGCTTCGAAAATTAATATAGCATATAAATAATTGCCTAGAGTTAGCCAAAGTTGTTTTACAAGTGCAGATGTTACTGATACCAGAATCTGTAAATGAACATCGTATACACATTTATTAGGCAGACGAGATCAAATGCGTTATTAGGTGATGTCGGATATCCAGTCACGGTACTCCTGATGAAGGTTCTTAAGAATCCTTCATCAAGGCAACAAATCAATTTCAATAGATCACGTCGTTATTGGACGGCTGCCTGAACAACCTAATGTGTATGTAAATAAGAGTCAAAATAGTTCCTATATAAAGAAATAGTTTTTATACTCTTCTATTTGAAATGCAATAAATTTTTTAGACAAAATGTTGTATATAAAAACTATTATTTCAAATTTAGTGGTTTTATTTTTCTTTAGAATCTGAAAAATTAATAAATTTGGCAGCTAAAAACTAAAACCGAATAATTCGGAGTCTAGTAGCTATGAATTTTCAAGTATTTTCTTTTTGCATACTGAGTTCAAGTACACACTAAATTTTCGAAGGCACTACACTCAGCTGAAAGTACTTGACTGGTTAGTATATACTATTCTTTTCGCATATCACCCTATGACTTGACAAATAAATAGCTCGTTAGTGATTCGAAAGTCTTTGCAATCCTCGTGCGTCTCTGTAAGCGAGAGGGATAAGCACAAAAGTCAAGAAAGGGCTTACACAGGCGCTTTCGTTCGTCACATACTTCGAAAAACTTAACAATTTTATACTGGGCTAATACTGTAGTAATCCGCACAGAACAATCTCGATCTGAGACATATCACTTAGTACATACATAAATAATTGACTATCTATCAATTAAGAATCTGTAACGCAACTATGTTTAATTATTAATTTGAACTTTTTAGCATAACTAAGGATATTTTAAAGAAGTGAAAAAAGTTCAGTTTTTATTTTTAGCCTGATATATTTTATATCAACTATTTTTTTGCAATTTTAACAACACGTATAAACAAGACATTCTAATCAGCTAATTTTCGCAAACAAATCGATCATCCGATAATACTGGTCTGCATAAAAAATCGCCTTTAAATAAAAATATGTTGAATATACAAAGCTTACCGCGCTAAATTCAAATCCGTTTTCTTTTTTTTTCTATCACGTACAGATTTTCTTAATGGGCTTGACTAAAATTTCCACTAGCTAGTATATTTCATCATAACTAAAGAACGGCTTGCCCGATTTAAATAGGTAAACCATCAAAAAATGCATAGTAAAATTACAGTGTGATACACTAAGACTATTCAGGGGTTCTTGTTACAACCCAATTCTATTTTGTTGGAGCCCATAGAGAAAAAAATACATTTAATTTTTCTATGTCACTTTGAAAATTTATTTTATGACGGTAAATATGGTGAAAAAACGAGTTTCTTAAAGTTTAAATTTTAAACAGCCAATAATTCTTTGTTTCAAAACGGATTTATACGATATTTTTCAAATTTGAAAGATATAATTCTTATTTTTCAAATAAGGCATTATATTTGAAATCAGTTAGTAAATGGCTAAGTTATTGTGGTTTAAGTGTAAAAATAAAAAAATTTTTCAACAAAATTTAACTTTCCGCCGGCTCTTAGTTGCTTATGAGATACATATTGGCGCATAATCGTAGTCATAAACGTAGTATACTTTAGGAATTTAAAACCAGTATTGCCATACAAAATACTTGTTTTAAACTCTTAAATTATACTTTGTTTTGACTATGAATATGTGCCATTAACTTTTGTGAAAAGCATAATTAAAATAGCTTTTAAAAGTGCGTAGTTACCAGGGCAAGTTTTTCATACTTTTTGCATGAAAAATATGCACTTGCATATTTTTTTAAATTTTCCCTTGCATAAATTTGCATATTATGCAGGTTGGTAGCCCTTTTTAACAAAAAATTGCTCTTGAGGCATCCTGGTGCAATTACAAAATAAAATACTTATACAGGGTGTTTTTTTTAGAGGTATAGAACTTCGAATTGAAATAAAACACAAGAAAATCGTTTTAATGTCCATCAATTTGGCTTTATTGGAAGGATAATTTTATGCCATTAATGTTTAAATATGATTTCGGGCATGTGCCCGCCGCGGCTGGCTCGAATAAAGCCAATTCTACAGGTCCAATTTTCAACCACTTTTTCGAGCATATGGGGCCGTATGTTGGCAATAACGCCACGAATGTTGGCTTCCAAGTCCCCTAACGTTTCTGGTTTGTTGGCGTAGACGAGCGACTTCACATATCCCCAAAGAAAATAATCCAATGGTGTCAAATCACACGATCTTGGTGGCCAATTGACAGGTCCATTCCGCGAAATTATGCGCTCATCGAATGTTTCCTTCAATAAATCGATTGTGACGTGCGCTGTGTGGCATGTAGCGCCGTCTTGTTGGAACCACAACTCATCCACATTCATGCCATCCAATTCGGGAACAGAATAGTCAGTTATCATGGCTCTATACCGGTCTCCATTAACGGTAACTGACTCTCCAGCATTATTTCGGAAGAAGTATGGCCCAATGACTCCACCAGCCCATAGAGCACACCAAACAGTCAGTTTTTGTGGATGTAATGGCGTCTCAAGGGTCTCATGTGGATTCTCTTCACTCCAAATGCGGCAATTTTGCTTGTTGACGTAGCCATTCAACCAAAAATGAGCCTCATCACTGAACAAAATTTTGCGATTTTGCTTGCGGTAAACTCCGCGAACTGAACCATTATTTTCGAAATAAATTTGCACGATTTGCAAGCGTTGTTCTTTTGTCAACCTGTTCATGATAAAATGGCAAACCAAACTAAATATTAATCACTTGACAGCTGACAAAATGGCCGCCAGTTAAAAAAGTGATGCCAACTTAAAGTTCTATACCTCAATAAAAAACACCCAATATATATGTCCTTTTCTTTCGTATACATTTTCCTATATACAAATTTTCAACAAGAACTAGAACAAATTACTTCAAGTTGATTTTTTATAAAATAAACGGCTACAGAACAATTTTAGATGTTTTGTTTTTGATGAGAAAAAGTACTTTAGTGCTGGGGCCAACCCGTCGCTTTCGATATCGAGTACACTATCGTATCGAATAAAATTTCGACACGTTTCGAATGGATGGATTACCGCATTCGATAGTATCGTATGGAAATGTTTAAAAAGTGTACCAAGCTTATTTTACACCGGTTGTTGAATCGACTAAAAATTTGTAATACATTAAAGAAAAATTTTGTGTTTCTAGTAGCTAGTATAACAACCAAGTCGATTAGCCAACTGTCATAAGGTTTATAGGTAATGTTGAGAGATAACCTTGGAATTTTAAGAGCTGCGGCCGCCTTAATCTGTTAAAACTCTTAGTCGATTCAACAACTGATGTAAAACAAACTTGGTACACTTTTTAAACATTTCGACACGTTACCTATCGAATTCGGTAATTCATCCATTCGATACGTAACGAAATTTTATTCGATACGAAAGGTTACTGGAATGAACGAATGCGGTAATTTGACTCCTAAGGCCGATCAAGTAAAATTGTTCGAAGTGTTTCTTTTTGGGATTACAGCAGACAATAATAAGTGTGCAATCGAGTACCAGGGGCCGAATTACCGCATACGTGATCGAGTAAAATTGTTCGAAAATTTTCTTTTTGGGATTACGGCATACGATAATCGAGTAGCTGCTGTTTAAATTCCACTCGTTAGCACTAGAGCGATCGAATACAATTTTTTTTGTTTTGCAAAAAACCATGGAACATTACCTATAAACCTTATTACAGTTGGCCAATCGACTTGGTTGTTGTACTAGCTGCTAGAAACACAAAATTTTTCTTTGATGTATTACAAATTTTTAGTCGATCCAACAACCGGTATAATATAAACTTGGTACACTTTTTAAACAATTCCGTACGTTAGCTATCGACTGCGGTAATCCATCTAATCGATACGTGACGAAATTTTATTCGATACGAAAGCCTACTCGATAACGAATGCGGTAATTCGGCCCCAGCTGTTTAAATTCCACTACTACAGTGATCGAAAACAATATTTTCTTTTATTATGATTTTGTTGTATAACAACATGGAACATTACAAATAAACCTTATTACAGTTGTCAACAGTACTGTTAAATGTGGCGATTTTTCGTCATTTTGACGATTTTTTGGGTAAAATTTACCATAATGACGACTGACGATTTTTTTTAGTACCCCACATACTTTGACGATTTGTTAAGGTGACTACTTTTTTCTTAATATTACATATATGTATTTAGTTCTAATGTATATGAACATTGCACATACATATGTGAAAAATGTTAACACATTCTATGAACTTCTTCAAAATCTGAACGTTATATTAAAATGAAATTAAAAACAGAGTTTGTTGTGAAAAAAAGTACAGAAATGTGTAAACATTTACATGAGTATGTCGGCATTAAACTTGTGTTTCTTATAATTTTGCATATTTTGGAAAATATAAAACTTTTAAATATCCTGTCTCATAAGCTGCGTAAGTATAAAATCATTGGTGGAGTTCACGTAACATTCGGTAACTGTGTACTCGTTAAATTGGTAAAATTTCCCAAACATTTTGCTGTTAAATTTTTTTATAATAAATTTTACAGCAATAAAATATATTGAAAATTTTACCAATTTAACGAGTAAACAGTTACCGAAAGTTGCGTAAGCTCCACCATTATAAATTCAAAATATTACAATGCGTTACTTTCTGCTAAAAAGAGCACCAATGGAAAAGTTGAGTCGAAATAACTAAAAAGATATATAGTAGAATATATATTTATTTTCGACACTATATTCATAAGATTTCATCTCTACTAAAGTGATTTTTTTTTATTTGCGCCCGCGTTTCATCGATGCTATACACAATAAAGAATTTTTATCGACGGTATTGAATTTATCGTGAAGATTGAAAATGAGCTTTCTTCATATTTTGATATTATATAAAAAAATCTATTTTAAAAGACAAATAATCAATTTCAGTGCAAAATCGCAGACATAAACTCAATTCCGAAAAATCGATTTATTATAACATAAAATCGATTTTCGATTGGATTCGAAATCGGCCTACTATTCCCTAGTTTGTGCTATTTATTTTGGCAACAAACAGTTGAATAATTTGTGGTATTTATTTTTTGTCTGCGCTTTATAAAACTGAGTAAAATTTTCATTCAATTTGCAAAGATATGGGACGGGAAAACAATATTTTAAATTTGGATGAACTTCTTTATTTATACAGAATAAAAAGTATCGGTTTCGGTATTCAGCCCAAAATTTGGCCTAAGCCGAATATTAGCTGAAAGCTCAATTTTGCCGAATCCGAATATTCAGTTGGACTCTACTTAATATAAAAAAGGCGTGACTCCATCTTTCATTATTTTACAGGAGAAGAAGAAACTGAATAAAAACTAGAACACTTATATACAAAAAATAATTTTTAAGTGGTCATAAAACCATTATTTTCAACAGTAGCTTACTTAGTTCATTATGGAGGATATATTTCGAATTTGGCACCATCAAATGTTAAAAGCACGCTTACGAAAAAATCGAGAGGCGCCTATTTTATATTGAGCAATCGATATGCATAATCTAGCTTTAAATTTAAGATAGTCTTAGTTTTACCATTAGTTTGTGTTGTTAAGTTTTTGTATTTTTAATAAAAGAATTGAATTGTTACTTTCTATAGAAATTGTTGTTTTATCTCTATAAAACAATGTTGTTTTTTTATAAAACAATTGATTTTTAGTGTGACGATTTTTCGACGAAATTTTTTGAAAACCTTGATGATTTTGACGATTTTACTTCTCAAAATTTACGATTTTTTGCAAAAAATTATTAACAGCACTGATTGTCAAATTGACATGGCTGTTGTACTAGCTAAAATAAATACAAGTTTTGTCTTTAATCTGTTACAAACTCTTAGTCGATGTAAAACAGATCTGGCACACTTTTTAAAAGTTTCGATACGTTAGCTATCGAAATACGTTAGCATTCGATACGTTACGAAATTTTATTCGATACGAATGCTCACTGTGTCACGTATGCGGTAATTCGACCCCAGAACGGTAAAAATATAAATGAGTTATGGTATGTTTTGTGTGTTTTGTATTTTTAGTTTTTTGTTTCTGATATAATAATAGCGCGGTCACGCTAATATATTTCATCATAACTCGAGAGCCGTTTAACTGATCTAGATAAAAGAAACAGGAAAAGATGCGGAAAAAAGTTAACTTTAAGTCATCTTTATACAACTTTTTTAAATATTCAATTGTTTCTGAGTTATTCAGAAATAAGCGGCGAAAAACTAGTTTTTTCATGCAAAATTACACATTTATTTGGGGTATTCACAAGATGTTTTATCATGTCAAAATGTCATAAAGTGCTAATATTTTAAGAGAGTTTAAAAACATTGTTGTTGTGCTTCAAATAAAAAAGTCCTAAAATAATAAGACTTTTTGTGCTGTGTTTATTGTTTTGTCATAACTCACAGTAAAAATCTGAGCCGAACCGGCGAAACTATTTAGTCAAGCCGGCGATAATATTTACAATCTGCCGCAATGAACGTAAGTAATATGCAGTAAAGTATGACCTAAAATTGTTCATGGTTTTATAACTTCACATTTGATTACATTTTTATAGCTGTGTAACAAGTAAAAATAAAAAATCGAGACATTTAAAAATATGCAAGTGAGAAAATTTTGTTTGTATACTTTAGCTGGCTGGCAGCCAACAACCGTTTTTCCGCTAGCAGTCGCGTGGAAAATTAGTCGGCTCAGTCACCGGCTACAGCTGGTTTCGTTTATTTTTATGTATTGAAACAATTTCATTTTCGGTGTGCGTGGAAATTTGTTTTTACTTTAATTTAAAAAAGATATTCAGCTGGCTTTTATTTATTTTATGAACAAGTTGAATAATTTAAAAACAAACTGGTTATTATTTTAATTTTTTCACTTGTTCTTGGCATTCTGATTTCAAGTATTTATAATTGCTTTTTGTATCAGCTGACACAAATTTGAAATAGCATACTAACTTATGAGGGGTTGCTCACAGCAGTCATAGTTTTTCGTGTTATGATATTAAAACATATGACTTTATGACTACCTTGTGAATCCCCCAATTGTGTTTTCACAAGCTCATAAAAAATTAAGAGGGAACAAACTTTACATTTTTATCGTACATAGAACTCCATACAACACTATCCCATGCCTATTGTATGCGTATAATACCTAGTTTATATATTCCAAGTTTTTTCACCACAAACAATAATAAATAAAAATAAAAACCGAAAACATTGAGCACACGGTATCATTGGAACGTAGTTCCTTACATTTCACTTACCTTAGAAATTGTATTTTCAATATCTTTGAATGGTGCGAATTATTTATGTCGAGATGGCAAATTCTCTTTCCACCGTGGCAAGTAGAGAAGTTTCTTTCTTTTCAGAAATATATAATTTTATTTGTACAATTCAGGTAAGTATGTATGTCTGTTTTTAAAAAAGGGAGTGTGGTAGGTTCAACAATGTTAATGTCAAAGGGAAAGAGACTTCCCCTACCTCCCGTCGTGGTCCTATTAAAAAAAATATCGCCTATGTGTGCTTTTAGACCCCGATTTATTTATGTTTTGAATGTCAACAAAATCGGTTAGATAGTTTCCAGAAATCGCTTCCTACCACACCTCGTGCTCCTATTTTTAAAAAATGTTATAGCCTATGTGCTTTTCTAGATTCAAATCTATCTATATTTTGAATTTCATCAAAATCGGATAGATAGCTTCAAAAAGAAAGAAATTTCCCCCTATCTCCACTCGTAGATTTAAAAAATGTATAGCCTATGTCTTCTTTAAGACTTAGATCTATCTATGTTTTGCATTTCATCAAAATCGGATAGACGGTTTCAAAGAGAAGACATTTCTACGTACCTCCATTCGTGGTCCTATTTTTTAAACTATATCTAGCCTATGTCTTCTTTAAGACTCAGATCTATCTATATTTTGAATTTCCTCAAAATCACATAGATGGTTTCAAAGAGGAAGAAATTCCCCCTACCTACCCTGGTGGTCCTATTTTGGAAAAAATTTGTAGCCTATGTCTTCTTTTAGGTTCATATCTATCTATGTTTTGAATTTCATCAAAATCGGTTAGATAGTTTCTGAGAGGCAGGAATTGCCCTCTTCCCCTCCTCGTGCTCCTACTTTTTCTGAGAGTAATTCTGAGCGTGTGCTTCTATAGTAATACATTGTAGTTTTATTATTGAACGCCGGAACAAATGAAATAGTATTTACTAGGGATGTAACGAATACCGATACCGATACCGATATATCGGCGATATTTTAGATTTTCCGATACATCGGTATCGGCGATATTTTACTGTCGATACGACGATACTTTTAAACATTTTTTCAGAGTTTTTTTCTGACAAATTATTTATTTTTTGTTAATTTTACCATGAACTAAACTCATTTCGTTATTTTTTAAATCTTATTAATATCAATTTTAAAATTTAATAATATTTTATACTATTATTTTGTAAAAAAATTATTTATTTTTTGTTAATTTTACCATGAATTCAATTCGTTGTTTTTTAAATCTTATTCCAGCAAAAAAAGACACTCCAAAGATGTCATGAAAATGTAGAATTCGCGATGCGGAAGTATTGCAAATTTGGATCATTTCTAATTAGTTTTACATATCCTTGCCATTGCAAGAAGTTCTGTTTTTCGGTTACCAATCACCGAATTGGAAGCGATGCTCGGACAAATTTCCTTTTCGGTGTTCTATAATGATTTTTCCTCAAGAAAAAGGATAAAAAATTACCCATTTTCACAATTTTTTTAATGCGAGTATGGGAGAATTTTTTAAAATTATAAAGGAATTAAAATTTTTTTCTGCTAAAAAAAATTTTTGTTTGAAAATAGTATATTCAAGTGCATATTTCTTTGTTCTGTTTCACTAACATTTTGTGCCCAGAAAAATAATATGTTCCTGTACTTTTTTTTGAAAAAAAAATTTAAAAAAGTTATTTTATTCACTTTTTTCAGTATAACTTGTAGGAACTCCAAATTTTTCATTACCATTATTTGGCAAAACAACAACAAACAATAAAAAATAGTAAATACTAAAATCAGCAACATAAGAAGTGGAACAACAACAAAGAAAGCAAAAAAAATGCAATAAAAATATAGCCTAACTCGTAAAAACTTTTAAGGTAGAAATTAGTTTTTCTGGGCTGTTTAGGGTGCCCATATACATTCAGATTGTATTGACATGTTCACAAAAGTTGTTCAGCTTTACCGTAGCTACAACTTTGCCAAATATTGTTAATAAAAAATTACGAGTCCCTGTAAGTTATTCTGGAAAGTGAAAAAAAATGTTTTTCCTTAATTTTTCAAAAAAGGTACACGAAAAAATTATTTTTTGGCATAAAATGGTAATAAATCTGTTTAGCGAACTCTTAGCTACATTATTGCCATATATAGTTAAGCGGTATCACCGAGTTTGAATTTTCTGTTGGCCAAAAGTTGATGACACCTTTTTTTTTGAGGGCCCGCTGATTTTCCAAAACTTTGGAGGTCCATAAAACGATATTGGTCACCAAATTCGCCAAGCTAAGTATAGGGTTATACTACACCGTGGTAGTACAATCGAATCTATACTGTCAAGTCCGTGTGTTTTTTGGACTGTTGCACTGTGTTATCTGCATATTTTTAATAAAGATTTTTTGGAAGCAAAGAAAATGTAGCTCTTAAAAAATACTCGCAATTTTTTATACTGGGTTAATAACAATTTTAAATATTAATAATCTCTTACACTGTAATTTTGTATAATAAAAAAATTGCACTTGAGTTTTGTTAATCTAAACTTTAACTCAATTTTAATATTCGTATCGGTATCGGAATCGGTATCGGCGATATTTATTTTTAAGTATCGGTATCGGTATCGGTATCGGATCGGCAAAACGGCGTATCGTTACTTCCCTAGTATTTACATATATGTGCTGCTAGAAATTGTAAGCTCACATTACAATTTTCTAAGTAATATAGGACCATAGCAAAACAATTTTCAGCAGCAGAATTGTTTAAAATGAAATAGTGAACAAATTTTTAGTATGACTAAATACGTGCTGGTTTTCCAGAATTTTTCCTGGCTTTAGACAAATTGTTCTGGTGTCCTGGTCCACTCTTAAATTCTCTTTGTTTTTTGATACAGGTCAATACAGACAAAAATTTAATTTCTGCAGATTTTTGTCATGAACAGAGGTTTGGCTTTCTGTTATAACGCTGTTAACATAATGCAATTTTACCAGCATTTGTTGCCTCGGGCTTACGTCCTTCAACTACTCGATTAAATAAACACAGGTGGCCTCGCTACACCATGTGCTTATTTTCGCCCCTTGTAATTTTAAATGAATTTTATATTTTTGTTTATTGTTTTTTATGTATGAATTACATGTTAAGTTTTGTATATATTGTTTAATTTTTGGACTTAAATTTGAAATATATGTATGGTTGAATACATGTATCAAAATAAAAATTTTTTGAGGTTCATTTTTATATGATTAGTTCTTTGAATATATAAGGTTTTGTTGTACATTCGTTTGTGATATGTATTAAGGTAGCCAGCCATACACTTCGTTCTTTTTTGGCTGTTTTAACCGTACGGGTAAAACTGTACGGGTAAACTCGAACCATATCCACATACAATGCGTTTTTTACTTCAGTTCAAGTTAAGGAACATTAAATGTAGTGCATTATAAGATTTTTCTCATCTGGGTTGTCAAATGTTTGTGTGAGTTGTCAAAAATTACATACTGAGAACAAAAAAATTTATTGGAGGAGAATTTTAGCCAATGCATATATTTGTATTATTGTATCATTTGTTCGTATAATAAAAACAAAACAAAAAATTTGAGCAAAAAAAATAATAATCAGTTGGCGTACTAATATCACCTGGAATTAAATACTGAAAATAACCGTCCTTTTTAACTGCGTAATTACACACACGAGCAGTTTTGAACGAGCACGTTTGAAAACGGACGGTAAAAATCAAGTTGCAGCAGATATTTTTCAATGCGTGCAAGGACAGCTTTTGGCCACACACCGACAGCTTTACCAGCAAAGTTTTGCCTGTGCGTTTAAAACTGCCAAAAAAGAACGAAGTGTATGGCTGCCCTTATAAATATCCTGGTCCACGGGTTCAGAATTCCGGCAGACCTGTATTAGCTGCAAATAGCAACTTATGTTCCACGCCAGTGGAACTTTTGTAATGAGTGCCTTAAGGCAATCTTGGGCATTAGAGGGTTAATTGCTTTTCAAAAATCAGGCCTTATTTGAAATATAATAATCATATCTTCCAAATTTGAAAAACATCGTAGAGATCCAAAACAAAGAATTATTGATTGTTTACAGTTCAAACTTTAAAAAAACCCGTTTTGTCACTCCAACAAAACAGAATTGGTCCATGAGATAATTTTTTTCTCAACTTTTGTAGCATAGTGTTATCTTTAAGTCATCCAAATATATATATTTTTAAATTCCCTATTGTTTCGAAATTATTCAGAAATTAGCGGTGAAAATTAATTAATGCAAAATTAAACTCTTTTTATTCTTTAATTTGTTCGACATCTTTTTTAATTTAATTATATATATTTTTTATCAACCTTTGAGTCAGTCTTAATTTTTATTTAATAAAAACGAATTTATTATTTAGCAAATTCAATATTTCGCCCATGTCTTTCTGTTAATACTTTGTTAAAATAAAATACGTTTCTTAGTAATAGGTGATTTTTTTTAGCCTTTTTCTCGTACTTACCTTTGGAATATTTGGCTCCCTTGAAAGAGCCAAAAATATACGATCTAATATTTTCTCGTTTACTAAACATTCCTTTTCGTCTGCATACAAGTCCACATTACTGTTGCGGCAACCGAAAAATAGCCAAACTTTGGGTAATTGACAATCGTTGTGCATCTCACGCACCATTTCGAACTCTTGCCAAAATGAACGAAACGGTGCAATACCAGTGCCAGGACCAATTAAAACTACGGGTCTCTTGGCGTCAGAAGGTAAATGAAAACTGGGAGCACTACGTACAAAAATAAACACTTCATCTTGAGCCTTAAGAGCAGCCAAATAATTGGAACAAACACCAAAACGTTCATCACCCACACCATCCTCACAGCGATACCTGACTATAGCCACAGTCAAGTGTATTTCATTATTCACTTTGCGCGGAGAGGAAGATATAGAATAAAATCTCGATTGAAGAGGCATTAAATTCGCCAGCACTAACGAAGCTGGAGGATTGCAAGAGGGAAACTCTTCCAGAACATCTAACAAATGAGGCAAACGCCAATGACGCCAATCTTCATAAGCCGATGAATCGTTGACTAGCAATTGTAGCCTTTCGTTGTCCGCATTGTCTTCACAAAACCCAGCCAATAAAGTCAACATTTGCCTCGAGGGTGGCGTAGTGATATCGAAAAATCTTGTTAAAAGAGTTCTTAAACTTTCTGCCGGTATTTTATCATGCGATTCCCAACATTTGAAAATACCATTTGATGTTTGCTTCTCCTTTAAAAATTGTAATTGTAAAATTTCATCTGGATTTTCAAAACCAGTCAAACGTTTCAATATACCATCTACAATTTCCGGCCTATTAGCCGGAAAAATGCCCACATGATCTCCAGGCTCATAATCAATACCTGGAGCTGTAATTTCCAATAAGATTGTGGTCTTTGCATCACCTGCTTTGCTGGTGAGATTATGAGGATCTGATTTAATTTGACAGCAGGTCACCTTTTTATTGTGGTATTTGGAGAGTAATTGTTCCAGCGTTCCCTTGCCTTTAGCAGGTACTAAGCGTACGGTATTCACGGTAAGAGAATCATTTTGTAAAGCCATGGAAGCATCGGAAAGACTTTCATCTGGATCTAAGCAAAACGTTTCACAAGCCACCTTAAAGACTTCGGGTGCCCATTTGCGAAATGATTGCTCTTGTCCACACATTTCGTCGCCATATGAAACCTTCAGCAGGCGCTCGCCGCCCAATTCACCCAGAATGTTGTCAATGTATTGACCAAACGCACAGAAATTCGGATAGGCCGAGGAACCCAAAGCGAAAACGGCGAATCTGTTAATAAGGAAATAACATTAAATTAAAAAATAGATGATAAATTCAAACCGGAAGATGACAACTTCTTCATATATAAGTAAGAAAATTTTGGACCAAATCACCTTTCAAACAAAATTTACTAAATTAAAATCGATCTAGCCGTTTGAGAGCTACGGTGTCAAAGACAAAGAG
This sequence comes from Panzeria rudis, assembly GCA_956483635.1. Classification (NCBI taxonomy): domain Eukaryota; kingdom Metazoa; phylum Arthropoda; class Insecta; order Diptera; family Tachinidae; genus Panzeria; species Panzeria rudis. The sequence goes on from OY101449.1 coordinate 84,463,975, forward strand.
ATTCAAGAGGATACATATAGAAGAGATGTGATATCTTCTAAACGGCTGGACCGGTTTTCTTCAAACATAGCTAAGAATCTTTCTACAAATTTTTTTAATTCTAAATGTAAATCTACAGGCTATCCAAACTTTATGAATTACTTAACTGAGGAGTCTAGTAACAATTTAACAATAAGTAATATGTTTCCTGACTTTTTTCCACTATGTATTTAGATACAATATTAATTCACCCGATTGCGGAAAGTCTGCCGGTTCAATTCTCTATAGAATTCTCCTATAAAATACTGTGCAAATGCACTTGTTACACCTTTAGAAATATTATTCAACAAATCCATAACATGTGGTTATTTGCGTCAGTTATGGAAGGGTTCTTATATAATCCCGCTTTTTATATCTAGTAGCAAATCAAATATTACTAACTACGGAGGTATCGCTAAGCTAAGCGCAATTCCAAAACTTTTTGAAAAATGTATTACTATCTCCTCATCAACATGGCTTTAGAAAAGGCTGTTCCACTACAACTAATTTATTGCACCTGGCCACCTTAGTAAATAATGCTTTTAATAGCAAATAACAAACGGATGCTATTTACACTAATTTCAGTAAGGCTTTTGATAAAGTCAATCACTTTTTACTCTTGCTGAAACTTCGTGCTATGGGATTCACCACAATTGAACTGCATATGTTCATACTTATCTTACCGGAAACAGTGTGTTCTTTTCCATAATGTTAAAGCTGAACATATTGATGTGAAATCTGGAGTGTCGCAAGGAAGTCACTTAGGCCCTATTTTGTTTTCACTGTTTATAAATGATCTGCCATGTACAATCAAATTTTGCCATGTTTTAATGTATGCGGATGACGTAAAAATCTTTTTTAGCTACAACATTATTTTGGACAGAAATTATTTGCAATATGATTTTCACAAACTTTTTGATTGATGTTGCACTAATTTAATGAACATGAATCTAAAATAAATGCAAGCACATGCGATTTTCACGAAACTGGAATGCTGATGGGCTTTGCTCACTGGTTGACATCAGTGGTGCACTAGCCTATATAGACCGCTGGGCTAAAGAATACAAAACATTTGTATACATCTTTAGCAAGGTCTATTTTGGAATACGGGTCAATTGTCTGGGATCCTTATACTAACTACGAGCAAAAATATATTGAGTCTGTTCAAAAACAGTTTCTTTTATTTTGCTTGGCTAATACTTCGTAGAACCCTAATATAACTCTTCAACCATATACTGCTAGATAAGCTAGAATTAAACTGCCTGCGTTCGAAAGTAGACAATTAATGCTTAACCCAAATTGTCCGGGCACACCCATATGGTAACGCAAAAGACAGTTACATTAGAAGCTTCACAGCAATCCAAATGCAAATAATTTTTACACAAATTTTACATTTAATTACATCATATAGACAAGTGTTAACATTTACAAATTGTTTGTAGGCCAGTTGTGTCTTGTGTTTCAAAGTTAGTGGGCCTTTTCAAAAACCTTAAAAAAAAGTTGACAAATTGTGAAAAATGGATTACATGAAAAAGTAAGTTACCCTTTTTTTTTACCTGTGTTTTGCTTACGAAAAATATTTCATTATAAATACACAAACGAATTGTCATATTTAGTTGTAACATAAATCAACATATTACAAAATATATATTTCATCCACTTTTGACACGTTACATTTTTCCGTTACCATATGGGTACATCAGGCACTATATGGAAATTTGTCTTGTAGTACTTTAGTTTATAGATATTCTGCGGAAAACATTTATTATTGATACAGAATGTTCTCTGTTTGCAAAACTTCCCTTAGTCAAGCCATTGGCGTAGATAGGCCTTTCTGGGGAGGGATAAGCCCCCTTTTCTTCAAGAAGTTCAAAATATTAGAGTAATTTTGATAATATAAGCACTAGAAAATTAATCTTAGTTTTATCCTCTCCCCACCCCACCAGAAAATATTCAAGCAACTCCTATGAGTGAAGCATTGGACTTTTTGGATGAACTTAATAGTTAAAAAAACGAAAACATCGAAAGTCCTGCAAGTTCGATTGCAACATTTCCTGAAGCGAATTGAATAGACTGCAGCAGTCTTCCGCCACCTGATTAGTTTGAAATATATTTTTTGTGATGTTTTGATCTAATATATTGTCTCTAAGTAAAATGAATGTGCTGTTTTACGCGGATAAAACCACTAATAACGAAAGAAGATATGAGGATATAAAAAGAAAACTTATTCGTAACGGGATATAATGGCTCATCAACACATCGATATATGTGGTCTGCTGATGGCGATTTATTTAATTTAAAAAATATATATGTACTTGCGTATTTATAAAAGCTTTTGTAATCATTTTGCAATAAAAATACATATTTAATAATTTCCTTTGACCAAAAAACCTATGTAGTGCCGGACGTGACCATATGGTAATGGCCTATTATGCCCGACCCAGAGGCCGTATAAAAATTTTAAGTACGAAGTTAACGTTCTTAGATCCTATAGGTATAGATTTAATAAATTTTATTTAAATTTAAAATAAAGCATATTCCCGGACAATTAGGGCTAATGTGACTTTCCTTGTAAATTTGATAAACAGTGTAGTCTGTTCAGAATTCCTGCTCAGCAATGTTAACTTCAATGTGCCAGTCAGAACGACTCGCAATTTCATCACACATAATCTAAAATGTCAATAAATGAATTATACTTACGCCGATCCGCTGAGAAGATTATGTCAAAACTATAGTGATTTCTTTAATTTTATTGATTTTAATATAAATGTTAATATTATTTTGTCTTTAAACGCTGCTAAGTAATTAATTGTTTTGAATGTTTTTTATTATTAATGGTCTGTAAGGCTTTCAACCATAGACCTAATTAAGTAAATAAATAAATAAAAACACTCTCGATAAAGTCACCTTTTAAACAGAAAAAACTAAATCAAAATCGGTCCATCCGTTTTTGCTGTAGGATGACACAGATACACAGATCCACAGATACACAGACACACACTACAAACTTATAACAACCCCTTTTCTTTGGTCGGGGGCTAAAAAATAAGCAAAATAATTTTGTTGTGTCATACTAAACATTTTTAAATTTTCCTTAAATTTTCATACACATTTAAAATTTCTCCTAAATGTTAATTTTTGGCTGAGCTAACTTTCTCTTTTTTCACACATTTCCTTTAGATGTATATTTTACTTCCTGTTTACAACTTTTTCATTTTTTCGTTTTCACCCACCTCACATTCGACAGTGGTCCAAAATTTTCTTCTGTGAATGTATCCGATGTGGAGCCTCTCAATGAATCCCATCTATCGAGTTTTTTTACTTGTTGCAAAGGTAATTTAATGAAATCTTGCCTTGAGCTTGCTTTCATAAAAGATTTCGATGATGTGACTGCAACACTAAAATGAAAAGATGAAAATCAAGTAAAGCCGGAAATAAGGGAAAAAACGATACAGGATAAAATACAAATTTTAATATTAAACAAGAGTATTCTTTAAATATAAAAAAATATGTATAAAAAAATTATGCACCAGAAAATGATACAAATTGTTAAAGTTGGCATTAAATAAATTTGAAATCGAAACTAATACTGAAGGAATTTGTAAAAAATATTTTAAATTTTAGTTATCTGTTCTGTTATAAACTTTGTTGCTTTTTGTGTTATAGTAGATATACTGGCTTTTTTCACTCTTATTGTAAGTACACATGACATTTTATTACAGAGACACAGAAAGTGCCAGTGACACATATTGGACAAATGCAATACAAAGGATTAGTTATACTTTTATTATGCTTAGACCATATAAATGTTATGAATGGTTTCGTTTCAGAGGAAAAATTGCAATGACAGATTTTCTTTGCCATTCAAGTACAACCTTTAATATATATTTTAAACTAAAACTTGTATCTAAAATGTAAGAAAACTTTACAACAATTGCTTAGCCTATTAAAGAGTATTGGACCAAAAACATTTTAATAAATTACACTCAGATATTAAATGGCAGGCAAATCCAACTAATTTAAATAGTTAACTTACTGTTAATGTAAATCGTTGCTGCAATTTTTCTGAAATAACAATTTTCATTGGTTAAAGTAACTTTTTAAAGTGTAAGTCATTTTATGTCTGCTAACTTTTTGCTATCGTTATTTAACCAGATGACTTAGGTGGGATGGTAGAGGCGTCCGGTTCATAAATATGCGAAGAATTGTGAGAACCTAAGTTCAAGAAAAAAGTATTTCATTTTACTGAATTGTAAAATATAAATTTGGGAAAAACTACATTTGAAAACTGAAAATATTTATGGTTGTTAAAATAACTAATTTAATTTTCAGCAATTTTTGAAGTTAATATTATAAATTTTTATGGTTACTAATATTAATTTAAAATAATAACAGCGAAAATAGTTATTTTACAAAAATTACTGTATTTAAGTCAAGCAAGTCACCACATGAATATGTATACTTTGTGCTATCCTTATTCAACGAGATGACTTAGCTGATATGGTAAAAGCGTCCGGGTTATAATTATTGATAAAATTGAGCGAACCGAAATTCAAGAGCAAAAAATTTTTTCTAAACAAACACAATAATTTGGAAATTATATATATATATATATATATATATATATATATATATATATATATATATATATATATATATATATATATATATATATATATATATATATATATATATATATATATATATATATATATATATATATATATATATATATATATATATATATATATATATATATATATATATATATATATATATATATATATATATATATATAAGAATCTGTGTTTGTATGTTGTTTGTTTGTTCCTTATATGAAGCCAAACAGGACCGATCGTGCTGAAAGTTGGGAACTGTCTTATACCACATTCAGACTTCGGTTTATAATCACGTTTAAGCAAAATACTCAAAAAATTTAAACAACACTGTTCACAGTACACTTTAGATGATTAAATTGACATTTTCACAGCAAATTATTGTAATTAAAAATAAAATAAACAAATTTATAATTTTTAAAATTATTAAAAATGGAAAGGAATATTTTTTTTCCATTTTGTTAAAATATTTTTAATTTTTAATAATATTATTTACAAATGACGCTTTGTTGTCAATATTTTTTTTAGTCGTTGCTACACCATACGTGTTTAACGAAATGATTAAATTTTAATCATATCAATTTGAAGTGATTATGAGTATGGTAAAACCTCTCGTTTTTATCGTGATTAGCACTTAATCACGATTGAGATGATTAACACTGTAAGTTTGAACGTGATGATCGGGAAATTAAAATAGTCTTATTTTTTTTAGTTTTTGGTGGATAGGTACCCCCCATACAAATGAGTTTTTAATTTCTCTATATCAGCGCAGCTATATTACTAAATCTCTCCAAAATTTACGTGGGTAGCTCTTAGATTAAAGTAAAAAATCATAAAAATTTTTGGAGGAAGAGGTGGGGGGAGACCCCCAGTCAAAGTAATTATTAATTTTCCTATATCTTCAGAACGATAACAGTAAAGCTCACTAAATCTGATGTGGGTAGTTCCTAGAGCAAAGTAAAAGCTCCAACAAAATCGTGGATGTATAGGAGGGTTGAAACGAATACCACCCATACAAAGTAATTATTATTTTACCTATATCTTTAGCACTATAACAATGAGGCTCTCTAAATTTGATGTGGAAAGCTCTTAGAACAAAGTATAAGTTCCAACAAAATCTTGCACGTATAAAAAATCTTCGTCGTATAGGAGAGCAAACGGGTACCCCTCATGCAAAGTAATTAGTAATTTTCCTATAGCTTAAGAACCACTAAAGCGAGACTCTCTTAATTTGTTGTACGTTAAACTTAGAATAAATTGAGCTCTGCAAAGAAAGCTGGTGGTATATTAGGAGGGAGATATTTGCGCCCACCACACAAAGTAATTTGTAGTTTCTTATACCTGGGGACTCTCCAAATTTGTTTTACATTAATTATACTGAAAACAAATTGTATTTTTAAACAAAATCATGGTGGCAAAGGAGGAGGGTGGCAGTAAAAAATAATCATGTACTAACTTTTTTATATCTCCAAAAGATTCGGGTAGCGAAGAACACCGGGTGGAGCTAGTTTGAAATAAAAGAACTGATTTCGAATTAAGGTGTCGAGTGCAATTTAACGACGGAATTCAGTTAAAAATGAAAAGCATTCACAAAATCAAAGAGCAAAACATTACCTTTGTCATATAAAATATTACTTTATGCATCTAGAAAAAACAAAGAATTGTTCCGCAAAATTGGAAGCGCCCAGTAAAAAATTTTCATGTTTTTTGAAGCACTAAAGAAATAAAGCACTTTATAATTCGCTTTAAAATATGAGCCTGTTCAGAAGCTGTTTCATAGCGTCATAACAATGCAGGTTTTGAAGCGAGAAAAGTGTTTGCTTTTTACTTATACAAAAGCTTCGTACACAAGCTATACAAAAAAACTGATTTTATAGTGCTGATCGAAAGCAGGTTTTTAAGCGAGAATGAAGAGCAAGTTTATTTGAGTTTCGTGGTGCCGTTTTGCAACAGTGTTTTTGGTCGAGTGATTTTTACGTTTGACTTCAAACCTGAAGGTTCTTAGTTCGATACTAGTTGAAGTTAAAATAACAAAAATTTAGTGAAAATATGAAATTAATTAAAGTAAATAAAGAAACGAAATAAGAAAAATTCGAAATGGCGTCAACGACGTCAATCCACATCGAACCATTTTTTTCATATATTTTCAGTTCTAGTGCTGAAAATGTTGATGATTTTCAGCTCTTCAAAAGCGCTTTTGTGAGCAAAAATGTAGTACTCCAATACGGGAACTCGCCATACAAAAATCAGCAGCGATATCAGCAGGCTTGTCAGCGCTACTTTTATTCCATAATAGTAGAAACCTGCTTTAATGGAAGCAACTTTTTTACTGGGCGATTTCTAATTCTCTTTTCTCAATTTCTCCAGCATCTGCGATTAGTGAAAAGCATTCTTATTTAATGTGGGAAATTTTCGATCGAAAAATATATCTATGATATAAAGATAAGCATTATATTTTTTAGGACTAAATGTAATGATTCCGCACAATTATTTAATGAGTTATCCTGTTCTTTTCTCCATGCGAAATAAAAATTTTCGTAATAGTAAAAACTTTGTTTCTACAAATAAGTATTTATAACAACAATGCCATGACAATTACGATTATTTTTATCCTGCATTGAATACAGAACAGATCTGAATATAATGAAATATTTCCTGGTCCAAATATTCTTAGAGCGAAACATTTGAATAGTAAAAAAACTATTTAAGAGATCAGTTTATGATCTAAGTTATGTATATTGTATTCTTTTTTTTTATTACTAAAAATATATAAAACGCGAAAAAACTTGATTTGTTTTATTTTTATCCACAAATATTTACAAGAAACCGAGTAAATTCAGAAATTTTCCGACTAACTCGAATAATTTTTAGCAATAAAACTTACTCGAATAACTCGAACGAAATAGAAGTTTTACCCCATTGTTCGAGTAATTTAAAAACCTCAATTGATTATTCGAACATTTGTAAAGTCGATTAAAGTGAATATCCTAGCAATTACCATAATAAATGAATTAGTCACATGAAGTAGAAAAAGCTAACGTTCTTTTTAACTTTCATACTTAATAAAGAGATACATATGTACTAGTGATGTAACGAATATTCGTATTCGAGTCTCCGAATATTCGCCTCTTTCATGACATTCGTATTCGCCAAATTCAAGCGAATATTTCACGAATATATTGCGCATATGTTCCAAAAAGAATACATGAAAATATATAGAAAATTAACCCTATGCGACTGATGTCGTAGTCTAGTCTTATTACGTACTTATGCGTACATTTGTGCGAAGAAAGCAATTGAAACGAGCGCTTGCGTTGATGTGAGCATACAAGTGTCTACAAGTCTACCACGTCAGTATTGGGGTAGTCCTGACAAAATACGTTGTAACTATTTATTAAACAACTGATATTATCCCTTTTCTTTCTAAATTGATTAGCTTAGGTATAAGCTAAAATTAATGTTAAACTTTTTAGCAAAAAAATAATACATGGCGTTTTTGTACGGATGTAAGTTTTGTAAGGGTAATTTATGTCATGCCAATAATTTTGATTTTAATGAGATTTGTCTTTTTGTTTTCAACAAAAAATTACAATAAATAAGAAACTACTACATTAAACTAAAATCAAAAATAGTTTCAGTAGGTTTGCAAACGGAACTTGGAAAATATAAGCAGTCGAAATAGTGTCTAGTGTACTACCACGTCAGTGGAATTGTCATAATAAAGTCACGTCAGTCGCAGAGGTTTAAACAAAAGATATTAATAATTTTTATAGTTTTTACTTTAAAAAACCTTTGTCTCTAACACACAATAATAATCTTCTTTTAGTAAAGAAAAACAAACAAAATATATTTCACAACAACGTAGTATTTAAAAAATAAAGTCCTGTTTGTACATATCATGTTAAATTTATAATCAGAGCTCGGTAGAGGAATGTTGAACTTCAAAAATAAAAGTTTTAATTTTTTGCTCCTTCAAGACTATTGCGATTCGGTATGTAAATAAGGCCCGCACCACTAAACACTCGCTCGCTCGGAACACTCGGCGGTGGTATTGCCTGGCTGAAAAGAAGCTCTTATTTTTCCTTACTTACTTTCCACATGTCAGTGGGTCGGCGTCATTTGTCATCCGTTTTTCGCTAATTGTTCTCATCGGAATGTCATAATAATGTTAAATACTTATAGTATTATGAGAGTTATTCGCAATTTATTGTTATTGACGCAAAGGGTAAAATTTTTTCAATTAAATTTGAAATAGCAAGTCGCAATAAATTTTTAGATTGAATATTCGTATTCGTATTCGGCGAATATTGGCTCAAATATTCGTATTCGTATTCGTGAATATTAAACATTGATATTCGTAACATCACATATATGTACATAGTCCTTCCACGCAAAAGAAATATGTCTGGTTGTGTATGTTCGTGAAAACTATATTATGTTTGTGTTCAAAAATGCTTTTATTTTTTTATTTTAACTATACTTTGGATATAATAAACCAGTTATTGTAAACAGCGTTGCCAGCTTAGCATTTTTGAGGCTAGGTTTATCATCTTTTTTTCGTCTCTTAGCCTCGAAATTTACGTTTTAGCTTTGTGACTTTTTTACCATTTTTTAATTTTTAGTTTAGCTTCAGGCTAAATTTACTTTTCACACCTTTCATTTTCTTATTTTTGAACATTTCGTAATAATAATTTCTATTATTTAATAAATTGTAAATAATGTCGAAAATGGGTATCATTTTAATATATTGAGTATACTGCAAAAATCTATTTTTATATTATTTTTAATAAATTCGAACCCATATTTAAAAAAAATATTGGAATTAAATGATGAAACAGAACTGCGGCTAGACGAGTTTTTCGATACAAATTGTCATTAATCATACGCCGTAAAAAGCAGTCATGGGATAGAATCTACCCAGCGGCGAAAATTTCGATTACAGAAGCAATGATCCGATGCACACATGTAAGACAGTAATGCACACCATCTCATATACGAAACTAGTATACATTTTTAAATGCTTTGCCGCATTAGTGGAGTGTAAGCCTTCCCCCTCTACACAAAGTAAGCGAGATACTGAAGTGTTCATCCAAAAAGACATTTTGAACACTTCTTCGAACACATTGTAAGCTGGCAGAAGGCAACTCGAATACAATTTCGCTTACTTTGTGCGCAGCTAGAAGACGTCCTGAACACTTCTTCGAACACACTGTAAGTTAGCAGTAGCAACTCAAATACAATCTCGCTTACTTTGTGAGCAGGTAGAAGACGCCTTCATACAAGAGATGAACGGAATTCATTCTTGTGAACTCCATAGACTACCGTCGTACACTTTGCAAGCTAGCATTCATTGAACACAAAGTGTGGCAAACATCATTAAAGAGATGTAATGTGGCAGGCAGTGTTCGCCGCTGGGTATTTTATTTTGAGAACGTTTTTTCTCATGCTCTCAGTTTTAGCCACTCATTCTCTCAACAATGTTGCCGTGTTTTAATAAAATTTCATACATTTTTCATATGAAATATAAGAACAAAAGTAAATAAACAGTAATTTGAAGCTACTGCCGTCGATTTAGTTGTGGGCCTGTTTATTTGGCAGCGTTTTCCCCGAAGTTGCAGACTTAGTTCAATTTAATAATTAAAGCAACTACATACAATTTTAGCTTGTCTGTTGGTTACGTGTTTTTCGGCAAATATTTGCCATGTGTGACCGTACCTTAAGTCATGCATAAAAACAAACACACAAACAGCTTTGATTGTCCATCAAAAGCGAAAAACAAAAAAATAAGAGCATGTGAGTGTTGGATTATTAATCAGATAGGGAAATTTCGGCAAACCTAGTTGAGTCGCAATAAAAATGAATGCAAGAATTTATATGAAAAAAGTTTTGTGTTCTATTTCGCGATAAAAATTAGTTAAATAGCTGATGTTTCCATGTAAAAAACATCCACCTTCATAAGTGGTAAAAGTGAACAAGAACGCTGATGAGACGGTGTGGCAGCGGCCTGTCGAAATCAGTAGTACTGATCCGTTCTGCTAATCTGATTTGAATATTCCAACACTCCATTCTTAATAAAATAATTTCAATTTACATTAATTCAAATATTGAACTAAAAAGCTGAAATGATAAAACTTCAGACTTAAAACTTTTTCCACTATACAAAAACCGCTATCTAATAATGTATTGAGTATTTTCGAATAACAGAACCCTCTCTCTATCTTTCATAAAATTGTCAATAATGTAAAACTTTAAGAATAAATGCACACAACATTGAGTCATGGATTTCACAATATATTATAGAACAAAGATTTCAAAATAACCTCTCAATAAACGGAGTAAACAGTTTTAATTGCTTTCCTAAAGAGTTGTAATTTATAATATAGATGCTTTTGAATATAACCCGTCGTTACATAGAATAGACATACCTCACATATTCATTTTAATATATTTCTTTCTATTGTTTGTGCAAGAAATACTGGAAATAAGCTCTGTTTGCTATTTTAAAACATCACACAATTCAAACAGTAAAACACAATAATGAGTATGTATGTTATGAGTATAATTGTTAGTTCTTACCCAGCAGCTAAAGTTACAACTAGATACACTCTGGGACAGCCATATTACTATTTGTAGTGCCACTGGTCAAAAAAGGACAGTCATATTCCTCGTTGTAGCAAGACTAGTAACGATACTAGTAAAAAAGATCAAGCATATTACTAGTTGTATCGGGACTAGTAACTATACTAGTCAAAAAAGTACAAAATTTTCAGGCATATAAAAACATATGTAGATAAAACATCTCTTAGCTCTTAAGAAAATAATTAGAAAGTGGCTCAGTGGGTAGAGTACTTGCCTTGAAATATGAGGCATGTGTGTTGGTACCCTGGTTGAGCCAACGTTTTTTTAAGAGTTACAAAATGTATATAAAAAAACTAATAAGAGCAGTATTTTACAACAACTAGGATTCCAACTGGGATATAACTGTATACAAATGAACTATTTGGGCTCCTATGAGAAATTAATGTTAAAATTGATAGTTCGATATATGAAAAAAGAAGAGATAGGCAATTAGTCTGAAGTTAAAAGCAACTAGTATAGTTCTAACTACATACTAGTTGCTTTGTCTGCAGGGTAAGCATTCATGCACTAACACATCTTTGTTAAAATGATACTATGTATATATATAATGTAGCAATAGTCATGATGATAATGAAGATGCTGGCTGCAACGTCATAATAGTGTTGCACATTGAGCTTAAAGCAATGTTTGCAATGGTATACAGTTTGCACTTTTTTTCTATTTCTATTGTATTCTCTTTTTTCCGTTTTCCTGCTCAGATCTCTTAATTGGACTAAATTAGATTGAGTTGAGAGGGTAATACAAGTAGGGTATACAATATTATCGAGTGGTTAATTGTTCTATTCTTTATATTGTTCAAAGTCAATTATTTTATCTTAATCGCTTAGTCGAAATAAGCTGTTATATTGCTCGAGTAATATCGTTTTTTTTTTTTTGAAGTGGAGAACATATCTCTGAGGCTGGTTAGGTTTGAAAATGCCAGACTAAAGGTACACTTGACAAATTGTATTTCTTTTAATTCCAAAATTTTGTTATATATTGGCTCGCATTTAATAAACATAATATAAAAGTAGCTTTTTGCAGCATAATCAACTTTATTTTGTGATATAAAAACCAAGTTAAATCACAATAACCTTTATGCAAAAATAGTAGTAACGTCTTTTTGAGCAAATATTTACCAAGTGTAAACGTACCTTAACATTTGCAAATTATGCAAATTTATTTTGGAAAACATTTTTCAGTTCGAGAAATCGATCGAGCATTAAGTTATGGTTCCTTATTAAGGATCTAAAAGTAGTGAGTTTCATCACAAGGAATTTAGAAATGTCCCATTTTCAGTTTTTTTTCACACCGCACGAAAACTAGACATACTAGCGAACACATTATGGACAGAAAAGGTTAAAATACACTAGGTAGTTCCCGAGATATATGAAACACAACTTAAATTTTTAATTTATTTATGAATATTAACTTTTTTTGCCCACAATATGTTCCTTAGTATGTCTAGTTTTTGAGTGGTGTAACAATTGAAAAAGTTATTTGCGAATATATTATTTATAGGGTCAAAACTAAAAAAACTCAAAAAAGAAAATTTTTAACTTCCTTACGATAAAAAAAAATAAAAACAAATTAAAAGCAAGTTCTATGTAGATTATGAATCTGTAATAATATCTGATAATTTCCATGTCGAAATACGAAAAAATAGAAAAGAGTGATATATTATGCGGTAGGAAAAACGTCATTCCAATTATTTCACTTTAAAAAAGATGAGGGTCAGAACTAAGTTCGTGTAATTTTCAGATTTTTATATCTTGTCTCACATGCCCTGCTCAGAGCCTCAAATATACGAATTCTTAAAAATTCCCAATACCAAACACGTTTTTTTTGGACCAGTAGTTGGAATAAGATTATTCTATATATATTTTTGATATAGTATAACATGTACATTTAATATCTGCGAACAATCTATCTTTTACTGTTGGAAGTTGAAAGTCACGAAAATTCAATTTTAAATTGACATGAATTTTCAATTTTAACTTGACATAAATTATGTGGATGGGAATTTTTACTTTTGTAGTACGCGGAGACCGCGAATGGTTCTTGCCCTCGTGGATTGGCATCTTGTCGCGATGGGGGCACTCAGTAGGTACAAGGATCCCGAGAGCGATGTCGGCGAAAGCAAATCTATTGCAAATCCCTTGCCGGTACGGTCGAAGGTGAGCACTGAAGCTAAGACCAGTCAAAAATGTGGTCCTCCAACATCACTGGAGGTTCTTTGTAGGCCTTATAAGTCGAAACGTAAAAACATCAACTATCAACGAAACAACATACAGAATAAATAAATAAATTTAACTGCTAAAACCTATTGGTGTTCGAACAAGAACAATAATAAAAGCAACATGGAATGTGCATACTATCGCTGAACCATCTAGGCTTGAACAAGCGTGCAAAGAAATGAATCGTTACTGCTTAGACATTCGAGGTTTAAGCGAAGTACACAGAAAAGGTCATGGTTAAACAAGATCAACATCCGGACACTTTCTAATAAGCAGTGAAAACAACGTCAGTCACACGAACGACTTAGGCTTGCTTCTTACTCCAATAATTCAGTGTTATGCGCCAACAGAAACAGATAGTGCTGACGTGAAAAACAGTTTCTATTAGGAACTAAACGCAACGACCGCCCAGACGAGAAAGAGCGATATTAATATGATCATTGGAGACTTTGATGCCAAAGTAGGTTCGGAGAACTCAAACATAAGGTCAATTATGGGAATTCAGGGTATAGGAACAAGACGCAATGATAACGGTGAAAAGCTAATAGATTTGTGTTCCATAAATCAACTTTTTATTGGTGCAACAAAATTCATTCACCGAGATATACACAAATATATATGGGCATCGCTTGATGGTAACACACGTAATCAAATCGACCATTTTGTCATAAGTAGATGGTTTCTGAGGTTGGTAATGGACGTGAAGCCGATAAGAGGTGCTGACATCTACAGTGAACACGAACTCTTAATTGGTATTGTAAATATAGTCCTTTTGCCAACTATCACCAACCAAAATTATCCAACTAAATTAACACATATCGGCTCAAAGATCCATTTACAGCGCAAGCCTTTGAGGAAAATCTGCACACAAATCTAATTAAAATTTCGTCTGGTATAAAGGTTGAATATTTGGGCAACACAAGACAATCTCTTGGCTTTGTAAAACATGATCGTGCTAAATGGGTAAGCGAAGCTACCTGCTCTCTAATTGAGCAATGGCGAGATTCAAAACAACAGCTGCAAGCAGCTGTTACTAATACCACCCGTAGTGTACTAAGCAAACACGACAAAAAGAAAAACAAGTGAAGAAATTGATTCGCAAAGATCGTAGTCAATTCTATGACACCATTGCAGAAGAGGCAGAATATGATGCTACCAGAGGAAACATAAGGGATCTGTAAAAGGTGCGATATATCCAAGGTGACAGACAACATCGTACCAAGACTCCAAACCTTTGTGAATAAATGTTTACGCTGGATACGTCGCATTTTTTGGCAATGCTACTTGAGAAATGTTATACAACAGAAATAGCAACTGAGGTATGCCGTAGAAAATGGTCGTGCTTAGGATGTATCACATGTATCGTATGTGTTTTGAATGAAGCCCGTAGGGTAGTAGCAGCAGTGGTCGCCAAAAACGAACATGGCACAGATCCATTGATCAAGAATCCAAAAAAATGAGGTTGACATGGCCACAAGTAAAACGTTTAGCACAAAACAGCCAGAGTTATCGTGAATTTGTCAATAATCTCTGTGTTGCTAGAAGCTCCATTACGGAGTAGCATATTAATTTGTCCTACCATTTGAAAATTGTAAACTATATTGCTAACTAATAAAAACAAATTATAAGGTCTTTGGGACCCTAAAGAACATTTCCAGAAAATATAAGCAAAATCTGAGTTATATCAGCTTTTCGATTTATTGATTTCACTTATAGTAAATAACTCTATACTAGTGGTGGCCACACAAACATTATCTTATCTTTGTTTGTGTATGTGCTTCGCGGCTAAATAGATAGGATGTGTATCTCACGCACAGAATACGTGTGTTGATGGTAAAACAAAGATCCTATACTCGCGAGTATAGGAAATTGAGAGTCTGGCCACCACTGAGTCTATACTAAGAAAGTTTTTAGAAGAATGTGAGTAGAAAACGATTGTCGATTGGCGCAGGATAGGAGTTCATTTTAGACCTTTTGTTTCTTGGGAAAATTTTTCTTAGAATTTGCCGTAGATTACGATTTTGCTGTACGATTTTTGATGAAAAATTTGACCCATCCTAATATACATACACAAATATGTTTGTTTATTGAATACATTTTTTACTGTTTATTTTGTACTGTTATTTTTTATTTTAATAATAAAATAAAATCTTAAATTGAACGTACTGTTTCAATTATTCTGTTCTAGCTTTGCATTTAAACCGATAGTACTATCGAGAGTATCGATATTATAATATATACTATCGATATATATCGATAGTTGTGACTATCGATAGTTTGCCACTCTACTTGCAGCACTCAATCCAGCATTGCTAAACTATATAGCCCGATTTTATGCGGAGAGTGTGTGCATGGACTTTCAGGTAGCTCAGTGCACACGTCATTCGGCAAGTATCTCCATTCAAACTTTTGAATTTCAAAGCCAATTTTAAGCAGAATTTCTATTTAAAGTTCGCCGCTTCTAAAGAAAAGTCTCCTGTTACACGCAGTGCAATAATACCGATTGGTAGAAACTAAATTATAGGAAAATTTAATATATCTGCAGTTTCTACACGGGCACCTCAATTCTGCTGAAAATTCAAATAGCCATAGAAGATTTCTAGCCGTGTTTAAATATTGAAGTTCAACCGGATGCTCATTAGATGCCAAAACTGTGTATATTAAGCAAAATCAATGGTTGATATCTCAGAAACAAGTATGTATTTCTGAAAATACCTTGAAAAACGTCTACATACAATTTATTACTCAGATAATTCGAATAATGGAACTAAATTACAAGAAATTATCTTAACACGAAAGAGGTACTGTTGGCGTTTGACTACAAACTCTGGGGTCCTGAGTTCAAGACTAGTTTCAGGCAAGCGAACAACATCATGCATTTTTCACATATGCATTGGTATGTTATTGTGTTGGTTGTTGTTGGACTGTTAAAGTAATGAAGTCACAGCACTAATCACCTTGGCAGTACCGGCAGCTATTAATACTACCATTTCCTAATGAGCTTCACAGCATCCTCTTTCGTCGGTATTGTAGCAGAACCGTCGGCGAAGTAAAATAACTAATAAAATAGCTACACAGCTTCAACAACTTAATGCTTCTACTTAACACCAGAGAGGCTTGAAACACTTTCTATATCTCTCCCACTTCACTACCTATTCTCTCTACACTATCCCTTTTCCAAAGAACACATTGATTAATTAACTGGTAGGCGTTAATTGCCTGATTGCGTTACTTCTCTTTAACAAAAATAAATAAATAAAAAATTGCATGTTTGTTTTTCGATTATTCTAGTGAATACTCTAACTGCTGGCAATAAATGGTTGTTGTAGTCTTACCGAGCAGTTGAAGCAATTCGAATGAGAATATGTTCTAATTAAGGACTGAGAACAGTTAGACAAGCGCCGGTTTTTCGAAACTGAGCTATTTTTTTACATTACATTGTCTACTTCTATCCTTTTGTAAGCAAGTGAAAAAAATCACTTTATATGTGAGTCTGTCTGTTTCTCTTGCTTTTTGCCCTCTTCACAAGCTCGTAATCATTTTTACGATTGAACTTAATAACAGCGTTGTCAACTCAGTGCTTTTCGTACCGCTTTTAGTGCTTTTTCAACTTTTCGACGCGAAAAACTTTGGATTTAGTGCTCGGTGCTTTTTTAGCCTAATTTTTTGTGCTTTTACTTTTTGACGGTGGCACTAAACTCAAAATTCAAAAATTAATTTCTTTATTTAAAATATGTTTTTCAAGTGTAAAATTCTTTGCTAATGCAACTATTTCCTGAATACGTTTTTTGCAGTCTTGCAGAATAATGAAAAAATTGATTCGAGCAATCAGTGGTGCTTCATCTTTTGTCTTTTTTGTCGAACCCCATTTACTTTTTGTACGT
Source organism: Panzeria rudis (assembly GCA_956483635.1). Lineage (NCBI taxonomy): Eukaryota > Metazoa > Arthropoda > Insecta > Diptera > Tachinidae > Panzeria > Panzeria rudis. Next base: position 84,481,348 of record OY101449.1, read on the forward strand.
TTTGGTACTTTCCGTTTTCACGAAACTTGACATATGTACATAAACATATGTATATTCTACTCTTACGTGCGCATCACGTAGCGTAAGAACTAGCAAGATACTTTTTATAGTTTCTTCTTATAGCTGTCTAAACTTGGGTATCTCGGCCATTTTTTGAGAAATGTTCGTCATATTCAATATTGAATAACTTTAGAGCGCGTCATCGGATATTAATAAACGTTGTCTCATTCAAAAGCTGTCAGTCTCCTCCTAATAAGTATTGATTAAAAATTACATAGATTCCCACTAGAAAGCCTTCTAAAAGGCCAAAGTATCCTGAAAAAGGCATTTGTAATTTTCTTTATTTTTTAACCGACATCAAAAAAGGAGGTTATGGATTCGTGTGTATTTTTTTATGTTTTTGTATTAGCATAACTGTCATTTGTGAACCGATTTTCAACGTTCTTTTTTTTGTTTGAAAGGGTTTGCTTGCTGTTTGGTTCCACAATCTTTTTTTCCAAAATCGGTGAAGGAATTCGCACCCCACCACCACCCAATCAAAACTCTGCCATTTGTAAAACGATTTTTTTAAGGGTTTGCTTGCAGTTTTGTTGCATAATTTTTTTCGAAAAATTGGCGGGAAATTTTTCTCCACCAAACATAAGTCTTTCATATGTGAACCGAATTTCAAAATTCTTTTTTCAAAAATCTGTAGGGCATTCTCCCCTCCCCCGGAAATATTGATTATCGCATAATTCTTTATTTATGAACCAATTAAAAAAAATTTTTTTTTCAAATGAATTGCTTGCAAATTGATCCCATAGAAGTGAAAATCGGGCGGATAAAGTGGTAGCCCGAATATAAATTATCATTTAACTCCGACATTTATCGAAAGATTTTCAAAATATTTTATTTAAAAGGTTTGATGCTATGAAAAATGGCGGGCGGACACCCCATTTGTAGACAAGCCCACAATTTGATCTACCACAAAATCGCGTTGGTTTTGTAATCTGGCACATAAGATCTTTGCATTGAAGTCGTAGTTTTTTTGAGATATGTAATTATATTTATTACAGAGTTAACTACAACTGACAGGTCTTTACTGTACAAAGTCTTTAAGTAGGAATGAAGGTGGCATGTCATAATGTCCAGTGACATAAAGTCCATGGACATTATGTCACTCCAAAAAGTGTCATAACATCCATAGACATTATGACATTTTTGAAGTTGTCCATGGACTTTATGACATTATTATTATGGACAGTATGGGCACTTTTTAATATGTCATAATGTACATACTTTTAAAAATGAAAACCAATTAAAACATACATATTTATATGCTTATATATTTTATTATCCTTGAGCCCGGTCACCATGCTGGGAAAGAAAGTCAATTGACGTCAACAAAAATTTGGAAGCAGCGTTAACCATAGAAAACATGGCGTCAACCATACTTAAAATATTTCGACTTAAAGAAATATTTGAAAATTAATTATAAATTTTAAGAAATTTTACTTTTATTACTTAAGAGTCCCTGCATAGCCGGCCTTCGGCCGGGCTTAAGGTATTCTTCCCCTTGGTATATTGAAAACCGGCTTTGCTGACTAAAGATTCTTGCATAGGCGGCCTTCGGCCCGGCTTATCGATTTTATCCTCTTCGCTGAGTAAAGTTTTTTGATTAACCGGCCTTTGATAGGACTTAAGAATTTTCTCCTGTCCAAGCAGGAAATCTCAGCTCAACGAAGCCGCTATTCGATATACCGATAAGGAAAATCCTTAAGCCCAGCCGAAGGCAGATTATGCAAAGATCTTTTTAGTCTAAAAAGTGTCATAATGTCCATTAACTTTACGGCACTACACTCATGGACATTATGACACTTTTGAAAGTCTCATAATGTCCATAGACGCTATGACACTTTTTGTAGTGACATAATGTCCATGGCCATGGACAGGTATATAACAACTTTTTTAAATAAAACAAAAAAAATCAGTGCTTTTTTTCAAGAATTACGCTGCTTAATAAGCAGGTTGTTGTTCCTTTTCTATTTGCCCTGTCCTTGTATTTTTGTAGATGTAATGGTGGTTGATGTCACTTAAGCAGTTTAAATACTGTATGACGACTACTACTAATATTTTTAAAGAAAGTTTGCACTAGATGTGGGTGTCATAATTTCTGTTAATTACTTGAAATAATTTATTTGTTTGGCGCGTACTTAAGCTACGGTCACACTTGGCGAATATATGATGAAAAAAATGTGACCAACAGACAAACTAAAATTTGTTTTCCTTTAATTCCAATATGTAGTAGTGGTTACTCCTGTTAATACTATAATTTTTTTTACTAAATGTATTAATTTATGCGAAATATTCTCAAGGATTTATGTTTTAAAATATATTTATTTGTTTTGGGTTGGCTAATCTATATTCCGGGAATTCGTTGGGTACTAATGCCAACTCATCAGTAGATCTTTAACTAGCGTTGTCAACTTTTAGATTTCAAAAAGCACAGAGAGACTGCGTGCAAGGTTTAAAATGAATAAAATACATTTGTTTATTAACTATTTATTTATTTATTTTCATCTACAGAATTTAATTCTTACAGATTACTACAAAGTATATACATATTTAGTTATAATATTTCAATAACAATAACTTAAAAATATCATAACTTACATTAACATTTAATGGTGGTGAAAAGCTATTACACAAGTGAAAGCATCTTGCAATTGGCTCATTTTCCGCATAGTTTGTTCTGTGAACATGTTCCACAAACATTCGATTATTCCTCAAAACTCTGGGTTGGTGAGAAATATTAAAAAATCTAGAAATTTTCGGACATTGTATATTGTCAGACGAAATATTATAAACAAACATAATTGAATAATATGTTTGTCTATCTGCTTGTGACTGTAAGCCTAACAATTTCCTCCTAGCTTTTTTTTCTTGCACCAGGACTCAGGGGAGGACCCCTATTCATGCAATGAATTGTGCTGGAACTAGGAAAATTGGTTGTGGGAAGGAGGATACAGGGAGTAGTGCTTGTTGACGTTTGATTTGAATGTACCAACATTGAAACTGACAGGAAAGACCTCCGCAGGGAGTTTATTACACATACCAACAATTCGGCCAAAGAACGAGTTTTCTCTATAATGCGTAGTGCGATTCACTGGCGTATCGATCACAAATGGATGTGCCCTTAATGATATACGTGTTGTTCGCAAAAAAGAGCGGGTTTCGGGAACCAGTTTCTTGATTTCATCAGAGCACATTCTATTATAGTAACATTACATCGATGCTCGAGCGAGTTAATTCAGTTGCCTACGCTACTGTCACCGATGAGCTTCTTCGCCCTCTCCTGTACGCGGTAGAGTAACTTCAAAATAGACTTTGAAGCACCGGCCAATACATGAGAGTTGTATTCCATTTTCAGTCGGATATAGGTGATATAAATATTAAGGAGATCAGATGGAGTGAAGTATATCTTGCACCGTCTTAATAAACTAAGGCACTGGAATGCGTCTTTTGCGACTTGAAAAATGTGATCAGTCCATCGAACCTAACACTGGACTTTCATGCCAAGAACATCAAAAGCTTCTGATTCTTTAATACTTATGCCACCCATAATTACAGATTGAGCAGCAGGTTCCGTCATACGTCTGTGCGTAAGCATACAGCATTGGGTCTTACGAGCATTGAAATCGACCCTATTCGCACTACCCCATTCAGAGATTGTTGTGAGATCGTAATTAATCATATCAATCATGATTTGCCTCATGGCGCTAATCTCCAACAGACTTGGTCTATTGCTGAATGAATATGATTGGCCGATGCTGCTGTCGTAGATAGGATTGGAAGTTTGAAGGAGAAGATCATTAAAAAAAGAAGAAATAGGATAGGAGAAAGAACGGAACCTTGTGGTACCCCTGAATTAATCTTGAGCTCGTTGGATGAGATCCCATCTATAACAACCCGTATAGTGCGATCCCTGAGACAGCTCGATATAAATCGAGAGAAGTCATTAGCAACACCAAAATCAACACCCTATCAAATGGCTTAGAGATATCTAAAGCCACCACTTTACTCTCGCCAAAAATGGTGTATAGTGACACATTTTTTCCGAAAGGAATGCCAGTAAGTCACCCGTAGAGCATCCTCTACCGAAGCCATACTGACGGTCGCTGAGTAAGCTGTTGGATTCTAAATACCTCACAAGATGGAAATTTACCATACTTTCCATCGCGTTGGAAAGTGCAGAGCATTTGCGATTGTGCGGTACTTTTCAGGGTTACTAGCCTCTGCCTTTTTGGGGATTGGCATTACATTGGCAACCTTCCAACACAAGGGGAACTCACCAGCATGATACAAAGTGTTAAAGAGGGCTGCCAATGGACGTGCTAGCATCGAAGAGCACTGCTTCCAAGACCAGTGCTGGCATACCATCCGGCCCAGTAGACTTATTTATGTTGAGATCCGCTAAAACCCTTCCATAGGATGGCAATTCGAAGGGCCAAGTTAACTTTAAAACAGTTTTAGTAAAAATTTTTTGAATACGTTCAGTACGGTTGGAATTGCCTGAATAATAAGGATTCCACACAATTGAACAATATTCCAAAATACTACGAACCAAGGAGACATACAATGATTTAAGAGAATTAGAATTTCTTCCTATAAAACCAACCATACACTATGCTTTAGCAATTATGGTATCTATATGATAAGAAAAATGCATTTTTGTATCAAAGGTGACACCCAAATCCTTAATTTGTGACTCTCTTTTAAGAGCCGTATCTGCAATATTGTAATTAAACTTTATCATTTTGAAACAGTGCGTAAAGGACACTACACATATGTTAACACTAATACCATTGTTTGAACACCATATGCCCAATTTGGTTAAATCAGCTGGCAATTTCTTGCAATCGTCCATGTGAGATATTTTAGCGAATAATTTTACATCATCCGCAAACATAAAACATTTAGCAAAATCAAAAATTTGTGGTACATCGTTTATAAAAATAATAAAAAGTAATTGACCAACCACAAATTTGTGTGTTTCTTGAGGAATACCAGAATAAGCTTCAATTAAAAAAGAGGAACTTGCGTTACCAATTTTAACGATTAGTTTTCTATTCAGTAGAAAGTTTTTAAAAAACAATAAAAAAAGATTTTTCGATAATCCAATTTGGATTAGATTTGTAGCAAAAAATAGTGGTTAACGGTGTCAAACGCTTTCGCAAAGTCAGTGTGAATTACATCACACTGAGATTTAAGTTCCTTGACATTAATAATGTCCCGTGATAATAAAATTACGTTAGTGGCAGTAGATCTGCCTGGCATGAACCCATGTTGGCAAGAATAAATATAGTTCACAACATGTTCGAATAGTTTATCTTTAATAATCCTATCGGAAATCTTTGCAAAAGTGCACTGTTTAATTATTGACCTATAATTAGTTACCTGGCTACGGTCCCCAGATTTGAAAATAGCCACAACAGAGCAAATCTCCAAACAATCCAAGAAATGCCCAGTTTTAAGACAAACTTTAAACAGTTCAGTAATGCCCATTGCAATGTTTTGCGAACATTTTCTAAAAAACTAAAAACCATTTATTAATTTTATTATTTGAGATATTCTCCCAATTTTATTTAAAATAAAAAATTCGTTATCGAGGGTTAATCTACATAGATTCATATCGAATAAAAATTGTTTGTTGGGTTTTATATAAGTTTCTATGCCTACTATTTTCAACCATTATCAAATGGTTTATGAAAGCATGTGCATAAGATAAGAGGTTTGAAGCTTTTCAAAAGTATGATTGAGTTCTACTGATGATTTGGTAAAGCACCAATGAAATGTATATATACATACGTTGTAATTATAAATATCTATTTGAAAATTAAAAAGTTATCTATTTTTATTCTAACCCAGCAAAAACTTTTGTAATTTTTGTAATCGGTAGTACTTTATTAATGGGTTACAAAGTAATGAGTAGTATTTATTTATCTTATTACTATGCTTGATATTAGAACTACCAGTTAGTTTTTAATTAAATTGGTACGCATTTTTATCATTATCTGAAAGTAGTTACAATTTGTTGATATGGGCTAATAAAATAAGTAGACAACCACTTTTTAAGAGAACTAAGTTTCGTCGCTTATACTTATAAGTAAGCAACAGCTGAGTAGGTAAAGTGCTTGTCTTCATATCTGAACGAGCACTGGTTCGTATCCCAGCTGGGTCAAAAACTAAAACAATAAAATAAAATTGAAAAATTGAAAATATATAAATAAAACATAACGTGTATAAAATTTTTTTTAATTTTAATTTTTTTATTTGACAACTTATTTTTTAGCTTCGAGTAAGCCAAATAATAACTAGTTAATTGCTGTGACAATGTAAATACATTTGTAAGGGGTACCCTTATTTTTTGGACTTCGCAAACAAAAGTAAGTAGTTATAGTTATAATAGTTATTAAATTGTAAGTACTTACGACTTAAATCCTCATATACTTTTTTGTTTACCAGTAAGCAAAGTTTTTGCTGGGAAGTTAAGTTTTTGTTTAATAACTGAAATTATTATCTTTTTGTTTAATAACTGAAATTATTATCGCACGGTTTGAAAAACAAATTCTACTAAAGGATAATTTATTGATACTTTTTTATATTTTAGAATACTTTATTCGAACTTAGATTTAATTCCACTTTATCGCGCAATTTACAGAACATCTATTTAGTGAAATCGTGCGATTTGAGATCGATCGATTTCCATCACATACTAGATGATCACTGAAATATGGAATAAAAATATTTATTTTATATAAATCACATACATTTACTATTTATTCAAGGAATCCGTGCCGTAAATGGAACTGGCACAAAACAAGTCACGTGACCGGTCCCCAGATGGTAGGGACCAGTCTGAGTTCGAACACTTCCTATGAAGCGGACCAGCCACTTTTGCATGAGGAAGGCCTAGGATGGGGCTAATTGATACTTTGTATGCACCTTGTAACTTGTCTCTGAACTATCTTCTGGAGTCCTCCTAATCGGTGTAGACTAATATAGATTATATATAAATATTATTTTAAAATTCAGCTGTAATTATCGCTTAATTTATTTTTTTATTGTTGAAAAACCAACACACAAAAAATAAATTTCATTTTCTGTAAAGGAATTCAATGAAATAGTAAATATTTCGTCTAGGAACGGACCTACAAACAAATTTGTAAATATAGACAAAAATATCTCAAAAATTTCATTGAAAAAAAGTCTTTTTTTTCAGTAAACAAATATTTTAAATCTATAAAACAATTTGTCTAAAAATATATACAAATTATAAATATGACTATTTTTACGTAATTTTTTATTTCTTTTATTTTTGAACTGAATAGGTATAAGTCTGATTTGTTTTTATTTCGGCTTTCTAGTTCAATATTTTTAATTAATAAATATTCAAATTATTTTTATTAAGAGTAGAGTGTTGGAATACTCAAATCAGATTAGTAGAACGGATCAGTACTATTGATTTCGACAGGCCGCTACACCGTCTCATCGTCGTTCTTGTTAACTTTTACCACTTATGAAGGTGGATGCTTTTTACAAGGAAACATCAGCTATTTAACTAATTTTTGCCAGCAAATAGAATACAAGACTTCTTTTAAATCCGTGTCATGCATTCTTTTATTGTGACACAATTTTGTCTTTGCCGAAATTTCATTATCTGATTAATAGTCCAACACTCACAAACTTGTTATTTGTTGTCTCGCTCTGATGGGCATTTTTTCAATACCTACAATCAAAGCTGTTTGTGTTAGTTTATTATGCAAGCCAAACTGCTTGAGTTATTTTTTCTGTAAACATGACAATTTACTAAATCAAACAAAAATATTTACTAGATTTTCTGAAAAATATCAAACAATATTTTTGTCAAAATTTATAAAACAATTATAGGTAGTCTAAAAATACTAACAAATAATACACAAAATAGTTCACTTAATCAAACAAAAATATTTAGTGGATTTTTTATATATGTGTATATGAATCAAAATTTTTTGACCGGGTCATCATCGTCATCATGCATTAAGCATTTATGAAGTTTCACTTTGTTAAATGTGTTTAAGTCTGAATGTTTATCTAAAGACTCTAAGAGAATAAATGAGAATTAACGCAACGACATTAACGAATTGATTGACTCAAAAATATTCAGTAAACAAACTTGGTACAATCGCATTCCTTTTGCTATCATTGTTGTTGTTGTTATTTGTGTGCATGTCATCATCGGGCTATTTTTTTTACAACACAGTTTTAAATAAAAGTCAAACAAACAATTCATAAATTATGGTCAGAACATTTACTGAAAATCAAATTTATTTTTAGTCAAACTTTTGTTTGAAAATTTTTTGGTGATAATTTTTTCTGTGAAATATAAATTGTATTTTATTTTTAAGCGGTGTTTTTGATAGGATTCGAACCGACAACCTCCGGCATGACAGGATAGTACACTACCCACTCGACCAAAGGGACACTTGTATTTCAAAGTTATAAATAATAGTTAAGCTGGAGTTAATATCTGAATATAGTTACGGAACATGTACTTGAGTAGCATGGCAGTCTCATTTAAGGGAGACAATTAATATTATGTAGATACTATGTGATAGGCCTTAGATTCAGGTGCATCGAATTTGCTCAGTGCCGTTTACTACAATACTAGCCGGAGTACCAACTAAATTGACTGAAAATGGTTAAAATGTGACCATTTACACAATAAATCTTTTTTCACCATTCACTACCTTTCATTCAGTCTCATTTTCTCAAGTCATAGGACGAGTACTTTTTTATCATTTGTCATCAAATTTTCCGCAGGGATATTCCAAATGTAACTTTTGACGAAAATCGTAACTTTTTGAAAGAAACGCGTAAATATTTTTATTCTTCCCGTGGCAACACTGGTACGCTAGACTGTCCCATATTTTTGGAGCTTTAAATGCGTTAATAACGCATTGCTTATATCATTTGTTATTCCAATACTATTATTTAAGAATCAAATTACACCGTCTTAATAACAAAGAAAACCATACAAAAGATAGAAATAAAACATATTTCATTATGTCGTATCGCAGTATTAGCGCAATTCGTATCAATATTTTTCCAGGAGTACATATCATCGATACGAAAGTATTTGGTGGGTATGCGAAGTCGAAAATAAGGGCAAGTATGTAAATTTTTTATTCTTCCCGTGGCAAGACTGGTACACTAGACTGTCCCATATTTTTGGAGCTTTAAATGCGTTAATAACGCATTGCTTATATCATTTGTTATTCCAATACTATTATTTAAGAATCAAATTACACCGTCTTAATAACAAAGAAAACCATACAAAAGATAGAAATAAAACATATTTCATTATGTCGTATCGCAGTATTAGCGCAATTCGTATCAATATTTTTCCAGGAGTACATATCATCGATACGAAAGTAGTTGGTGGGTATGCGAAGTCGAAAATAAGGGCAAGTATGTGAATATATACATATGTATCAAATATTCACATATTAGTCTGTCTGTACCATCTAAATATTTTCGCAATGGCCGAATGTACTTCAGGGAAAAAGTTGGTCCCTTTTATGAACGTTAACCTGTGACAACTTGCATTTGAGTCAAACTCACATATACTTTTTTTACATATATACTTTTTCTATTACTTTGTGAAGGGTATATAAAATTCGGATAGCCGAATATAGCCCTCTTACTTGTTTCAATTAAAATTGGAATATCGAGTGGCGCTAAATTTCATATTAAATATTCAAATTTTTTTAAAATCATTTTCACATAATTTTTAAATCCTAAGATGTATAATTATTCTGGCTTACACCCCGTCTAGGCTAGCAATAGATATATTAAAAAACTATGTTATATCTAATGTAGACTGCTCTGTTTTGTACACATTTATTGATATCGAAATATGTCGCAATAATTGTTACCTTACGTCTATACCTGATATATTTTTATCATGACAAATGTCAAATTCCATACAGGAAAAACAGCTAACATAAAACAAATAATTATTCAATATAAAGTTTGACTTTTGTCATGATAAAAATATATCAGGTATAGATGTAGTGTTAAGCATTTTTCATTAACTACTATTTTGCTGCCATAAAATGTCAAATAAATTACTTATTTATTTAAAAAAATATTAAAATTAAAAAAATGAAATAAAATGCTAAATAATGTTGTATAAAAATTGTTGACAAATAGTTTTCGCTGCTATATTCACTTCTAAAGTCCGTAAAAAGAACAAAATAATGTGACCTTCTCCGAGAAAACGGACCTAGTGTGTGAAAATGACGTTTTGAGAAAAACGCATTTCATCTTATTCTACACCCTTTTAAGTACCAGAATCCACTCTTAAGTCCAAACCCGTTTTTTGACACACTAGGTCCCTTTTCTCGGAGAAGGTCACATATGGAAAAAATGCAATGCATTAGAACTTTCTTGTTTCTGGGTTTTTTTTAAATTGTGTCTACGTGTTCTCACAGCAAAGCAATAAGCAATATTGCTCCATTATTCTGCCGACGTTTTCTTTCTTATTGCTAAGATTGTTATTGCTAGTCTAGACGGCGTGGGGTGTTAAGTTCGGTTAATATAATTTTTCAATTAAATTATTTTTATTAGAAAGAAATTCTGAAGCATGTAATAATTAAAAAGACAAAGACAATTTTTGACTGATGAATAAAATTGAAGTTTATAAAAATTTGTGGGAAATAAAAAATTTATCATAAACTATAAATTGGTTTTCCAGAAACTTATACAAAGATTCCTTTCTTCCTCGGCATTAAAATAGTTGAATATGTTACATATAAGACGAACCATAATTTATTTAAATCGACTTTATACTTTTGATTTCACGTGCAATAAAGAAATTGAAATTGCCTTCAGGAGTGGGACACAAAAATAGAAATATCTTTTTTGTCGAACTGTGTAGTCATTTAAAAATTATAGATGAAATTGGTATTAAAGAAAAGCTTAAGTATGTAAAAATTTTTCAATATAATTACTTACCGAACAAGCTCAGTTATAACAAAACTTTGTTTAACAATGATGGAAAGATGAAGAAAATGATGGTGTTGTAGAATATTAAGTTGGCAAAATTAGTAATATATTTTCATCAAACTGCCAAATCATAAAAATTAATTAAAAGTGTGAATAAACCCATGAATAAAATATGTGGCAGTACTAGTGTCGTTTAGGAGAAGTTTGATAACACTTAAACTCACTTACACATTTTAACATATTAAGCCTACTTAATTGAAACCGAAACTTTGAAACTTCGTGTCATGTCAATATTATGTCTTTAAAGGCTTTAAGTTTGTTGTGGAGGTAACAAATATTTTATTAAAAGGCAACCAAATAATAACTAGTATCTTTGAGAGCTTTTGATTTTTTTTACAAAGTTTACAGTCCATTGCAAAGTTCCTCTTTTTTACGGTGCACGATGGGCCAGGACCTCGGAATTTCGGTAGTAAAGAGAATATTGATTTTGTCGTTTTAAAAAATATTGCATGGCACCACTGATTTCAAATATGAAATTTAAGTTTCTAAATTCAAGATGGCGGATCCAATATGACGGTCAATATTCTTAAAAAATCTGCCTTTAAATTAAAATAAGAGCATAAGAAACTCTGGGGACTTGTGATAGATATTATTTAAATTTTTTTTTTTGAAATTCACAATAGTGAAATCAATATGGCGGCTATTGTACTGATACCTTTTTAAGAGATCACCATTATTTTCTAATTACTTTAAGACTAGGAGCGACAGAGGTTAGAGATCAACCATATGGAGGTTTTTAGAGCCGCGGATTACTAATCCAATAGTAAAGCTTATAAATCAAATATGGCGGATCCAATATGGCGGCCAAAATTTGTAAAACCACATCCTTGTAATTAAAAAAAAAGACAAAGGAAACTATGGGAGCCCTTAATAGATATTTTGCAAACAGATATTTGGAATTAAAAATTGTGAAATCAATATGGCGGGTACAATATTGATACATTTTTAAGAGATAATAATTCTCTAATCATTTTAAGACCAGGACCGACAAAGGTTAGCGATCAGTCATATGGAGGTTCTTAGAGTTGCGGATTATGAATCTGAAATTTATATATAAAAACTCAGGATGGCGGATCCAATATGGCGGTCAAAATTTTTAAAACATCACGCTTGAAACTTAAAAAAAAACAAAGGAAACCATGGGAGACCGTGATAGGCATTTTGCAAAACGATATTTGGAATTTAAAATGGTGAAATCAATATGGCGGCTACAATATTAATCCTTTTTTAAGAGATCATCAATATTTGTTAATTACTCTAAGATTAGGAATTCAGTTATTTGGGGGGTTTTGAAGTCTGGGATTATGAATCGAACAATCAAACTTACCAATTCAAGATGGCGATAAAAAATTTTTAAATAAAATTGCATAATTTTATTTACTGTTAATAAGAGAAGTTTTAAAGCGTGCACAAAAAAAAACTAGATTTAGTTTTCTGTAAAGGAATTCAGTGAAATAGTAAATATTTTTTGTAGTATCGGACTTACAAACAAATTTGTAAATATAGACAAAAATATCTCAACATTGAAGAAGAACGTGTTTTTATTCAGTGAACGAATTGTTTCTATATAACAATTTGTCTAAAAATATTTAGAAATTGCATCAAACAATATTTTTGTCCGAATTTATAAAACAATTAGTCTAAAAATGCCAACAAATATTAAACAAAATAGTTTACTTAATCAAACAAAAATATTTATTGGATTTTTTTAATATATCAAACAAAATTTTTGTCTGGGTCATCATCACTGTCATCCATTAGGCATTTATGAAACTTCTCTTTCTTATATGTGTTCAAATCTGAATGTTTATCTAAAGAGTCAAAAAAAATTAATGAGAATTAATGCAATGACATTAACATATTGATTCACTCAAAAATCTTCAGTAAACAAACTTGTTGCTATCGCATTTTTTTTTTGCAATCATTGTTGTTGTTGTTATTTGTGCGTATGTCGTCATCAGGGTTTTTTTACGACACGGTTTTTCTTATTGTTTTTTGGTGTTTGTTTCTTAAATAAGAATCAAAGAAACAATTCATTGATTATGTAAAGAACATTTACTGAAAATTAAATTTATTTTTAGACAAACTTCTGTTTGAAAATTTTTTGGTGATCATTTTTTATGTGTACGATTTACCCATGTACCAAATGTATACTTATCTAAAAAGCATATGCACAGACATTAATCGACGAAAACATATAATTGAATTTTCTACTTAGTTGAATTACTCCCTTCCGAAAACAACCTGTTTTACATCAAAATTTTTAATTTAGTCCAAATGTTCTAAAATCACAAACCTGGGGCTCAAAAACAGTTGCCAACTCTTAAAACCCTTATGTGTATGGATTTGTCAAAGTGTTAGATGGGCGAAATCTGTGATGCAATAGCACTCCACAATAATAAAAAAAAGTTTCGGAGATTAAAATGGATAATTCTTAGGTATTTTCATCTGCTGAATTCAAAAACCACCATAAAAATTTACGATTAGCTTTAGTTTTAAAGATATAGCGACTTCAGTTTTCTTATAAATTACAGCATTTCTGGCATTGTTCGCATCATATTTCCCGACAGGTACTCAAAATCATAAAACAATTTACGGATTATTAATCTAAGCAAAAATAACTTTCTTTTGAATGTCATCTAGGTGATGTGAGTTTCAGGATACCCTATTGGTTTTTTTTAAATTTTTTTTTATTATAGTTAACGGATTATTCAAGATTCGTTACTCCGTTTGGAGCTTCTAGCAAAACACACAAAAAAGTAAATTTTGGTAGTCCTATGCTTCTTTTGCCTTGTGTGTTCTTCTATTATAGGCTGATTTTGAAGAATTCCGAAAGATCTTTATTTAAGGTATAGCCAATTCACTTCCATTTTCTTCTGCGTATTTCAAGGTCCAAGGGATCTGTATTGCAGGCTCTTAGCAGATTCACATTGCTTATGCGCTCAGATCAGAATATCTTTAGGATTCGCCTCAAACACTTATTGACGAATACCTTCTTCAACTTTCACGCGTCGTATACAAAATGACAGGTAGTGCTGCCAGATTCATATGCTAAAATGTTTGTTTAATGGAAATAAATTATTAGAAATTAATTTTTTTATTAAAAAATGGATGAAAACTGCATTAAATATATAAAGAAAAATAAAACTTAAAGGCAAGACAAAATATAGCCGGCAAAGGCTTGAAATTGTATAAGCAGAAGAGGATCAAAAGCGTGGTGTGTAACTTGCCATTCTTAAAGCGTTAAAAGTTCGAAAAGTGAGGAAAGCGTTGCCGCGTAACGCGTTGTATGTACCTCCACCTTAAGTGATTCAAAGGATTTTGCATTACAAATTTACTTTATTTATGTGTATATGTATATGTGTGCTGTTTTCTGTGTATTTATATTAGTTTGTATATCAGATAAAAGAAATAAAAATTAAAAAATTTAATTCACAATAATATTTATTTATAATGGCTTCACTGGTATATTCAGTTCACGATATCGAATTAATTCTAAATACACAACTGAATTATAAGATAGTGCGTGTAACCGACAGAATTCGATTGGCAACGAATTCGTTTGCCACAATGAATCTCTTTTCCCTGTGCACCCTTGCAAGGGATGCATAGACGTGTCTGGCTTTATTAATTCTGCTTATGACATCAGCGTCTCCACCCCCGTCTTTGCTTATAACGTCTTTCCCATATTTATTTTTAGACCAACACCGATACCATTTTTTTGCAGCCAATTGCGCTTCTCCTGTGAGCCGTTAAATGTGTGAGACATTAGACAAATATTGTCTGCATAGTCTGAATCGTGTAGACGTTGATTGATACCACTGGATTCCGTCTTTGGCATCAGCGTTTGTTTTGGCCATGACATTGTCAAGCACTAGGAGAAATAATATTGGCGAGAGCACACATTCCTGACGGACGCCTTCATGTATTTGGTATTGGCAGGATATTCAAAAATTGTGTGTATTTACTTTAGTCCTTAAAATTTGAAAACTTCAAAAAATTATCATTACACTAGTAAGCACAAAATGTATATTCCAGTGAACAGTTCTTTGGATGAAAATTGGAAATCTATTGAGAGGGCCAAGAAATATTTAAAAAACAACTTTATATTAACAAAATTCTACTTAAGTACTAATTAAGAATGTATATATTTTTTTCTTAATTTCAAGAACTATTCATTGGAATATCTATTTACCATTATCATTGAAATGATATTTCAACTGATATAATAAAGATACTCAGTGATAGGCTCTAGACCCAAAGTTAAGCTCCTTGTCGTGTGATGGGTTCTTTAATACTAGTTAAATTAACGCACTTTAAGCATATATTTTTAATTTGAAAAAAATCTACTTGTACAATTTTGGTAAAATTTTTGTTATAGTCTTGTGATATTATGTGATATAATTCTTTTCACCGGTCATAACTCGGGAACATTTCGTGACATTCCTATTTTCACCAGTCATAGTAAAAGTACTTTCAAGACAATTGGTTCAACATTTCCCGCACGATCATTTCAGCAAATTTTTTTTTGTTTACGCGATTTTTATTTTGTTGCTTTTTATTTTGTTTTAGCGTTTTTCTTCATTTTAGCGATTTTATTTGGTTTGGCGTTTTTTGTTTTGGTTTTATTTTCATATTTTTTAAATTTTTTTCGCCGTTTTTTTTTGGCTTTATTTTCAGATTTTTTTAATTTTTTGCGATTTTTTACTATTTGTTGGTTTTTTTTGTTTCAGCGTTTTTTTTCATTTTGGTGATTGTTTTTTCATTGTGGCTATTTTTTTTAGTTTTGGATTTTTTGTTTTGCCTTTCTTTGTTTTGGCGATTTTTTCGTTTAGGCGATTTTTTTGACGATTTATTTTCGTCTTACTCGTTGCATTACTTCAAAGGATACCCTTTAATTCTTCGTTTACCCTTTAACTATTGATTTTGTTTGTCTCAAGTGTCTAATTGTTACGGTTCATAAGATACAGCTTAATTTCAAAATTACATTACTGATAGAATACCCTTTAATTGTTAGTTTGTTTGGTTTTTAGCATTCGTTACTGTTGCCTTTAAAATGCTGCAATAGATTTGACACTTTCAACACTTTACCTCTTACGGCTTAAAATAATTTAGTCATTTCAATTGAAATAGAATTAAAAACTCATTCAACAGAGCCAATGCACAAGTGGTGATAAGCAAAGTTCACATGAGCACTGATGATGGAATTGTAGCGGCTTCTGAAAGTGACGATGCTATGTTCTGCTGTGTATTTTTATAAATTAAATTGATGTTAATTTTTCACTTGTTCCAGGAATATTAATCATTCCTGATTCTTTCTGAATATAATATAATTTTTTCAATTTTGATATGTCATATGCCTACCTTTCTCTTTTAGATGCCTAAATTAATGGAGTTATAAGGAAAAACTCGTACTAAAATAGATTTACTTGGCCTGAGAATCATAATGGCAACCCATATGTATACTTGATATGTATTTAGTACTAAGTGTACGTAATCTGTACTTGAACAACAAGCTAAAAAATAGCATTTTGTCCTTATGTACATTAGAATGACCCTTAATATTAAATAGTTAGATTTCTGCCAGTCTCAAATCCCACTTTGGTGAATATTGATTAAAAAATGCCCCTGTAAAATTTTTAGATCAATAAAATTTAGTTTTCTTGCCTCATAACTTCAAGAATATTAATCTCACAAAAAAATTGTAGGAAGAGAATATATCTCATGAAGTTTGCAACATTTTATAACTTAGTAACTTTTCTCTAAATCTCATAGTTAGAAAAATAAATATTAAATATACAAACATTATTTATTTATTTCAATGACTGCGAAAGGGTCACCCCAATGTAAATACATAACAAAAAATGTATTAATGCTATAAAATCATTGATTACACCATAAGTATGTCAAATTGACACACCAAATGCCGAGAAATATAAGCTTCATTTTTGTCGTAGAATCTATTGGCATACTCCGTTTTGAAAATCAGGTCAATAAAAAGTTTTATTCAGCAGCTTCTGAAAAAGTTTAAAATTATACTCAAGTTGTTTTTTGCGAAAGTCCACAGATATGTACTCTTAGTCGAGTATAACACTATTACTTGTTTTTTGCTCCACAAACTTGTTGCACTACAAATTTTATTAAAGATATAAATTCAATTAAATTTTTTTTTGCTATAAAATACAAAATCATTAATCTTTGAACACTTTTTCGGCTTAAACCAATCATATTGTAAAACCCACTTGGGTTATTGTCCTTTTTTTATTATCTTAAAGTATTCTATAGTTTTAAAAGTTCCCTGCAGTTATCGCGACTAGTCCACACACGCATGTTAAGTATACTCAATAGAGGACTAGGACTAGTCCAAAGGTAACACAAATGTATGAAAAAAAAACATAGTCGATTTAACATTACGATGTCCTATGGCTGGACCATATAGCCCATTTTTATACTACATTGGAGTGGTCTCAAAACTACTCTATGTAACTACTTGATGGAGCATTCAAGTGTTCGTGTTTAAATGATTGCACATATTATATGCAATGTGCCACTGAAGATGGCATATAGCCGAAACCGGTCTGTATATCAACCAAATTTTACGAGGGATGACTGCAAATCGTTCCAAATTCAAAAAAAAGGAGACTAAAACCTTTCGCATGATACCAACATTATTAATATTTGATTAGGCCCTCTACAGCTGTTCAATCTTGAATAGGACAAGCTTTTCTCAAAAATGGCCGAGATGCCCAAGTTTAGACGGCTATCAAATAGTCCATAAGAGGTACCGGACCAGTTCTTGCGCCGTAGATGCGTACATAAGAGTAGAATATACAAAAATATATCTCGAATTTCATAATAATCGGACAGAGCTTGTCCTAAATTTATAATATAAAAATAAGAATAAAATTTTTTTTAATAAAACGAAAAACTTAAATTTAGTGCTTTTTTCCAAACGTACGCCCCTTTTTTCCATGTTTCAGTGCTTTTTGAAATTTAAAAGTGGAGAACGCTGGTTATAAGCCAGTAAGTGAAAAACTCCGAAGTTAACCTTTATGCAAAATTGATTAAATTCAGTTTGTAGTCAAAGGAATATTTTTGATAAATCTATTATGTATTGAAAAATTCAGATTTTTGACTTATTATCTTGTAACTTTGCTATTTTTTGTCGTATCTTAACCATGTTTCATGTATTAGGCACAAAATTATCTTTAACTTTCAAAGCGTTTGTTTTTTATTTTTGGTCCATCTCAATTGAGAAGTTTTTATATAAAATTAAAAATAATAATGATAAAATCAACTTTTTTTAATTCAAAGGTCCTTAGCTCAATGAGTTTTAATCCGACCAATACAAACGTTATACTGGGTCAAAAGGGAGAAAGATATATACAAAACAATATTAAATCTTTTTTATTCAATTGAAACATTTTGGATATTTATGCCAATAATTAAAAAAAACAGTAAATGCCCGTTTTTGCGATGATCTCGAAAACGTTCGTTGAGAAAAAATAAATGTATTATTTATTTTCACGCACAATAGCGTCATAAACTACATAAACTAGAAAACAATTGTCAGCTGCGCTCTAGTTTGCAAGTAAGTTCTGTCGCATCTGGGAGATAATGTTCTACTTCTTCCTCCGAAAAATTTGAGAATTGTTTGTTTTTTAAACAAAAATTGTATTCATATTGGCACATAATCATAGTCAAAATAAAGTATACTTTAAGAGTTAACAACCAATATTTTGTATGGCAATACTGGCTTTATATTTTTAAAGCAAACTTTGTTTAGGAGTATGCGCCATTGTTTTTAAATACTGATAGTATCTATTCCTAGTCCTAGTCATCTATGGATCATACTTTACATGAGTGTATGGTCTAGTCACATTATCTGCAGGGATAAAAAAGTCACACACACACCCTTACAGAAAATCCATGGTGAATGTATGAAGCCATGAAAAGGAAAAAAACTCATGCTCACAACATCATTCATTACAGTCTATAAAAAAAGCATAATGATGTGGAAAATTGCCAAGCAATAAACATAAAACAAAATAAACATAAAAACAATATTTATATAGAAAATAATTTTTCTTTCGGTGCACGTTAATACCGAAGTAGGCTTAATTTTATGAATAAGCCGACGATACACTGGCCTTAAACATTTTGAGGATAAGTCCTTAATGCGGTTTTTATCGTCTACTTGGTCGAGCAATATGGACGAAATAACTCTGCCAAAAAAAACCGATTTCATTACAACGACCCTATGGAACAGATTGCAGCACGGAAGCAATTGTTGGCTCAATTAGTGTCCTTTTACTAATTGTGTGTTCTTCCGCAGTTTTTTATAGTACCAAACCTTCCATGTCCTTTCAAATAAAACATTTTTAAAGCGGTCAAAAAGTGGCATAGTTATGCCATAACCAATATATCGGGCTACCAATGTTTCCGCCCCATTTCCACTTCTATGGGACCAAACTTCAAGCAAACACTTTCAAACAAAAAAATATTTTTGAAATTCGGTTCAATTATGACAGAGTTAATCATGGGCGGAATAAACTTCCCCACGGATTTTCGAAAAAAAGTTATGGGACCAAACTCTAAGCAAAACATTTCAAACCAGAAAAGAATTTTGAAAATCGGTTCAGAGATAACAGAGTTAAGGAATGAAACCTAACTGCAAGCAAACCAAAAATTTTTACCAAAAAAATTTTTACAAATCGGTTGAAAAATGACAGAGTTATGCGTGGGGGGACCGAAATTCCCCTTTCTTTCTCCCACCACCCACGTTTTTCGAAAAAAAATTAGGGGAGTAAACTGCAAGCAAAACCTTTCTAGCAAAAAATATAAAAAACTTTGAGACCCCTTTCACATATGATAAAGTTAAGGAATGGGTGGCATAGTCCCCACCCCCAAATATGGAACCTAATTGCAAGCAAACCCTATCAAACCAAACAAGAAAGTTAAAAATCGGTTCACAAATGGCAGAGTTAAGAACTCGGAGAGAGAGCGATAGCAAATTTTCCCACCGCTTTTCTAAGCCGCAAACCAACCATTTGAAAAAAGGATTTTTAAAATCGGTTGACAAGTGACATTGTTATGCGTAGGGAACCGAGTTCCAATATCCCACCCCCGCCACCACCTAACTTTCGAAAAATACTATAGGACTAAACTGCGAGCAAAACGTTTACAATTTTTTTTTTAATTCGGTTCACAAATGACATAGTTAAGCTTTGGGGGGTCAAATAACCCCACTGATTTTGGAAAAAAAAATTATGGTACCTAACGGCAAACAAACCCTTTAAAACCAATAAATAATTTTGAACATCTGTTGACAAATGACAGAGTTATGCGTAGGGGGAGGTTTTTACCCATTTTATCCCCTCTCGGTCCGAAATCCGGGAAACAAATACAGCCTGTATTAATTGTGAGACAAACATCTATCTGTGCACCAAATTTCTATTAAATCGGATAAGCCGTTAGGCGTGATGCCGTAACAAATGACAAATGACAGAGTTATGCGCAGGAGGAGGTTTTGACCCATTTTTCCCCATCCTGATCGAAAATCTGGTAAGCAAATACAGCATTTATTAATTGGTGGCCAAATATCTATCTGTGTACTAAATTTCATTTAAATCGGTTGAGCCGTTTGGGCGTGATGCCGTAACAAAAATCTGCAAACAACCAAACCGACAAAAAAACAAACATACACCTCATTTTAATATAATAATGGATTATTGAAGGTGTTAAATCTAGTTCCCTAAAAGTTGTTCTCTATCTGTCATTACAGTTTCTTAAGGTAATTTTCATTAGTAATTAAACCAAGTATACCTTGAAGACGAATGATTTAAGCATCATTTAACCATTAAGAAAAGGAAACTTGTAATAAATAATTGACTTAGTGTAAGTTCTATTCGATATGTTGATATTTTCTCTTGGATTTTATGACATGCAATGTGAGTTGTTGTGAAAAAAGTCCGAAACATAATTTATTTCTGATAAGAAGTCATTAAACCACCAGCATGTGGGTTTCACAATCATTTAATTTATACACGTATAGCGTTAAAAAAAACAAACAAAAAACGAATACAACAAACGCAAAAAATAGTCATAGTCATTACATGATTACGACAAAAATATTCAGCCATTTCACAGAATACCATTCCGATCGGAAGTTGCTTCTTCAGAAAACGAAAAACAACAATATTCTTCGTAATCAAACCACTTTTAAATTTCAAAGTGGAATTGAAAAACGCTTTTCTACTGACTTCTTTTGCAGGAAATACTAAAAAACGTGCATACTTTTAGGAGCGTCAAATAAATATTTGTTAATGAGCTTTATATGTTAATAAAAAGCTTAATGTGAACTTTTCATCTAAAATCTACAGTAAGCAAACGCCTCAAGGTATAAAAACGTTATCCTTTTAAAAACGATATACAAAATAAACGGAATCGAAAGCACTAAAAATGTACTTTATCGGAATAACAACTACGGAATCAAAACTAATCCGAACGCAATCTGTGATATGGCAGATTATATTCTGTTCAACTGTGTATAGTTGTGAAAAATAAATCATGATTTTTTTCGAAACATTAAAAACTAACTTGGTCATTATAAATAAACATATGCTATTTCACATATAACCAATACATTGCACGTTGCCGCAGGTACATGGAGGTCGTTGGCAACAATTCAATTTTTAAATTTGCGATTTTTATAAATATATTTTTATCATTTGAAAGCTTGCACTTCTCTGCACTTGACTGCGTATTTATTTCTTGGTTTAACCACCCACCTTTTATTAGCACAGTATTAAATTTGGAAAATTAAAATAAATATATATAAAAAAATATTCAGCCATGTCACAGAATACCATTCCGATCCAAAGTGGTTTCAATTCCGTAAGTTGATTCTTCAGAAAATGAATAACGAAAATTTTCTTCGTAATCAAACCACTTTTAAATTTCAAAGGGCAATTGAGAAAGACTTTTCTACTAATTTTATTTGCTGTTAATACTAAATAACTAGCATACTTTTAGGATCGTCAAATATATATTTCTTCTTAAGCTTTCCTTGTTAATAAAAAGCTTTAATGTGAGTTGTGCTTCTAAAAACAAGAGTAAACAAATACCTCAAGGTATAAAAACTTTATCATTGTAAAAACGAAATATAAAATAAACCGAATCCAAAGCACCAAAAATCGACTTGTTGGGAATGACAACTACGAAATGAAGACCACCCGAACGGAATCTGTGACATGGCTGATTATGGTGTTAAGTTAAAAGCTTACAATAAAAGGCAAACCACTTTAAACTATTAATACCACGTACACACATTTGAAGGTAATCTTATCAACATTTATTAAATTAATTCTCATCAAATTCTATTTATACAGCCATGTCACAGAATACCATTCCGATCGGAAGTGGTTTCAATTACGTAAGTTATTTCTTCAGAAAACGGAAAACGAAAATTTTCTTCGTAATCAAACCACTTTTAAATTTCAAATTGGAATTAAAAAATACAGTACTAAAGGACCAAACATCAACTTGTTCGGAATGACAACTACGAAATCAAAACCACTCCGAACGGAACTGTGAATTGGATGATTATGGTGTTAAGTTAAAAGCTTATAATAAAAGGAAAACCACTTTAAACTATTATAACCGTGTACACACATTTGACGGTAATCTTACCACCAACTATTAGATTAATTCGCATCAAATTCTATTTATACAGCCATGTTATGGAATACCATTCCGATCGGAAGTGGTTTCAATTCCGTAAGTTGTTTTTTCAGAAAACGTAAATGTTCTTCGTAATCAAACCACTTTTAAATTTCAAAGTGGAATTGAAAAATACTTTTCTACTGACTTCAGTTGCATATTTTTAGGAGCGTCAAATAAATATTTGGTCATGAGTTTTCCATTTTCATAAAAAGCTTAATATGAGCTTTGCATCTAAAAACAAGACTAAACAAACGCCTCAAGGTATAAAAACTTTATCATTGTAAAAACGAAATACAAAATAAATGAAATCTAAAGCATCAAAAATGTACTTTTTCAGAATAATATATGGAATAAAAACCAATCCGAACGGAACCGGTGACACGGCTGATTATTGTAAGAGTTAGTTACACGCATTTTATACAGTTTTTATTTTTGCCAAATTAAGAAAAGTGAAAATTCAATGAAAATTTATATATTGGTAGGCTGCAACATTGCTCGAAAAGTATATTTTTTGTGCAATTGCACTTTAAATGTCTTACACCGATTCTATTCTACGTTATTTCTCGGATTTGTAAGTTTTTTTTAATAAAACTTAATGTAGGATTATTGAAAAAAGTTTTAAGACCTACAATCGAACATCAAAATAGCGGCTGTGATTTTGTTTGTTGCAAATAACATAATGTTTTTTCTGAAAAATTTTCTAGTATTTTAATTTACTTCATATATATAATCATAATACTATATTTGGAACGATTTTCCGTCATCCGACGTCCAATTTGGTTTTGCAAACAGACCGGTTTCGGCTATGTGCCATCTTCAGTGTTCTATTGAATACTAAATCGTTTTTCTGTTGTACGTTGTTTCTTTATATAATTATAATTCGTTTGTATACCTAACTTCCTTCCTTGATCACTTTTGTATTTTGCTCCCTATTTCTCTCTCTCTTTCTCTCCCGCTCTTTCTCTCTCTCTCGCCTCTACATGCTTTTGTGTGTCTCTACCTGCTACCTGTTTCTCTTACTATTATGTTTAATATTTGGTTTATAATCTGCTCTATTAGTTATCAGTTGTTTTATCCCTACATAGGTAATAATCCGTAATTGTACGTTTCTGGGTAATCCTTTTGTCTTGTTCATTTGCTAATACGTTGCCTGGACTATTGTTTTCTTTTGTGTAAAAATATTTTAAGGGTTCAAATATTACGTCTGAAGCAGTGTTTATTTGTTTGTTTATTATTCTTCCGTCAAATATTTTTTGCTTGTATATTTCCATGTTCTCTAATACGTTCAGTCGCCGTCCTTTATGTTGTGAATGTAACAGTTTAACTGTTTTTCTAATATGTCCTGGTGTACATTTGTTGTCGAATATGTGGTTTGCGAAATTCGATTCTGGTGCTATTCCTGGTTCTCTCAGTTTTTTGTTGTAGTCTCTCATGTGCTCTCGAAATCTTGTTTTTATCTTTCTTCAAGTTTGTCCGATATAACTGTGTTGGCATGTGCAAGTTAATTTGTATTCTCCTTGTTTATCTAGGAAGTCTGTTTCGTTTGTTCTGTTCTGCAGTATTCTACCCAAGTTGTTTCTTGTTTCGAATGTTATGTTAATGTTGTGTTTTCTAAAAAAATTTTCAGTTTGTATGTTGATTTTCCCATATACGTAAAGGTAGCCCAGGTTTTCTTTTTTTGTACCTGTGCCCTGTTCCGTTTCTTACTTGCCTCGATATCCTTTCTAATCTTGTCAACTAGGTCTTTTCTATATCCGTTGTTTTCCGCTATGTTATATATTATTCCTAACTCTTTCATATAGGCCTCACGTGTTAGGGGTATTCGTTTAAGTCTCGTTATTAGTTGCCTAATTGCTGCGTTCTTATGTTGTTGATGATGGTTTGATGAATTGTGTATTATTGTATCTGTAGCGGTTGGTTTTCTGTATATTTCGTATTCAATTCTATTTAAGCTCTTGTTTGCCCTAATCGTTAGGTCTAGGTAATTTATCCTTTCGTTCTCCTCCACTTTCATTGTAAATTTTATGTTTTTGTGTTGTTTGTTCAGTAGATCCAGAATTTGCTCCTCCATATTTCCTTCTATTACACATATAAATACGGGAAACACGGAAGCAATGGAACAAAAATACAGAAATATGAACAAAAAACTAGACAAACTAACAGGATCAACAAACAGAAAAAGATATGAAAAACACAGTTTTCACACTAGATTCATAAACCCAACTGAAGTTAGAATCAATAAAGAAGAGGCGCAATTACTAGAGAAGGGGCTAAAGCACAACATCCAGGCAAATAACAAGAAGAAGGAAATAGAACAAACTATTGTGTATACAGAAGTTGCAATAGCGATGCTACCAAACGAGGAGCAGGGTCAGGCCAGATACACCTGCAAACGAATAATAGAGAAGGAAGTCAAATCCAAAAGGAGTCCAAACAAGGAAGGCAAATCTGTTAGAAATCTTAAACAAAAACTTAAATCTAACAATATCGTAGCAACGAAAGCGGATAAAGGAAATACAACGGTATTAATAAACACGGATGAGTACATTGAAAAAACGGAACAGTTAATAGTGGATACTAAATGCACGAGAATCAGGAAACATCCTACAGACGAATACCAGGCAAAGGTAAAGGAATTAATAAAAAAGGCAACCAAAGTAATACAACCAGGCATATCATATTCATTAACACTTATGAATCCATCCGCTTCATCTATGATCGCTTTACCGAAGATACACAAGCAAAACACGCCAATGAGACCCATAATTAATTATATATCTGCTCCGAGCTATAGACTATCGAAATACTTAAAAACAATACTGAAAGATACCTTGGACCTAGAGAACAAACACACAATAGCCAACACCACGGAATTAGTTAACAAGATAGGGAGCATACAGATAACAGAAAATACTAAACTAGTCTCATTTGATATAAAAGACTTATATCCATCAATCCCAACAACAGAGACAATAAACATTCTACATAAAACACTACTCAATAAAACAGAAGACGTGGAATTTTCAATGCAACTCACAAGCACGCTAAAAGCCACATTGGAGCAAAATTACTTCAAATTCAACAATAGCATATATAGGCAAATCAACGTACTAGGAATAGGAAATCCAACATCAGCAATACTCATGGAAGTATTTATGCAAAATTTAGAAGAGAAATACGTAGAGGACTTAAAAAGAAATTTTGGGGTAACATTCTAAGGAAATATGGAGGAGCAAATTCTGAATCTACTGAACAAACAACACAAAAACTTAAAATTTACAATGGAAGTGGAGGAGAACGAAAGGATAAATTACCTAGACCTAACGATTAGGGCAAACAAGAGCTTAAATAGAATTGCATACGAAATATACAGAAAACCAACCGCTACAGATACAATAATACACAATTCATCAAACCATCCTCAACAACATAAGAACGCAGCAATTAGGCAACTAATAACGAGACTTGAACGAATACCCCTAACACGTGAGGCCCACTTGGAGCCTTTGGTCCCTTTGTGATGCCTGGGATGGATAGTAGAAAATTTAAGAAGGTGCCCTGCCTATCCCAGAGGTTGGGTCGGTGTTAAACCAACCCGAGTACCATATGAATGAATTTATTCCCCTAATGTCGCATTCCCCCAGGTCTGCTAGTTCGGATAGCGACGGATTTCCCAAATAAGACGCCCTGTTTCTACATAGTTCTGGACATCGACAGAGAAGGCGCTTGATAGTGTCTTCCTCCTCCCGTTTTTACAACTTCTGCAGAAATCATTGAAAGGAAGATTTAATCCTCTGACATGGGCTACAAGGAGACAGTGCCTATGACCGCTACGAGTATACGCAGCTGTTGACGAGGAAGCCCCACTATGGTTGCAGATCTTGCGAAATTATACTGGGCCCAGATAGATCTAGAAACCTCATAAGTGATTTCATTTGTCCATCTGGTTTGCGCTTCTCTAAATAGTAGGTGCTGAATTTGTACTTTGCAGCTTTTTAGTGAGACACCTACTAACCAGTCGATGTCATTTTCATATAGGCGCCAGACTTAGCTAGATCGTCCGCGATAGTGTTACCGGGCACCCGAGCGTGGCCCGGTACCCAGAAGAGCCCTACCGCTAAAAGAGCCTTACCATTAAAAAAATTGCAAATTGGTTGTATTTACAAATTCTAGCTACAACCAAAGTTTGATTGTTATACAATAATAGTACAACAAATTATATATTTAGGGGATTCACACGATATCATAAAGTCATAAGTTAAAAAACTAGAAAAATATGACTGTTGTGAACAACCCCTCATATTTTAATGTGCTATTTGAAACATAAACAAGATGATACAAAACAAATCAGAGCAAATATTACAAAAATAAAATAATATTTGGTACGACAATGCAAAATTATGTGAAAACTATTCAACGGCTTATATCTGTATCCGCAAATTATTTGCGAATTTTTGTAATATTTGCAATATGTAAAACTAAATTTTTGCGAGCATTTGTCCTTTTAAAATTTTACGACTTTAGAATTTATTTGCAAATTTTAGTAAGTTTTGCGATACAGGTAATATTTAATAAAACTTATTGCTCTTGTGCATAATTTTAACGAATTAGTTCTGACTCAAGCCATTTCCGCCATTGTCCTGAAAGAAGTAATGTTTTGGCAGTTTTTTGCCTTTTTTCAGTTCTACTGACATTTCAATAATATCACACTTTGCTATCTTTTTGATCCTAGCAATTTGTTTTTTACAAATTTTCGTTATCTTTGCAATTTTTTCCAAGTTTTTGGCATTCGTTATAGTTTTAGCTATTTTTAAACAATTTTTGCGCTTGTTTGCGATTTTGCAATTTGATGCAAATTTTCGCTATTTTTGCGATAAAGTTAATTTTTTAGCCACCCCTTAGCTTTTTACAATTTTACCGATTTCTAATAATTTGATGTTAGCAAATTTTAGCGAATTTTCGTAATTTCGATAATTTTAGTTAGGGTTTGTTTGCAATTTTTCGCGAATTTTCTCTATTTTCGCAATAAAAGTGATTGTTTCCCAACTCTTTGCTTTTTGACACTTTAAACTAGGGATGTAACGATACGCCGTTTTGCCGATCCGATACCGATACCGATATTTAAAAATAAATATCGCCGATACCGATTCCGATACCGATACGAATATTGAAATTGAGTTCAAGTTTAGATTAACAAAACTCAAGTGCAATTTTTTATTATACAAAAATACATTATAAGAGAGAATATTTAAAATTGATAAAACATTGGAAGTAATTTTTAAGGAGCTACATTTTCTTTGCTTCCAACAAATCTATATTAAAAATATGCAGATAATTAGTAGAAAAGCAAGAAAAATTGTTCAATTCCTTTATAATTTAAAAAAATACTCGCCATGCTTTTTAAAAAATCGATTTTTTTAAAGGACATTTATCAACTAATATTCATCTAAATAACTTAATAGCTTAATTATTAAAAGACTTCTAAGTTTATATTTATTCACTTAAATTTACATGAAAATACAGTTCTGAGATTAAATTCGCATAAAAAAATTGTGAAAATGGGTAGTTTTTTATCATTTTTCCTTAAGGAAAAATCATTATAGAATACCGAAAAAGAAATTTGTCCTAGCATCGCTTCCAATTCGGTGATTGGTAATCGAAAAACAGAACTTCTTGCAAGGGCAAGGATATGTAAAACTAATTAGAAATTATCCAAATTTGCAATACTTCCAGATCGCGAATTCTACATTTTCATGACTTCTTTGGAGTATCTCTTTTTTGCTGGAATAAGATTTAAAAAACAACGGCTTGAATTTGAATTGATGGTAAAATTAACAAAAAATAAATAATTTTTTTACAAAATAACAGCATAAAATATTATTAATTTTTAAAATTGATGTTAATAAGATTTAAAAAATAACGAAGTGTATTTAATTCATGGTAAAATCGAAAAAAAAAATTAATTATTTGTTAAAAAAAACTGTGAAAAAATTTTTAAAAGTATCGTCGTATCGGCAGTAAAATATCGCCGATACCGATGTATCGGAAAATCTGAAGTATCGCCGATATATCGGTATCGGTATCGGTATTCGTTACATCCCTACTTTAAACGATGTTTAATCAATATTAGACTTTCATATCTTTTTGATGTTACCAAGCTTTTGCGAATTTTCGTCATTTTCGTAAATTTTTCCAAGTTTTTGGCATTCCTTACAATTTTAGCGATTTTTAATACATTTTAAAGCTGTTTTTAATTACGACATTATTCGAGAGTTTTCGCAAAATTTGTACATGAGATTGTTTTTGATCCTTAAAATCTACTGAGTTTCTTCGTTTACAGTTTTTGCGCTTTTGGAAATTTTTTTTAAATATTCGCATTTTTATTAAATATTCGCATTTTGCAAGTTTTTGCGATTTATATCTGTAAGCCAATTTTCGAGTTATTGCTTTTTTGCGGTCTATAAAAACAGCTTCAGAGAATTTTTTTCCATTTTATTAATCCCTTGCGAATTTGTACCATTTTTGTAAATAAATAACTTTTTTAGTAGAAATTTTGCTAAAGAAACCCGCCATATATTTTTAAACATAATTAGACATTTTGTTGAAAAAGAAAAGTAAAAAGCAAAATAATTAGTTATTGCAGTAACATAAACATAGGCTGAAAAATTGTATTAATATTGTAAACATTTTGTATGAAAAAAAAATGAAAAAATTTTAAACTAGTGTAAAATTTTTGGACATAATGACAATATGACAGGACACCGTTTGAATCACAGACAACTAACTAGACCCGTTACTATACAACAACAACATGTAAAACTGCATAACACATGAGAACAACCTTTTTTAGCTGTCAAAAGTGAGTATGCTGTTCCATATTCTGTGGTGTGAATACCCCAATTATGTTTCAAGTTTTTTATATTTATATATAACACAACGGAGCAGACTTTTTGGTGCCCGAAATTTGTCCTCAGATTTGTACGTGTTCTATGTTATACTAGTTTTTTCACAGTTAGATCGCGTTGTCGAAATATCGCGGTTTTTTATCTGGTTTTCATCTAAATTTTGAGTGCTTCACCTTAAAATGAGAAAATTTTCGCAAGAAACTAGTCTAGACAATCATGTGTTTCTCTTGAGTATAATAATTGCTTTAGTTGTTTCGAGTCTGATCCAGTGTTGTCACGGGAAGAATAAAAATAAATGACACCTTTCTTTGAAAAAGTTACGTTTTTCGTCAATAGTTACATTTTGAAATATTCCTTGAATAAATAGTAAAATTATGTGATTTATATAAAATAAATATTTGTATTCCATATTTCAGTTATAATCTAGTATGTGATGGAAATCGATCGATTTCAAATAGCGCAATTTCACCAAACAGATGTTCTGTGAATTGCGCGATACAGTGGAATCGAATCTAAGTTCCAATCATTTACGACTCATTTTTGAGTAAAAAATACAGTCACATTTCGATCATCTGTGTGATCAATTTATGATTGCTAACAATACGCTTTTTAAGCATTTTCGTCATTTTCGATTAATCACTTTTAGATCATCTAGGGAGTCATAAAAGACTGAGTTTGGTGAGTTTTGCTAAAGTAATCTTCCAAATGCTAAGTGGGACGTACAGAATATTTTGAGTGTTTTGTGTGTGTGTGTGTGTTATTTTTATGCATGTACTTTTTTTGGTACTTAGAACATAAACAACGGATAATATTAAAAGCAACCGAGAATCCTTATTAATGTGTACTTAGTTTTTTATTGAATGTTAGAATCAGTTAAAAATAACATTGCTTGGAATTTTAAATGTTTATTCTTATAAAAATGATTGCACGGAATACATCTTGAACAATATACATTCCGTTACTGTCATAATATTGTTAGTGCATATATGTTTTATCATCTGGGCGCACGGTGGTATGCAGGTAGGTCTTGGCGAGCAATTAACCAGAAAAATCTGAAAAGGGGGACTTTTCAACCGGAAGGGAGTACGGTGCCCGCTTTTTGTATGGGGCACTTCCAGTATAGCAAGAAAGCTGGAATTTGGTATACAGGTAAGCCTTGATGATTAATTAATGAAAAAACTTGAAAACGGGCACTTTTCAAATAGGAGGGAGTAGCGTTCCCCTTCCAGTATAGCTAGAAAGCTGAAATTTGGTGCACAGGTAGGCCCTGTGTACCAAATGTTCGTAACGTTATATTCAGAAAGCATTGGGCATGATTACAATTCCAAGGAACAAGGGAAAAATTAATATCAACTTAATTTTCCAACGTACACAGCAGAACATAGTAGCGCCACTTTCGGAAGCCGCTACACTTCCATCGTCACTGTTCACGTGAGAACGGGCACCTTTTCTCTGAGGGGAATAGGGTTTCCCTTCTTTGTATGGCGCACTTCCAGTATATCTAGAAAGCTGAAATTTGGTATACTGGTAGGTCTTGGTGAGCAATTAACTAGAAAATTCTGAAAACGGGCACTTTTCACCTGGGGGAGTGGGATTTTCCTTCTTTGTATGGGGCACTTCCAGCATAGCAAGAAAGCTGAAATTTGGTAGGCCTTGATAAGCAATTAACGAAAAAAACTTAAAAACTGGAACACTTCATCTTGGGGGAGTAGGGTGCTCCTTCTTTGTATGGGGCACCTCCGGTATAGCTAGAAAGCTGAAATTTGGTACACATGTAGGTCTTGATGAGCAATTAACGAAAACAGTTTTAATACGGGCACTGGTAATCTGGACGGACTAGGATGTGCCTTCTTTTTAAGGGGAACTTCCAGTATAGCTAGAAAGCTAAATTTTGGTACACAGGAATGCATTGTTGAGCAAACAACCAGAAATATCTGAAACCAGGCACTTTTGATCCGAGGGGCTAGTGCGCCCCTTATTTGTATGGGACACTTCCACTATAGCTAGAAAGCTGAAATTTGGTATACAGGTAGGTCTGAATGGGAAAGTCCTAAGAAAGATGGGACAACGGAAAATTTTCATCTAGAACTTATTGAATGGGGCGCTGAAATAAAAGCTTAGAAAAGAGAACCGAGATCCGCACAAAAACATAAATGTGAAAATAAGGCCAAGTTCTTAATCAAAAATTTCGGCCGTAAAAAGTACTGAGATCAAAATAAGGACCAAGTTTGTCATAGGTACAATACCATCTGTGTTCTAGGCAAGCTGTCAGCTTGGCAACATTTTTCCCATAATTCTTTCCCATATTAAAAAGGCAAAAAACTATTGCCAAGTTAACAGGTTGTCCAGAAAACAGATGGTATTGTACCTATGAAGAACTTGGTCCTTATTTTGATCTCAGTACTTTTTACGGCCGAAATTTTTGGATAGGAACTTGGCCTTATTTTCACATATATCTTTTTGTGCGGATTATAGTTTTAGCTGTACTAAATCAAAATTACCATTTTGTTATCCTGTGTAATCTAGTTATGACTATAGAAAAAACAAACGATGAGTGTTTCCAAAAATATTTTTTGTCTCCCTTTGTTTGGCCCTTTTCTATCAGTTATGCGTTTTGCTTTGAAACTATCGGTTCGTTTGTGTGCTTGGTTTTTTTAAGAAATTATCCAAAGTAAATTCTTCTACTTGTTTTATTGGAAAGTTTATTTGAAAAGAGCAAACATATTTCTACTTTTATGTCAATCACTTGTTCATAATTTATCATTTAATTATATATACTAAAATTCTTAATTAATGCTCAAATCTCAGACGGTCATTAAATGTTTTTTCATTTATTTATTCAATTACCACGTTGATGAGAGAGAAAAGTTTTCATTAATTAATATTTCATAATTTGAAAGATTTGCGTAAATGTATCCTCTTGTGAACATTTAAAAGCAAATATATTTGTATTTATAAACACATTTAAATGAACATTCACACACGTTAATTTTTACATTTGCAATCTTATATTAAGTAGAGAATGAAGTGCGTCTGGCGGTATGTTTTTATTGAAACATAAGAAAGCAAAAACAGCAAGATTTCATTTAAGCATTAAGTTATTTGATGATGATTGATTTCAGCTCGAACAATTTCTGTTCGCTTAAGCATTTATTTCGTAAATTTACACACACACCTTAATTCATAAACCCGAGCAATTAATTAATCATTATTGGCAGAAATCCTTAAAATGCATAAAATAAAAATTAAATTATTAAACTAATAGAAAATTTAAGCCTTAAAATTGCCACTTTATAAAACGATTAAGTTTAATTAGATATAATTTTGGCTGAAGCTACATTACTCCGACCGATTAACAGAATGCTCTTTTTGGTTTAGAAACGTTTTCCAGCAAGAGGGTTCCTTTCAGAAACTCAATAGAAATGAGATATATTTTACTCATTTCTGGACAGTGTTGCCAAGACCTGATGAGGAAAAATACTAGAATTTTATTTACGAAATTCTAAAATGTGCTAAAAATATGCTGAAAAAAATTCTAAAAAATATTTCATCAAAATTACAAAGAAAAATCCTTTTAATTTGTCAGAATAGTGTAATTAGCATGGTATAAGATTACACCGTACATACATAGTTCGTATTTTATTATATTTTATAATTGCATTTAAATAAAATAAAATTTATTTCATTTTTAACATAAAAAAGTAGATCGAAAACAGTGCAAGTAATTGTTTTTAAAATTCCGGCCCAGTGTGGCCTGACCCTTAGTTAATAAAAAATATCGCATTTATCTTTAGAGGATAACTTAAGGTTCTGCGAAAGTTTGTACAAAGACCAGGGTTTTCGTGTTTACAATTTTCATGTAAAATACAAGAAATAACGAAATTCTAGATATATCAAAATATTCAGTCATCTTCAAATTAATTTTCATTATTATTTTTATAAGTGGTATCATTGCTACCAAAGTTAATACAAGAAAACAGTGTTGCATTTTTTGGAAATATATACAATGTTGCTCTTTAGCGTTTTTGTATCGAAAATTAAACATTATTATGTGTGGTGTTCTGCAGAAAAAGGGGCCCTTATCTTCCCAGGGCAAATTTTACAGGTAGACTAAAAACAATCTAAAATATTCAAAAGCTTGAGATTTCGAAACTATAACTTCAGAATGCTATAACTAAGAAATATTTTGGAATTTTCTTGTTATTTACATGCATTTTTGTTAGCAATAATGTGTAACTTTAGAATATACCAAAAATGGATTTAGATTTTGGGAAGATAAGGTCCCTTTTTCTGCGGAACATTACATGTAGATATTTGTACATCCAGTAATAAGCTGCGAATTAAACTAAAACATAAAAATTCAAAGGCAAAAAAAAATATTGTAAAAAATGCTAAAAAAATTTTTGAAAAAATTCTGAAACATATGCTATATGCTAAGAGCATTAAATATGATAAATTGGTAACGCTGTTTCTGGGGAAATATCCATATTTCTTCCCAAACCACTGCACTGAATCCGCGCCTGGGTTGATGCAGTTGCATTAACAGTATTATTTGTGTTATAATTTTTTTTCAACATGTTATAATGTTTTAAATGGCTTGATAAATGCATATTTTTATCATCCTTAGCATATTTAAAATTTAAAATTTTTTCTTATGAAAATATTTCCGTTTTCTGTCATTTTCATTTTTTAATAAACGCAAATATCTGCACAAGGCGACACACAGTATTTTGTTCCCATATAACGATGGGACAAAAATAGAAGAATTTATCCTAGGCCAATGAAATTCGGTGCACTGTAGAAAAATACGAAGTTTTAAAAAAATTGGTACAATGACTCTTTTTACTATCCTATTAAACCATTTGTATTTTTAATTGCGAACAAAAAAACGTAGGTTTTTCAAAAACCAAAATACACACAGTTTGTTTAATTTATTTTCTGCAAAAAAAAACACGGAGCAAGATTTTTGTACAAGTTAAAGCGCCAACAGATAAACAAGAACAATGCAACGTTATTTAGGAATTACATTGTAAAGGGAATCCGCACAAAAACATAAATGTGAAAATAGTGCCAAGCTCCTATCTAAAAATGTAGGGCGTAAAAAGTACTGAGATCAAAATAAGGACAAAGTTCTTGCTATGTACAATACCATCTCATTTCTATGCAACCTGTAAGCTTGCCAACATTTTTCCCATAGTTCCCATATTAGACGGGTAAAAAAATATTGCCAAGCTAACAAGTTGCCTAGAAACGAGATGGTATTGTACCTAT
This sequence comes from Panzeria rudis, assembly GCA_956483635.1. NCBI lineage: Eukaryota > Metazoa > Arthropoda > Insecta > Diptera > Tachinidae > Panzeria > Panzeria rudis. The sequence continues at coordinate 84,516,336 of OY101449.1, forward strand.
CAAGAAATTGGTCCTTATTTTTATCTCAGTACTTTTTACACCAAAATATTTGGAAGGAACTTGGACTTATTTTTACATTTATGTTTTGTGCGGACCTCACTTCTCTTTTTTTACAAGTTTTTATTTCGCACAATAAGTGCCCCACATAAATAAGGGGCACTCTTGTCCTCTAGATGGGATATGTGGATTTTCATATAGTTCTTAGTACCTTCTCACCAAACCCTAGTCCCCCATATAAAAAATGCTCGTTTTCAAATTTTTTCTGGTTGCTTTCTCACTAAGACCTACCTGTGTACCAAATTTCAGCTCTTTAACTATACTAGAAGTGGCCCATACAAAGAAGGGGCACCTTAGTTCCTCCAGATGAAAAGTGCCCGTTTTCAGATTTTTCTGGTTAATTGCTCATCAAAACCTACCTGTATACCAAAGTTCAGCTCTCTGGCTATAGTGGAAGTGCCAAATAATGTTGATGAGTCAGTGAGACAGTGAATATGTACTGAAATATGAACTTCTTACACCTTCATATTTCGTGAAGTTTTTACGGTAAAACTATAAGGATATCTCTGTATTTGGAAGGATTTTCCGTCATCCCACGTCAAGTTTGGTTTGTAAACAGACCGGTTTCGGCTATGTGCCATCTTCAGTGTCCTATTCTGTAGTTAGGCTTTATGTTTAAAGTTTGATTATTTTATGATAATGTGGAGCAAAAGTATGGGAGGTTAAAAACAGCTGGAGTTGTTTCGTATAATGTACACACTGTGTGGCCGGAACTTGCCCTGCCGCACTACCGTGCGCCTAGATAACGAAGAAAAATGCAACATAATATAAATTCGTACAACAAAAACAAACTTAGCACAAGGATGACATAACATAAAGCGCAGTATTCACGGTCAAAATGAATGACACAAGCATCGTGTACGTTAGGGTGGAGCGTCAGATTTTTTTTGCGAATTTCAGTTTCGAATAGCAAAAAAAGGTTGCATTTTATTTTTAGATACATGGGAAAAATAATGAAAAATATATTGGGATCTAACCTACTTTTAGCCCTCTACCGAAGCATCAAGATTTTGAATATGAGATCAAATTGACCAATTTGTGAAACATCATATGATTCAACATTATATATTCCTTATAGCTGTTATAACTCATTACACTCAAAATATCCAATATTTTATACATACAAGGTCAGATTTCAGACCAACTTAAGATGAAATAATGAAGCAAATTTTCTAACTTCTAAGTCTTTGTCATATCTTACAAAAAAAAACATTTTCTTAGATAATTTGTGGTCGCTGAAGACGAAAAGGAAATTCATTTATTTTTCTTAATGCTCGTTTCCCCGATATTCGCGAAAAACATTTTTTTTTTGTTTTTTTTTAGTTTTTTCGTTTATTGGAAAAATTCCGCGAACGGCTCATCTGAATAAAATAAATTGCACATTGATGTATAGATATCTCTCGATTCTTTCATTCATTACACTGATTATGCCGATCGTATAAAAATGTATAGAGTTACAGGCCTTAAAAGTTTAAAAAAGTATATTTTTAGACCTTCTGCCAAAAACTATGATTTTAAATTGCACCATTAAGATGAAAAATATATACTAAGTATAATTTATGACGATCAGATGATGGATGCAATCGCTAAATTCTGATAAAAAAAATCGGAAAGTTATTAGTCCTTAAGCGAAAACAGCTATATTATTTTTTAGTTATTTTTCATACAAAATTAAGCTGATTTAAGCTTGTATTAAAATAATTTTTTTTGATAATAAATAATTTTGTAATAGAAATAATATCAGCTTTTTTCATTTAATGGCTTATAACTTTCTTATACTTTATCAGATCTCCTCGATCTTAAGCTTTTTTCATTCGGCACAAAGATGTTTTTTACGTGTAGCCTTAAAAAAATTATTAAAAAATTTTTTCTATATTAATGAAGCAAATTAAAATAAAATTCATATAATTTATCTACCTTCCAGCCATGGTAGAGGGCTAATAGATATGTCGCAAAAAATTACAAAAATATTTTTTGTATATAATTTAGCTAGATGCAACATTCCGGAGGTATTCGAAATTTGTTGGATGACTTTTTTCCTTCATACACCAACGCTCCACTCTGGTGTACGTGTGCATGAAACTATTAACATACACGTACAATCATGGCGCTGTGTATGGAATTTATGATAAGTTAAACTCAAATCACCTTATAATCAACCAAATGTCAAATAAAAATCATTTTATGTACAGATTTTCAAAGCTCTAAGTACGAAACACTACTATATGAGTTTACCTTGTCATTGTCTTTCTTTAGTACATGCATGACCTATTACGAATACAGGTTCAAATGCGGGCTTCATGTAAGCGAAAAATCAAAAAAGATTGTATTTGCGTCAAGCATCGTCGGTGTGACGCATACAGAAACCTTTCACTAATAACTACTACAATGCGCAGGGGCATTCCAAGGGCAAGGAATGACGGGATTAACGACCCCGCGGACCCCATGTTAATCCTGGTAGCGTCTGCCTCGTAGCGTGCGGCTATCGGGTCAGCGTATGTACCCCATTTTAGGGGCGGCTGTTTATAAGTGCCTTATAGTTGCAGACGAAAAAAAGAAATATAAAAAAATACCTGCAACCTAAAATTGAACCCAACGATGCAGAAAAGAACTTGCAGTCCCATCATCCTGGAACCGGCTACAGTAGACTAATCCTCTGCTTAGCTTGAAAATAACCGACTACCGAAACAACCACAGAGCAGAATGATACAACGGATTTTAAGGCAACGACCTTCAGCACACGAAAAAGGACGCGCATTGCGCAATGGAATGTACAAACTCTTCGTGAAGCATCAAGGCTTGCCCAACTAGAACAACAAATAAAATTATATAACATCGAAGTCTTAGGCTTAAACGAAATGAGATGGAATGGCAACGGAGAGCTGATCACTGGAAATGGCAATACTATGCTCTACAGCGGAAAAGAAAGTGGCAGCGAAAGTGGAGTAGGATTAATAATATCGAAGAAAATCAAAAACTCCCTTCAAACATGGAAATCCATATCTGATCGGGTAATCATGGCCCGCTTCAAAGGCAAAAAAAGACACGTGACCATTATAGATAGATCATATATGCGTGAGCAGAAGATGGAGAAGCTCTCTATCAGATGTCAGGCATAGAAGAGGTGCTGAAATTGCAAGTGATCATGAGCTCGTCACAGGCGAGATCAAAATAAAGCTGAAATGTCAAAAGAGAACCACCGGGCACACGAGGCGGAAGCGACTTCATATAAAACAACTGCAGAACACCTCAAACAGCAGCGCATTAACAATGGCAATTCGCGAAAGGCTGCCAATGAACGAACAACACTCATGGGAAGATATCGTTGCAATATATAATAAGGCTACTGAAGAATCATTGGGAATAGTGCGGCCACAGCGGAAAACATGGATATCAGATGACACTTGGAACCTGGTTTCTCAGAGAAGGGAGCTCAAATAGCAGCTGGCAAACAATAATTCAAAACTTTAAAACAGCAATACCAACAGCTGGCAAATCGAGTAAAGAAAGCTGCATGAAAAGATAAACGGAAGTTCCTGGAATGGCTAGCAAGTACAGCCGAAGAAGCAGCAGTCAAAATAACGTGAGAAAACTACATCAGGCGATTGACTGCCTGACCAATCGGAAATGTAACAGTAGCCAAGCAATTGCTGATCGTAATGGCGCATTATTAACAAGCAATGATGCACAGACGCTAAGGTGGAGAGAACATTTCGAACAAATAAGTAACATCGCCATAGATGACACTGAAGACATCGAAGCAAATAACAACGGCCATGCAGAAACAAACATCGAAACCACGGCAACACTTCTACGGCCCCACATCACAACAGTCTGGAAGAAAGGAATCATTGTGAAATTACCAAAAAAAAAGCGACTTGAAAAATTGCAACAACTGGAGAGGAATAACTCTGCTTAATACCATATATAAAGTCCTAGCAACTATAATACAAACAGAAGCTGTGTAGATCAGGCTAACACCTTACGCATTATAATTGAACAAACTTTAGAATGGCGTACTCCCCTGTATGTACTGTTTGTCGATTTCAAGAAAGCCTTCGACACCATCAAACGTACCGCTATATGGAAAGTATTGAGTAGAAAAGGAGTACCCCAGTACCCCAGAAACTAGTCAACGTCATCAGAGCTATGTACGAGGACGCAGACCTCTCAGTTCTTCATAACGGTAGCATCAGTCAACCATTTCAAACAAACGCTGGAGTCAAGCAAGGACACACATTTTCATATCTATTATTCACCATCGTGCTGGATGATATAATGAGCCAAGTCTGTCTAGAGAGAAGAGGAATTACGTGGAGTCTCTCACGCCAACCCGAGGATTTTAACTATGCCGATGATATTTGTCTACTCTCGCATAAGGTCTCCAACATGCAGTCAAAACTCGAACACCTAGAAATATTGGCTCGTAATGTTGGACTTGAGATAAATATCACGAAAACAAAAGCCATGAGAATTAACAACACGAGCACAAAAAATATCATGCTACAAGGACAACCAGTCGAGTACGTCGATAGCTTCTGCTATCTGGGTAGTACTATGACAACAAACGGCGGCGCAGAAACAGACGTAGATAACAGACTCAACAGAGCCAGAGCAGCATTCGGACGCCTGCATTACGTATGGAGAAGCTCATTCATATCTAGGCGTACAAAGCTAAGAATATTCAACGCTTGTGTAAAGTCAACGTTACTATATAGCAGCGAAACGTGGCTTGTATCTAACACCATCACACAAAAACTTCATCAACAAATGCCTAAGAATCATACGTATAATATTCTGGCCTAATACCATCAGTAACGCAGATCTCTGGACCCTTACAGAGGAGGAACTCATACAGAAGCAGATAAAAAAATGGGGGTGGATCGGCCATACACTGAGAAGAGAGCCCGACAGTATTACAAGAATGGCGCTAGATTGGAATCCTCAGGGCTCAAGAAACCGTGGACGTCCAAAAAACACCTTCAAGAATTAAGGTTTAATAACTAGACATGGGAAGACGCAAAAACAGCAGCTACGAATCGTGTCAGGTGGAGATGCTTTGTGGAAGCCATATGCTGCCGAGAGGGGTAATGAAAAAAATAACAATGCAGGTCATGCAATTTGGCCGTGAATACTGCGCTTAAAAGTGATATACGATTAGGCTTGTCAGACGGGCTGGTTGATTGATTGTCAAGATATTTTAGGTGTTGTCAAGTTATAAGCTCCAATGTAATTTGTCAAGCTGAAATGATATTTTTGACAGATAGAAAGAAATAATTTAAAAAATTTTATGAAAAAATATTTCTTAAATTTTTAGTCAAGTTTACAATTACCAAAACTGCTTACAACCTTAAGCAATGTTCTTCTCGGTCATAACTGATAAATTGTTCAAATGTATTTATATTCACAGTATTCATTGCAAGAACAATATGTAGCTCTTGTTGTTTCTACATCTATTTTCAATGACCTTTTATAACTAGACTTAGAGTTGGAAAAATGCCAGCCAATATAATAAATGGTCAGCCGTGGATACAGGGGGAGGAAAATTGGAATAATTCCAAGCCAAAACGAAAAAATATTCTTCATTTCTATTGAGTTTCTAAAATAAATTTTGCTAAATTGTGTGCCAATTAAAAGTTCCGCCGCCAAAAGTTCAAGCTTTTATCCGCGCCTGTAAATGGTAAAGTAAGAAAATAAAAACATAACCAATTTCTGTGACATTTTTGGGTAGAAGTTCCTTAATGCTCTGCATTAGCCCCAGCGAAATGAGCATAGGATCTTCCTAATACTCCCTCAATTATCACCTGAGGTAAATGTTGCACTCAATCGATTTGAACGTAATTCTCCTATGTCTGGTGAAAATGGGAATGTTACAAAATGAGTCGTGACCGGTGAAGGGGCACCATATATATCATAAATCTAGCTCAAAAATTTTAGCAAAATACATCCACTGTACAAGCAGATATTTTCCAAACCAAAAATATTTGTTTAAAGTAGAACCTGTCACTAACAGCCTTATTCTGGCAATTTGGTAATAATAAATTTGTAACCGAATTTTGCTTGCTTTATTGTAACTCTTATTTGTTCCGGTATTTCGGCAATGTGGTAATAAGAAAATAATTCAACATGTGATGAAAAAATAATTGAAATATTTTTGTAACAAAATTTAATATTTTTAAATTATTTTTTTAAATAAAAATATATTGTGTAATGCCAAAAAGTAAATTCATGAGAATTTTGGCTTCTAAGCACGAACAATAGCCCAAGAGAAAATCGCCCAAGCCCCTAATTTCTTTGATATGTTGATCCATATTGCGAAATAAAAATAGTTGCAAATCACACAAAAGCTTTGGGTAGAACAATCTTAGTGGCAAAATCAATACTGATGCAATACTCATGCCAAAATACTGATTATGCCAAATTCCGAAAATTCGCAAAAATTTGCCAACTTTAAAGAGTTAGGGAAGTCTGATAGTGTTTAAAAATCGTCAAAACTGTAAAAACCAAGAACTAGCAAAACAATCACGTTTACCATAAAAATAGCGAAAATTTGCGAAAAATTGCAGAATTGCAAACAAACCTTAAAAATGTTTTAAAATAGCTGAAATCGGAAAAACTCGCGAAAATTACGACAATTCGCCCAAAATTTGTTAACATTAAAAGGATAGAAAATTTTGATAGTGATTAAAATTCGGTAAAACTGTAAAAAAACGAGAAGAATTAGCTAAAAAATCACAATATCGGAAATATGCAGAGATTTTCAAATAGCAAAAAGTGTAAGAAAAGCCAAAGCTCGGAAAAAATTTCCGAAAATAACACAAATTCACAATTTTGCAAATGATTGGCATTCCTTACAATTAATTTTAGCTACTTTTAAGCAAATTTAGGGCTCGTTTGCAATTTTGCAATTTTTCGCGATTTTTCACTATTTTCCCGGTAAAATTGATTTGAGCGATGATAATGAATTTAAGGGCTAGATTCTAATTTTTCGCCAACTTTAATAAAAAATGAATGAAAAACTTTTAAAATAAATTCTTGTTACGTACTTTTTTGTAGGTAATAGTTTTATTGACTCTTGTTACGATAAAATATTATCAGAATACCAATTTCTTATTTTTATAGCTTCGGTTACAAATTATAACCATTATATTATTGTATCAGAATAGGCCTTTGAGTGTCTTAATTATGTCAATTGACCACGTCCAATGACAACACAATGTAAAAGCTACTGGTACCTTCCATGCAAAGTTCCGGAACTCAAACCGGTTGCTAGTCGTTTGGAACTGGTCACGCGACCTGTCTTTTGAAATTTTCTTATATTATAGGTTTTTATTAGAGATGTGCGCGTGAGTGAGTTTTCGCTCACGATCACGCACGATCACGAAAAAAAATATTTTTTCACGGCCGCTCACGTACAGCAAATTTTAAGACTCTCACGATCACGCACGCTCACGATCAAATTTGATTTCAGCACGCGCGCTCACGCACGACAAAAGTTTAAGCTTTCACGATATTTATTTTTTTTACACAAATCGAACATTAAAACGAGTTTTTGAAATAATATCCATGGGGACTCTCATTGAGAGTGTACATTTTGGGTTTTTCATTTTCTTTTTTAACTTTAACAATTTAATTCATAGAAATATGAGAAGGTGTTATAGTTTTCGCCTCATTCACTCATTCAATGAATGGATCCTAATATAAAATAACATTTTTCGATTTTTTTTTAATTTTTGTGGATTCAGCGTTACATTTGCTTTTACGGTTGTTCTGGGAATGACTTTTTGAAAGCAAATCAGAAATTTCTGAACGGATAATGCTCTCCATATCGTGTCTGCCCTTCCGCTGCTGTTAACTTTTTTACCACCCTAAAATTTATAGGTAATTATATTTAAGAATTTTGTTAACGTAATGTTCAATATATTTTCTTACGAATTTAATAAGTTTTAACATAAACTCCTTATTTACGCACTAAAAAATTTCAATTAAATTAAAAAACTGCAATACATTATTATTGATTGATGACACTTTTTGCAATTTAAACTATTTAACAAAATTCGCAAAACTTTTAAATATTTAGAAGTGCAACCCTACGCTGTTATTTTATTAATTAAACTGAATATTGAAGCATGCTAAAAACGAGTAACGCTCAATACACATAAGTGCGAACCACAACAATTTCTTAAAAAAGTTATAATTCCTATTATTTTTCAAATATTTGATGCAAAACACCATACAATTCCGATACATCAGTTTGTATGAAGAGAGTGTAAACAGCATTTTCGTTCTTTATTTTTAACACATAATCGTCAGTGTTACATAAAAAAGGCTTATGTGCCTTTATTTATATATTAAATTATATATTAAATCATGCTGGAGTAGATTTCATTTTAAAATGTATGCGTTTATTGTATGAAATACTTTCAATATTTTCAAAACCATTAACCCATTATGAATGAAATGGAATTTTAAGCATTTTTCGCCTGGCTTTTTACGTAAAAACACCGCTATCTTAAAGACTGGACAATATAGCGGTACTCAATATTTTATTTTATAGGGAACATTCCAAGCTTTCATTTGGTGTATATTTGTAAGCTGTCATTTATTATATATGAAAGTTGTGTAACTTCTATATTAGTTTATGTACCAGATTTGCAAAATATTGCGTAAAAATTCGTATTAGACAGAATCTTTAGTAAGTGACGCCGTGGTGCGAAATATCATAGAAGACAAAATCTTTGTGTCCGCTGTTTTAGTAAATAAACGATATATCGTAATTCAAACGTTTTGACTTTTTGTGTGCTGGGTTGTCTTCAGCTTACAAACATATTTTACCTGATATCAGACATGTCGGCATAAAAGGTTCACTGGGTTTCTTTTGCTGTCGACACACGTACTTTCGGTCCGAAGTAGGTCAGAAAGTCTGCATGAGATGCCGAATTCGTATTCGAAGACGGTCCATATGAGTGGTTAATAAGAAAACGAACATCTTTGTCTGAGAAAATTCTAGAAACTTTGCGCAAACTCTCTACGAATTCTGACGAATCTTTTAAGGAATTTGCGACATGTCGCAGAAAACTCGGTTCATCTAAAATTAGAAACTTATCAGAAATGTCGTATAAAGTTCGCAAATTAAATCAAAATATTGTAGGAGTAAAGAGGAAATTTTTTTCAGCAAGCTACGAAATGTAGTTTTGCTAGTGCGTGAAAATTACATTTTTAAAATCACGCACGATCACGCACGGAATTTAATTTGTAAATCACGCTCACGCAAGATTGCGTCAATCACGCCAGACACGAAAAATTCACGACATTTGCACATCTTTAGTTTTTATATTAGCTATGTTATGTTTGTAATATTTTTAATTTAGACTGTTACCCTACGTCTATACCTGATATATTTTTATCATGACAAAGTCAAACTTTATATTGAAAAATAATTTGTTTTATGTTAGCTGCTTTTCATATGGAATTTGACATTTGTCATGATAAAAATATATCAGGTATGGACGTAGGGTTAAGTAAACTTCACATTAAATAAATATTTTAGTGTGTCAAGTTCTTTTTTGAAAACCAAGCTGATTTTAATCGAATGTCAAGCTAAAGTACTATTTGAATCTGGCAACCCTATATACGATCGAGAGCTTGAGAATACAGCAAAACATAGAAAGAACGATGAACATAATAAAGGATACTAATAATATCAACGCTAGCTATATTACTGCATTATTTTGTGTTTGAAATATTTTACGGCACTGAGAGAGCTAGTGCCGTATCAGTGCCGTGTCCGTTCAGTATCAGTGAAAATCGAATGGTAGTATACATATTCCGTTGTACGTCCGATGTTTTAAGTTAATGAAGATGATTTATTTTGCGGATGATGAATTGGCAGTTATTGCAGTAGCTCTAGACGATGACGAAAATCAATAAAAAAAAAGAAAATGTAAAGTTCAATTTGGTCTTAGAAAGCTTATTTGATTTATATCAGCCCCCTTATTCCATAATTCGCTAAAGCTAAACCCAAATCTCGATCGCTAAAATGCTGAACAAATACAAAATTAAACATTTTATCTTTTGTAAATAAATTTAAGAAATAGCGTAATACATTTTTAAAATACGCAATCTTTTAGGACACATCTTTTTTATTTTATGGGATATTACATATCCTAAATTTGCAAACAGAGTTTCTTAATTTTTGATCTTAGTTGTTTCCTGAAATTTTATTAAAAATATGTGTCTTTGGATAAACGTAAAATTTTTAAATTTCTACAAATTCCCTATTAGTAAATATATTTAAATGAAATTTGCAAAGTACATGTATTTTAGCCATTAAGAAGATAAGGTATTAGAAAATGACCTTTTGCAAAAACAGAATCCCATAATTCCCAAAAAGTTTAACTAAAATCCCAAAATCGCCATTTTTACAATTTTGATTATTATGTCATACTAGGTAAAAGGCCCATTTAGCACTTTGGCAAATATATGCATAGACATAGAGGTTCTAAGAAGTGGCAATTGTTTTGGAATCCTAGCTTTGGGATTTTAGAGCATATGGACTAAAATCAAAATTTTAATGTAAATTAGGTCATATTCGGAAGGGCCCAGGTCCAACCAAAATAGGATATTAAATTAATTTTCTCCATTGATTAATGTCTGTATAGATACCTTTCAGATAAGTATACATTTCTTATATGTTCTAAAAGCATTTTTTTATATATATTATACAAAAGAGTGATGGTGTTTTTTTTTGGCATAAATTGTCGAAAAATCAAAATTTTATCATATTTCAAGCTAAATATTTTTTAACTCAGATGGCATAATTTCATGAAGTTTTTTGTAAACTCTTTGCTAACTAACGCAGCAAAATGTTTTTAAATTAATTCATATTTAAATCCAATATCTGGAAAATATTGGACCAACATTTTAAAAAAATAGAGAAATTTAAATTTTCAAATGAGTATAACTCACTAACAATAAGAGATAAGTATAAAACCAAATATGTGTCTTTTAGATCTTATGAAGGACTATAATGTAGCAAAAACTTTTTAAGACCGGATAAGAAACAAAAAAAAATGGCACGCGCTAAAAAAATTTACATTCCAGAAGTGCCCTATTTTGAGACTTCATAGCTCCGCTCCTAAGCAATCTGCAAAAGTAGTATTATAAACATACACGTTCTTGCTACGTCCTTGTGAAATTTTATTATGATAGGATAATCCGTTTAGAAATATGTGATTTAACAAATAGAAGTTCTGAAACAAAAATTTTGTATAATTATGTATGTATGTTGAATTGTTATCTAAAAAAAACTTGCTCGTTTTCCTTTCACCATACTCTCTTTTTGCCAAATAGGTTTGAAATCCACATGTGATTCAAATTATGTTATGAGTCACAAAATCTACAATAGCATTTTGACAATTTTATTTATCTTTTAATGTTTTCGTTCTTTAAATGTTGGCGTCATTGCCATCAATGTTTCTACAACAAAAATTAGTTTAAAAAAAAAAAGATATAAAAAACATGCCATTACACCAGTAATTGTTGTTATTCCAGCTATTGGCAGTTGTAAAAATAAAATATTTACGTTTCATAATTTCCGTTTACAAACTATAATAATCTCTTTCCTGCATATAACATTTTATACTTTTATTATTGTTATTGTTGTTGTTCTTGTTCTTATTGTTATTTCGATAAAGTGACAGGAAATTTCCATATGACATGTTTGACTAAAATAATGCGAATTTTTCGTTGTACAGACAAAATAAATTTTAACCTCTTCATAACTACAGCACAACAAAAAATATATGTATATTTTAAGGCTTTTTCCTAGTTGCTCAACAATAGGGTGCACCCTAAACCTAAGATATAATATTTATAATGAAAATATCACTAGCCTGTTAAGCTTTTCTGCATTCATTTAAAATGCGGTTAGCCAGTGGTATTGAAACATATACGCAAATCAATATTAACTTATACAACAATTGTAAACTTTAGTTTTATAATCGTTTGTTTGAAAGTAGGCTTGGTAAAGGATGTATTAAAAACAAATATACCATAAAAACTAGTATTTTATTTTCTCACTGAACACCTAGTCAGATTTTGGAAATTTTACAGGGCAGACCGCAAGAACATGTTAAGTCACAAATGCTTCTATCTATCTAGTATTAAAATTTTAACTTGGCCCGCATATCTTATATAACTTTAATATTATTGTTTTAAACCGAACATATCCTTAATAAACCTACCTCACATATTTATGTAATCCCTATGGTAAATGGAACTGACACAAAACAAGTCACGTGACCGGTCCCCATGTGGTAGCGACAAGTCCGAGTTCTAACACTTCCTATGAAGCGGACCAGCCACTTTTACATGGGGATGGCTTAAGATGGGGTTAATTGATACTTTGTATGCACCTTGTGGGTTGTCTCTGAACTATCTTATGGAGTCCTAATCGGTGTAGAATAATATAGATTATATAAATATTATTCCAAAATTCAGCTGTAATTATCGATTAATTTATTTTTTTATTGAGTTAAGCTTGAGTTAATATCTGAATATAGTTACGGAACAGGTTCCTGAGTGGCATGCCAGTCTCATTGAAGGGAGACAAATAATATTATATAGATACTATGTGATAGGCCTTAGATCCATGTGCATCGTATTTGTTCAGTGCCGTTTATTACAATACTAGCCGGAGTACCAACTTAATTGACTGAAAATGGTTAATATTTACACAATATGTCTTTTTTCACCATTCAATACTCCTTATTTTTGGTACCAGTCTCATTTTCTCAAGTCATAGAACTTCACGGAAAAAAATTTTCACTGAATTATTACCGTACAGTGTTGTCAGATGTGCCGATTTTAAAACTTTTTTGGCGTCTTAATTTTTGATTTGGCGACATGGGGATATTTTGGCGATTTATAAAGTAATTGGCGATTTTGTTGGCTATTTTTGATGAGCCGTAAATTTTTTTTGAGGAACTATAAGTCAGTATGAAAAATTAAATTATGTTTGCTCTGGTACTTTTATGTACGAATTTTTATACATTCATATGTATGTATGTGAACAAAATGTATTGAAAGAATATTTTCAACACATCAAAACTCATCTGCAAAATAGAATGCGATTTGAACTTGTGGAAGCGTTATTACGAATTGTAAAATATATGAATGTAAATAACACTTTTTGCACTTCTTCTGCACCTTCTCAAGAAATCCTGAAACAATTTAATTACCCTGCTTTTGAGAATGAAGTATAATTGTTCTTGATATGTAATAAAACTGTAATTATATAAAAATTTTTTTAGTCTACTTCTTAACAATCGATTTTATATTAGGAGTAAAATCATGAATCACAAATAAAAAACATAATCAAAATTCTGAGGTACTTCATGAAGTCATAGAAAACTAAAATTTTATAACTAAGCTACACTGAACATAATCCATGCAAAATTTACGAACAAAGTTTTAGTCTAGAATTTTATTATTTTACGAAAGTAACGAAAACCATTCCTATTTACTTTTTTCGTAGAATGTACGAAACCTTCGAACATATTACGAATTAGGTTGAGTCAAGAATTTTATTATTTGACGAAAGTATCGAAAACTTTTCGTAGTTATTTTTTATTTATTTTTTTTTTTTTTTGAAAATATACGAAATTTTCGTACATATTATGGAATAAATTTTTATACCAGAATTTTATAGTTTTGCGAAAGTAACGAAAACATTTACTAGTACGTTTTTTCGTAAAATATACTAAAATTTCGTACATATTACGAAAGCAATTATGGAATATATAAGTTGTTCTTAAAATTATCGAATCATATAAAATTTGGCACTAAGTGACCCGTATACATATAAGTTGTAGACAGCGTTACCGTTGAAAGTTTTCAAAAAGGGGCACAGAAAGTGTATTTTGAAAATAAAAGGGGCACAAAAAGGGGATTTCTGAGAAAAGAAGGGGCAACTTTAATAACAAGAAAAATGTAAAAAAAAGTTATTTAATTTTAAAAATAAAGGTTAGCAAATTTAAGCTGCAGCTCATCTGATTAGGTTTAACATTTTAGCAAGAGTTTTGGTAGTTCTATCAAAAACTATTGCTCAAACTACTAATAAAATTGGACTTATTAATAAATAATATGCATTACGTGAAATCTGTGCAAAAAAATTAACGGGAATAGCGTACCATTATCAAACAATCGCTGCAAAACAAATTTTGTCCAAGAGCAGTCCCTAATCAGAATAGGTTTCTGATTAATTCTATAGTTTACATTATAACTTCTCCGCGTATTGTTAGTTTTTAATACATTTTCGATCTTTCTAAGCCGATAAAACAATTTGTAATTTAAATGTCTCGAGGAAAATCTTTATCTGAAGCTGAAAGGCGAAAAATTAAATGTTATGCTAAAGCAGGTCTTATTCAAATTTGCAAAAAAATTAATGAAAGTCAAAATTGTGTGAGTAATTTGTTACTAACTGCCAGTTTTGTTTGAGAAATTATATTGCCATCAAAAACATATTACTAATTTCGTAAAACAACTAAAATAATTCGTAACATTCTATATTCAATAGAATACTGAAGATGGCACATAGCCGAAACCGGTCTGTTTACAAACCAAATTTGACGTGGGATGACGGAAAATAGTTCCATATTAAAAAAAAAACCTCGTCGGAAGAAAAACACAACAATCGTAATATGCTCTTAATATTATCTTGAGTTATGAAAATATTTCGTAAAATCTAAAATTTTATTTTGCTTTTTACAAAATTCTTTCATAATATATATACAAAGTTCTTTCGTAAAACACAAAAAATATTAAGTAATATTCTCTAAATATTACCTTAAGCTATGAAGTTATTTCGTAAAATGTAAACTTTTTTCTCTTTTCTACGAAACTCTTTCGTATTATATAAAAAATTATTTCTTAAAACACAAAACATACTTCGTAAAATAAACACAAAAATTTCGTTCGTTTCTTACATTTTACGAAAGAATTTCGTGGTGCGAAATTACAAAATATTTCGTAAAATATACGAACGATTTCGTTCATATGTTGCATGGTTTTTTTCAGTGTAGGAATAAGCATATAAGCCAATGAAAAATTAAGAAAGCGGAAACTTTCCTCCTAACAGACTGAAATTTTGCTTATAGGCTAAAAATTGTATATTAGAGAGGCAAAAAAGATGAATATCTGTACAACTTTTATATAAAAAGCGTACTTCCTAAAGTCTTAAATGACTGAAATTCAGTATGTAGATAGAAATTTAACACTAACGACGTAAAAATTATAGCTAATTTCCTCTTTAGATATTTGGCGATATTGTTTCTGATTTTGGCGAATTATATCGATTCGGACTAAATTTACTTCTTATTATTTATAAAAAATATTTTTTAAAATGTTTTCAATTTGACGATGTTGGCGATTTTTGACATTAAATTTGGCGAAAATGATCAAAATAAATCTGACAACTTTGTTACCGTACCAATTTTTAATTTTTAAACGGTGTGGAATACAGGAGGATTTATGCTTTCCATGTGTATTTAAAATATTTTGCTTTGACTAACATTTCGTGGAAATATTATCAAAAGAATTTTTTTTTCAGATTTTTTAAAGTTTTTTTTTAAGTCAGTTTTTTATTTTATTTCGAAGTACATCTTATACTGATTAAAATAAGCCCAAAATTATTAATAGCCGTTAAGAATTGCCAAAGTAAATTTTTTTTAAACAACATTTCAATATAAAATAGATCTGTGAAACATTCCCGGTGCATTGCGGAGCTGATCGCAATATAAATGGTAAATAATACATAACTTTTAAACACCTAAGAAGATGTATTTGAAACTTGACATATCAATAGATATGGAGCTTTGCTTACACAATATTGGTTGGAAAGATGTGCGGGTAATGAACTAATGACGCAACAGTGGACAACAATTTAACAAATCGCATGTTGAAATCTTTAGAAGTCTTATAACTTTCGCAAATCTCGGTGGATTAAAATTTTTTTTCATATACCTCCCATTTTATTAATTTTCCCGCATAGTGTTATTTTTACATGTGTACTTATATTCACTGACGCTTTGCTGTCCCATGACAACCATTTGGAATTTGTTATTCATTTTAGGAATGGAATTTGTATGCTCTTACATATGATATCCATTACCATTTTGAATTTGTTATATGTCGTTCGACATAGCATCTTCAACTGCGATTAACTCTGATATAACATGAGAGAGAACGTCGGCAGAATAACAAAACTAAAATGTCGATATTTCTCTTCATGTCATACAACAGGAACACGTATTTTTAGTTTTGTTATAAGATTTCGTTTAATACGAATGCTCATCGAGTTAACATGCACTATTTTTCCACAATTAGTTATTTTGTTTTTAATTTTTCTTAAAAATTTTAACTAAAAAATCAATTAAAGAAATTTACAAACATAAAATCACAAAAATTTCATTAAAAAACATTGATCTTTATACATTTAAATTAACACATACACACATATTTATTTATTTTAATATTTTTAACATTTCATATCATAAGATTTTCTTGATAATACAACAACGCTCTCATAATAATTATTATAACAAATAATTTGAGGACTATACGTAACATAATTCTCTCTCCGATTGAATTTGACGCTTGCTAACAGAAAAATATTTGATATTATTTCTCGTAAGGTACGGTCACACTTGGCAAATATTTGCCGAAGAAAACGTGACCAACAAGCAAGCTTAAATTATATTTCATTTAATTCCAACATATTTTTATATATGGGTTCGCATTTATTAATAATAATATAAAAATAGCTTTTTGCACCATAATTAACTTCATTTTGCAATATAAAAACCAAGTTAGATCACACTAACCCTTAGCAAAAGTAGTGGTTACTTTTTTTTTGGCATATATTTACCAAATGTGAACGTACCTTTACTGTTATGCTCTTTAACCCTAGAAAGATAATCTGCCTAAAATTTACGCATGCACTTCCGAAAAATTGCTTTTTCTTTGTAAATAGCACGAATCGATCGCTGGGAACTTCAAACATCCCTTCCGTTGCATAGACCTTTTATGAGGCACACACGCTGGTGCGGTAGGTATTGCCAATTGCGATATATACTAGTATCTGAGCCAAAATGATGCATGATTATCTGATTATTAGCATATAACACCGCGTGAAAGCACTTTTTTGACAGAAACGACACTATATATTCATTAATCTACAGACAAAACATAAACTGCGTACTTGATTTTTCATTTCCTCATCATTTGGCCTTTTTAAAGGACTTAACATTTTTCAGGAATTCTTATTTTAAATAATTTTTATTTAATATTAGTATCTAATAGTTTTATGCAAACTTGGTACCAAATAGAAGCGAAGACTCTGTAGAATTTTATAAAAATTTTTACTTCAGTTCCCCTGAACAAAGATATAAAAAATGTCCTTTAAAAAATGTATTCTTCGATATCCATAAAGTTTTCATTAAACATTTTTTTTAAATTATATGTTGTATGATTAAATTAACTCTATAAGACTTTGAAATTTTATGATTTTATATCTCTAAGTGGCTTTTCACACTATGCCTTTTTAGCCTGCCTTTTTAGCCTGCCTTTTTGAAAAATGTCTTTTAAAACATCTACGAAAAGTCACGCACATTTACATTATAGACTTTTTCTCCATGCATTTTTTCGATTATACACATTCTTAATGCTGAGAGTACGATAATGACAAAGAGAAATATCAAAAACCCATCAAATTTCAATTCGTGCCTTTTTTCTTACCCCGCCAGCTACTCACCATCTCTCTCTCTCTCTCTCTCTCTCTCTCAAACTAAAAAACCCTGCCCTTAAAGCCAGGCGAGAAAGGCACAATGTAAATTTCGTGTTAGTACAAAAGCTGTGACTGTTTTATTCGCGGCACAAAATTAATTGATATAAAAATTGTATGTAGAAATATTAATTTATTTAAGAAATTTATTAGTTTGACATATTGTCATAATTTTACTTTAAATGAAGTCTACATGCTGATAGTTAATAATTGTATATATGCATTTCATTGGCGCTTTACTAAATCGTCAGTAGACTTCAACCAAACTTTGAATATTTTTCATTTAGCCTTATACATACTTTTATTGTTATCCAATGGATTTCTAATTGTATAAAGGTGTATAAAAATAAAATAGATTCATATCGAATACAAATTATTTGCTGGGTTTTGTATAAGTTTCTAATCCTAATACGCGAATTTAATTCTTTTTTGATTTTCAAAAATATTATCATTAGTAAATTCTCAAATGGATTTTAAAAGTCTGTGCATAAGATAAGAGGTTTGTAACTGTTCCAATTTGTGGTTGAAGTCTACTGATGATTTGGTAAAACGCAAATGAAATGCGGTAAGCGCCATTTTTTCCAAATTAACTTTTTTGGTTTTTATGGTAGAAAATAACATTTGCCACCCGATTGCATTCTTATCTTGACAACTTTGTATGAAAAAAGAAATTAAAGCCATTTCGAAAACCTCGTAAGCGCCATACAAAATGACATTTGTATGCAAAAAAGAATTCTTTTTACATTTAAAGCTGGAAATGTTTAAGTCTCACCCACCAAACTCTTTGTTTTGAGATAAAAAAATCTGGAAAATGTCAGGCCAATCGGAGGATTATTGGTGCGGCGTCAGGCTCTCAAAGTCAGTAACTTTGGTAAAAACGATACTTCTCGTCGCACAAAAGTTCCTCGAACCACCATTATTTTAATAAAATGCAGCTTTTTTCTCTATTCGAAAGCTTTATCTCGATATGTAAACATGGCTGCCGTACAAAAAGTTTTGAGCTGAAGTTCGTTTTCGGACCCTAAGGGGTTAACGCGTGCCCATAGAGGGTTAATTTCTAAGACCGACCCCAATTATTTTGATATAACCAACATTTATTTCAAAGGATTCAAAGTGCTATCTGTACTCCTTAGAGTAGCTCCCATACAAACCGTAAAATGTACGGAAAAACATGATATTGATCGAATTTGAGCTATTATTTTTTTACGCAATATAATGTTCTGCAAATTGAATTTTGAAAATAAATTTCTTTTGTCTCTTCATAAAAAAATTATGTTGGTCTCAATTTAACGTTGCCTTCACTTTACAAAAGCTCCATTGGCATTAAAAAGGAAAAGATGAAGATTTGATAAGTTTGAAAAAAGTAATGCCGGCAAATAGTTGACCATTTTTTGAACAACTCGTTATTAATAATAAATAATAAGATTTTTTATGTGTTTTTTTTTTAAGTTTAATTAGTTATCGGCCCTTTTCATAATGTACGATTAAAAGTTAACGTTAACTTGCACGCCAAGTTCGAAATACAAAACTTGTCGCTAAAGTCCACGTTAACTCAATATATAAAGTGCCGTAAGAAAACTTTTGTTTTACCAATGGAATGTTCTTTTTTTTTATATTATATCTTCGGTTTATTTGTTACATTTTTTCAGCATCACAATATTTTTAATTTTTAACGTGAGCTTAAGAGTGAAATAAATAATATGTAATAAGTTTGTTTGTATTCATTTTATATAATATCTTTCCTAACTTTTTTTTAAGAGAATACAAATTTTCGTTGAAAAATATAAGAATAAATGTTAATTTACACACAGAAATTTATATTTTTTAATTTTACAAAACATCGTGAGCGACAAAATTTGCGAATTGCTGTTTGCGCCAAAAACACGTAAGCGACAAGTTTGGATACAGTTACTTGCTAGTAATATATTTAAAAAAAGATGATGCTACACCCTTCAGTGAGTCGCAAAGCCATGTTTTGTGAAAAAATTTGTTATAAAACACATATTTAAAAAGTTATTAAGCTTTTTCGTTTTCTGAAAAACGAGTTGTTGGCGCTTACGTGGTTTAAGAAGAAAGGCGACGATATATACAATGCTTAACTATCAGCAAATAAACTTCATTTAAAATAAAATTATGACAATATGTCAAATAACAAATTTCTTAAAAGTTTAATTTGGATTTTATTTTTCATTTTGCCTTATAAATACTTTTATTTAATGGATTTCTAATTGTATAAAGGTGTAGAAAAATAAAATAGATTCATATTAGGGTTTGCAAATAATCGAAGATTTTCATAATGGCGATTACGATTAAAAAATATGCGATTAATCGCGATTACGCAAGGAAATATACTAACATAATCTTATATTAAAACAGAAATAAATTTCGTAAATCATAAGTAATGATTCTAACTTCCCTGCGGAAAATTTGGGGACAAATAATCCAAAAGTACTCGTCCTATATGACTTGAGAAAATGAGACTGGTACCAAAAATAAAGAGTAGTGAATGGTGAAAATAGAATAGTGTAAATGGTCACGTATTAACAATTTTCAGTCAATTTACTGAACAAATTCGAGGTACCTGGATCTAAGGCCTATCGCATGGTATCTATATAATATTAATTGTCTCCTTCAATGAGACTGCCATGCCACACAGGAACCTGTTCCGTAACTATTATCAGATATTCACTCCAGCTTAACTGGTATTGAAATATAAGTGCCCCTGTGGTCGAGTGGGTAGTGTACTTACTAGCCTGTCATGCCGGAGATTGTCGGTTCGAATCCTATCAAAGACACCGCTTAAAAATAAAATACAATTTCTACTTCGATTTGTAACAATACAAAAATTGATTAATCGATAACACTATGCGACAAATAAAGACTTTTGGAAAAGCACAAGAACTGGACAGTACACCCTCGATTGTCCTACAATAGGGTAGTAAAACCCTATACTCAGTTTGGCGAATTTGGTGACCAATTTTTTTATGGAGCTCCAAAGTTTCTGATAATCAGTGGGGCCTCAAAAAACGGTGTCATCAGTATTTGGCCAACAGCTAATTCAAAATTTATAATACCGCTTAACAATATATGGGAATAATGTAGCTAAGAGACTGTTTAACAGATTTTTTTTTAACATTTCATGCCAAAAATTTTTTTTCGTGAACTTTTTGTTGACAAAATTAAGGAAGAAATTGTTTTTTCACTTTTTTCAGAATAACTTACAGGGCTTTGTAATTTTTAACTAACAATATTTGGCACACTTATAGTTACGGTAGAGCTGAATAACTTTAGTGAACATATCAATACAATATGAACGTATCTAGGCACTCTAATAGCTCACACAGACCACTTTTTACTTTAAAAATTTTAGTTTTTCACTATTTTTTTGTTGCTAAAACAACCTTTTT